>CM059292.1:10997500-11597500 GCA_030340665.1 Neosalanx taihuensis
TCACACAACACAACCTCCTAGCCCACTCACACAACACAACCTCCTAGCCCACTCACACAACACAACCTCCTAGCCCACTCACACAACACAACCTCCTAGCACACTCACACAACACAACCTCCTAGCACACTCACACAACACAACCTCCTAGCACACTCACACAACACAACATCCTAGCACACTCACACAACACAACCTCCTAGCCCACTCACACAACACAACCTCCTAGCACACTCACACAACACAACCTCCTAGCACACTCACACAACACAACCTCCTAGCCCACTCACACAACACAAAATCCTAGCACACTCACACAACACAACCTCCTAGCCCACTCACACAACACAACCTCCTAGCACACTCACACAACACAACCTCCTAGCCCACTCACACAACACAACCTCCTAGCCCACTCACACAACACAACCTCCTAGCCCACTCACACAACACAACCTCCTAGCCCACTCACACAACACAACCTCCTAGCACACTCACACAACACAGCCTCCTAGCACACTCACACAACACAACATCCTAGCACACTCACACAACACAACCTCCTAGCCCACTCACACAACACAACCTCCTAGCACACTCACACAACACAACCTCCTAGCACACTCACACAACACAACATCCTAGCACACTCACACAACACAACCTCCTAGCCCACTCACACAACACAACCTCCTAGCACACTCACACAACACAACCTCCTAGCACACTCACACAACACAACCTCCTAGCCCACTCACACAACACAACCTCCTAGCACACTCACACAACACAACCTCCTAGCACACTCACACAACACAACATCCTAGCACACTCACACAACACAACCTCCTAGTCCACTCACACAACACAACCTCCTAGCCCACTCACACAACACAACCTCCTAGCCCACTCACACAACACAACCTCCTAGCACACTCACACAACACAACCTCCTAGCCCACTCACACAACACAACCTCCTAGCACACTCACACAACACAACCTCCTAGCACACTCACACAACACAACCTCCTAGCCCACTCACACAACACAACCTCCTAGCACACTCACACAACACAACCTCCTAGCCCACTCACACAACCTCCTAGCCCACTCACACAACACAACATCCTAGCACACTCACACAACACAACCTCCTAGCACACTCACACAACACAACCTCCTAGCCCACTCACACAACACAACATCCTAGCACACTCACACAACATCCTAGCACACTCACACAACACAACATCCTAGCACACTCACACAACACAACATCCTAGCACACTCACACAACACAACCTCCTAGCACACTCACACAACACAACCTCCTATTCCACTCACACAACACAACATCCTAGCACACTCACACAACACAACATCCTAGCACACTCACACAACACAACCTCCTTGTCCATTCACTACAACCTGGAGTTAGACGGCTCAATGGGAAGGCATTGGCCTTGTAATCGGAAAGTTGTGAGTTGAACCCTGGCTATAGCTATGTGATGTTGTGTCCTAAAGCAAGGCACTTCACCTTACTTGTCTCAGGGAAATTGTCCCTGTACTTAAAATGCAAGTCCCTTTGGATAAAAGCATCTGCTAAAAGAAGCATTATTATTAATAATTATTAACCTGTTCTGAAAAAAAGACAATTCTATAGATCATGTTCAAAGAGTAATGTATCAACGACCACAAATTTAATATCAAGAAACAAACACAAGCATGTTTTGAATGTTTTATATATTGTACATGGCTGAACTGTACAATAACAAGACCCGTACAAAATTAAAATGAAACTGGTTGAGAAAAGTAACAAGGCGCACATATTGTGTGTGTGTGTGTGTGTGTTCAGTCGTCCTGGTCAGATAACTCCAGGTCCTCCACCATGTCCTCCTCTCCCTCTGCCAGCTCCATCAGGGTCTTATTGGACAGCTGCTTGGGAGGCTGGGGGGCTTTCCCCTCCTCTTCATCATCATCATCCTCATCCTCCTCCTCCTCCTCACCATCGCCAGCATCTGGAAAAGGGAACCACATCAGCAGCAGGTCCACATGGTTGGTGCCCTGCCTTCAGGGAGCTCAGGTTGGGACACTTGTAAAACACAGACTCCTTTACTGACCTGAGGCGCCATCTTGGTCCGCGCCCACACCCTCGTCATCACTCAGGTCTGACAGATCCTCCAGATCCTCGTCTGAATCCAGGTGTTTCATTTTGCCTGGGGGGGGGAGGGAGCGAGAGTGGAAGGAGAAATTAATAGCCGACCCGTTTTTCCATCACAACTCACAATGCAGGTACCACCCACCAGCAGCTTATCAAACCAGCCTCACATCAGCACACCAGCCTTGTGAGTGTGTGTGTGTCAGTGGGTGTGTGTGTGTGTTTGTGTGTGTCAGTGTGTTTTTGTGTGTGTGTGTCAGTGTGTTTGTGTGAGTGAGTGTGTGTGTGAGAGTGTGTGACTGACTGAGTGAGAGAGTAATTACACTGATGGTAGTGTGTTCCACAAGCTTCCTTTCAGGTGTTCCTGAGCAGGTACCCTCGGATGTCAGAGCTTCCCATTACCTCCAGCGACTGAGCTGAAAATACATTAGCTCTCCGGCGGGCACAAACAGCCGTGACGCACTACCGGAGCCCAATTTCAGACATCTTCCCCTCTCTGCCTAAATATAGCAAATGGAGATAGCAGACAGCCCTCTGCGGAGACTGCTGCACAACTCCTCCACGAGACGACCGCTCGTGTGTGTGTGTGCGTACACGTGTGTGTGTGTGTGTGTGCACATGTGGTAAGAAAACCAGAACCTGAGTTCCACCCAAGTTGTGTGTGTGTGTGTGTGTGAGATAACGCTTAGACATTTCTTTGGCTAAGCAGAGAGCAGCACTGTGGCAAGGCCGAGGTCTGATGATCTAGCTGTTAAAAGAGGAGCAGAGGAGTAGAGGATTGGAGAAGGGAGCGCCATACCTCTCCAATCCATCCAAACACACCGCCTCTTCTCATATATCCTCTCTCTCTCTCTCTCTCTCCTCTGGACATGAGCAGCGACCAAGTGTTTGGTGACTTGCCCAAAGGCTTGGAACAGCGGAGGTTCGGATGTGTGTGTGTGTGTGTGTGAGAGAGAGAGCGTGTGCGTGTGTGAGAGCAGAGGACGTGCGGGGGCAGTCAGTTAAGCCCTGAGAGCTGGAGGGGGAGTTTGGGGAGAGTGGGAGCAGCCACCTTTGGCTGTTCCACTGGGCTGGTTTGAATTAGGAACCCCCACTGGGATCCAAGCCTGGACTTCCTGTCGGAGGGAGGAGGGGAAGGAGGGCACACGTGGGAGGATGGGGGGGGGGGGGGGGGGGGGACGGCGGAGGAAGGGGCCCGGCGGCTCCACCGGCAGCTGGCGGCCCGGTTGTGGGGACTCTCCCTACAATGAGGACCAGATGCAAGAGGAGAAGAGGAGGGGGGGGAAAAATCCCCTCCCGCCTTCGCAGTCTTTTTTTTTTTCCTCTTTCTCTCCGTCGAGCGTGTCCGAGTGTAAAGCTGTAAAAGGAGCGCCCTGCCTGTGCCCTGCGTGTGACCCGGGCAGGGAGGGGTTAAGGAGAGTCAGCTCGCTTCAGCTGAGGGAGGGAGGGGGGGGGGGGGGCGGCCGCAGAGAGACTAATGAGGGTATGTATAGTTCTGAAGTGAGACTTAATGTCCTGCTATGTGCCTGCAGAGTTGCTGGGGCTACGCTGTTGCTTTCTACCAAATACTCCAAACACATTTCAGCACCTGAGAATGCGTTCACCATAGGCAGATGGGAGTTCCGGGATAATCCCAGGAACAGTGACAGTCAGTGTTCCTGGCATGGAGGTGAGAGGTGTTCTGCTGTCTGCGGGGGGGGGGGGGGGGGGGGGGACCAGGCTGCTGCTGTGGACACGCTCACACTGACCTAACAGAGCCTCCTGGTGGCTAGGCAACGCAGGACTGAAGAGGGAGTCCCATACCAGAGCTTTAAACAACCAGCATCTAGAACAGGGGTAGGGAACCCTGGTCCTCTGGAGAGCAGCCGTAGTCCTGAAGGTTTTAGATGATTCCCTGCTCCAGCACACCAGATTATAATCATGAGGCTTCCACAAAGCTTGATAACGACCCTTCATTAGATTCAGGTGTGCTACCCCTACCCCTGATCTAGAACCACCTGGTGAAGGATATTCCAGCCTGTGTGTGTGTGTGAGAGTGTGTGTGTGTGTGTTGGAGAATGTGTGTGTGTACCTTTGACTTTGAGAGTGGTGGCGTCGTCGTCTGAGTCGCTGTCAGAAGCGAACAGGTCTGTGAACTCCTTCTTGTCCTGCGCCTTCTTATCCGTGAGCTTCCTTCTCTTGACCTCAGGCAGGTCCAGGTCTTCCATCTGGGAACACACACACGCACACACACACACACATCAACATCACTGCTCTCTCCAAAAGAACAGCTGAGTCACAGCATCTAAAACTGCATGTGATGCCGTTGAGGACCAAATCATCCTGAAATGTGTTTGGATGATTACGAACTCAGGGTCTGAAGAACAAACATGCACATTCTCCAACATGTGTTGAGACAACGTGACCGTGTAGGCTGGTGAGGGAGGTGAGGATGGTGAGGGAGGTGAGGATGGTGAGGGGGGATGAGGGAGGTAAGGATGGTGAGGGAGGTGAGGATGGTGAGAGGGGGTGAGGGAGGTAAGGATGGTGTAGGAGGTGAGGAAGGTGAGGATGGTGAGAGGGGGTGAGGGAGGTAAGGATGGTGTAGGAGGTGAGGATGGTGAGGAAGGTGAGGATGGTGAGAGGAGGTGAGGGAGGTAAGGATGGTGTAGGAGGTGAGGATGGTGAGGAAGGTGAGGGGGGGGGTAGTTACCCTCTCCTTGCCCGATATCTCCAGCTGGATCTCCTTCTCTCTCAGCTTCTTCCACTGGCTGTAGTACCTGGTGAGAGGAGTTCCCTCCTCCTGCACCTGCTTCTCCCACGCCACCTGACACACACACACACACACACACACACACACACACACACACACACACACACACACACACACACACACACACACACACACACACACACACACACACACACACACACACACACACACACACACACACACACACACACACACACACACACACAGTGCCCATGTGAAGAGTATCTCCTGCCTATCCTAGAGCAGCTGATGCTGACTCAGCAGGAGAGGGATGATGATGATGGACCAATCAGCTGCTGGCGCTGAAGGCAGGCGTCAACATCCCAGCTGGCAGCAAACTGGTGACGGGATCTTGGTGAGGAGTTTAGATTGAAGAAGAGCGCGGTGTGAGTGTGTGTGTGTGTGTGTGTGGGGGGGGGGGGTGGCAGAAAAGGATTTGAAAGCAGAGCCTGGCGGATCTTGGCCAGCCTTCCCTAAAGGTCTTTGTGGACGGTATTGATCAAAGCCAATGTGATTATCTGACCTCCAAATCCAATAGAGTGTATAGACCGTGGCTTCCTTCGCCGGTTAGCGTAACGTATTTACGTTTACAATTTGCAGCGCGGCTATTAGAGTGGGCGTCGCGCCGTGGGGAGGTGGGCGGGGGGGCAGGGGAGGGCTGTTCCTGGCCTTTTCCACAGCCGCGAGCTGGCTCTCTCCTCTTGGCGACGGGCGACATGGCGACAGGCTCCTCTGGGCTGGGGGAGCCGTGGCGACAGGCGAAGCCTCGGTGCCACTCTGTCTGTCTGACAGGCCCGGGCTACACAAACACTGGTGCACGCATGCACACACACACACTTAGTCCCTCCGTCAGTCTTGATTTTCCCCCTAAATGCGTTAAAATATTTCGTGTGGAGAGCAGGAGTGATAATCAGGGCTTCCCATGTCCTCACAGCTGGCTCTTCCGATGGTTAGATCAGGCTCATCAGGAATAAAAGAGTCGATCTCTTGGATTACAATCATACCTGTGCTTGGATTGGGATTGGCTGAGAAGCCCATTCATGGGAAATGTGTGCAAAGTCAAATATGGGCTCTGGAACGGAAACAAAAGATGGCCTACCAGAGACACGCTGCCCTAGTGCATCTATGTACCCAACCCTGCCACCTCCCCGGCCCACACACACACACACTCTCACACACTCTCACACACTCTCACACACTCTCACACACTCTCACACACTCTCACACACACACACTCACCACGGCGGTGGCGTTGGCCACTCCGAAGGCGGCCTTCTGTCTCCGCCCTGTGATGTGGCTGCAGTTCTCCTGTAGCTTCTCCAGCAGCTGGCGCACCGGCTTGCAGTAATTGGCCACTTTGCATTCCTTCAGGAACGCTTTCAGCTGTGGAGGGCAGGGAGAGGTGGTGGGGAGGGGGACAGAGGGTGAGAGAGGGGAGAGAGGGTGAGAGGTGGTGGAGAGGGGGACAGAGGGTGAGAGAGGGTGAGAGGTGGTGGAGAGAGGGTGAGAGACAGAGGGAGAGAGAAGGTGTAAGGGGAACCAGTGTAAACAATCATGCCGTCTCTCCTCCTGTGTGTGTGTGTGTGTGTGTGTGTGTGTGTGTGTGTCTCAGAAAGTCCAGCTGACCATGTCAGAAAGACACTAAACATTAGAGCTCACAACGTACACAAAAGCACTAGTGTTTGTAGTTAAGTTTCACGTACATGGATCTCTCCATTCACCTAAAGCATAACGTCCATATTTACCATATGTCCATATTCCTCCTAAGTAAAGATAAAGGCAGAAGAAGAGAGGAGAGGAGGGGGGCTGGCAGCTGATTGGTTACCTGGATGATGGTGGGCAGGGCCAGCTCAGGGAAGCCTATGGAGCAGGCCTGGGAGTGGAAGTACTCCAGCATCAGGTCATACAGCTGATCGATCAGGCCATCCTGAAACACACAAGCACCTTCAGACTGGGAAGCAGCCCCGCCACCTCCCCCCCATCCCCCCTCAGTCTAGGGTGAGAGGTAACCTGGGAGACTTCGGTCAGCATGTAGAAAAGGGCCGACCCTAGCTCATGAGGGATTAGGTGAGGAACACCAAACACACACACATACACTTTATACACACTACAGATGACAGCTTCTCGCGCGTGTGTGTGTGTGTGTGTGCGCGCAGGACCTCCGTCACTCCAGCATGGATTAGCAGTAACACCAGATTATCTTGCAGTCGTCACAAGGTGTCAGTCAGCTGTGGCTGGGGGGCCAGGAACTACCCTCTACCCCCCAACCCTCCCCTCGACGCCCCAACCAGGCCTCCTCACACCTCACAGACACCATCCCTCTTTCTATAGGTTTACTAATACAGCACAAACTACTTCAATCATACAACCTTGTCTTAGGTACAGCATTTCCTTGGGACTCCATATACAATCAAACAATGACAAAAGTACAGACCAAATGACCTGGAGTTAACATCACCCAGATGGCGTGTGTTACCGAGGGCAACTAGGTGACGGGGCCCCTGACGGGCGGACAGCGAGGGATAATCCCAGAAGGCCGTGTGGCAATCCTCTTGGCAGCACTGCGACCGTGGCAACTTACACCAGTGTTAGAGTCTTGACCAGGGCTTACTGCGCTGTCCTCAATCCCCCTGGCCCCTCCTGCCCGCCCCCTCCTCCGACAGGGAAGAGCAGGAGGATACTAGACTGGGATCTCCACCATGGATGTGAAGCCAGGCTCTTTCCTAACACCAGTGAGATCCTGGTTACCGACAGCTGTTAAATGGCTGACCCGTGCGGGCGCCTCCTCGCAAAGGCTGCTTAAGACGAGGAGGCTGACACTGCACCCTGGAAATAACTCTGCTCTAATCATTCCATTCCAATCCAATTAGGGAAGAACATGTTGACTAACAGTAACACTTTAGCCGTTAACCTCACCTGTGGTTACCTGTTCATTAGCGGGCACCACGCTACGCTAGCAAGCGACACCCGCTTCAGGCTTCTTCTAGTGTATTTTTAGCCAGCGCGCTAAGCTAGCTCCCTCTTCTCATACCGCCGTATTGGAGGTATTCATTCAGCGCGGCTGCCGTGCCGATGTGTCCGCACCTTGTAAGCCTTCTCCTGAAGGTTGGTGTTGCTGAGTTTCAGGATCACGGCAAAGTTGATGGGTTTGACGCTCATGCGGCCCGGCTTCTTGTTGAAGTCCACCTGTTGAACGATCTGTAGGACAAACACAACCAAACGACAGTGAAGCAGTAACAACAACAACAACAACAACAAGACATGTCCTGACGGAGAATTCAAAAGGGATCTCGGTGTACTATTCATTTTTGCCTCCTTATTTCTGTCCAAGTGCATCTGCAGTGTGTGTGTGTGTGTGTGTGTGTGTGTGTGTGTGCTCTGCGAGTGGAGCGCTCCTGGCCGGCGCTGTCTGCACAAACATAGGATGTGGTGTTGGTCTACGGGGGAGCTGGGGGGAAGTGGGAAGACATGGGCCAGACCTGATGCACGCAGACACACACACACACACACACACACAAACACACAAACATATACACTCCCTCACTGACACACAAGCAGGAAGCTCCAAATCATACACCCCCCTTGGAGATGCGAGTGTGTGCTAGCTTGCCTCACACACACACACACACACACACACACACAACACACACACACACACACACACACACACACACACACACACACACACTCGCTGCTTCTGCTGCTCTAATTAAAACAGTAGCAGCAAACTTCCGCCTACCTTTAACGAGGGAAACAGTAAAGGGGGGGGGGGAAACACAGGAAATGGTGTGTGTCACAAATAACCACGGCTCGCTGCTAGGGGGTCTTTGACTGCGAGCGGGAGCGCGAGAGCGTGCGCTGGAGGGGAGGGGGGGGGGCAGGAGGTGGGCTGCGCCTTCAGCAGAGGATGTGGTCTCGGAAATGCGTTAGGAACAGAACATAGACCGCAGCCTTCAACACTCTGGTCAAAGCCTTCACGCACAAACATGCAGATGCACACACGCACGACACACTCAGAGTGACCGCTCCCCATCAGAGTCAGCCGTCGTGCTGGCAACACCACCACACGGCTTCGAACCACAACAGGGTTTCACACCAACACACAGGCACAACCACTGCCGCACGCTTAACACCCCCCAAAAAAGAACACAACGCATCGAGGGAAACGATGGCAGTCGGTGACTTGACGTGTCGAATATATAAAAGCTATTTCATCCTCCGGCATTCACACGCGCACACATCCAGCCACACCCGTTTCCCAACCTGCTTTTATTTGGTCGTTAAAAAAGGACAAGCAGTCTGAAACGCAACCGGAAGGTTTTCGACCAGCAACTGGGACGCAACATGGGGGACCTCTGCTGGGATCGTCTGCCTCCTGAACCTAACGGGGCAGTTTGACAGGGCAGTAACTGCCAGGCCCCCGCCCTGAGAGGTGGTGGGGGGGGGGGGACCCTCCCATAACCCTGGGGGTGGTGGTCTGTTGGCAGGGTGGGTTCGTACCTCCAGGATGAAGGGCATCACAGGGACAAAGGTCCCGGTGCTGCCAGACAGGAGGGTGAGGGCCCGCACACAGTGCAATCTGAGAGGATAGTACCGGGAGGTGGGAACCAGCCTGAAGAGAACACAAGAGAGATTCAGTGGTCAGTGCTGCCCCCTGCAGGTGATCAGAGCCACAGCCTCAACACACCTCCGATTTACATTTTCAGTCATTTTTCATGTACAGTATTGACATCTATAGGTTGTAGCTACCGACATGAAAAGCTTCAAACTGACTGAAATGCATGCTTCAAAATTAACAGTTAAAGATTTAATTTCTAATTCATTCCTAGTTATAAATGTAGTTTGCTTCATGTTTTTGTTCCACTCAGTCTAGGTGTGAACAGTTAAGATGTGTGTGCGTGTGTGTGTGTGTGTACTCACTTGATGGTGCCCACTATGACCTGGCACAGAGGGTAGATGAGAGGGTGGAGGACGTCGCTGGGGTGGATGGAGCTCAGCACACGACACCACAGGTACAGACAGTGGATGAACTGCCAGTTATACACTGACTGGTATGTCTCCTGGACAACACAAAACACACACACACCTGATCACACACAGGACATACAGCAGCACTCCTGGGTCCGGATACACATAGACACTGCATGTGTGTGTGTCTGTGTGCGTGTGTCTGTGTGCATGTCTGTCTGTGTGTCTGTCTGTCTGTTTATGTGTGCGTGTGTGTGTATGTCTGTCGGTCTGTGTGTGTGTGTGTGTGTGTCTGTGTGCATGTCTGTCTTTCTGTGTGTGTGTGTGTCTGTGTGCATGTCTGTCTGTCTGTGTGTGCGTGTGTCTGTGTGCATGTCTGTCTGTGTGTGTGTGTGTGTGTGTGTGTGTGTGTGTCTGTGTGCATGTCTGTCGGTCTGTGTGTGTGTGTGTGTGTGTGTGTGTGTGAGAGTGTGTCCAGACCTTCTTCTTCATGGTCATGGCGTTCCTCAGGTGGATGGCCAGCTGTCGTATGTAGATGAAGCCATGCTGGTAGGAGGCCTGTGTGTCCAGGGAGTACATCTCAGTCAGGGTCCTCTGCATGAAGTTGATGAGGGGCAGCATGCTGGGCGAGGTGAACTTACAGTTCTGAACGTAGGAGATGTACATTTGCTGTTGGGGGGGAAGGGAAGAGATGAGGTTGAAACCTGGAACGACCAGGAATGCCATGAACCGGTTTTATAACGCAAAGCATTATCACGATGGATGTTCACACTGCTAAAGGCCTGGCTCAGTAAGCTCACAAGGTTACAATCTGCATTCATATTTCCAGAAATGTTACCCATTACCGGTTATTGATGACTAAATACATCAGTTCACCTTCCAACAGAACATTTGTAATACCCTGTACATACTCACTGCATTATTCTGCTGCCCGTTTTGCACTTCTGGTTCGTTGCTAACTGCATTTCGTTACCCTGTACTTGTACACGTGTAATGACAATAAAGTTGAATCTAATCTCATTTCAAACAGAAGGTTCAGAAGAGCCGACTCACTCTGAGGATGGGGTTAAGGTACATGTCTTGTTTGTGCCTGCAGATCTTGTTGAGGGCCAGGAAGGCCAGGACTCTGCTGATCTCCTCCCCTGTGCTCCACTGTTTGATCAGTTGCTGCCAAGAGAGATCCAGAGCATGTTTGGAAGGTGTTCCCTTCATCCATCCATTCCTCCACCCCCTCCCACCACCACGCTCATCCCTCCTCCTCCCCTGTTCTCTCCTCCTTCTGGTCAGCAGCGAGGGCTCACCTTCAGCAGGTGTCGGCACTGTTTGGGCAGACACAGGTAGTACGGCACCAGCTGGTTGGCGTGCCTCAGGACGGCGCTGATGACCGTGGCCTCTGTGAGACAAGACAGGAGCTGTGGAAGGACAAGAGAGATGAGTGAGAGACGCATCATGCATGGAGTTTCAGAAAGCAAAGCCAGCTGGTTTCATCCAGCAGCAGTTTACATTCAGGACAGACCTGAACGACCCCGCTGAGGTACATCTTTATGTCCACCATGTTCTTCTGCCATTTTGGACTGGACGATGGAGGAACTGGCCTGAGAGAAAGAGAAGTGTTTGATGGGTATGTTTTTGACCCTCTTGACAGTAAGAACACAATGACTATGGGGTTTGATCATCACGTCAACTCACTTCTTCTGGTCCTTGTCTGGTTTGAGGTTCAACATTCTTTGTAGAACCACATACACATCTTTGATACAGAACAGCACCAGGGCATTGAACACTGCAGGAGGACACACAAGCAACAATGTTCAGCATATGCTGAACGATACTAGGAAGAGAAACTACCGCACATGTTTATTACACTCTGTCACTGAATGCACAAGCTCACATGATTCATTTCTCAGGAGGATATAAAAACATAATGAGATTTTATTTATTGTTTTGTTTTTTTACCGGAGCCGTCGGCTACTTTGTATCGACACGGGTCGCCCGCCTCTCCTTTGGTGGTTGCCACGGCAGCCTTGAAGGCTTGGGTGATCTCTCTGAAGAGGCGAGGTGTGGGCTCGTCCTGGGGTCAGACAGGGGCCAGAACACATGAGGCAAGCTTCACTGCATAACAGCACATCAATGCTACGCAGGATGTAGCGAGGGGTGAATGCTGGCTGGGTTGACAAGCGTTACCTTGAGAGCTGCTCGCCAGTCTGCCACCATTTTATCTGTGACTTTAATGGCTTCCCTGGCCTTTTGGGGTTTCTGCGCAGAGCTTTGTTCTTCCTCATCGTCCGAACTGGCCTCCTGGCGTGACAAATCAACATACATGGTATCTTTTGAGTACATACATACAACCATTCAGAACAGGAGAGAGATCTTGGGTAAGATAGGACTGGGGGGGGCAGACAGGGTCCTTACTGCCAGCTGACTGGGCAGTTGGTGGTATTTCTTCTCCTCGTCATCGTCTGAGCTGTCTGTGTCGTCAAAGTTGAGCAGTGTCTGGTCATTCTGCTCCAGGAACTTGTAGAACTCGGGATCTTTACTCTTTAACCTGGACAGCTGGTCCTTGTGCTGGGAGGCCTTGCCTTTCTTCACAACACCACTATTAGAAACACACAGCAGACGTTGAGTAACAATCCAAAACGTTGATGGATGTAGTGAAAATCATTCCGTCTGGAAGTGACACTCACTTCTCCTTAGCTGCAGATTTCCCTGCTTTATTCCTCTGTGCATTCTGGGTGGGGGCTTCATCTTCAGATTCGTCCTCACATGCGGAGTCAAATCCAGACAGCAGGAATTCATCCACGCTCAGGTCCTCTAGTTTCCTACAGCAAAGTCGAGAGACCGTTTATTCAACGAAAAGGACAGTCACAATATACGCCACCAAACTCTAAATTAAAACATGAAAATAAACTTTCTGGCTGATCTAATGTTAACTAAAGCCTTTAGGTAGGTAGCTAACTGACTAGCCAGCTACTAAGACATTAGTAACAACTTTACAAGACATGAAAGAGAATTCAACCACAGGCTGATATAAATCCGTTGTTTATAGCTTGAATATCATGATTTACTAAGGCGTTATGAGTCACCAACCAAACAGTTTTAGAGTTAAAGTATCACAGCTACCTTTTCTGCTTTGCTGCCATGCTGGATCCAAACGTGATGTCCAGCCTGGTATGTTACCCAGAATGCAGCTGGGTTTCTTGCATGTCGAAGGGAACTGTAGTTTTTTAGTTCGACTCTCTTCGCAAATTATTTTGTCGTGAAAAACATGTTATTTGTTGGAGTAAGATGACTCCCTGTTTATAAAATGTATGTGTCAATAAACTGTTATTGCTCTTTCACATAGACGATGATTGGTGAGTTTATAGTTTAGGCTTAAACTATTAACTCACTAATCCTTATTCTATTGGCTAAAGCACTTGGTGCCCTGACAAATACCGCCCTCTTTTGGTTAACCTATAGGTAAGTCCCCCAAAACAACCCCTAAAGCCTTTGTTTTTGTATTTCAAGATTGTACACATATGAGGATCGTGAAGTGTGTTTATGAAATTTGCTTACATTGTCAATTTGTCTCAACTTGGATGTCAGTGGTTAGTTTACTTGACACGCATACCTGTCTCCTTGGGGGGGTGTTCAGACACCAGGATTGGGGGTTATACAATTAACTGGCAACCCGAGCCTGCGCCTCACCTTGTTTCGGTCACGTGACATGACCACGAATCTGGTGGAACTTTCGTGTTCCTTGAAGTGAATCCTCTGAAGAAGATGACAGTCTGATATTTGAGGGGAAAAGTTGTCTCTTTCATTACATCTGGAACCTAATCTACCACCTAAACTCAGGGTAAGTAGTACGAGCGACGCGGGAAAAAGGCATTTAACGACTCGAAAACGCAGAGTTCAACACTCCTGGAATAGCTAAGCTAACTAGCGCGAGCGGCTTGATCAGCCATGATGACACGAGCTCGCGAGCTCACAGCAACACAACAACTCAGCCACATTAGTGGCTAATGTGAAACTTTTATGATGATTTTATTGTCTGAAAAGCGCTATATAAATCAAATGTATTATTACAATTATTATTAGTTAGGTTAGCATCATCATTCATCCTGGACGAGCTCAGACTGGAGCTAGTGTGTCTGCTGACATGATCCATGTCTTCTGCCATATCAGTTTGTCAACAGCACAGCTTCTATATTTAATGTGTTCTGAACCTGAAGGTGTTTTAATGGTGCTACCAGATATCTGATCTGGTGATATAAGCGTCAGCTAGCCACCTTAGCTAGCCGTGACTGCCTACAAGTCGTGAAAAAGTCACCCAGCGACGACTAGTATGTTCAAAGATTGTCTTAGGGAGACATGTTGGTCTTAGCCTAGTTTAAGGAATGTAAGTTGTCCCTTTTGGCTACTGGAGAGAGTGTTAACAGCAGCTGCTTGTTGTTGGTATATGATACCTGAGGGCTCAGCAGTGAGGATGTTAACTATTGAGTTTTTGTCACATTACAATCAACTGGATTGTTATTCTCTTGACTAAATGGTAGTTGGTTGTCTTTGCCAGACCAGCTTGTATTCACCATTGAAACATGCTGTAGTCCAGTAACAGGGTTGTTCCACAACTGGCCTCATGCGGAGCTAAAAAGCAAATGGTAGATTTTTTGTTGTAGATGTGTTGTTGCGTTGAGTTAGTATTGTTAGCCAAATATTTAGAGATCTGTACCTCTTAACTTTATGCTGAATCAACAACTCCTTCACCACAGCCCTTACAGAGAAGAGCCCTTGTAGCTGATCGTGATCGAGTGATCTACATGATCCTCTCTGACAAGATTCAGATGAAAGACTTCTATTATTTTGCTGACACCTAGGTTTATAGACAGACTGATTAGATGCAGGCTAAACAGCAGCCAGTCAGACAGGTACGTAGTTGGGACAGTCAGTCCAGATGAATCATGCACTGTAGGCAGAGCCACATCACTAACTAAGTGATGAATTATTAACTCTGAGACTGCAGCTAAAGAGAAAGTTCATCCTGAGCTGTCCTCAGTCATGTATACTGGAGAGATTAGAGAGATTGGAGAGCAGAGCCATGCATAATTGACTGCCACATTGAGGTTGTGACCATGTTCTAGAACAGATGAATGCACGAATCCAGATGTCAGTCTTAACTTTGTCTCCAGCCAGTTTAATCCACAGATGGTACTTCCCAAAGGGACCGGACCATGTGTCCAAATCAATAATGATTTGTAAACGTGTTTTGTCCATCCAAAAGACAATGACGGTCATTACTTTCACGTATTGTGCTCAGGCTGTACAACCTGTACAACTTGAATTACGATTCAATCACAAGCACTCTGAGCAGACTAGTGCGAAGGTATTTATTTTTAGTCCTCAAGCTGGTTGTTTCTAATTAGTATCTTCTGTTTTCCAGGCACCAGCTTTCTTAGCTAGGCTAGATATTTTAAAGTGTGACATGTTCGTAACTGATTACAGAGTGTGATTCTAGTACGTTCTGATACATCTGGTGACTTGTGGACCAGTGTACAGTACGTTTGATTGGATTCTTATTATGAGCCAGACAGTGAAGGAGAGATGTGGCATTAGCAGCAGGCAGCTGTGACTGAGCTGGAGGTGTTACAACAGACCTGGCATGGAATGTGTTTTGTGTTTGGCTGGTGGTTGATTTGATGTGATCTGTGTTGCAGGAAGACTCACCCAGCCGGATGTCATGGCCAGTGGGGCTATTCCTAAAACAGGCACGGCCAATGGACACCCAATGAAGGCACAGCTGCAGATAATAGGTAGGAGTTTCTCCTGCTTGACTAAAAACACGTTTGTTCGTTGGGAAAACATGCTGGTAGGTGTTATGAATGAGTTTAGCTTGACTTTTAAGTTCAGCAGCACAGTCCTGATGCGCGGGGGTGTGAATGGTTCGAACTCCGGCTCTGTCCTGAACAAAGCAGGAAGCCAGCAGGGAACTGTGTGTTGTTCCAGAGTGTCATAAAAATAGAGCAGAGGGAGCATTTGCCAGTTGTCGTAAAGCTGGGTGAGGTCAGGCTAACAGGGTGAGGTCAGGCTAGCTGGGTGAGGTCAGGCTAGCAGGGTGAGGTTAGGCTAGCAGGGTGAGGTTAGGCTAGCAGGGTGAGGTCAGGCTAGCAGGGCGAGGTCGGGCTAGCTGGGCGAGGTCAGGCTAGCAGGGTGAGGTCAGGCTAGCAGGGTGAGGTCAGGCTAGCAGGGTGAGGTCAGGCTAGCTGGGTGAGGTCAGGCTAGCAGGGCGAGGTCAGGCTAGCAGGGTGAGGTCAGGCTAGCTGGGCGAGGTCAGGCTAGCTGGGCGAGGTCAGGCTAGCTGGGCGAGGTCAGGCTAGCTGGGCGAGGTCAGGCTAGCAGGGTGAGGTCAGGCTAGCAGGGTGAGGTCAGGCTAGCAGGGTGAGGTCAGGCTAGCAGGGTGAGGTCAGGCTAGCTGGGTGAGGTCAGGCTAGCAGGGCGAGGTCAGGCTAGCAGGGTGAGGTCAGGCTAGCAGGGTGAGGTCAGGCTAGCTGGGCGAGGTCAGGCTAGCAGGGTGAGGTTAGGCTAGCAGGGTGAGGTCAGGCTAGCTGGGTGAGGTCATGCTAGCTGGGTGAGGTCAGGCTAGCTGGGTGAGGTCAGGCTAACAGGGTGAGGTCAGGCTAGCAGGGTGAGGTCAGGCTAGCTGGGCGAGGTCAGGCTAACAGGGTGAGGTCAGGCTAGCAGGGTGAGGTCAGGCTAGCAGGGTGAGGTCAGGCTAGCTGGGTGAGGTCAGGCTAGCTGGGTGAGGTCAGGCTAACAGGGTGAGGTCAGGCTAACAGGGTGAGGTCAGGCTAGCTGGGTGAGGTCAGGCTAGCAGGGTGAGGTCAGGCTAGCTGGCCCTGGCAGACTCAGGCCAGCATCCAGCCTAGCTCCTGTTAAAGGTAACCTGCTAACATTGGACTGATTCACTGTTTCAGTGCTATCAGCCAAACTGAAAGATAACAAGAAGAACTGGTTTGGGCCCAGTCCATACGTGGAGGTGGCTGTCGATGGCCAGTCCAAGAAGACGGAGAAATGCAACAACACCCACAGTCCCAAATGGAAACAGCCTCTCACAGTGTAAGTTGTGTGATGTTATCCCTAGACTTGATGTAATGTATAGGTACAGTGTGGTGATATTTGAGTCAGAGTAACCCTCTGTAGGCTAATTAAAATATGAACTGTGTAAGTCAAATAATCCTGATCTGATCAGCAATATGTATGTTTAGCTAGCTATTCTCTGCAAAACCTATAGGTTGATCCTGTGTGGTCCAGCCAAATCCAAGCCATTTAGCAGACTTGATGCAGATTGGATGCTTCTTTTCGATCGATGCATGATACAGTCCCTCAACATATGAGTTGAGTTGTAATCTCCTAACCCACAGCAGCAGGACTCCCCCTGGCCTCTCCACACTCACTGCTGTTTCGTGTAGAGGTGTAAGGGGCCTGGGTGTGGGAGGGGACTGGATGTGGGAGGGGCCTGGATCTGGGAAGAGCCTGGATGTGTACTTTGGAAGTGTGCGGTTGGCTGATATTGCCGTCCCTGTGAGAACTCCTGGTTGTTTAAACCCTCTCACAGTAGAAATAGAGACACTTCCTATAGATTATGCAGGATATGATCTGGCGGTTCAGATCGCTGCTGTCGATGCATCCTTGTTGCAGTTGTTTACGGGAGTGTTCAATTTTTATTGACCCATATTATGTGGTGGAGGAGGTCGAATCTTCTAAGCAGAAAATATAGATTTAACTTCTGCTCCGACTCGATCATCACTATATGTTAATGCATATTGACTGTTTGATGGAACGTTGGTGAATAGTGATATGAAACCCTCTCTGAACGTTCTGCGTTCATCATCTCTTTACAGGATCGTCACTCCCTTCAGCAAGCTGGTGTTCCGCGTGTGGAGCCACCAGACGCTCAAGTCAGACGTGCTGCTGGGAGTCGCTACCCTGGAGGTCAGCGAGACCCTCAAGAACAACCACATGAAGAGTGAGTTCCACCTGCACGATCGCTCCCTCTGTACTAAGTCTGTCTTGCAGGATTGCTCCCCCTGCCCTGGGTCTGTCCTGCAGGATTGCTCCCCCTGCTCTGGGTCTGTCCTGCAGGATCGCCTCCCCTGCCCTGGGTCTGTCCTGCAGGATCGCCTCCCCTGCCCTGGGTCTGTCCTGCAGGATCGCCTCCCCTGCCCTGGGTCTGTCCTGCAGGATCGCCTCCCCTGCCCTGGGTCTGTCCTGCAGGATCGCCTCCCCTGCCCTGGGTCTGTCCTGCAGGATCGCCTCCCCTGCCCTGGGTCTGTCCTGCAGGATTGCTCCCCCTGCTCTGGGTCTGTCCTGCAGGATTGCTCCCCCTGCTCTGGGTCTGTCCTGCAGGATCGCTCCCCCTGCTCTGGGTCTGTCCTGCAGGATCGCTCCCCCTGCTCTGGGTCTGTCCTGCAGGATTGCTCCCCCTGCTCTGGGTCTGTCCTGCAGGATCGCCTCCCCTGCCCTGGGTCTGTCCTGCAGGATCGCCTCCCCTGCCCTGGGTCTGTCCTGCAGGATTGCTCCCCCTGCTCTGGGTCTGTCCTGCAGGATTGCTCCCCCTGCTCTGGGTCTGTCCTGCAGGATCGCTCCCCCTGCTCTGGGTCTGTCCTGCAGGATCGCTCCCCCTGCTCTGGGTCTGTCCTGCAGGATCGCCTCCCCTGCCCTGGGTCTGTCCTGCAGGATCGCCTCCCCTGCCCTGGGTCTGTCCTGCAGGATCGCCTCCCCTGCCCTGGGTCTGTCCTGCAGGATTGCTCCCCCTGCTCTGGGTCTGTCCTGCAGGATTGCTCCCCCTGCTCTGGGTCTGTCCTGCAGGATTGCTCCCCCTGCTCTGGGTCTGTCCTGCAGGATCGCTCCCCCTGCTCTGGGTCTGTCCTGCAGGATCGCTCCCCCTGCTCTGGGTCTGTCCTGCAGGATCGCTCCCCCTGCTCTCGGTCTGTCCTGCAGGATCGCTCCCCCTGCTCTGGGTCTGTCCTGCAGGATCGCTCCCCCTGCTCTGGGTCTGTCCTGCAGGATCGCCTCCCCTGCCCTGGGTCTGTCCTGCAGGATTGCTCCCCCTGCTCTGGGTCTGTCCTGCCCGATCGCTCCCTTTGCTCTGGGTCTGTCCTGCAGGATCCCTCCCTCTTTCCTGGGTCTGTCCTGCAGGATCGCTCCCCCTGTCCAGCTCTGCAGTCCGCTCCATCCTGTACCCACGCTATCGCCGTTCAGGGAAAGGTTCTCATCTATGTAAAATTCTAGAGTGCATTTCCTGTTTACCGTGTGGGTGGAACCTCCAGCTTGACTTTTCCCTGCGTGATCACCGAGGCCTTCACTGTAAAAGCACAGACTCATAATTATAACTCTGAAGTTTAGTGTGTGTGTTTGTGCGAGCGAGTGCAGGCGTGTGATGTCACCGATCAGGTGACCAATCAGATCAGGCTATTTCCCGTGCTCATAAAGACTCTATTGAAGCCCAGATGAACCAACAGATGGACCAACAGCAGCTGATTGAGAAAGTGATGGTCACATGGTGTCAGGGGAGACTGTTGACAAGCACTCAGGCCTCTGGAGGCCAATGTCATCTGTCTGGCCTTCCCGCTCCGTGTTGGAGCCGTAGTTGGCGGTTGTTGTGGTAATGTTGCCCCCCCCCCCCTTCTGTGCTTCAGTCTCGGAGGTGGTTCAGACGCTGCAGCTGAGTGCAGACAGAGACCACATGGAGCTGGTGGGAGACCTGTCCGTCTGTCTGGACGGCATGACGGTCGACCCGGAGATGTTCTCCTCCGCAGAGGCCAGCCACCAGGGTGAGTCAGCGCTGGGGCACCTCTTAAAGGGATGCTTAACAGCACCTCTTAAAGCAGGGGTGGGCAATCAGATCGGTTCCATGTTTGCTCATTTCTGCCACGGTGAATTCTATGTTTGTAAACCTTGCATAGCGATTAAACCCCCATTCTGATTCTGGTCCTCGAGGGCCACTGTCCTGAAGGTTTTATATCTTTCCCTGCTCCAGCACACCTGAATATAATTCTCAGGCTTCCACAGAGCTTGATAACGACCTGTTCATTTGAATCAGGTGTGCTGGGGCAGGGAAACATCTAAAACCTTCAGGACAGCGGCCCTTGTTGCAACTTATAATGTAATAAAGACTCATAATGTAATAACGGCTCATAACGGCTCATAATGTAATAATTTCAATGTAATAAAAGTTCATAATGTAATAATCGTCTCATAATGTAATGAACTCACGGACGCGTAACGTAATAAGGGCTTTGCGCATAATGTAATACTGTAATAACTTATTACATTAAGAACCTTATTGATACCGCTCATAATGTTATAACAGCTCATAATGTAATAATAGCACATATAGTGAGAAAAGTGTTGCATTATCATAATGTTTACTTCTGCCATCCCTGCAGGAGTGGAAGGAAATGCTTTCACCTGTGTCTGTTTCTCAGCAAGATCACACATTTCTGCAAACATGCTGGAGCATTAGCCAACTTAGATGCCATATACTGAACCTCGCTCCCAATTAGAGGCAGGCCTCATAAAAAGGAAGAGAAGCCTTAATCTGTAACGCATCATCCTCCATGGGTCAAATCCATGGTATAAAGGCAACAACTGTATACTGACAACTAATGCACTTTTGGGCACAGGTTTGTTTTTGAGTTTGACTATGATTTGTACATAGGTTGCGCTACAGTAACCAACTCAAAAGCTGTCAGGAGAAGAGGTTGGATTAGTGAAGAAGGAGGGGGACTGTAGTTCATGTAGTTTAATGTTCTTTGCTACAATAACTAATAACTCCTGCGATAAACACATTTAAAATTGGACTTTTCAAAAAAGTAAGTGAACACTCTTTCTTTCCATACAACCTTATGAAGACCTTCCAATAAAAATTTAGCATTTTTTTTGTGTTGGTCTTTAATGCCAATTTAATAAAGGCTTTTAAACATTATTTTCCTACTACTTACGTGAAATACATGATACAAGCAGCATAACATGTTAATTCAAACTTCTTTTATTTTGGAACTTTTGAACAATAACAAAAAAGTCATCAAAAACTTGGATATCTGAACATCAAATTAGTCTCACAATATCTACCAGCTATACAGGTACAGGTCGAAAAATTAGAATATCGTGCAAAAGTTCATTTATTTCAGTAATTCAACTTTATAGGTGAAAATAATATCTTATACAGACTCATTACATGCAAAGTGAGATATGTGAAGCCTTTATTTGTTATAATTGTGATTATTATGGCTTACAGTTTATAAAAAACCCAAATTCAAAATCTCAGAAAATTAGAATATTACATAATATCAATAAAAAAAGGATTTTAAATACAGAAATGTCGGCCCTCTAGAAAGTATAATCATGCATATGTACTAAGTACTTGGTTTGGGCCCCTTTTGCATGAATTATTGCCTAAATGCGGCGTGGCATGGATGCTATCAGCCTGTGGCACTGCTGAGGTGTTATGGAAGCCCAGGTTGCTTTGATAGTGGCATTCAGCTCGTCTGTATTGTTGGGTCTGGTGTGTATCATCTTCCTCTTGACAATAGTCCATAGTTTCTCTATGGAGTTCAGGTCAGGAGAGTTGTCTGGCCATTCTTGCAGAGTAATACCATGGTCAGTCAACCAGTTACCAGTGGTTTATGGTACCGTGGGCAGGTGCCAAGTCTAGCTGGAAATGGAAATTGTCATCTCCATAAAGCTTGTCAACAGACAGAAGCATGAAGTGCTCTAAAATCTTCTGGTAGATGGCTGTGGTGACTTTGGACTTGATAACACAGTGGACCAACAGCAGCAGATGACATGATACCTCAAATCATCAAATTCAAAATCACAAATTTAGTTTACTATTGTACTGAAGCCCATGCCTTTTGCTTTTACTTGCAGCTTTGTTTGAGAGGTTAAATTATTATTATTATCACTATATGTGCTATTATTACATTATGAGCTGTTATAACATTATGAGCGGTATCAATAAGGTTCTTAATGTAATAAGTTATTACAGTATTACATTATGCGCAAAGCCCTTATTACGTTACGCGTCCGTGATTTCATTACATTATGAGACGATTATTACATTATGAACTTTTATTACATTGAAATTATTACATTATGAGCCGTTATGAGCCGTTATTACATTATGAGTCTTTATTACATTATAAGTTGCAACAGCCCTCGACGACCAGGATTGGACACCCCTGTCTTAAAGGGACGCTTCACAGCACCTCTTAAAGGGACGGTTCACTCTTAATGCCACGCCTCTGTTCCTCAGGTACATCCAATGGGGAATCCCAGTTCAACGGAGATCAACATGGTGTCAGGTAGGGGAGGAGAGGAGGATGGGAATGTATTCAGTTAAATTGTCATGCTTTGTCATTCTGTGTGAGCGAGTGACTGCATCTCTGTGTCTTGCGGTGTGTTGGGGCCCGCCCCTAACGTGAGCGCTGTGTTTGTGGCAGGGGCAGCAGGGACAGCTCTCCAGCTGTGGACGTCGTGGAGCACAGGTCGTCCCCCGGCGGCCGACGGGCTGTGAACGGTACGGGGTCTCCTTCGTTGTCAGCAGGGGGCTCCAAGCCTTTCCGCCCCCCCCGGCCCTCCAGACCACCTCCACCTACCCCACGGAGACCCACCCCCTCCCCAGGTGAGCTGTCAGACATGATCCAGGACTAACACTGTGGGAGAAATGGACAGCACTCACTCACTGACAGCACTTTTTTTTTCCTCTCTCTTTATAACTCCCTTTCTGTCTTTCACACACATGCACACATTCTCTCTCTCTCTCTCTCTCTCTCTCTCTCTCTCTCTCTCTCTCTCTCTTGCTCTTTCTCTCTCTCTGTCTCTCTCTCCGCCCCCCCCCTCTCTCTGTCTCTCTCTCTTTCCCTCCCCTTCTCTTTCCTTCTCCACCTCCCTCCTCATGACAGCATCCTCCAATGGCTCCATACCAACAGACGGCAGTGAAGGGCCCTCTGGATCCAACACCCCGGTCCGGACCTCTGCCTCCAGAGCGTCCTCAGCCCCTGAGCCACCTCCAGCCCAGGACCAGGCCCCAGCAGCCTCATCCTCGGGGGCCGCAGCCTCAGGGGCCTCAGCCTCTGGGACCTCAGCCTCGGTGGTCCCCTCCCCAGCTTCTGGAGCTCCAGCCCCTGCAGCCAGACCGCCACCCGGCATCTCCCCAGGTCCTCCGGGCCTCCCCCCTGTCAGCTCAGGTCCCATGCCCCCAGGGTAAGGCTGGTGCACAGGGTGTACTCCCAGGGTACTGTAAGGACAGGAGGGCCAGATAAAAACACAGGGCTTTTTTTTAGGTGGTTTATTGAACTAAAGGTGTCTGTAATAGTTGATATAATGTGGTAATAATGTCTCGTATGCAGTACAGTATGTTGAGATGATGATGAAATGTGTGTGTGTGTGTGTGTGTGTGTCAGATGGGAGCAGAGAGTGGACCAGAGTGGCAGGCTGTATTTTGTCGACCACGTGGAGAAGAGGACGACATGGGAGCGTCCTGAACCACTGCCTTCTGGGTAAACCACATCTACACCAGCATGTTACTAACCTATACTCATCCACGACCAGCCATCATGATAGTCAGTGCTTTGTTAACAACATTACTGCAGGTAACATAGCAGTTGTTGAAGACAGTGTTTTGTCCGTCTCTTCATAAACGGAGTGACAGTTCAGTTGAGTTCTGGATTAAATAAGTATTTAACAACCTGTAGATTGGGAGAGAAATGACCAGACCTCTGGCAACAAAATGAAGACAGTCCAAAGCTTAGGTCTCAATCATGGCTCTCTCCCGGACGAAGGCAAGAGAGCATTCTTTTATAGGGCACAAGAATGTAAACATAGATAGTGACAGTCAGGCGGTAATGACGTTACAACAGTCTTCATAGAAGGTGTGTTCAGTAGTGATTAATATAAGTACACAGGCTAATGTCTTCCACACAGTACAATGAAAGGAAACAAAGGTCAGTTTGGTGAAACCTTTGCTTTAACGATAATGCCAGGGCCTACCCAGCATGCACTGCTCCTCTACCGCAATTGGTTCTGCGTGGTGGATCAGGAAGTTGCAAGCTAAACATTCAGTCATAGTAGGGAGTCAGGTGGCTCAACGGGTTAAGGCGTTAAGTCCGATTCCCGGCTGTGGCTATGTGACGTTGTGTTTTTGGGTAAGGCACTTCACCACAGACAGGGAGATACCAAACAGAACCCCCCCCCCCCCCCCCCCCCCCCCCTAAACTGGAGTGTGGTCTTTCCCGCTGTGCTCGTGCTGCAGCTGGGAGCGCCGTGTGGACCCCATGGGCCGCGTCTACTTCGTGGACCACATCACGCGCACCACCACCTGGCAGCGCCCCACCATGGAGACGGTGCGCAACTACGAGCAGTGGCAGCACCAGCGCAGCCAGCTGCAGGGGCACATGCAGCAGTTCAACCAGAGGTTCATCTTCGGGGTGAGTTGGATCCACCCAGCAGGGCCTACCTGGCCTCCTCCGAGGGGGCTAGACCAGTGGTTCTCAACCCTGGTCCTCAGGACCCACTGTCCTGCATGTTTTAGATGTTTCCCCCTTCCAACACACCTGATTCAAATGAATTGTCATTATCTATAGCTTCTGCTGAGCTTCATAGTGACTCATTCGTTTGAATCAGGTGTGTTGGAGCAGGGAAACATCGAAAACATGCAGGACTGTGGGCCCTGAGGACCAGGGTTGAGAACCACTGGGCTAGACTGCAGGGAAAGGCCAGCAGCAGTGCTGGAGGATGACTGGGGCTCTGGGCAGATTGCTGTTTTCGGAGGCTTGAGTGTGTCTTTTTGAAATTGCAGGATCAAGTTCCGGCTCAGAATAAGGAGTTTGACCCCCTAGGCCCTCTGCCACACGGATGGGGTGAGACCTAACTCCCACACTGCACACACACACACACACACACACACACACACACACACACACACACACGTTTGAAACACCAATACATTGGCAGATTCTGCACTGTCAGATGCTGGTGGTGACAGATCGGATGTGATCTTGTGTTTCCAGAGAAACGGACAGACAGCACTGGCAGAGTGTACTTTGTGCATCACCCCACACGGACTACGCAGTGGGAAGACCCACGCACACAGGGGTGAGTGTGTGTGTGTGTGCGCGAAGATACGGTGACCGAGTCTAAGGTGTGTGTTAGTGGCGTGCTGACAGAGCTCTCCCTTCCCCCAGGCTGCTGAACGAGCAGGCCCTGCCAGAGGGCTGGGAGATGAGGTTCACGGTGGCCGGCATCCCCTACTTTGTGGACCACAACAGGAGATCCACCACCTACATCGACCCTCGCACGGGCAAATCTTCACTGTACGTTCCCACCAGCCTGCCCTGCTCAGCCAGACAGGCTCATAGGCAGGGGCATCGTTAGCCCTGCTTTAGTAATGTTCTTCAGCCCCCCCAAATAATTATTGGGATTCTTTTTTTAATTTTATTTAACTATTGTTTTACACATGGATGAGGTTTTTCTAACATGCTACAAGCAAAGATACAGAGAAAAATCACACTCTTCCTGATTGAACCAATCTATGACGATGGATATCTGCAGCCCCCAATGAGTCCCCCAAAATTTGGCCTCCATAGGGGCTAAGCCCCCCTTTTCTTTCAATCCTAGAAACGTCCCTGCTCATAGGCAGCATCCTGCAGTGAAACCTCCGCCTGACACAGTCCCAGTCCTGGATAGCTGTATCAGTGACCCTTAACCACTCCTAGCAGGTTTCTCCTTTGAGGAAACGGCATTAGCACGTCTTTTAAAGCCGCTGTCAATGTCACTAAATCAGTCTTTGTTGTTTGTGCTGAACGATTAGCTTAGCCGCAGTTGACTTAAACACAAGGATGTTTGTCTGGGAAGCCGTCAGGTGTTGAAGCCCAGGTCCTCACCGAGAGCAGGAAGAACCGGTTTCTGTCTACTCCGCCTGTTAGCTATCCACCTGCTCGTCAAGCCGAGCCTGCTTCATGTGACGCAGCTCTGCAGGAATTTCATTTGAGCGTAGCTCTGTTTCCAAGCGGCTCTGTCGTGTGGAGCCGCCATTAGACGACTACCCAGTGTGTTTTAGCCAGGATGCTGGAAGTAGATCTCTCCAGGGTGTGATGGAAGTGTAAAAATGACCTTTCATTGGGCTTCATCTCCACATCTCTCCACAGTGAAAATGGGCCTCAGATCACATACGTTCGAGACTTCAAAGCCAAAGTCCAGTATTTCCGATTCTGGTGTCAGGTAAGAGTTGTGCCGCTGAAGTTATAACAGAGGTCTGTTTGATGATGCAAAGCACTTTGTAACCATCACTGACTTGACTCTGGGAAACATTAACACTAACAGTTACAGATTTGTCACAGAAGCATACTCAGTTTCACTTCCTCGAGTTTGAAAAATATGCAATAATACAGGGGATTCTTTTGTATGCAGCAACTGTCCATGCCTCAGCACATCAAGATCTCGGTCACGCGCAAAACCCTTTTCGAGGACTCCTTCCAACAAGTGAGTCTGTGATGATCTGTTAATAAAACATACCGCCTCATCTCATCACACTGAATGAGGCAGGTTCAGTCCTTGTGGGTGGGTTCCAGTGGGTTCCAGTGGGTTCCAGTGGGTTCCAGTGGGTTCCAGTGGGTTCCAGTGGGTTTCAGTGGGTTCCAGTGGGTTCTAGTGGGTTCCAGTGGGTTCCAGTGGGTTCCAGTTCCAACTTGCGTTTTGCGCCTCGTCTCTTTCCAGATCATGAGCTTCAATGCGCAGGATCTGCGTCGAAGACTGTGGATCATCTTCCCTGGAGAAGAAGGCCTCGACTACGGAGGGGTGGCCAGGCAAGTGTCCCTGTCACCCTCACAGCTGTGGGGATGTGCATGGTTAACCCTGGAACTGGGAACCGACAATACCAGCGTTGACCGGTTAATATTACTGGTTACACAGTGTTGTCGGTTTAGCGACAATGTCGCTAGATTTCGCAACCTTCCACCTTCACTGGCGATGGCGTGTTTTCCAGAATGTTCTCCCTAGACACAGCAGAACCACTCAGTCTGTGAGGGTTAACCACCTAATATTTGAACTGTCCTGTGCTGTTTGTAATGTTGCGATCCCGGATGTGCGATAGCATCCTGGCCTACCTCTCTGACAGGAAGTGAGTTTTGAGGGGTTTGCATTGGGCGTGCTGCCTCGGTAGAATGAGGTGGTGACGGTGTACTTCCTGTGCAGGGAGTGGTTCTTCCTGCTGTCTCACGAGGTGCTGAACCCCATGTACTGTCTGTTCGAGTACGCCGGCAAGGACAACTACTGCCTTCAGATCAACCCTGCCTCCTACATCAACCCCGACCACCTCAAGTACTTTAAGTTCATCGGACGCTTCATTGCCATGGTGATTATCGTTCCCCCACCCCCTCCTGTCTTGACTTGCGGCAGACCACTGGCGTGGAATGGCTGCACAGCCCCTGAGGTTGCCCTCTCACTCTGCCCTCCTCTCCGTCCTGCAGGCTCTGTTCCACGGGAAGTTCATCGACACAGGCTTCTCCCTGCCCTTCTACAAGCGCATCCTGAACAAGCCCTGGGCACTGAAGGACCTGGAGTCCATCGACCCCGAGTTCTACAACTCCCTCATCTGGATCAAGTGAGCGACTCGTGCCTGTCAGATCCCATGGGGCATGTCTACCACCCTCAGAAGATCGAGTCAAACGATCCAAACAAGACTTTTGCGCTTTACATAGTTTATACATGATCATACATGATTTGCATATTGTAGAAGATAACAGTATCCGTAGCCTATTAGAGGTACGATGTAGTGAAACCCGTTCTATGAGGTTCGCTGTTAGAATGGGGCTGTACTCCCCGCTGAAGAATGATCCCTCCTGTCTCCTCCTCCCCCCCCCCCCCCCCCCCCCCCACGTGGCCTTCCTCAGGGAGAACGACATCGAGGAGTGCGGTCTGGAGATGTACTTCTCCGTAGACAAGGAGATCCTGGGGGAGGTGACCACGCACGACCTGAAGCCTGACGGAGGAGACCTGCAGGTGACGGAGGAGAACAAGGAGGAGTACATCAGGTGGGCTGACCTCCCCACCAGCTTGGGGCCTTGAGCCGTGGCTCTCTGGGGCTTTGTGGGGTTCATGGTTTCCCCTCCAACAGGCAGGGGTTGTGTGTGTTTTTTTTATTTTTTACTAGTATATCATCAGGTCAGTCAAAGTGTGTGTGTGTGTGTGTGTTCTGCAGACTGGTTGCCGAGTGGAGGCTGTCTCGGGGGGTCGAGGAGCAGACCCAGGCCTTCTTTGAAGGCTTCAACGAGGTCCTGCCTCAGCAGTACCTGCAGTACTTTGATGCCAAAGAGCTGGAGGTAAGGAGAGAGGAAGGGAGGGAAAGAAGGAAGTAAGGAAGGAAGTAAGGAGGGAGGTAGTGAAGTAGATAACAAGTCAACTCATTCGTCCCATAGCTGGCCAGCTGACACCATCTGCTCTCTACACTCTAACCCAGGGGACCAGGATTGCCCACCCCTGCTCTAACCAGTTGTGGCTTGTGGTGAACATGCTTATAGACCTTAGAGAGGGACCCAGGGCTGAAGGAGACTGTGTGTGGCTGCTGCTGAGCCTGTCTGCTGTCCTCCTCCCAGGTGATGCTGTGTGGGATGCAGGAGATCGATCTGGCCGACTGGCAGAGAAACACCATCTACAGACACTACGCCCGCAGCAGCAAGCAGATCCTCTGGTTCTGGCAGGTCGGTTTTTAGCTGGGGGGGGGTGGGGTCAGATGGCTCAGCGGGTTAAGGCGTTGGCCTCATGATTGTAAGGTTGTGAGATCAAGCCCCGGCTGTGGCTATGTGACATTGTGTCCTTGGGCAAGACATTTCACCCTACTTGCCTCAGGGAGAATGTCCCTGTACTTACTGTAAGTTGCTCTGGATAAGAGCGTCTGCTGAATGAATAAATGTAAATGGTGGGACAGGCCTGGGACAAGCCCAAACTACAACAGCAAAACCCTTTCATATCGTGCCCAGGCTAGCTTGTTTTTTTCCCCTGTTTGGTTCTCAAACAGAGAACAGGTTTTTCCGTTCAGGTTTTCATGTTTGGTTTTGAGAACATCTCATTGGGTACAAGATTGAAAGGTCCCAGCTATTTTGCAGAGGTCTGCTGGGAGATTCGGTTTGGTAATCCCCCTTTGTCTATGTTGGCCTTGAACACCCATGACCGCTGTCCCCATCCTTGTTCTGCTCTCTCCTCACCCGTCCAGCTGATCAAAGAGATGGACAATGAGAAGAGGATGAGGCTGCTGCAGTTTGTCACCGGCACCTGCCGCCTGCCCGTGGGAGGCTTTGCTGACCTCATGGGTGAGTAAGGGGGGGAGGGGGAGGGGGGGAGGGGGGACCATGTGGGGCAGACCTGCCTCACCCTTTTAATTGAAATTTGTGTACAGCAGTTTGGGGGATTGTTTTACTGCCTTTTTACTCTGTGTCTGTATTTTCTTATTGTAAAGTGCTTTGCGACCGCTTCTTGTCTGTGAAAGGCGCTATATAAATAAACTTTACTTACTTACCCTGCATGCTGAAGTCTGGGACACAGGAAGTCGCTCCTTAATCCTCCACTGAGCCTGTCCTGTGAGCTTCCCCTCCTGAGGTGCTGTGGTCTGTGTCTGTGTTCCCTCAGGGAGCAACGGCCCCCAGAAGTTCTGCATCGAGAAAGTGGGGAAGGAGAACTGGCTGCCCAGGAGTCACACATGGTGAGAAGGGGCCGCTGTGCTGCCCACCGGGCCCAGCAACAGCAGGCCCAGCAACAGCAGGCCCAGCAACAGCAGGCCCAGCAACAGCAGGCCCGCACATGCAGCACACAGTGGGGGCCAAGGGGGGAGCGACTCGTTCTGTATTACTGGGAAGTCTGGGAATGTGATGCTGAACTCTAAACATGCCTGACTGTTCTGGGTTTCTTCCATCTCCTCTCTCTCTCTCCAGCTTTAACCGCCTGGACCTGCCGCCATACAAGAGCTACGAGCAGCTGAAGGAGAAGCTGATGTTCGCCATCGAGGAGACGGAAGGCTTCGGCCAGGAGTGACGGGGAGACGGGAGGGACGATAGACGTGTAGGGTGTGTGTGTGAGGGGGGATGTGGGGTGGATGTGGGGCCTCGGAAGCCTCAGAAGCAGCATGCTAGGTCTTACTCCTTGGAGCGTGCACTAGAACAACACCACGTTTCCAACCTCCCACCAGAGAGGCTGCTCCCACACATCTCTCAGAATGTCCTCAACTATTATGCATGGCAGCCCACCCTCTCTGAGAGATCCTCTTCATGGGACTCTGGACTCCTGCAGATCTCTCCCGCCGTACCATGCCTCACCTATGACGTCTGTATCCCAAAGCGTTCTCTTGATATGTTGGACACTTTTATTTTGAAAAGGCCTCTACTGATCGTGCAGCATGCAGACTGAGAGGGCGTGGCCTCCCATAGAAAGCCTTCTAGCACCAAGATTGTCATCTGGATTGACGTTTGAATATCTCGATTGGTGACATGGGACGGTCGAAGGTGTTATCTTACCGAAGATACCATTAGAATCTGGCCAGATCAAATGAATCCCGATCTGAATGGTTTTTATTAAAATGCGAAAGCAATATTGTTTAGCAGCGCAGCATTGTTAAATGGATTGGAAAACCATCTTGGTGCTGAGGTGTCTTGACAAACCAAGACTGGACATTCTGTTCAACACCTCAAGCATTTACCTGTGAATGAATGACTGTCAGGGATTCCTGGCTCCCTGTATTTATAATGGTACATATAAGAACATGAATGTCACCACAGGTTTACCCTAGTTTTATAGGGTCACAGTGACGCATCGATGACTGTACAACATCCTAGTTAGCAGTATTCTGGAAGTGTGAAATGATTTTGTGTCCAGAATGTCGATGCTAAAATGGTCCAGCCTACTTCCTGGATAGGGGGATTGAGGATGAACATTAGGGCCTGTTTTTTTCCTCCTCACAGATTATTCTTAGTCTTAAACTACAAGGCCCAATAAGAGAATCTTCGCTTTTCGACTTTGGTCTGTAAGAAATTGGTCTCATAAAAAATCAGACAATTGTGTGCTGAGAAGCTGTAGAATTTACCAGCTGTGTTGTAAACTTCAACAGAGTCTTCATCAGAATATTCTGTTTTTTGGGGTCCTAAATTAAGAATAAATGTATTAAAAGGACTCTTCCACATAGGAGATGAATAAACGTCACACAAGTGATGATTCAGGGTTGTGTCTTGGAGACCATTCTATGGTGTGGAATTGCACCTCTTTAAAACATTTCATCGTGTTGCCACTCTGGGTAAATTGGGGAGTGAAATCCCAGGGAAGGAAGTGTAAATATATTTGCAAGTTGCAAACAGAATCTCATCTCCTTTTATTTTTGTCTCAAGAATTCTCCTTATGCAAATATATCCCCTCCCAAGGCCTGCCTGTATATTACCCTCTTGTAAATGGTGTTAATAACAAATCTAAATTTCTTTTTGTAAAATATTAAGAAATGATTTTAGAAATAACAAGGGTTTATCGTATAATAGCATTTTAATTCAGATTTTCTTTTTGATTATGTACATGTGTAAAAAAAAAAAAAAAAGTTCACCTAAATAAATTAATTCTATGGGTCAAGTGTTTGTATTGTTTGGGAATAAGCTTAACCGGTTCTGGGAATCATATCTTGATAGTTTGTATTGTTACGTCTCGCTTGAAAGTGTCTAAATCCAATCTCAGCACTTCAGTCACGTGTCCTGTTATCCAGGCATGACGTTGATCCTAGAAATGTGTCCTAGTGCTTCTAGTATCACACACACAAATTACATAACTAGTCCTTACAGCAAGTCAAGACACAAGTAGAACAAAATGTACTCCCTTTATTCAACATTGCCTTGGAAATGGTCTCTTCCACAACAGTGTAATTCCTTCAGATTTGTAGGTAAGGACTTTGCTGCAGTATTTCAGATTTCTATTTCCCCCTCATTAAGTGCTTGACATCTTTGACAACAACATCCAGTGCATGTCAATGAGAAATGTATTGGTTTTACCATCAATAAAGTGCCAAGAGGAATGTACACTATATACCTCAAGTTCAACTGATGTAAACTGATGTAGACATGGAGAGGGAGAGAGAGGGAGAGAGGGAGGGAGAGAGGATGATGCAGCAGTAACTGCAGCTCATATCTACTCTGACCACAGACATGGTTGAGGTAAAGTCATAGTTCAGACCACCACGATTAAATCGCTGCGAAAGAAATCGCAGAATTCCAATATTAGTTTTAATGTAAAACAATAATCTACCAATGTACCTCTTTTTATCTGAACCCTGATGAAGTTGAGTTATAAACTGAGGAACATTTCAGCAATCCTCCATTGAAAGAGGACCTTAGTCCTAGACTAGGGTTTATCCCTGCCTGGGATAACTCCTTTGCAAGAATTTGAATTGGACCTTAGGTACTCATAGGTAGTAAGAGTCATAAACAGCGGTATTGTCATTGTTTCCTAAGAGAAACCGCAACAAACTTACTGGAAATTGTAAAAAGAAAACGCCCTCTACTTCCTGATTCCCAGCCTACATACTGCTAGACTTATTCAGTAACAAGCAACTCCAAGCTTCAGGCAATTCTTGTCAAACAAGCCTAATTTCTCATGTTATCTGCTAAATAACCTTTAGTTACTTAAAAAAAAAACGCCAAATTCTCTTCCATTTACATCACAAACATGGCTGCTGCAGACAGTCAGTGTGTGTGTTTGGCCTCTGCTCTAATCTTTCTCCGCTCTCCAGTTCCTCCTCTCCTCCCTCCGCCTGCTCTTCAACCGCCGCGATGGACATCATTGCCTGAGGATCCTCCCCATCATCTTCAGTCTCCTCTTCCTCCTCCTCCCCTCCATCCTCCTCTTCCTCCTCCTCCTCTCTGCCATGTTCCTCCTCCTCCTCGTCTTCATCATCATCGTCATCATCATCTTCGTCCAGGTTGGCATCGGTGCTCTCGTCGCTGTGTGGTCCTCCCCTCATCCCCTGCCTCTTCCTGCTCCCTCTCCTGTCCCCTCCATCGGGCCCTGACCCGGCCCCTGCTGCAGGGCACTTGTGGTCCCTGTAGTAGTTGTGGCGGGTGAAGCCCTTGTTGCAGGCCGAGCAGCGGAAGCGATAGTTGTCTGTGTGGGACTGCTGGTGTTCCACCATGTGGGCACGCCTGCTGAAGGCCTTCTGGCAGAACAGGCACTTGTATGGTTTGATACCTTGGTAACAGAAAAAAACACACACACACGCACACACGCACACACGCACGCACGCACACACGCACACACACACACACACACACACACACACACACGCCTTATCACTCAGCTATCCGATGCAAATTAAATGAAAGGTTCTTAAGGGACTTGTGTCCTTGTATGTGCTTTGAACGAGTGTTTCTGAGTGTTTTTGCTCACCAGAATGGGACAGGATGTGTGCTTTCAGCTTATCCGGCCTGTTGAACTCCTTAGTGCAGCCAACGTGTGTCCTGAAATGACAACACCACCCTGAAAGACCTGAACGACACACTGAGACACACACAGGACGCTGGGGAAACAGCTCAGGCCTCACATACCGGAATGGACACTTGTATTTCTTGAAGGGTTCGTGAATAAGCATGTGCCTCTTGACTTTATCTTTCCTGTTGAATGTTGCCTCACAGACGGAGCATTTGTATGGTTTTTCACCTTGAATAAACAAGTCAACCCATCAGTTAGTTCATAAACCAAATCAGCAAACCAACAAGCAATTCAGTCCGCTAGGCAATGGATGAATTCATCTCAGAAATAATCAGGCGTTCTAACCGCACTGGTTCTAGCGTCTAAACACAGACAGCTTTGCACCCCCCCCTGTCACAGCCACACTCCAGCTGACCTGAGTGGATCCGCATGTGTAGCTTGAGGTAATGCTCCGTCTTGAAGACCTTCTTGCAGATCTGACACTTGAAGCGTCCTCCCACGCCGTGCGTGGGGAGGTGGCGTCTGAAGTAGCGCTCGCATGGGAACACCTGACGGGGAACAAACAGGATATGATGAAGAGGCCTTACAGCACATTACAAACCTGCCCTGACATGCTGATGGTTGATCCTAGTTGAAGTGATAATTGCAATGATCTACTTTCAGAGTTACGGACACTTGTGAGGATTGTTTGCGTGTGTGTTTGTCTGCGTGTGTGTGTGGTGCTTGTTGTGTCCTACCTTCTGACAGTGAGGACAGGGGAAGTTATGGGAGGCTGTCAGAAGGTGTTGCTCCAGAGCCTCCTGGGTAGAATACCTGCTTTGGCACTTCATGCACCTGGGAGAGAAAAACACAACCACTTTTACTCTTCTGATACATTACATGAGAAAGACAAACTGAGGCAGGGGTGTCCAATCCTGGTCCTCAGGGAACACTGTACTGAAAGTTTAAGACGTTTCCTTGCTCAAGCACACCTGATTCTAACAGATGGGTTGTTATCAAGCTCTGTAGAAGCCTGATGAAATCCCGAGGACCAGGATTCGACACCCCTGAACTAGGGGGAGGACCAGTGTTTGGGGGACTGACAGTGCCCAGGCCTGACCTGTAGATGGTGGGCTCCTTGCGGGTGCTCTGCTGGGGGCAGAAGCAGTGGGAGTACTGGTGGACCCCCAGTTCAAACAGCGAGGGAAACACCTTGCTGCACAGGTGGCAGCGGTAGGTCAGCTGCTCCTGATGGGAGCGGATGTGGTCCAGAAACAGGTCCAGCTTCTGGAAGGTCTGGGAGCACGTCTTTACCACACACTTGTAGACCTGTGGACCACACCAATCCTTTGGTTTTACCGACACACGCATTTGTACATTTGATATGTAACACGCAGAAGAATGAGTAACTGTGTGAGCTGCCCAGTTCTGTGCCTCACCTGCTCCCCCTTGTGTTGAGTCATGTGGGACTTCAGCTGGAAGTAAGTGCTGAACTTTCCTGCACAGAACTGGCACTGGTAGGAGCTGTCAATGAGGACTATCTGCTTGGTCTGGACCTGGGTCTGGTTCTGGGCATCCTGGGCCTGAGCTTGGGACTGGGGCAGGCTGTTCTGCTTTTCCTCCCCGAGGCTGCTGTCTCCTTCAGGCTGGGAGTCACTCTCTCTGTCCTCGGACTCTCCTGGGACCTCTGGAAACACAGACAAGATGATTACCACAGTCAGGCAGCCTAACTCTCAAAGTATGTCTGAACATGAATATAGCTACTCTTAATAGCAATAACTTGATAATGAGTGAATCACAGGACCTCACACACACACAGGATGTCACGCACTCAAGGTTACCTGTCTGCTCCGCCTCTTCCTCTGTCTGCTGCTGTAGCTCCTCCCCTTGCCCCTCCTCCTCTGAGCACAGTGGGACCACCTTGACTGTGATTGGCAGTCTGGACACGGTGCTGGCCACACCTAGAGGCCACACCTTGTGTGTCTGCATGTGCTTCTTAACGTTAGACTTCTGGGCAAAGGCCCGCCCACACACAATACACTGAAAGGGCTTCTCTCCTGTGTGGCTGGAGAGATAAGACATATTTATTAGCAGGAGTCAGTTGCCTGAGTGGTTGGGTGTCGGACTAGTGATCAGAAGGTTGTCAAATTTGATTCCTGGCTAAGGCACTGTGGAGGTATTGCCTTGGAGCAGGCCAAGGTGAATCCTCCATGTTTTTAATGAAAAGTTAGGTGAAGAAGTGGGAAAAGCCTGTCACCTTCTGATGTGCTGCTGGAGATCAAAGTTCTTGGTGAAGATCTTTTCACAGAAGTTGCATTTGAGCTTGGGGCCTTTTCCCTTGACTTGTTCTGCAGCACGGGAAGTTCAGGAAGAGGTTAACCACAGACCACGTGATTAACAGACTACTGACCTGAGATGCAACATTCAGCTGTTTCCTGTCCAACTCCAAATTGGTCATGTGACCCTTACTGAGCGCTTCCCCTGACCCAGACTAAAGCAGTGGATTGACGAGCACTTTAATAGGAAACGAACCTGTGGCTCCGTCTGGCCCTTTCTTGCCGTTCCGCGGTCGTTTGGGGATGATTACCTTCTCAAACTCCCCTAGCTCAGCCAGGCTGGCAGTGATGCTGCAGGTCTTGGTCTTGGCGCTCTGCTTCCCTGGGCTGTACACTGGAGGAGTGGGAAAGGACTGACTGTCCACACACTGGCTGGGCACCTGGGGGAGGGAAGCCATGTTGGATCAGAGGATGATGTTGAGCTAGCACAACAAGCCAGGTTATGACCATGACACTGGTACCTGTATACAGGGCTACAGCCCAGTTGAAAACGAGTCTAAGTGGTTAAGCAGTGGTTCTCTAACTGACCTGGACGGACTGGAACTGCTGCAAGCCCAGGATTGGGATCTCTGCACCGCCACCCCCGGCCATAGGGGGCAGGGTGCTGTAGACCTGGACTACAGAGTTGCTGTGGCTGGAGGGCACCTGGGAGGAGAGGGGTTGAGACTGGGCCGACCCTGGGAGAGGGTGGGACTGCTGCTGCTGCTGCTGCGGTTGCTGGTGGTGGTGGTGATGGTGGTGGTGGTGGTGGTGCTGCAGGTACGACACACCTGTATGCATGCTCAGATTACTCTGAAGAGGAGGAACGGTTGACTGAGTGAGAGGACAGCTGGTTACAAAGTACAGTACGGGTGATTCAAGCGTTCCTTTATGGCAGTGGTCTCCGTCCCTGGTCCTCAGGACCCACTATCCTGCATGTTTTAGATGTTTCCCAGCTCCAACACACCTGATTCAAATGAATGGATGGTTATCTAGCTCTGTAAAATCCTAGTAACGAACATGCATTAGAATCAGGTGTGTGGGAAGGGGGAAACATCTAAAACATGCAAGACAATGGGCCCTGAGAACCAGGCTTGAGGACCACTGCTTTATGGAGTATCTTGAAGTCCCTCTTGGTTTACAGTACCTGCACGCAGTGAGCTAGGGTTGGTCCAGGCCTACCTGTATGGACGGCTGCATGGCGGCCATGGGCTGATCGATGGAGGTGAAGGCAGAGATGGCTGACATGAGGACGTCATCGCTGACCAGGACGTTCCCCTGGACCAGGGTGTGGGTCATGGGGGACGGAGGCACTGTGATGTAGGTGGACACCTGGTGGGGACAGGGAGAGCATTACACAGCACTTTAAGGACAAATACACGGACAAACACACGTAATAATAGTCATCACTGTCCTAGGTCAGTCATTCAAATGACTGGGTCTCACCTGTCTGTTGGCAGGCGTCTGTGGCCCGGTGCTGATAGAGGGAACGGGGGTGTAGGCGTTGCTGGATGCCAGGGAGACGGTGGAGAGGGAGGGGGCGTTGGATTGGCACTGCTCCCTCTTGTGGGTCATAAAGGCAGGCAGGGAGTTGAACTGTTTTTTACACTTTCCACAGAGAAAGACGTCTTCATCATCTGTGGAGGAATATGTGGATTCAGGCCCTTCGTCATAACAATGTTGTGTCGCTTCACACTGTTTTGAAAGAGCTGCATGGATCTTTTTTTTTGTCGAGGTCTAACCCAGCCTCTCTCAATCCTGATCTTTTGGATTCCCTTCCCTGTGGGATTTAGATGTTACTCTTTTCAAAACACCCCATTGAAATGCATTAACAACAGGTGTGTTGGAGCAAGGAAGCATCTAAAACATGCAGGACAGTGGGATATGAGGACCAGGGTTGTGACAGAGAATAGAGGTAGTAAGGTAGGTGGTTAGCTCACCCATGGACTGGATGGATGAGGTCCCAGAGACATTCTGGCTGTTTGGGTCAGGCACTCCTCCCTGGCCATCTAACAGCGACTGGACCGCCAGAACCGTCTGGTTGTCCATGCCTAGAAGAAGAGCGACAAACAGAGGTCCTTAAAGAGGCGGACAGGGAACCACTTCCACCTTACAGTACACTAACCAGCTAGGACAGGTAGAAAGAACAGTCTGCTCTGGTTGGTACCTCGGGCGTTTGTGAAAATATGAAACTATTATGTCTGATAAATGTCTAATAAGACTTTGATCCTAAATGTATCACATGCTATCTATTTAACGCTAGTTATCAGTCGCTATCTGCCCAACATTGTTTACAATAACTAGCATTGCTGGCTAACGTTTCCAAGCGAGTACCTCTCAGCACTCACTACAGCTACAGAACTGCACGTCGGTGTGCCTGATAAACATGAAATATGTCCATAAAATAGCAACGTTCTGCCTTTGTATAGGTGAATGACTGAAAACAAGCCATTTACAGATACCTTCCAATACTTCAAATATTGCTTGCGCCATCTTTTAGATTCCTCTCCCCATAGGCGCTCGATTAACGAGCCTGTGAATGTGATGACTTCGATCTCACGTCTCTAATAACGGATCTAATAACGTTATGTTATATGACGCATATATATTTATTTATTGTCGTTTTGGAAACATAAATTATAAACTGACTAAAGTATCAGTTGTTAATTAATGGAGTCAACAAGTCGAAAAACATCCTGATTGCGGTCAATCAAAGTATTATTGTAATATCACCAATTATGTTGTACAATTATATTATAGTATATTATATACAATTATTATATTATTAAGTAAATTGTCCAATTTGCAGTATGTGTATTTGAGTGTGTTTTTCATGCTTTTTTTCGTTTGTTCGAACAGGATCATCTTGAGAATGACATCTTGCGCAACCAATGACTGGCTTCTACAGCCACGTTTTCGAGACGCGCTCTCTCAGCCAATCAGGATCGTCATCATCCACGCACGTGGAAGTTTCGCGGCAAAAAAGATTTGGCGCGTAAACCCCAACCCTTGTTCTGATCAGCTGGGAACAATAATAACAATAACAGCAGATTTCGGGGTCAGCAGACAACTTTGGTTGAAGTGCCAGTGCGAAGGATTTCAGCGAACGGGTGTAAAGGATCAGATATCCGGATGTAAAGATAATTTGTCGGATTATTTAATGTTATTCCTGTTTTGTTCGGGTTGCTTCCTGAGAGCCCTGGCTGACAGACAGTCCGCTAGCTGCTGTCAGTAATAACAAGTGAGCTTGTTAGCATGCTAACTTTTCCGTGGGTATGGAAACTGAAACGGTGCAGATTTGTGATCCAGTTGTGATCTAATTAAAATACAATTCATGTTAGAGGTATAACAAGTATTATCGTTTGTTAGTTTCGAAATGTGCTCCTGTTTCAAAATTGTTCCTTATAGTTCCAGTTTTAAAGTTTGACTTCATTCTATCATTGTCCTCCGGTGAATATACATATTTTTCTGAAATTCATTTTCAAATGTTTGTACAGCGTTTACAAACAACTGTTTCCAAGTCCTGACTGTTTTGCCTTAGCTTAGCTGCCACGATTACTTGACAAAGAGAAATGAACAGAGCTTAACTGTGGTCTGGTCAGGCCTCGATACTGTAATACTGACAGGAAAGATGAAAACAAAAGATTAGCTTTAACAGCTAAACTAGAAGTTATAGAGTGAGACTTCGCTAGTAGTAACAGGCTTAGCAAGTGAGCTAACGTTTCTGGATGTACGTGCGGTCTAATTAGCAGCTTAAGTAATGTAACGTTACAGTATTTGCTGTACAATCATGTCTAATTCCCTATAGCTACACAGCTAGCTAGCTGGTGTTGGGTTCAGCTCGCAGTTTCAACATCGGTTGTTGTCTAATAATACAGAAAACAACCGAAGCAGTTTGGATAAAGTAAGTCAGCTAGCTGGGCCTTTTAGTGTTAACTTGCTGTAACGGTATAGAAAGTTGCTTTTGCGCAAGTAAACGTCAATACTAGATATGGTTCCTCTCTTAAATGACAAGAATCTTCCTGCACGTTTGCACCGCTACCCCCAATTATTCAATATGAAAGACGGTAATGGGTGTTGATAACTAGCAACTTTAACAACAGAGAACCTGAGTGAGAACCCCTAACTTAACTGAGGGCCAGGCACGTTCCCCTGGTCTGTGCGATGTCAGAGGCGCTTATAACGGGGCAGACGTCGGAGGACCTATTGGCAGACTTCGAGTCTCTTCTTAATGCTGGAAGCATCGACTTGTCACAGGACCATCAAATAGTCATAATTTCTACCCCGAACAATGTGGGCCTCCAAACAACTGCCCCCACCACCACCACAGGGGAGATCCTGCTCTTTGCCACCCCTCAGGGACCAGCCAACATGGTGGTCCAGGACCAGAGGAGACCGACTCTGGGACGACCTCCGGTACGAATCTGTAATGTGTGTGGGTGAGTGAGTGAGACAGAGAGCGCCCGTGGCTTGACTTGTGTCTGTCTCGGTCTCCGCAGGTCAAGAGGAAGCTGGACCTGGATAGTGATCACCAGTATGTGAGCACCTCTCGCCCCCCTTCCCTGGGCCGGGCCCCCCCTTCCACACCAGCCCCTCCTAGAGGTATACATCCCCTCCCCTGTTTTCCTACTGATGCATGTGGCTCAAGGTTGGCACTCACTCATCTCTGCTCTGGCTACAGACTTGTCACATGGAAAACCTTATCACAAAGATAACGGATAATTGACAGTAAAGGTCTCCCCCCCCATTAATTCCCTCCCCCAGTCCCCAAGGTCTCTGCAGAGAAGTCCCGCTATGACACGTCTCTCAACCTGACCACCAAGCGCTTCCTGGACCTGCTGGCCCAGTCACCTGATGGTGTGGTCGACCTCAACTGGGCCTCACAGGTTCTGGAGGTGCAGAAGAGACGCATCTATGACATCACCAACGTCCTGGAGGGAATCCAGCTCATCTCCAAGAAGTCGAAAAACAACATCCAGTGGCTGTGAGTTCTGATTGGTCGGAATGGTTCTATTAAATTCTTGTCATATGTCTGGTTCAAGGAACAATAAACATTTTGTGTTTTTGTTTTGTTTGGGGGGGGGGCAGAAGAGGATTGGATTAAAAGTAGACCCACACTAGTTCATGTGTGCCTGATTATAACTACAAGAGCCATCCCATAAACAGAGACACACTGTCATCCTGTCCTAACGGTAGTGTCCTCCCTCCCATCACCAGGGGCAACCGGATAGATGGGGCTTCCGTGGCGAAACACCGAGACCTGCAGAAGGAGGTTTCCCACCTGACAGAGGCGGAGGACAAACTGGATGAGCTCATCACTAAATGTAACCTCCAGCTCCGACTCCTCACTGAGGACTCCCAGAACAAGAAATATCCTTTCATCAGAAAGATGTGTGTGTGTGTGTCTGGTTTGATGCTATCAAGGTGTGTGTGACTAGCATGTGTGTGCATCTCTGTTTGTGACTGTGGGTGCCTATGTGCATCTTTTCTCTCAGGCTCCTTGCCTTGCTCCACTGTGTTTCTTTAACCCCTCCTCCACGCTGGGTTATGTTAAATGCCAGGACCTGAGGAAGTCGTTTGACTCTCCGGACCAGCTGGTGATGGTGATCCGAGCTCCGCCTGAGACCCAGATGCAGGTGTCAGAGCCCAGCGAGGTACGTCCTCCTGCCCGGGGCTTAGCATGTTGTTTAAATGTTGTTAGTGTCATAGTTATGATTGGGGATAGAAGCACTTGTCCTTCACGTTTTAAAATATGAAAGGACTTTAAGATGTGACTAATTAATTGATTCATATCTCCTTTAACTATTTTACATTTTAACGTTTTTGTATTTATGCACATGGCAGGGCTACCAGGTGTCACTGAAGAGCACGCGAGGTCCCATCGACGTCTTCCTGTGTCCAGATGACAGTTCAGGGGTCTGTAGCCCCATGACAGGAAGTAGCCCTTCCAAACCTGCCACCCCGCCCTCGCCTCAGTCTGCCACCATCACCCAACCTCCCAGTAGCTCTTCCACACAGGAAGTGACATCGGCCATGGCTTCCTCCTCCCGGACAGACTCCTCCCCTCTGCAGCTGTGTGGTGATACTGGTGAGGTTCATCTCTGTTGAGAACTGCTGGCTGGTCTTCTTATAGACCTCTGGTCTATAATGGAAGGTTGTTTAAAGTGTGGTTTTCATTATTATTATTCATTTTTTAGGTAATATGTCATGTCCTAGTACTTAAATCCTCTGAAATCATCTCCATCCTTACACATGCTCTCTTTGTCTCCATGTTCTTCAGAATCGTTCCTGGAAGGTGACCCGTTCTCCAACCTAGGAGACATGCCCAACTTTGACTTTTCACCCCTGTCTTCCTCTGACTTCCTCTTAGACCGTAATGGCGAGTGCCTCTCCCTCCCATTGGACGGTTTCATTAACATATCCCCGCCCCACAGCCATGACTACCATTTTGGATTGGAGGATAATGAGGGCATCAGTGAACTGTTTGACTGTGACTTTGGGGACCTGAAGCCTCTGGAGTTCTAAAGGGACAGAGACACACAGCACCAGAGAAATCTCTGCACACACACACACACACACACACACACACATCCAGTGTTCTAAGGAAGAGTTGAGAGCAATGATCAGAATGATAAGATCAGACACATCCATCACACACAGATCTGGTGTTCCCAGGAAGGGTAGAGAGTTTAGAATCATCATTGTCATGTGATCTTCAACAACCTACCAGCCCTCTTCAAAATTCTGAAGACAGAAGATTGGACTCCGCCCCTTTTATAACTGCACTTCTTTCAAGTGGTAGAGGCACTGCCCCCCAACACACACACACACTTACACAGCCTCTACCCAAAATTAGGCTCTAACCTTGAATTCAGACAGCGTCTAATTCTACTGCAGCACTTCAATCATCCAACCAAGAATCTAGCTTTAGTTTGGCTATTTAACCTATTTATACCAATAATGTTTTGATATTTTCTACTGATGGAGCATTTTGAGATATTTCTATCTGTGGTTTTCGCAATTGTTTCCAGTCAGTGGGATATGGACTTCTGAATGAAATCAGCTTGAGTATCGGCTTTCTGAGATATTTATTGAATTGTGTTGTCAGGTTGTTCTAGATGGTGTTAAGTCCCAGTCTCAGGTAAATTGAACTGACAGACTTTTAAAGAAAGAGTTGATTTTAAGAGGGGTTTTTTTCATTACTTCATATGCCGCCAGCCTAACAATAATGTTTTAGTTTTTTGTTATTTTTTTTTTTCTTTGACTAGCTGGCCCCAGTCCAGGGTGTACCCCGCTTCAGGCCCGAAGGACCTGGGATAGGCTTATTTAACCCATGAGCCCTAACGGCAATAAGCAGCACCGCTGGTACGCGGTAGAAAATAAATGAATGGATTTATTTTCTCTTTTTTTCTTATAATTTCTAGAAAAGGCAAGTTCATGCCTTAAATCAATAAATCCACAGGGTACATCTAGTTGCCATTTTAGGAAATTATCTATTTTACGCACCTGCCCCAAATTTGAGCTCCTCTACTTCATCATGCTTTTATATAGAAGTCAGTTGTTAATCGTATTACAATTCCTGTGATGTATTCTGTCCTAGCTGAGTTCAACATCCTGGTATTGTTCCTGTCCTGCTTCAGTGCATTTGAAGTAGACTTGTTGTGTTTACTTGAAGTAGACTTGTTGTGTTTACTTGAAGTAGACTTGTTGTGTTTACTTGAAGTAGACTTGTTGTGTTTACTTGTGTCTGCTCTCTCTGAAGCTAGCCTGTTCTGCTCCTACGTTCCAACATGTTCGTTAAAGTATTGTATGTTTGTGTTAGAATGTTTTATTGTTTCAATTTAATATTTATTTAGTAGGGTGTCTCGTCATGGATTTGATTTGGTACAGGAATACCAGTTCTGGTTGATTGGGAAAGGGATGGGGGATGGGGGGAGGGAGGGAGGTTGTATCCAGTAATGGTATCACATTATGTGATAAATCAGAGGAAGTGATGTAAGATAGTGGGGTCACACCTTCCATTTTGTTTTCTCCATTCCAAGCTTCTTTTAGCTGGTTAGCTATAGATTATTGTGGGATGAATGTATGTAGGTTATCCATGAAGACCAATGTTGATGTTTCCCAGACCCTGGGGTGCCTTTCTCCATCCCCATCATAAGCTAATTCTTAGGCACATCAATGGGAAGGTTGGTTATCTGAAGCATCCAGCCAGGAGCTCATGCTATGTCTACTGTCTCAGCCCTTCACTTTCATTCTCTTTTAAAAATGGCAGCTGAATTAATTGATACGTTTGCTTTTATGAACATTAGATATTTTTGTTTAGTCATCACATCTCACTATTTTATGCAGGACTCATGCAGTGCCTTAAATGAAATAATTTGTTAAATAACCAGTAATAAGCGTCTTGCCTGGGTGATGTAGATAGTAGATTAGGGCTGTCCATCAAGTAAACCAACATTTCAGAAAGCTGTAGTTACTTTTTAAATTGCTTCTGTCACGTACATGACTAGTTTGTTCATTGTAAACTAAAAGACCTTGTTTTGGGAAGTTTTCGCTGGTCAGTGACTCAAGCCTTCTTGACTCATTCACTTTATAGCAGTTTTGCGGGTATAATTGAGGTGTTCAACTGAAACGTTTGAATAACTGGTGCGTTTTATTTGGATGGATATGCCATAGCCAGGCTTGATATTTGACAGTGGTCATGCTGGTGTTCAAAGTGCTTAATAGAACGCAGAGGGCTCGTCCAGCTGAATCACAATCAATCTCCATCGATTCTGCGCTTCCTGTAAAAAGAAATTATTTTTGGGTGGTCACAAATGAGGTGAAAATATATTTTGTACTTGTTGAATTTGAGTGGATTTGAGCATGTCCCTTTTTGTATCAAGTTTGGTTTAAAACAAAGAAATAAAAAGCATTTAGATTTGATCCTTTATCTCTTTCTTCATTTTGACTGAGACCTGGTGCAGCGTGCTGATTTGAAGGGTGATGTAAGCAGTGTTGTCACTGTTGCACCATAGTGTGACAACACATGCGAATCAATGCAAAACCGCTCAAATCTATGACCTTCCTTCACACCACAGACTGAGCCACTAAACTGGGCTTGGGGGAGGTCAATCCCTGGATCAATCAGTAATAAAATGTCTCTGGTCTTGTATCTAATGAAAAATCAAGTTGCCAGGTTTCGGACCACATTGTTTTTTTTAGCTTGCATTGACAATTGTTCTTTTTCTTCTGTTGATCGATACATAATCCCCCTATTGTGTTCCTAGACCGGTCAGTTCAGTATCCTATCAGGGTTGTTTGCATTCCATGGTGCTATCTTCAGATCACATAGACAGGAAATCTCCTGGACCGCACTTTACCTTAAGGTTACATTAACTTACAAAACATGTTCTTGTGTACCAATACCTTTTATTAATTACATTCGTACATTCGTCCTTAGAAGGCTGGTCTTTCCTGGTGTAAGTTGATGCTGTGATAACACACACAACATATAGTGAGACCTTACATCTGTCCCCCAGTCTGTGCCTTCTTATGCTATTGTAATAACCCATACCACGAACGCTGTACCACTGAATGTACCCTACAATGTTTTTACAACAGTATTGGTATGTAGGGTGTAATCTAAAAGTGAAGTGTTACTGTCACAGGTACAAACTACACAATAACACAGGCTGCATTCATGGCCAATGACACAATGGCCTGGAATCCAACTTACCACATCCAGGACTCCAGAGGAACTGGCTAAGTGTGTAACGAGAGTTTGACATCCAGCACAGGATGTCAGGAAACACACCCTGCTGCATGTTCTGGATGAAGTGGTTCTATTCTCCTACGGGGATATAACAATTATTAATAAACATTATTAAGACAGAACAATTCATTTTTGTTGTGTGAAAGTTCTTGCACCACCGGATTGATTGACAGATTGATGGTTGTGAAAGAGGGTGCGATATCTGTTCTCGCCTTATCTCCTCTCAGATACATAATTATATCTTTATGCAAACAAAAGGTGTGGACCTGCTTGAAAAGCCAGTTAACCTAAAGCCTCTTTGAAATGTTATCTCCAACCGTGTGCACATGAATGACAAACCATTACTAACCATCTTCTAAATGCTTCAAAACATTTACACATGACATGGCTTATCAGTAAAATACAAGACTGAGAAATCAATACACTCAACCATCGATTCTCTTTTCCTTATGGGGCAAGGGAGGTCTGTTTACATGCATATGATCTTAATATGTTTGGTGATTTGCTGTCAGTTGATCTGTTTGTAACTGTAATCATCAGGGCTTCTGTCTCTGTTGACCTGCATCCTGATTGCTCCTTCCCTCAGGTCAGGACATCAGAGGTAGAGGATTGGTGACAGTTCATTCTCAGACTAATTCATTCATTCATCTCTGTAGGAGGAGTAGACAAGAACCTTCTGCAGGAGAGAGGGAGAATGACTCGGACGCCCAAAGGAGGAGTTTGTCCCACTAGTATATCTGTGACATAGAAGGAGGGAAAGTGAGACGGACAGATAAACACCTAGTGAAATGTCTGGTATGGTCAAGTGGAGACTATAGGCGTAGCATGAATCACCCAAAACAGCAGTATGTCAAGCAGCCAAGGGGTGAGTTCAGTTTCTACACTAATCTACTTTCTACTCTAACTTTATTCTACTTGTTCATTTATAGGACACATGGCTCGATGTTTACGTTTGTTTTTGTGCCTGTTGCACAGCAACATTGAACATAATAACTAGATGAGTAGACTAACTTGATAAATAAAAACATGGCACAAAAGGAAAAACAAACTTTCTTTGGTTGTTACTTTCTTGCACTCAAAATCATAGCTGTTCCTTCATTTATTGTCTGTACTGGCTACATTAGACATCCAACAGAAGATGCAAATCGAGAGTCATTTCACAACAGTAAACATACAGAATGGTTACATGACCTCAGCATTCCTGTCATAATGCTGTCCTCTTTGTTGCTGTCTGATTTATCTGCACAGTTCTGACACGTTCAGAAGATCACATGGTGATCATTCTATAATTACAGACAGACGTGTTTGTACCTAGACGTACCGCAAGGTTGAAAATAATGATGTGATAAGGGTCATGTTCATTCCAAGACTTTCATGATGGAATTTGTTTTTCATGCCATCTCGCTGTCTTTCTCTCTCTTTCTTTCTCTCTCTCACACACACACCCTTTTTTGTCTCATCATTTCCTACCTGCCTATCAGTTTGTGTGTGTTTGAGTGTGTGTTTGAGTGTCTGTGTTTGAGTGTGTGTGTGTGTGTGTGTTTGAGTGTCTGTGTTTGCGTGTGTGTGTGTGTTATACCGGTTGAACTGTAGATCACCAGGCTTCTGCTTCGGATGTGTTCTCTCTAGTGTTCCAGCCCTGCCCAGAGACGAATCATCTGATGCTGAACCATGTCAACATGGAGGCTCATGAGAACCACGTTTCCCACAAGACAGAGGGGCTGAGCTCCAGGCACCTGGTGGTGCGGCGTGGATGGTCGTTCAAGATCACCTTGATGTTCAACGACCCAGTGTTCAGCGTTCAAACTCTCGTCCTTGAAGCGTTGCTCGGTACTGGAGTAGATCATTGACTCATGTTTGTCTTCCTCACGCACCTTTTAAGATTATTTTGTTGTTCTCAAATGGCTCTTTTACACGCTGTGTTGGTCGCTGTTATTTTTCCGACAAAGAGAGTTGAACAAATGTCTGCTGTTTGTTGATCTTTGTTTTTGCCGCTCAGGTGGGCTGACTGTACAAATCCCGGTCACCTCCTCCAAGGAAAAGGCAGTGACCCAATGGAGCGCACAGACCTACCCATGGGATGTGCATTCCCGATCCCTCACCCTCCACCTCTGCGCCCCTCCCCTCGCTCCAGTGGGGCTTTACCAGCTCCAGGTCAACATCCTCAGCCTCCACGGCAGGACCACCTACGCCATAGGGAGCTTTGTTTTACTCTGTAACCCCTGGCTCCAGGGTGGGTGGTGATGATGACGGTGGTGACTATGTTGATGATGATTGGCACGATGATAATAAGGATTATGATGATGAGGAGGAAAATGGTGATCTTGATGATAACTTAGATAAAAAAAATCTTTCAGTGGATCCTGTGTACATGCCTTCCGAGGAGCAACGAGAGGAGTATGTTAAAAAGGACTTTGGGCTTCTGTACATGGGTACAACTTCGAATGTCATATCGAGACCTTGGATATTTGGTCAAGTGAGTGGCTTTGACAAGACTTAACATCACAAATATATCTGTTGTTCATCTAACTCACAGGTGTCAAACACCAGTCTTCGAGGGCCGCTGTCCTGACGGTTTTAGATTTTTCCCTGCTCCAGCACACCTCCACAGAGCTTGATAACGACCATTCAATAGAATCAGGTGTGCTGGATCAGGGAAACATCTAAAACCTTCAGGACAGCGGCCCTCAAGGACTGGAGTTTGACACCCCTGATAACTGATTAATCATCCTTCCCCTTTCGGTCTGCCTGTGCCTGTCTCCCTCCCTGCCCCCTGTGAGTGCAGTATGAGCAGGGTGTGCTGGAGGCATGTCTGAACATCCTGCAGGTCAGCCCTCAGCATAACAACAACAGACAGGAAGACTATCTGGCCAGAGGAGACCCTGCTTACCTCAGCAGGGTAGTCTGTGCTATGGTAAGATGCACACACACTGCCTGGATAATACAAACACTGAATCTTGCACCCTTGACCCCAACACACACACACACAATCCCCCTGGTATGTTGTGTGTCCTGGTCGCCAGGTGAACTGTGAGGATGACCGTGGGGTTCTGAAGGGGAACTGGTCAGAGAGCATTAAGGACGGCACATCTCCTCTGGAGTGGACAGGAAGTGCTGACATCCTGAACATGTGGGCTCAGTCTAACTGTCGCCCTGTGTGTTACGGACAGTGCTGGGTCTTTGCCTCTGTTATGTGCACAGGTTGGTTGGTCAAAGGGGGTCAGAGAATTTAGGAGTGGGTTTTACATGAGTGGGTTTTACATGAGTGGGTTTTTAGATGAGTGGGTTTTACATGAGTGGGTTTTTACATGAGTGGGTTTTACATGAGTGGGTTTTTACATGAGTGGGTTTTACATGAGTGGGTTTTACATGAGTGTGCAGCTATATTTAGCTGCTAATTGTAATAGTGTATAAGGCTAAGGTAATAAGATTTCGGCAACAAAACAGATTTTCTCATCACTTGAGGGAACTATGTTTTCTGGCTTGAAGCCAATCTTACTGATTGTGTTTTTCTTTCCAGTTATGAGAGTTCTGGGTATCCCATGTAGGGTGGTGACCATTTTCAACTCAGCTCATGACACTAATTCAAACTTGGTCATAGAGGAATACTACACCCACACTGGCATGAAACTCAACCTATCCAAGGACAGCATCTGGTTAGCGCTGAAATTACATCTATATATTTTTTTGGTATGACGGTAATTTGCAATTCCAAACACTGAGTGTGTCTTGTGTGTGTGCGTATGTGTAGGAATTTCCACGTGTGGGTGGAGTGCTGGATGAGAAGGGCCGACCTGCCCCCAGTGTTTGATGGGTGGCAGGTACTGGACCCAACCCCTCAAGAGAAGAGTGGAGGTTAATCAGCTCTTCTGTACTGGACAATATCTGTACCAAGAAGAACACCTACACATAGTCTAAAACCTGCTTGCATTTGCATTTGCATCCATAGTCTAAAACCGATGGGCGTAGGATTGATTTTGACATTGGGTGGGACATGTTTGCTGGAAAAAACAGTATCTTTCCTTTTCCGATATCTTTTCTTTCACACTTTCATAATAATATAATAATAAAAGTTCCTAATGTAAACTTTTTTAACCCTCCAATATAGGTTCATTCTTTTGGGTGGGGACACATCCAGCATTTTCCAATATTGGGGACACACATCCCACCCATTCCCCCTGGTTCCTACGCCAATGCTAAAACCTGCTTGCAGTTTGGAATGTGGAAATAGTGGTTGAATATGTTAGAGTCTATCATCTGATCTCTGCCCACATCTGGGTCTGGTCTCTAAGGTGTGTACTGCTGCGGCCCGTGTCCAGTCCGAGCCATCAGGAACCGCTGCTTTAACCTCCGCTACGACGCCACGTTTATTTACGCATCGGTGAATGCGGCTGTTTTCACGGTGATCCTCCGAGACAAAGTGGTGCTGACGAAATGCTTGGACAAGGGGAGGGTGGGTCAGAGAATATACACCAAGAGTCTGGGCTCCAACGAACCTCAGGACCTCACGTGCACCTACAAGTGCGCGCAGAGTAAGACCCACCTCCACTGGTGATTCAGTAATAATGTGACTGTGGTGTCAATGTTTGTGTACACGTTTGTGTACATGTTTGTGTACATGTTTGTGCACATTCTTGTGTCAAACTGCTTCTTTCTGATTCTCTTGTTTATTTCTAGATGCCAAAAAACATACCACATGCGGACGACAAGGTTTGTTTTGCTGCAGAACCCAAATCCTGACTGTGACTTTGCTGACACACTTCACCCCATCCCTGTTGTAGGCCAGAGTCAATGATAGTCATAACAACCACCCAAACTCACCCTAACCCTTCATATTCAGGTTAGAGTTTTAGTTAGCGATCTACTGCATCCAACTGATTCAGCAAATTTGCTAAATCTCCATGGTCCTCCTCTTTTCTCCTCCCGCCCTTCTCTCCCTACTCGCTCTTTCCTCTATTTTCACAGGGGCAGGTGAAAGTCTGGCAGTTTCTCTGAAGATAGACAAGGAGCCAGTGATGGGAGAGAACATCTGTATCACTGTGATTGTGACAAACCAAGCTAATGTTAGCAGGGTCCTAAAGGAGCATGTAAACGCCCAAGCTGAGGACTACCATGGCAACCCTAAGCAGACCTTTTGGGAGGTTACAGAGAGGTTGCAGGTGGGACCACAGAGAGGTAAGTACTGGTTTAGCCTTTCATGAACAATATCATGTATTCAAAGATTGTTGTCGTCGCAAATCATCTTGTCAATATGCAGATTATCCTGCTGTACTATACTGTTGATAGCATCATACTTTTTGCATTGATTATGTTTTGATGATATCGCCACTATTAACCTCTCCACCCCCACCCCCTTCTGCATGTTTTTTACGATTGTGACAGTACTGTCATGTAACCCCCTCCTCCATCCTGCATTCCAGCTGTGATGTTGCACCACCAGATCCCTCCATCAGACTATGAGCCAGCACTGTTGGGGGATGGCTTTCTGAACATAGCGGTGGTTCTGAAGGATGAACAGACCCAACAGAGGGTTATCGCCTCAGAGGAGTTCAACATGACCTCCCCTCAAATCTCAATAGAGGTAAGGGTTACTCTCTCTCACACACACAACAGACACACACACACACACACACACTCACACTCTTTCTCCAGGATATATTTAAAGTTTGTGAATCCAGGTGCTGGGGGGAGACGTTCTCCAGCTGAGGAAACTGCACACAGCCCTGGTCTCCTTCACCAACACCTCCTCCAGGGCCCTGCTGGGGGCGCTGCTGACTGTGGAAGCCTCTGGCCTGCTGGAGGACAAACAACAGACCAGGTGAGTACCAGCTGAGATGCTGACCACATGGTCAGACAGCTGTTAGTGGTTTTCTATGCCTTCAGAAGGCACAGCAAGTGGACTAGCCCAACTTTTTAAAGATAATTGTTGTTGATTGAACCGTCAGATAGTATTTCGTTTCTAATATAATAGTTTGTGGCATCTAGTGACATCAAAATGTGACATCTAGTGGTATTCACTTGTGTTATCGGTTTGGATAAAAGCGAATATTTATTCAAAGTGACATTGAACCACCCACCATGCATGTACAAGGGAAGACAAAGTATTTTGTACATAAACACCACTGGATGGAATAAATCCATTCCACTCAAATATATTTGTGTTATTCTTTGTGTCTCATTCTGATTTTGATGTGATGGTCGACACTGTAAATAGTCAAGTGGTAGGAATGTCAAAGGAATATGACAGGAATGTCGTCTCGGAATGTCATCAGGTTTGCTGGGTGTCACCTCAGTGGAACGGAATGCCATTGTGTCATTCAGGATTCTTTACTATCTGTATCCTTCCTCCACTCTTTGACCCCTTCTCCTCCCCCACCTTCCTCCATCCACCTTCTCTCTCTTCCCTTCCTCCTCCACCTCCTCCCAGGATGGCTCTGCTCCAACCTGGTCAGACCATGGAGATGAGGGTGACCCTCAGGTCATCCAGCCCCGGCACCAAGCTGCTCCTTGCCAGCCTGGCTCACAATAGCAGCCCTGTCATCACCAGGAGCCTCCACATGCTCTCTGTTTCACCCAGCTGATTCTCCCAGGCCAGACACTCGCAAACACTTTAAAGCATGCTTTCCTACCTAATTTTCTTGTTTTTATTAACCAATATGCAGTATAACCTGCAGTATCTACACCGTAGCACCAGTGAAATGTCAACGACAGCTGGTATGACAATGAGGTTTTGTTTGTACATTCCCTTGACTAGTCCAGGACTGGTGATTCATGGTGGTAACAACCATTAGACCATCTAGTGAGGCACCCATAGATTAGATTCGATTCAACTTTATTGTCATTACACAGATACAATTACAGGGTAACGAAATACAGTTAGCATCCAACCAGAAGTGCAAAACAGTTATTACAACAGAATATAATTGTAATTGTATATTCAGAATATACACAGTATGTACAGTATAATCAGAATATACAGGGTATGTACAGATTAAAGTGAGTTAGACAAATGTACAGCTGTATTGTACAAGATGCTACAGTATTTAACAGAATTTACAGAGTTGCATGGATGTATAGTTAGTGCGAATGATGCAGTGTGCAGACGTGCAAAATGATCGCAAATAGCCATGCAGTCTAAGCCTTCATAATGGGACATGCATCTCATACTCTAATCGGTAGGGAGTGTATCCACTGAGGTCCAACACACACTGCTGCTGACATGTGGTGCAGCGATAAGACCATGGACCAGCTTGCTTTGTCACTGAGAATGATGGGACTGATAAGTGCCAGTTACAGATGAGGATCTAATGAGCTGACAGCAACACCTGTTGGAGAGACAGGGTACTGATTAAAGGGATTTAAATGGATAGAAACGTTTGTATTCATTTTAACACTGTAATCCAACTGATTGATGACAGAAATAATAAAACACCACATCAAATACTGATTTTAATCTACCAGTATGTTTTAAACTTGCGTGCATGTCCGGTTTTCATTGTTCTAACCAAGACCTTAGCCTAGGGTGAAGATCTTTATTCTGAGACAAGTTATCTTTTTATAAATGTCACACACAATGCAAAATAAAAATAAAAATAGGTCCATTCAGTTATCTATAACATGCATTAAAGGTTTAAGAATAGTTGGTATAAATAGTGTGTTACGGTTCATACATGCAGCGTCTGTATGACAATAGCTCCGGCCAGAAGAGGGCATGAGAAGTGCTGTGTTGGGGCCCCACGGAGAAAGAGAGTGAAATGGAGAGAGAGAGAGAGGTGTTCCAGCCTCTGGTTGGCTTGCTGTCTCCCTCTTTACAAAGGGCCCAGCCACCCATGTCTGAGCAGCCAGGGGACAGTTCTCCCCTCCCAAACCAGCCAGAGGGACTGCAGGACACACAAACACACTCTCAGGAAGCCTCTCCTCACTTGCACCCCGACACACAGAGACAGCACCCCAGCTTGGACCGGCAGCTACTGGATGTTTCACTTGATGTCCCAGAGATAGTAAAGCCTCTCTTCCATACTCGACTCCGGCTCTGGTGGACATACTCTACTCCATACTCTACTCGGCTCCACTTCAAGGCAGACATCCTCATAACAGCTGGACCTTAGATAGAGCGTGTATCTGATCTATATGGCAATGCTGCCCTCTGTGCGTGTGCTGGTGCTGCTGGCTGTATGGGCCACCGTAGGGAAGAGCAGTGGCCTGCAGAGGAAGCCTGGGCAGGACATGGAGCACAGCGGACTTAACTCTCTCCATAACCTCAACATCCAGGTGATCCAGAGCCGAGGTTTCCCTGACCAGGACCAGGACCTGGAACAGGGGTCAAAGCTGCACAACAGGGCTCCTCGAGGAGCAGAGGTGGAGGACGCAGATGCAGACATGGGGGAGCAACAGTCCACCTTCTCTCACTCCTATGAGAACGAGTTCTTCACGACTCCCAGAGCCACACAGTTCACTAACTACACTCCAGAGGATGAGGCAGAGACGAGGGCCGAGGACAGCAACCATGACAACGAAACTGACAGCGGCATCATTCACATCCGTAACCCCCTGTTCCCTATCACAGACAGCTCCTACAGCGCTTATGCCATCCTCTTCCTGTCTCTAGTGGTGCTGGCGGTGGGAATTGTGGGTAATCTGGCGGTTATGTGCATTGTGGGGCACAACTACTATATGAGGAGCTCCTGGAACTATCTTTTGGCCAGCTTGGCATTTTGGGACTTCCTGGTTCTCTGCTTCTGTCTTCCTGTAGTGGTCTTCAATGAGCTGACCAATAAGAGGCTGCTAGGAGAGATCTCCTGCCGCCTGGTGCCTTATATGGAGGTGGGTGTGGTTCGTATAGAAACACAGTACATGCATTATACAGTGTTGTGTTAAGGCTCAATACTGGTTCCCCAGACTCCATGTTTTATTGTGCATTAGTATTTGGATTATTCCTGTCATAAAAATGTTTTTTTTTATGGTGTCCCAGATAGCAAAACATAATATGACATGATGAGGTGATATGAAATGTTTTAATAAGTAGAAGTTTAACATACTATTTAACATACTAGAATAAGAAGCTCAATACTGCAATAGTTTATTATTTACCAAAAATATTATCTACAGCAGCAGAGATGTGTGAACAGCTCTGAGAGATCAGGCTGAGGTCTTCAGGTTCTAATCATCCAAAATGAAAAGTTAAATTTAAAAATGGGCAAATTCACAACTTCAATACAGTGGCTTTTTGCATCTTTGTAGATGAGATGGATTAAAAGCTTGTTGTGTAACGGTCTTGATTTTCTAGGGTGTAAATGCTTGTAGACTGCATGGTTCTGTTCCCCGGTTATGAATGCAAAGAACTACACACCCCATAATAAGCCTCTATTTTGATCTCCTAGGTAACGTCACTGGGCGTAACATCGTTCAGCCTGTGCGCTCTGGGCATCGACAGGTTCCATGCAGCCACCACCAGCTCCCAGACTCCATCGCCCACGGCGCGTCGTGTGGAGCACTGTCGCTCGGTCCTGCTCAAGCTGCTGTTTGTCTGGGTGGGCTCCATGGTCCTAGCTTCGCCCGAGCTCCTCCTCTGGCAGCTCAGCCAGGCCGTGTCTCCTTCCACCGGGGCCCTGGTGGACACTTGCTCCATCCACCCCACGTCCCCCTCCACCCTGCCCCTGCCAGACTCCCTGTACTCCCTGCTCCACAGCTACCACCAGGCCCGTATGTGGTGGTACTTTGGCTGCTACTTCTGCCTACCTGTGGTGTTCACCCTGCTCTGCCAGCTCGCCACCTGCCACGTCGCCAACGATGCCAGCGCCGCTGCCTCCCAGCGCAGCCACGGCGACCGCTTGCCTTCCAAGCAGCCGAAGACGCAGCGGCAGCAGGTGGAGCGTCAGCTGAGCTGCACTGTCCTGGCGCTCGCCGTGGTCTACGCCATCTGCACGCTGCCAGAAAACGTCTGCAACATCGTCCTGGCTTACACGGCCACGTCCGTCTCCGAGAACACCGCCGCCCTGCTGGCGCTGATCAACCACTTCCTGTTGTTCTTCAAGGCATCGGTCACGCCCGTGCTGCTCCTCTGCCTGTGTAAGTCTCTGGGCGAGGCCTTCATGGACTGCTGCTGCTGTTGCTGCGAGGAGTGTCAGCCCGCCAGCTCCTCCCCCTCCCACACAGGCCACTCCCTCGGGATAGAGTTGAAGCTGAAGAGCACCAACGAGACGTCCTCGTCCTCCATCTTCTTCGACAAGGCCAAGGAGAGCGCCACCATCTTGTCCATTAGCTCCAGTTGAACTGGGCTTGCCTGATCCTACTCCATGTTCTCTCACCCTGCCTGTCCCTGAATCCTGATCCTCATCTACCTGCATTTGTTTCTCCCTTCCAGGAGAACATACCTGAATACAGCCTTTCCATTTTCCTTCTGTCTTTTCTCACATTCTTATAACAGTGTTCAGTCTATATGCAGATCTACTTTCTCTTTCTTCTCCTTTGACCCTTCTATTTCTCACGAAACCCCCATGCCTGTAATGCCGACTATATTTTCATTTTTCTGGAGCGACGCCAGACGGTTTCTTAGCCTCCAGCTACTTTCCAGAGCTAGATGCTGACTAGCTAGCATAACTAGCTCCAAACAGTCCACTAGTGTCACAGTGGAATATATTTGTACAGTCGTTTAAGTTTTGACTCACAAGCTCAGTCTAGGAGGCTGGGGAGCCCCGGTCAGTAATGTACCTGTAGAGGAGTGAGTGACTCCACAGTTTATTCTAAGGATTATTAGGTCAGCGTAAAACTGAACAAGTCTAGATTGTAAGCTAGGTTTAACTAACCTGCCATCTCCTCTCCACAGGACAGGAGTTAATTACGTTTTTTCTATGAGGATGTCACATCACACTGTTTACATGTTCCATAAACCATGTGACACAGCCAGCCTTGCCTTGCTTTAGAAGTCCACAGCACCCACTCACCTCGACCTCTCTTACCTTTAGCCAACCCAGTTTTTTTGATAATATAATATTTTTCAAATCAAGAATCGGTTGACACTTGATAGTCATCTGCTGTCAGATGAAAATGCTGTAAAATCATATTTTAAGCAGAGATTGTTTTATAACGAAGATCAGTTATGCCTGAAGTGAAGCTGATGTACAGTTTTTGTGAATTTAGACTTAAACCAACCAGCTGTAGTAATCTTTAATTTATCCAATAAAGATTTGTAAAGTACTTCATCAGCTGTGATGTTTCTGGGATTTATTTACTCCTTTACATTTTTCATCAATTAAATACATTTTGAGTATTTTATTATAGTATAACGATCATGAAAGGTGGTCAAAGATGGGTGAGGACTAGCTTAAAGTAGCATAGCTTCCAAGACATACTGCTCCACTATGGATTGTCTTATAATGTCTTCTGTCTCAGTGGTCTCTCTCTTATTATCCTTTGCCTTTCTCACTCTCTACCCCCCCCTCTCCGCCACCTCCTTTTCTCACTGAGCTGTTCTCAGAAGGCTTCATTGTCTTCTCCAGACCCATGCCGGACGCCTCTAAGAATATCAATGTTCTCAGACTACAGTTCAGTTGCCAGGTTACAGACTCAACATTCACGTGTGTGTCAGACTGCCAGAACCGGGCAAGCTTCGCCCAGTGTTCCCACCCTGCCCAGTAACCCCGGGCAACAGGGCTCTTTAACTACCCAGACCATCAGGAGGGACTCTATGTTCTGAACTACTTTTTAGTGTGTGTGTGTGTGTATGTATGTGTGTGTAACTGGCAAATATAGTACTGAACGGTTATTTCAGAAGATTTATTCCAAAAGTACAAAACGGAAGCGATATGCTACGTTTCCAAAGGAACAAAGGTTTGGGAACGCTTGATTTGAAACCCAATTCAGCCTGAGTTCACCTCACCCGCAGTAGAATGAGGGAACACCCGTGCTCAAACACATACTGAGAGCAAAGCAAACAGGAGAAAGGAGGAAGACAGGAACAGTTAGCCCTAAGTGGTCTGTTTGGAGTCTGTTTCTGTCTTACAGCGTGTTCACTATGTGCCAGGAGTGAGAAAGTGTAGAGAGGTAGTGCCAAAAGGAATAGAGACAGCAAGAGAGAGAGAGAAAGAGAGAGGGAGAGAGAGATGATATGTGAGGACAAAAACAGAAACAGAGATAGGAGGAAGAAAGATAGAGAGAGAGAGAGATAGATAGAGAGAGAGATAGAGATAGAGAGAGAGAGCGAGAGAGAGATAGAGAGAGAAAAGAGAGAGAGCGAGAGAGAGAATGTGTCCGTGTGTGAGAGACAGAAAGGGAGTGATGGAAAGGGGAGCTCGCCTCATTAGTAGTGGTCAGACAGCTCCTCTAGCTGCTAATGAGAGGCCAGGAACAGTGTCTCCTCTGTTCCCTTAATGAAGCCAACAACACTTGTCAACAGACAGCCCCTCAACCTCAACCATCTCACAACCAAGACACAACCAGAGCACAACACTAGCATTGGGTTACGTTATCCATGCTGTAACCACGTTCACACACCCTCACAACCCGCTAGGTTGACACAGAATTGTCGCTCTTGATCTCCGGTCTAAGGAAGCTAAAAGGGGTGTTGTGATTTTGCATGCCATGATCAGTTTGTTGCAAAACCGTGCCCATCCCTGAACCTCACTTCACAACATGACTCATGTAGCACCCAGCGCAGTACAGCGTCTGGCCTCATCCAAGGAGAGTCAGCGCTGGGCTTTGCCCTGGGTGGTGTCAAATCCACATGAGTCCACTACTGTTTGTCTCCAGCAGTCTAAGCAGGGGACATGAGCTGTGTCTTGAACCATTTGCCCAGTGTTCTGTTGGTTTTCATTTGAGACTATTGGTATTCTGCTGAGGAGAAACTGTGAAGCAGGCAGTAAGAGGCCTGTGTTGTGGCTGCGCCAGGCTGGTTGGCTGTTTCTGTGCATAGAAGCCAACATAGAGAAAGGAAACTAAGTCACACATTGAATGGCTCTTAGTTCTCAGCTCAGTTCAGTCAATGTGTGTGTGTGTGTGTGTGCGCGCGTGTATGTGTGTGAGTGTGTGTTTGTGTGTGCAGAGCGCATGGGAAGGATTCTCTTCAGAGGCAATTGTAGATGTGTGTGCGGCAATTAGTGAGAGAATGTCGTCTGCGTGTGGGCTTGCATGTCAGAGAACGAGGAGGTGAGTCTGTGTATGTGTCGTGAGAGATCACAGTTGTGCACATGTGTGTATGTGTGACGGTGACTCCAGTGTGAATATCTATCAGCGTTGTGTTTCTGGTTAGGCTCAACGAACATAAACTAATACGACCTGACTGTCCCCACTTCTGAGGACGACCCCAGCCTCTGTCACCCCTCCTCCTCGCCCCCAGAACTGACAATGTTTGTTTTGTTTGGTGGGAATCCTGACAGGGTGGAAGGGGTGGGGGGGGGGTGGGGGTGGGGGGGGGGGGCGGGGGCGGTGAGAGTGGTTGTCATGACGAGGGTCTGGGCCATGGGAGGAGGAACACAAATACATCTAAAACAGGAGGCTGGTCCAGGACTTGCACACACAGACACACACTTAGACACACACACTTGACCTCAACCCACCCAGTTGTGTGGACAGGAAGCCCAGAGCTGTGTGGTTATTGTGGTGTTGTCCCTTGTAGAGGAACAGTTAGTATGTAGGGCCAAACACCCAGAGCCCAAGAGAAAGAAAGGAGAGTGGAGAGGGAGGAATTGAGAGGGGTAAAAGCTACGGGGGAGAAAGCACAGATGGATAAAGTTAGAGGGGAAACGAGAGCATCCAGCTCTTAACCAGCCCAGTCTCTCACCACCTCTCCATCTCCGCTGACCCTCTTTTTCTACCCTCCAGCTTCTAAATGCCCTCACTCGATGGGCCTCAAACTTCCTTGTTCTGGACTCCTTGCTCTGCTTGCTGAGGCGAGGGAGGGAAGGAGGGAGGGAGGGAGGGAGCACAGAGGGGGTGCCAGGGTTACAGTCAGAACAGGTTTGTGTTAGTTTAGGATGAGCTCACTCACCTGACATGGGTCAGTTACCCAGGATGCACTTGGTGTCTTTCAACATTCTACACTGTCCAGCAGTAGTGCAACATTTATCTATATAAACCGGTCTGCTGCCCTTGCTGTCTTGAATATTGTGATCTAAAACGGTTTATCTGATCTTAGATCAGCTCTCCGGAAGACTTCCTGAGGTAAATACCAGTCCATCCTACAGTCCTCCATACTGGGTACCGTCTCAAACAGCAAACTAGAGGATCAGTTACTGTAGAGATAACCACACACACACACCTACCATGTGTTAGGTATACCCATATTTATTATATTCTGTTGGATTAACTGTTTTGCACTTCTGGTTGGATGCTAACTGTATTTCGTTACCCTGTGTAATGACAATAAAGTTGAATCTAATCTAGATGCATGGCAGGATTAGAATATAGCCCATGAGCTAAGACTGCCCCCTAGTGTGCAACACAGTGCTACAAAGCTGTGTACGATACGTGTTACTATTCTATGAAATATTACCATTAGATAATACCACAACAGGACATTAATATGCATCATACACATGCATGCACACACACATACATTAGAAAAGACACCATCAATGAAAGTTCTTTTCAACATAGTCTTTAGTTAGTATCATACACAAGCATGTCCTATTAAAAACACAATTAACTGAATTGAAACAATAATGTACAAACAGGTTAAAACTGATACAGTATTTACTATATTTGCCATAAAAATAACCATTTATAGTTAATTCTCAAAGGTCCCACAAATACTTATGCCCGAGCATGCAAACAAATAAGTAATCATTATCGTGATGTTCCTACTTGATAATCCATGGTTACGTATGGCCATGTAAGAAGCCAGAGTCATTCATAAATTACTAAATCAGACAGAAGCTTCAATTGTTAGTTGGTATGAGATGTCTAACTGTGTGCACTGATTGGCTGCCTGCTGTTCATTATAGCCAGCCAGCGGCGTGCTCCATGGTGTGATAATTTTGACACGCGGATTGATCGTTTGAGGATGGGATTTTTGCCTTTGATCCCATGGCATCTTCCAAAGCAGAAATATTCCACCCATCCGGCCTACACCAGGTTGCCCTCCTATTAAACTGATAGACAGACCTATCACCTGTACCTACAAAGACACTGGACTCATTTGACTGGCCATACAGGAGAACAACTTGATCAGCCAATAATAAAGCACGGTACTGAAGATGCTTACCAGGGAAAGAACAGTTGTGTTTTATGGTTCACTCGGGAACCACACACAGCCGATATTGCTTGACCACTTAGGTGACAGGCAGGCATGACAAGTGACAGACAGGACCAGACCAGGGGGCCGTATTTCAATACTCTTAAAATGCAACCTTTCTTCCAATCCTTCGAGGTCATCACTGATCTAACATGGCCGGATTAGGCAAGCTACTGCACACCATGCAAAGCTAGTATGAACCATCTCATCATGCGAGATCAGTGATGCCTTCTAGGATGGGAGGACGACAGGGTACAAACACGGCCTGCGAGCAACATCGAAGGTAGAGAGGCGGAGCAGGGATGATCTCTATAGACCGCCTCATCATCCCAAGAGATCACTGACAGAAGACATTCTACAACCGCTTCTCTCAACACACTGTAACAACATATCCACATGCCTCCGTGAGTGACTGAGTAAAGGCTCACTGGATCCAAAACCCCTAGCACCCCCCCCCCCCTCCTCCTCCTCCCCTACCCTGGTCTTCCTCTTTACACCTTTACTACTATGGACTAGGCACCTCACTCCAACAACCAAGAAGTTCTGGTAAATCTTAGGGCGTTTGAATTACTAGCGACACAGCAGAGGAAGCTGCACAGGCGTCTCTGACTAGCTTACAGCTATCCTCTGGTGAGTAGGTGGTTTGAGGTCAGGGGTCAGAGTCTAGGGGTTCATATGGAACTCAGCCCCGACCCTCCCCGGTCCCTGCCTCTGCTGACAATAACCTTGAGGCTATAGAGAAGAATTCAAATAAAAATGAATTATGAAAAAGATTTTTTTTTTTTTTTTTTACAGGGCAGTTTAACCACCTGAAGACAAATGCGTGTCACGAGAAGATTATTTTACAAAAACGAAAATGAACAGTGCAAGTAAAAGGTCTTTGCGTTGCCTCAGCGGGAGAAGGGGGGGCGGTGGTGGGGTCTAGCAAAGAGGCATAAAAAAAAGAAAAAAGGGGGAGGAAAGACAGGGTAGGAGGATAGGGGTTACGGACAAGCTGTGGAGGGTAGAGGGATGGGGTGTTGGTGTTCTCAGGACTGTGGCAGAGACAACCATGTTCTCAAGAGCTCCTCTTGGTTCTGGAGTGTTGGATCAGCCACTGTAGTGTAATGTCTGGGGGGAGGGAGGCACACAAAACACAGTGCTTATCACACAACCAGGTTCTAATAACATTGCTAGTCTACAACCATATTATTCACAGGTTAAACAAATCAAAGTCATTAGATTTATGGCAATACATCACAAATACAGGAAATGAAAAAGGAGTGTAAGATAAACAAGCAGACAAACTGCCTGGCATGACATAGGGCAGGGGAGCTCAATATGTTGATCGCGATCTACCAGTCGATCGCAAAGGTACTATTGGTAGATGGCATGACATAAAAAATATGAACTGGCTGCCCTGTATGTCACCGCTCATGCAGAAAACTAGGTGCTAAGTGCAGCAAAACTAACGAGCCAGTCAGTGACTTATCTCCAATTTTAAGACCTCGCTTTTTTCTTCTAAACTAAAGAAAGCTTATGACCATCAAAAATGAGTGGGGTTGCTGGACCAAGTAAGAAGACAAAAACGTATCACTTTCATACGGAGGTGGACTTTTGTCATTTTCTAAGTGTGTTTACCTCATCTGCCACTCTACCATCACAATACCAAAGATAGGAAATGTGGAGCGGCATTTTTGGACTGTTCATGGAAAGTATGACGCTGACTTAAATAGATAGTTGTGCATTTTGATAGTGGATAGATCAGTGCCTTGGTCATTTAATAAGTAGATCACATGCTGAATAAGTGAGAGCACCCCTGACATAGGGAAATGACAAGCAATTCCAATGTGAACACTAGTCTACAAGGGTCGGTCCTGTGTAAAGACAGAGGAAAGGATAGTGGGGTGGATGGAGAGGGAGGGTGGTGAAAAGAAGGGAGATAGGGAGGGAGAGGTTATGGGAAAGTCAAAAGACAGGTGGACAGGGTATGTGAAAATGACTGTAGCCTTACTAACCAATGTTGTCCTTCTCCTTGCAGGAGATAGAGTAGCAACAAATCTCTCTATCCTGGATGAATGACAGGTTCCTGCACACCAGAGTACACCAGTTAAAACCGCATATAAACACACACAGAGTTTAAATGAACCCATGAATAGTTTACATTTTCTCTATCAGCTCCTTCTCATCCAGAGCTCCATGCAAGTCCCTCTTGTTCCCCAGCACCAGCACCTGAGACAGAGACACAGATAGGCAGACACTGGAATGAATCAAAACCAAAAGAGGAAGGCTAAAACTTCTGCTGAAATATATTTAGGTTGAGATGAAGTCTCCATGTCAGGTGTGTCAAACCAGGTGCCATCGATGGCCAAGAGGGTGCAGGTTTTCGTATCAACCAAGCACTGCACCAGCTGATTTCACTGACGAGTTTCTCTACTTAGTGAAATCAGTTGGTGCCGTGCTTGGTTGAAGTGAAAACCTGCACCGCCTTGGCCCTCAATGGCACGAGTTAACGCCACTGTCTTAAGGGGTGGAGCTACTGAGTTGGAGAGCTCCGCTCAAGGCTCCTGTGGTACCCACAGGTATGCCCTGCAGCTGAGGCTTGTCCAACAGGTTGTGGAGCTCGTTCTTCGACGCCTCGATCTTCTCTGGGTCTGCTGCATCTACCATGTACCTGCACAAGACACAGGTTGATAAATATTAATAATATGTGAAGAACCGGTTGAAAACTAATATAACCAGTGGGATAACTGTGGTAAGATGAAGATGGTGACTCACACAATGGCACTGACTCCTCTGCAGTAACGCTCCCACATACTCCTGAAGCGAGGCTGTCCACCGATGTCCCACAGCTGCAAGACAACACCAGCACACACAATCAGTGCTCTGAAGCACACCAGTACTCTTCTATTCAAACATACTGACTGTGCTACTAACCTTGATGGTTACGTTACCCTTGGTTATCTTCCTCATGTTAAATCCCACCGTAGGAATCATGTCTTCACTGAACTGACCCGACTAGAAGGAGGAGAGAAATCCAAAAGTGTCAGACAGATTCAGCCTTAATTAAACAATTGAAACTGGAGTTTCGGTCAACTTAAAAGTAAGTTGACTCGTGTTTGTAAAAATGACACATTATTGCCTCGGGAGACGCCTAGTCTCGTTCACGTCACGGTTAACGACCAGGCTCTATTAACATTGGATATAGTCTACGATAATAAATACGATTCACAGGTTAAACCAATCGAGGTCATTACAATTCTGACAATACATCATACATATAGGACATTGAAAAAATATTTTTAAACGAGTGTAAGATAAACAACATATTTGATGATTGACGATTTTAGTAGGAAGGTAAAGCTAAACAGAACAACAATGGACACATCAGCTGATCTAGTGTCAGTGACTTGACTTACAGCTGGCTAGCAGCAGCAGCACATTAGGCTAATTTAACGTACCGCAATCACGTTTACAAATGTCGTCTTGCCCGAATACTGAAGTCCAACCAATGTCAACTCCATCTCCTCTTTCCAAAACAAGGCTTTGAACCAGTCAAGGAGCTTGTTAATAAGCGCGATCATCTTGGAAAAGTGAATCTGTTGACTGTTGTGAAGGTGGCTAAGCTAACTAGCTATGGCTAAACGTTACAAAGCTTCAATTTAGCAACGGAGGACGAAACCCTCTCCAGTAGTTTGTTTCCTATGGATGAAGACGAAATTAGACTAGGAACACTAAGGCACTGTGTAATGTAATTGTATTTTTTATGTATATATCTCAGTTGTTTACAACGCCTTTTCGTCTGTGGCTGTCTGACGACTCCTTAGAAAGCCCGTCCTTCCTTGTTGGGTGGGGTTTGACAGGCTGAAGCTCAGAATAAAGAGGGGATCCTGACTCCATCAATGGAGTTACTGCACCACTAGATCCCCCTACCGCCGTGGAGAGAGATGTGAAGTTTCTCTGGGGGTGATTAAGTCTGTGTTTTTCGGTAATTTTGTTAAGATTATTATTATTTTATTTTTTTGGGCTTCAGAACTGTAAGATTTGATTCAAAAACACATACACACACATACAGCATATTCTTTACAGTCTCTTCTTGCAACAAATTGCAACAATGCATGTAGGCCAAAGAAATAAATCAAATTGGAATTGGTGCACACAAGTGTTGGCCAGTTACAGGCTTGGGTGAGATTTGCAGAAGTGACTGGTCTCTATGACCTGTGACATTGATGTGCGCTGGGATCTGTTGATGTCTGTAGGAATCCTGAGCAGCTGCAGGGTTTGATCTCTGAGTTGCTCTGCACTCGGTACAGCCTGGAGCAGCTGAATGTAAAGGTTCAGATGTCAGAGTCAGATGGCTCAACGGGTTAAGGCGTTGGCCTCATGAACGGAAGGTTGTGAGATCGAGCCCCCACTGTGGCTATATGACTTTGTGTCCTTGGGCAAGGCACTTCACCCTACTTGCCTCAGGGAGAATGTCCCTGTACTTACCGTAAGTCGCTTTGGATAAAAGCGTCTGCTAAATGAATGAATGTAAAACAACAGCGTTATCATCTCTAATCTTTTTCTGTTCTTGCAGATGAGAGAGAACCGGGCCCTGAAAGCCCAATATGAAAACATCAACAGCGAGGTAATGCTAAATGACTACATGTAGGTATGGACAGAGATTGTCAAGTAGCTTGTAGGAAACACTGAGTTGAACTCTTTCTATGTTTCAGATACCTTATCTGTCTTATCTGGGAGGGAAGTTGCCAACTTGATGAACACAGAGCGGGCCAAGTTGCTCAAGCGACAGAGAACCCTACAGGTTATAAGATAAGATCGTCCTGGAGCACCTGCCTCAGAGCCCGGCCTTCAGTGGCACAGACGCCCTGGACGCCAAGCTGTCACTCATCGCAAACAGCAGCAGGGCCCTGCTCCACTCGCCATGGAGAAGAGGGAGCCATTTGTGGCCTGGCATAGACCATCACCATGGTTATCAGCCCCTGGACTGGCGCCCTTCTGCCATGTTCGATAGTAGCGTCTGTTTTGAGGAGGAGAAGGCCAAAGACTCTGCTGGCTTGGAAAAGACCGGCGAGACCCAGACTGAGATGAAAGCAGACGGAAAGATCGAGAAGAGATGTGTGATCTGGCTTGGAAAAGACCAGAGACGGTCTTTCCTTCTCCAGATCACCAAATGATCTAAGAGGCTCCAGGAAGCAGACAGCCGTCGACCCAGGCTTGTTGAAGGCCTGGGAGAAGACCAACAGGTCCTCTGAGGAGCCCTCAGGAGCCATACAAAACGTCAACAGTGCATCCATCTTCCATTCCAAAATGGGCCAGCTTGGAAAGACCAAACCCTTCGGCCTCAAAAGATGGTTCACACTGGCAAGCTGAAAAGAACTGCACCCACACACTGACACTGGGTAGAACTGCCACTTCGCAGATTTACGCCACAGGATCTCTAGCCATGTTTATACATTGACTTAACATGTAAATCAGCCACCCAATTCGCATCCGTTATGAACGCAGCATTACACACACACACACACACACACACACACACACACACACACACACACACACACACACACACACACACACACACACACACACACACACACACACACACACACACACACACACACACACACACACACACAATAGAAATACCTGGGCACTGTGTAAGCTAAAATTTGATGCAAACACAGAGACCATCTGTAAAAAGGGTCAACAACGATTGTACTTCCTAAGTAGACACCGGTATTTCCTCGTCTCCCACCGTAGTCACAGTGAAGCCAAGCGCTACATACGCTTCATCATCTTTCCTTGTCTTAGCTTTCGGGCGACTTTCTTGTGTCTTATTGTCTTCGTCTCTCTCCACCTTTCTTTTCATCCCTGTTAAAAACTTTTTCTTGTTGTCTCTTGCAGGTTGGTTTACAGCACTTCAGATCACCTGCTCGCTACACTCTGATATAAGAGCGCCACTGCCTTCTACTGTAGTGAATGTGCAATTACACTTTATTCTAGTACGGCAAAAAAAAAGCATGTTCCCCAGTGTCACAAATACTCCAGTAGCACACTTGATTAATATATGTAGCACTCTAAAGCAGTCAAAATGTGTTATTTGTCTGGAGAGTAGAGATTGGATTGTTGCTTTTACTGCACTGTCTTGTCTTTCATAAATACGTCCACATATCCAGTGTCCTAATAGCTATATAGCCAAGTTCAACATAATTTACATGGAGTGTATAATATATAGGCCTACTAAAAAAATAATATTATTTTGTTATATGCAATATAATATACTGTCTACCACTGTAGGAAAAGGCAGGTGGTCTTGCGAGTTTGGCTGAATGTAGAGAACATGGAAAACACAAGGACTAAACAACAGTGACAGTTAGTAAATACTTTAGTTGCTTACATAACAGACAAAGAATGGTCAAACTTAAAACCATATTTTCTGGACTATAAGCCGATAGTTTCCCCCCTGCTATGTTTGGGGTCTATCACGTTGCTATGTTCAATCACCGATGCTCTTCTGTAAAGCTCCTTTGAATGTCGTTTTGGATAAAAGCGTCAGCTAAATGAATACATGTAAATGTAAATAATGTAACAAATTGCCATTTAATTAACATATCCATGAAGATAAATATACATTTGTCTGAATGTCCACAGGTATACATTGAAAATTACATACTGAAAACAGATGACCTTATGATAACTTGGACTGGACCTGGGATGCACACTCAGCGGTGCTCCAGAAGTCTGCGTAGTGTGATGATGTCATACTGTTTCTGAAGCTGTGCCATCAGCACTGGACCTGATGACCAGGCTCTCTCTGTCTTCACTGCTGCCTTTGCCCTCTCTCTTCTCCGTGTCCTCCATGTTCCCCTGGCTCTCCGGGTTCCCTCCGTCCTCCTGCGGCCTGGTGTGTTGCATCTCCAGCTGTCGGCTGTACTGGGCCAGGGTGGCATACAGGAACTGGTACTGCTCAGTAGTTTGGACCATACCACCTCTAGGGAGAGGAGGAGAGGGGACCGAGGAAGTGATATGAGGAGGGGGGGGGCAGAGAGGAAATGATGTGAGGAGGGGGGACAGAGAGAAAGTGATGTGATTAGAGGACAGAGGAAGTGATATGAGGAGGGGGGGGACAGAGAGGAAGTGATGTGAGGAGGGGGGACAGAGAGGATGTGATGTGAGGAGGGGGGACAGAGAGGATGTGATGTGAGGAGGAGGGAAGACAGAGAGGAAGTGAGGCAGTTAAGGGAGAGTGAGGGAGAAGTATTTACTAATGAAGGGAGAATGATGGGGAGGGGTGGGGGGAGGGGTTCAGGGAGAGAGCATTGTGCTTACCTGTCCAGACGTAGACTGCATACAATTCTTAGTATGTCCACCTGCCTGGAGAGTCGAAGCTGTTGACAACCGATACAGCTGGCGATGAAGCAGCCTGTTCTACCGATGCCTGCACTGGAGTGGGGGTAGACCTCAGGTTAACATACTCACATGCACTGGAGGGATGGGGGACCTCAGGTTAACATAGACACACACACATGCACTGGAGTGGAGGGAGACCTCAGGTTAACATACACACATGCACTGAAGTGGGGGGGAGACCTCAGGGTAACATACAAATGCACTGGAGGGGCAGTAGATCTCAGGTTAACATACAAACACACATGCACTCACACATATATATACCCTTACCTGCAGTGGACGATGATTGGTCCAGGGCTGTGTTGAAGGGAGGTTTTGTAGTCCTCCACCTCCTCCACCAATCGCAGCAGAGTGAGGGAACATTCTGGGGTCTGGTGGTCGGGCCAAGTAGAGTACCAGTAATGCCTTATCTCACGAGAGTCTGTTCCCAGCTACACACACACACACACACACACACACACACACACACACACACACACACACACACACACACACACACATTTATGTACAACCATAATAAAAGCACTGCTGAACAGATGAATGAATACAGGAATACGTTACACCAAGACATACATAAACAGATACTATATAAAGGAGTGTTAATCACCTGGAGTGTTAATTCTCTAACAGTGTAGCCAACACACTCTGTCACAGATGTCACACTGAGGTCAAACCTGCCGTAGGACCCCTCCTGTTGAGGCCAGTACAGCTCACACTTCTGACACACAGACACACACACACCTGAGCCTTTGGAATAACGTAAACATAAAGACATTGGAGCATTGCAAAGAGACATTTAAACATGAGAAATGTGAATTTTGAGGAAAATAGAGGAGGATGAGGTGAACAGAGCGATAGAGGGAGTGGGACGGAGGTGACAGGAGGAGACATCGAGAACTTTAGGTTGAAATAGACATGTTGGAAGGTGAGCCTTGTGACCGCTGACCTCATTCTTCTCCTTCAGCTTGGTGATCATGACGATGATGGCTGACTGCTCTTGCCACACCATCTCCCAAAAGTCCTGAATCGTGTTGGCCATGGGACCCTGTGTAGCAATGTAGGCTCTGTAAAGGCCTTCATAACCCTGCGGAGAGACAAAGACCTGTTATAACCCTCACACAAGACATACGGCGTAGCATTGGGCATAGCATACATTCAGACGTGTAATAACCATGCACAGCCTTTGATAACACCACCATGTTATGTATTGTGCATCCCTGCGTACCAATGAGTCAGGGACTTGTCATTTCCCTTGTGTTTCCTGTGGTTTTGCTGGTTTGTCAGGACGCCTACGCTAAGCTTCCATCACAGGCAGTATCACACACCACCTCATAAGCAAATTTCATTTAGCTTTAAATGAACTCGAAAAGCCTAGCCATTTCAGTTTGTCCTGACAAGACCTCCACATCTAGTTTAGAGCCCCAGCAAAGACTGTAGCTGGGCCCTGGGGTGACGCTGACCTTGATGTAGTTAGCATTGATGTACCCCTCGTTCTCTTTCTCCTCTGCTGATTGTCTACGCAGAGTCACACGAGTCTCAGGATCTGATCAACACACACACACAGTTTTGCATCAGTGTCAACCATACTGGATGCGAAGAGTGTAAGCACAGTTGCATGCGTGGAGTGTGGTACAGTTTGCTGGGTGCGTATGTGGGGTATGGTGCTGTGTGTACTAGTGTGCTGGCTGCAGCGAGGTTACTGACTTGGCAGAATGCTTTTGTATCTGTCTTTGAGTGCTCGTCCAGGGATGTCCAACTCTGTAGGGTTGACAAAGTTGGGAGGAATCCTCTGTTGGAAAGAACATAGAGAATAGCTACAAAAGGATCACACTGGGCACACCGCATTATTACAGGATGGACATAGACTGATGCCCTTGTCCTTATTCTTATCATTATTATAATATAGCTGCTTTACATCCCTATGCACCAGTCAGAATGTGTTTGTGGATTGTGTGCTTACCTGGTACTCTGTATTGAGTGTGTGTGTGACGGTGGCAGCATCCTGCAGCTGTGTGTGTGTGAGGGGGCGGGAGGAGGTCTGGAGCAGGCGGAGAAGGGTCTCTCTGGGGGTGGAGATGGAACACAGTGGTTCCACCGTGGCCAGGCTGCTCACGTCCAAAACCAAAGACACATTGGAGCCACGCCTTTACAGCATAGGAGAGAAGAAGGTTACGCTGCGCTCATGTGCTCCGTCACAGGGAATTGCATAGCCAATATTGCCTCAAGGGGTGGTTTCTTTGTCCAAGGACATCCTGGAAACAGATCCAATGGCTCACCTCTCCTGGAGACGGATAGGCCTCCTGGGAGGACTCGGAGCAATGCAAGTAGCTGATTGGTCATCTTCTGTGGTTGTGGTGGGTTGATCTGCTGGATCATTCATGGTTGGTCGAAAGTCCTGGGGATTTGGATGGAGGGATTACTTCACCTTGCACACCCACGGTCTCCCCAGCAACTGTATGAAGGAGCGTCAAACTTAAGGTAACAGTCTGTGTGCGAGAGAGAGTGAAAAATGTGAAGCAGCGAGGTAGAGAGAGAGAAAGTGAGACAGAGTCACCACAGAGTCTGCTTATAATTCAATTATCCAAACAAGACTGAGCAGTCAGTGTCTCCCCATGACAACAACTATAGCCTACACACCTCAACTGCAATGGCAGTTGACACTTCCTGGAACGGTTGTGAAATACGGAGACGGAGCTTCTCTTACTCAAGAGCGGCAAAGATCTCGCATCCCCTGAAACTGAGACGTGACATTAACAACCCCAACAACACCTGACGTCTGTGCTCTCCTCTCATCCGCCTCACCCCCTCCCTCCCGCCTCACCCCCTCCCTCCCCTCCTTTCCACCCTCTTCCCCTCCGCCCTGCACTGCCCTGTCCAAGTCAAACCACCCATTCACTCTGAACCTGCGTACCTGTCCCTGGTTTTCCTCCTCCTTCACCTCCTGTCAGAAGCTCCAAATGAAACGAAATATCAGCTGCTTACTTGGAGCAGGACAGACCCAGAGAGAACCCAATAAAGGAAGACAAAGGTTGTGAAAAGGTGGGTACTAGACAGAGAGAGGGAGAACACAAGTGACAGAGAAGAGAAGATATAATTGAAAGAGGGTGGGAGGGAAGCAATAGATAGTGTGTAAGAGAGAGAGAGAGGGAAGAGAGGGCTGAAGAGAGAGACAGCAAGAGCAGGCATGCCGTTTGCTTTAACATGGTGTTTCAATGTGCTGTAGAAGCCTCCTCTGTAGCCTAAGGAACACAAGTCTAAACCTGAGTCCAAATATATGAGACCTTCGAGGGGGAGCGAGAGAAAAGGGGGGAGCAGAAAGAGAGAGAGGCCCAGAGGCGTCTGGTGTAGAGGGAGCGTGGCGAGCTGCTGGCTGTTTAGGAAGAAGACAAACTGGTCTCAGACAAATCTATTTCTCTTTCGCTCCCTCCCTCTCTCTCCCAAGCTCTCTCTCTCTCTCTCTGTCTCTCCAGAGTCAAGGCTGAAGCATGTACACAGACATACCAATGGTTAATCATGAATCATTCATGAGGTCGCCTTGTAAAAACACTGCAGGCTACTTTAATTCCAGTTATAAAAGTGAATATATGCAAAGTTGTGAATAGGAGCTCTAGATAATAACCCTCATAAAAATAAAATACAGCATAGCATCTATGATATCAAACATTTCTCTGTGACAGATTCATTTCAGACTTAACAACAAATATTCACAATGTTTGAAAACATGGCTTCATTGAAGGCAGTTGTATACAAAAGTTACAGCACAGGAATTTAATTGAATTTAGTTGAGTGCTTACAGTCATTCGAAGAAGATTTGACTATCGCAGAGCTGCCTCAGTCTAGACTACACACACATGAAACACACTCGCTGTTGCTTAGTCGGTCCTGCCACAGTGTTTTAAGGTGGAGAGCTTGCTCAGATATGAGAACCGTTGAATCGTTGAGTTTTTTTGTACTTTGACTTTTAATCCACCACTTCCTCTCTACCCACCCACTCACACACACACACTCACACACTCACACACACTCACACACTCACACACACACACACACACACACACACACACACTCACACACACACACACACACACACACACACACACACACACACACACACACACACACACACACACACACACACACACACACACACACACACACACACACACACAAAGACGCAACAAAAGACAATATGTGAAATGCACACACACTTTACTTAGGTGGTTTGAAACCACACTCTTCTACTGGGGCTCTGTTGATGGTTCTGAGACTCACACACTGTAAACAAAAAGGGGTTATTTTGGCCTAATGGAAGAAACATATTGTAAAGTGTGCAGAACTATGGTTTGACACCCACCTGAACACGTGCACACATGTGCAGATTCACATGCACACACACTATGCATATAGCGTGTCATTCATCACTGAAGGTTTCCAATGGTTTTTGGTCATCAGGCAATCATCTAAAGGAACACGTTGAAGCAAGTCGCTTCCTGTCTTTTGCAATGCTCACTTCCTGCTTTCAGCAGACCTTGGGACTACAAATCAGACACAGGAGGAACAGAATGGTAGAATTCATGGAAAATACTGGAGTAACATGACAACTCAAAATAAGACAGGTATTGATTTAGTCAGTTCCACACTAGAAGAGGATCTTCACTCTAAGGTTCAGGTGACACAGAGGTTAGGTCTGTCCCAGGCCAGTCCTCAAGCCTAGTCACATGGAGCAGAGTGTCTCACGGTAAAAGATGGTGGAGCGCATCTAAAACGTATCATTGCTAACATTTTAGAAGTGCCTTTTCCATCACATTCAATGCACTTCTGACGTAAGAGATTGGTTTTACTGTCTGTGACCTTATTTGACTCTCAAAAGATGAGGCGTTTCATTTCCTCCTTTTAAGAATACACCTCATTGGCCAGCAGGTGGTGGTGTCAGACTGGGGTCCAGAATGGACCGTAGTTTTGGCAGTGTTCACAGCATCATGTAGGGTGCTATCACATATGGACATGTCCATGTGGACATACAGAGCAGTGAGAGACCTTTTGGACTTATGTCAGATACACCTCTGTAATGTAAGAAAAGGACACAGGCAGTGGACCCTTGATTTTGCTGTCTAATTGGATATCTATCTAGGTCACCACAGTTAGTTCTGAATGATCTGCATGGAAAGATCATGTCGATTGGTGTTCATTCCTTTCTAAGGTGTCCAGAGCTTGCTGCTCTAAAATGGTCTATTGGATTTAACAGATTTTCTGGTGGAGGTTCAGGGAGAGAGGAGGGTTTGTTAGAAAAACAACCACCCCTTGTCTCACAGAGGACAAAATAATTTCCTGTTCATAACTTCTCGACAGAGCACAGCTCTATAATGATGCTGCAGGTTGGATAACCTCCCTCGGGACCAGACCTCAGGAACATCTCACTGTCCAACAACAGATCATGGCAACTAAAAAAAAACAAGTTAGCAAAACAGAAATGTATTTCGGTGGTTATTCAGTGAATGGCGTGAGAACGTTATTGGAATCTTAGACAAGGGATTGGAATCCTTGACATGTCTGGCGATCTCATGCCTTGGTGAGGAAAATATCCAACCTGCTCATTGAAATGCTCAAGTAATAAAGGGGACAGATTGTTTGGTTGAGTGGATTCCAGAATGAGGGGATGGGGCTACTTGGTCCAGCAGGCCACTGATTGGGTCCAGATGTTTGGGGTGGAGACGGGAAACTTTGGGGTGTCTCCTGAAAAACTGGGGTGGAGAAGGAGAACGAGGGAGCCCAGAGCTGAGGTCATGCTCAGCTGTAGACAGACACCACACCCTGGGATGTGCCTCCTCTTTCGTCTCCATGGCCCCCGTCTGGCTAGAGCGCCATGGAAGTCCAGCAAGGGAAGATAAGGGGTGAAGAAGGTGAGGAGGGATGGGGTGGAGGGGCAGAGGGTAGAAAGGCTCAAGAAGGATGGGTGGAGTCTATGTAGACATGCTGGTGGTTGTTGCTGTTATTGTTTCTGTTGTTCATGAAGTTGTGGCTGTTGTCAGTACTCTCTGCCAGAGTCTTTCAGACTGAGAGAACAGATTTTGATGGTCTGTTATATCAGGGAGGGGTTGACTAAGGATGATTTCTGGTTCTATTTAGCAGAGAATTCCCCTTCTATCATGGCTAATGCCTGGGCGACTTCCTCTTCAGTCACTATGGATTAAACACCATCTCTCTCTCTCTCTCTCTCTCTCTCTCTCTCTCTCTCTCTCTCTCTCTCTCTCTCTCTCTCTCTCTCTCTCTCTCTCTCTCTCTCCCCCTCCGGCAGGTTTCAGAAAGGTCCGGATGGATGAAGGTTCCACACCCTTTAAGAAACACTTCAGAAGTCCTTGATGAAACGGACTAACACATACGCAGCATGTGAAACCGATTACCGGGCCATCAGCCTGTAGGATGACAGCATCTCTCTCTCACACACAGGCACAAACACACCCTGCACACATGAACATACACTCATACACACATGGTCTGGGCACTGCCCTGTGCAGTCCTTAGAATACTTGTCCTGAAGTTCAGTGGTGGCAATTTATAATAATGTCATGGCATTTTTTAAGCGCAGTACAAAATGTATTTCTCAACGTTGAAGTTATAAAACTTCAAAAAAAGTAGACAATTATTCATATACACAAATACATTAGACATTATACAGTATGAAAAAAGGCAACAAAAATAAAAGTTATGTTGTGATGCTTTAGTTGGTATTGCAGTCGTAGTGTCTGCTGTTTGTCGGGTGACGGCTGTAATATGGAACGCAGTAAAACTTCCCAAAAAAACTGATAAATATCCCCATCGAAGCGTGCCAACCTGTACCAGTCACCTAGCCATGCACCCACCAGAAGAAGATAAACGCAGAGGGCTGGAGGGCTGCCAGAGTTCAGATACAGCCAATGGTCATATCCAACCTGAGGACAGGATCATATTTCGCCTTCTTTCTCATTCCTGAGAGTGTTGGAGTGAAGGTCATAGTTAACATGAGGGTGAGGGGAAGCTTCAGTAGATCAGCCCTGGTCACCAGGACACTTACGAAACCCGGCTCATGTCGTGGTTAAGGATCGGTCCTGAGGGACCAGCGAGGAAACCTGCGTGCTGACGCCTCGTGTTCACGCCAAATTAGTCACGCAACATGTATGAACGGGGGAGAATCAGTATGTTATTGACTCATAGTAAGTTCATGAGTGTGTGAATGTAGCAGTCAGTGCAGAGTGGGTAATGAGATCTCTTGCTGGTGTGTGTGTGTGTGTGTGTGTGTGAGTATGTGAGTCAGTGTGTGAGTGTGCACTGCTATTTCTCCAGCACTCCCTCTAAAAGCGGGGCGGTCGAGGCTCAGTTTCAGAACAGAGGAGAGAGGTATAGTAGAGGGAACACACTCTCTCACACAGAGGCTGTACAAACTCACACACACACACACAGTCTTTCAGCTCAAGGGACCCACAAACACACACACTGACATATACACTCCAACACACGACACACACACTAATAATCACGCAAACAACACACACACATGCAGAACAGAACAAACAGCAAGGTCCACCCTGACAAAGGCGACCATCAGAGGAGACCCTCACAGGGACTTGATGCCCGAGTCATGAAGCGACCAGTCACGCTCCAGGGGGGAGAGATCCAGGGGACTATCCTGAGGACCACTACCCAGAGGAGGACCCCCATTCGTGGACTTACCCTGCAGTGGGCTCCCCTGTGGACTGGCCTGCTGGTGGTGTGTCTAAGCATGGCCCCTGTCTGCAGCCAGTTGACGCAGGAGGACGAGGAGAGATTGCTGGAACTCCATAACCAGTTCAGAGGCCAGGTGGAACCCAGCGCAGCCAACATGCTGGCCATGGTAAGCCATCACAGGGAGAGGGGGAGGGAGGGAGGGATTGATGGAGGGAAGAAAAAGGGGTGGATGGAATGATTGACAGAGGAATGGAAGGAGGGAAAGAAAATGTGGAGGGAGGGATGGTTTAAAAGTGAAGCATAGGGTTGCAAATAGGGTGATGAAGAACAAATGGAAGGTGTGGTGGATCCTTGGAGGAAGAGATAGAGAGATAAAGGTGTGTTTATCTGTACTTTCAAAATTTGAGCAAGACCAGGCTTGTTCTTGTCTGTGCCTGGAGGAGCTGGATGAGGGGGCAGGTTAATTCCTTATGGTTGTTATTATCGTCAGTATTCTGTGGATGTATGTGCCTTATCTTTCTAGCTCGTGACACTCAAGCATTTTCAAAAAAGTTCAGAAAGTCTTATATATTTTGCTCCACTCTTTTAATACGTGTGCTTTTTCATGGGCAACAAGATCACTTGGTAGAATATGGATGATTGATGCCATTTTTGTTGGATTGTTGGTGATTTAATAGTAGGGTGACTCCTTGGTGGGAGTATAAGGGGCAGGCATGGAAACCTTCAATAGTGAAATGACAAGCCTGTTTAACATCAAGCCTGTTAGATTTTCCTTATTAGCTAATTAGTTCACGTGAGAGTAGGGTGTGACTCCTTGTGTAGAAAGCTGGATGAACAACTCCATGCCTGTGTGTGTAAAATCCAAACGAAGAAAAAAGTTGTTTCATGTTATTTTTCAGCGTAACTCCATAGCGGGCCTAATCCCAGATAAACAGATCAAGATAGAAAACCACTGGACACTCCCTGTGCAGAGTTCCAGGAACTGGGAAGATGGTGATGGTGTCGTTCTGCATCAGCTCATTCCCATGTTGACATGTTGATGCAGTGTCAGAGCGGAGAACACACATCGTCACATTCACCCTTTACTGAGAGTGTCAGCAAGAGAAGAGGGAGAGGGAGGGAGGGAGGGAGGGAGGGAGGGTACTTAGGGTTAGAGTTGGGCAATAAGAGGGAGGTATGGGGGGAGAAGAGCAGGGAAGGAGTGGAGTGAGTGATGACATGGCTGGAAGGAAGGAGAAAGAGGGAGGGAAAGGAGGGAGGGAGGGAGGGAGGGAGGGAGGGAGGGAGGGAGGGAGGGAGGGAGGGAGGGAGGGAGGGAGGGAGGGAGGGAGGAGAGAGGGAGTGAATGAGTATCCTCACAGAGGAATGTGTGTGTTTCCTACCCAGCCTCCGGCAGAGTTCAGCTTGTCTCGGCAGGGACATCTCCACGTTCATGTTTACACTCTGAACTTAAGAGAGTCACTGAGTTGTAACTGGCCGGAAGAAACACTGCTGAGGTGGTGTGTTTCTATCAAGATCAGGGGAAGAAAAATACCCAAAACATTACCTGTGATCACATCAAAGATTCCATGTTCCCTGTCTTGTCATGCCATTCTACCTCGCTGAGTGAGCATGTGTACACACTGTGGAAGCATACTGTACCATCTACAGTGATCAAACATACTGTACCATCTACAGTGATCAAACATACTGTACCATGTACAGTGATCAAACATGCTATTTCCAGTTCTATACAGTTGTTGCCTACAGCCTTTATGTCTAGACCTGTATGCTGAGCAATATATCATGAGTTTTGTACAACATGAGCTTATAATGTTCCCTGTGTTATTGGTGTGAAGCGCTTTAGAAATATTTTATGGTTCACTTGTACTTTTGACACAGAACATGACAGCTTGGTCTTGCGACATATAGGAGTAAATGCACGGAAATGAAAACATTTGTGAAATGAGAATAGCTGTCATAGAGTATGTGTGTGTGTGTGTGTGCGTGTGCGTGCGGTTAGTCAGTGTAATACTATCCAGATGTGGCGAAGGAGGTCATTGTTTTTTTAGGGTCCAACACAGCTGAGAGGTGGTGGACCGTGTGTGTGTGTGTGTGTGTGTGTACCCGCGCTATCCTCCGACACCAGAGCATTGTGTTTTTGGAATCTCGGGTGGCTGAACAAGCAAGCATCTCATCACAAGACTTGTTATTCATCTCTGGAATCTTACACACACACACACATACACACACACACACACATACACACACACACACACACACAGAGACTTGGTTGAGGGCTTCAGTTTCATCTATTCAGGATATGATCAAAATCCAAATCTGAATCTTTTAAGCTCATACACCATGGGGCTCCATGGGGACTGCTGGACTCTGCCAGTAAGACTGAGAGTCACTGCTTTACAGTACGTGTATAAATGGCAGGTCTCATTATCATTAGCTACACAGGCGGTCATGAAATACTCATCTTCTTCAGTGATCCAACCAGTGTTGGTTGAGTTCAAACTAAAGTCTCAGACTATCATTTTACAACATCTCAGTCAATTTCAGTTTACTGTAGCATCATCTCAGTGTTGTGGAGGAAACAGCTGATGTCCGAGGGGAAATACCACAGTCCCCTGGTTCCTGTTCTGATGTGGAGAGACGAGCGAAGGTCATGGTATTAACACTGCGCACAGTGACACCAGGAGGGACTGCAAACCAGTCACCTTTGACCTTGGAAACATGGAGGAAAACACAAGGACAGAGCAATGTTAAGAACAAGTCATAAGAAAGATACAAGTCATCATGATAAGACCCTCCCATATTGAACCTCAGGAGAGATGTATGCATTATCAGCCCCATCCCCAGAACCACCACCACCTCTTCACCTCGTATCTTCAATAATAGTTATATGTTGAACCCTCATAGTAATTTACAATAGTAGTTTTTGAAAATAATCCAGTTACATTATTGTAATAATATTGGTTAAATATGAAAATATCATAACAAGTGTTGTGAACCTGCCCCTGTGGACTGTAGGCTTGTGTGATGTGATGTAATGTCGCCCCCTGGCTGTCACTGGAAGTCACATACCTCATACCTGTAACAACAGGAATCAGGAACCAGTCTCTCTTTCTGTCCCTCTGTCCTTCAGCGATGGGATGAGACGCTACGAATTCTTGCAGAGAGTTACGTCGTCAAATGTATCTGGGACCACAACCCGGACCTGGAGGACACTGGGGAGAACCTGTACGTCTTTGAGGGCAAGCTGGACCTGGAACATGCGCTGAACAAGTGGTTTATAGAGCACCAGAGCTACAATTACGCAACAACTGAGTGTGAGGAGGAAAAAATGTGTGGCCACTACACTCAGGTAAACATGACTGCGGTACACACATGTCTGCATGACTATACTACTATCCTGTACGTCACACTAAGTGACTGCCTTCACATATGTGTGTGTCTGTGTGTGTTTCAGATGGTGTGGGCGCAGTCGTCTGCAGTGGGTTGTGCTGCCCACGTCTGTGACACGATGGAGGGGCTGCATTTTAAGAAATCCACCTTCCTGGTCTGCAACTACTTCCCAGCGTAAGATCTGATCCTACACTAGGCCTCTCTGTTCTCCTCTCACCTCTCCCCCCCCCCCCCCCCCCTCACTGCGTGTGCATACATGTGAACTTTTGCCATGTCTGCGAGTACATGTGTTTTAAAGGTTTGATTGACCACCAACGAGGACTCGCTCTTTACTGCCAATTGTGTTCTTTTGTGTCGATGTGTTCTGTATGTGTTGCTTGTGCATTCTAGAGGCAACTATCTTGACGTCCAACCCTATGTGGAGGGCCCGCCATGCTCCAACTGTCCCAGCAGTTTCCCTGGATGTCTGAACAGGCTGTGTGGTAAGGCCTCTCTGACTCTCCTGTCTGCTCCCCTCCCTGCTCCCTTTCTCCTCCTCCCTGCCCACGGCTCCTCCTTACTCCTTTTCACTGCTCCTCGTAGCTCCCGGCTGTCTCCCTGATCCCTCCTGCTTCTCCCTACAGCGAAAAAAAGAAAAGTCTGTTCTCCGATGCCAGCTGTAACACCTGTTCTCCTGGTGTTCTCTAGTACCTGATGTTGAGACCACAGATGAGCCAATCCCTTGGGAAGAGCCAACGTCAGACAGCCCCGACTCTCCTGTCGCTGAATCACCCGTCCCTACACAGGAGCCGGACCTGAGCCTCCCCTCTGGCCCACCACCCACCCAGGAGGACAGGGAGCAGACCGGGACGGAGACCACGGAGGCTCACGTGGACTGGGTGAAAAAACGGGCCCAAGAGATGGAGAAGAACGAGATAGATACGTCATCTGCAGGAACGTCGACTAAACCTGCCTTTGTCACGATTGCAGTGGTTGTCCTTCTCTACATGGGGCTGTGAAGTCTGTGTGAGGTGTACATGGTTTGATGTCAATTTACACTACACCGCACGCACACTGTGTACGTACATTCAGAAAAACTGGAGCTGACCTGGACATAATGTTACAACAGGGATTTATACTTAATTAACCAGAGCATACTTTCTTAGCGGAAGCTTTATGCACGGCATAGCATTTTACGTAATAATGCATTACCAATTTATACTGTATAAAACAAATGTAGCTATCTGCAACTAGTTTTGACAGCAAGGCACATATTATGAATATGATTGGGATTGACTTTTCAATATGGAATGATTCTGTAAATGTCTGTATATAATATGAATAAACTAGGTTTTGTTTGCTTGATTGTCTGATACCTTCCATCAGTCCTTCTATCATATCTATGCCCTTGAATTGGCTAGTCTAAGCTGGAACAGCCTGCCTACTTATAGAAAGGTTTTCTCTAATATCACTTCTCAGCACCTTCCGGTGACCCCTCTCTCCCCTCTCTTGTAATATCTTCCTCTGCCTCTTTAACGCACATGCACACCTTCAGAGAGTGCAGGAATGGAGGAGACATGGAGTAAGGAGAGAGTGAGAGGGCGAAAGAAAGGGAAAAGTCTTGTGACTGTTGGAGGTAACCTCGGGTGAGAGAGAAAGAGAGAGAGAGAGGGAGATTGGTTGAGGGAGTCAGGCTTGCTGAGTGAAGCACACAGCTCAACTGAAATATTCATTCACTAGCACTTCACTTCTCACAGAGGCTAAATCTGGCAGGAGCATTAGCTTGGTTCTAATCTGACACTGTTCTATGGTATTATGTTCTGGTCCAGAATGACCGTTCCTCTGGTGTTACAGAGACTTAGAGAATGTTCCCTGGTCTGGCCTCATGCTGCAGAAAAACTCTAGAACATTCTTCAGTATTTTCTGATATTGTCTGTTTTTAAAGAGGGAAGCGAAGCCTGTAAGAGATGTTGAAATGTCAGGTTACATCACAGGGAGGTTCGCCGCATGACCTCCCAACGGGACAGGAAGTGACAGATTTAGGTTTGCAAACATTCTGACGTTTGTTCCTACACCACCTCATCAGCCGGCACATCTCCCACCATGGAGGTCCTGGCCACTGTTGGGCTCTGTCCTATAACCGGAGCAAAAATGACTGCCCTGAAATGTCTAACAGATGCAGGCAAGTGGCTAGCTAGCACCTACTGTGATGACGCTGCATCTATGTACTGTGCAGTGTGTGTGTGTGTGTACATGGTGTACTAGACATCGACATGCTGACTGGACTGCAGCCTGGACTGCACACAGTAGCTGCGATAGCTGTGAATGACTGGAGATACAAAGGCAGGCCAATGTCAACCTTGACCACAGGGCCTGGTGGATGGGGGAGTGGAGAGGGGTGACGAGGAGGAGGGGGGAGGAGGAGGGGAGATGGGTGATGAGGAGGAGGGGAGATGGTTGGAGGGGAGATGGGCGAAGAGGAGAGGGGTGACGAGGAGGAGGAGTGAAGAGGGGTGACGAGGAAGAGGGGAGAGGGGTGATGAGGAGGAGGGGAGATGGGTGACGAGGAGGAGGGGAGATGGGTGAAGGGGAGAGGAAAAGGAGAGGGCCTGGCACTAGTGGGGACATGATACAGTCTGACATGGCCTGGTATACCCTTCTCTCTTTCTCTCTCTCTCTCTCTCTCTCTCTCTCTCTCTCTCTCTCTCTCTCTTTCTCTCTCTCTCTCGCTTTCTCTCTCTCTCTCTCGCTCCCTGTTTCACTCTGCTACCAAATCTCTCTCCCCCTTCTGTCACATTCTCTCTAGTTCTCTAAAACTGTTTCTCTCTTTATCACACAAACACTCTCAATCTCTTTCCTTCTCTCCAGCTAACATCGCCTCCCTAAAAAAAAAAATATATATATTTTCAAATAGTCACAAGCACAGTGATGAACACCTGGTGTCACTAAAGCCACAGTTTAACCATGTTGGTCAGGGATTGAGGGATGGAGCGGTGGTCCATGTGTTCATTCGGTCTCCCTCGAGTCCACAAGAAAAGCTCATTAGCCAGCATAGTTATGAGTTACATAACATCCATATCTCTCTCCCTACCCGACTTTTCTAGCATTTCATTAACAACCTCGTTCTCATGGATTGTGCATGCATTTTGAAGGTGATAAATGTTTTCTGTGCATTTTCCTATTTTCGAGTGGATTTGCACATTTATACGGGTAAACGGGTATTACAGACTGATGTACAGTCCATCCATTTGCTTTCTAACGTGACATGATGTTGAAGTATGGGCATTTCACAGCAAAACATGAATGGATGTTTGACTGGCGGAAACGGTTAACCAATGACAAAAAGAGGTCCGCCTTCTTCTGCTGGTCTAGATCAGAGAATGGTCTATTGGTGAGGCAATTCATATGTATGAGAAGCGCTACTGTTTAGGATAAGAATCTGGTGAAGCAGACGATGAGCGAGAGAGGGATAGAGAGATATAGACAGAGAGAGAGAGAGACAGAGAGATAGAGAGGCAGGGAGAGAGAGTGAGCGAGTGAGAAAGGGATATATAGAGATAGCGAGAGAGAGAGAGAGAGAGAGAGAGAGAGAGAGAGAGAGAGAGAGAGAGAGAGAGAGAGAGAGAAACGGATGAGTGCAGGGTTTCTCCGCCGCCGCAGAGCATCCAGTCCTCTATTTAAACCGGGTTAACAGCTGTGGTCGGGATCCCCATTCTGTCCCGTCCCCAGTCTGTCCTTTTGGACGCGTTGCTGCATTCTGGAACAAGCAGCGTCAATGCACCTGTTCTTTCGAGCACCTCCATACCTCTGGACTGGCGGAATACCTCTGTTACCTTGGCGCCCGGCCTCCCCCTCTCATCCCTCCTCTCCTCCTCTCTGCTCCCTGCGTAGCTCGGTTCTCTTGGGTTCCATCGCTGCTGCACTAACATGGGCTGTCGACTCTCAGGACAGTGGACGGACCAGAAGAAAGCAGTGAGTACAAAATGTGTCTGTGTTTTCCCTTCAATAGTTAACACAATGCTTAATAGCTTCCCATGTGATGCGTGTGTTTAGAAAATGAATATAAATATAAGCCACATATATACAGTATAGTATGTACAGTGTACATATATAGATGTACATACAGACACACACACACACACACACACACATATATATATATCAGAGAGAGATATAGAGATAGACAGATTGAAAGGGGAGCCATAATGGCTGGCCTGATTAGAACATGTTTACAGTACAGAGCTATAGCTTGAGGAAATGTACAGTCTGAGCTCTATATCGGGTAAAGAGATGAGATTCGATATGATTTAATTTGTCCATATGGAAATTTGTTCTAGATTCCGTCTTGTATTTCTGCAGAACACGAAACCTTAGATCACCTGAGGGGAGGTGAAAAGAGTGGTACTGCATTTTAAGACTAATTCAGGAACACACACAAACACGCACACACACACAGGCACAACAAAAGCACCCAAACAAAAACACATAAACGCACACACACATGCCTAAGAACCGAAAAAGGCCAGCTCTGTTGTCCCTGGGCTGAGTCATTATAGAGGGTGCTTATGCTGGCCCTGTGAGATGTTCTCTAAGCAGAGACTACACACTCTGCTTCTACCGCCCCCCCTCTCTCTCTCTCTCTCTCTCTCTCTCTCTCTCTCTCCCCCCCCCTCTCTCTCTCTCTCTCTCTCTCTCTCTCTCTCTCTCTCTCTCTCATTCTTTCTGTCAGGGTGAACTGAAGTGGAAGAGCCTGGCCTGGAATGCCTCTGCAGAGGTTTTGTAGTAGAGCACAGAGTAGCTAGAGAGAGAGAGAGAGAGAGAGAGAGGGAGAGGGAGAGAGAGAGAGAGAGAGAGAGAGAGGGGGAGAGAGAGAGAGAGAGAGACAGACAGAGAGCCAGAGTTCCAGAGGTAGCTCCAGGGGGTGTTGGGTGTCAAAGAAGGTGTGGGGCTAGCTCTGACCTACATGTCTGGAGCCGGTACCAGGGGCGAGGACAGAGGAGACAGAGGAGCTTCAGTCAGGCCTGTTAGCTCTGCTTCTCTCGAATGCAGCCTTCCATGTGTGTTTACAAGGGACAGAGCCTGAGTGGAGAGACTGAGTTTCAGTCTTTCAGATGATATGTGAGGCATATGTGACATCCCATGTGTTGTATTTTCATGGTCGTGTTTGGCTGAGTCAGTTTGTGCTGCTGTCGTCTTAACGCCTCAGCTGAAAATGTGCGTGTGCGCTTCGTTTCCAGGGTAAAGGGCGCGAGAAGTCCCGCCGTCATCGCAAAGAGTTTCACTTCCTGGATGAGTACGGCCAGCCAGTCACCGTGCAGGTGGAGGGCAGGAAGGGGCGGAGACATCACCAGTGCTACACGACCGACTGCAGTACGCAGACAGAGCGTCACTGGGAGGCCCTCCGTCGACTGGGGGTGGTGGAGGGTTCTGAACCCGCCCTGGGTGGCTACGCACAGGGGTAAGGACCACTGCTCCTGGGGGATCAATTATGGATACAAGCCACGATGACATAGCAAAACATGACCATGAAAATACAAAACATTCTATCATCCATGTCACGATGATTCTGCAATCAGTATCAGATAGATAGATAGATATTCATAAAACTTCTCAAAGTAAGGTCATAGGTTTGAATGTAATTACCACTTTTTTCAGACCCTATTACGACCCCAGGACCCTGCCACCTGACCTCTACTCAGCCAATGGCTACCTCCCCAGTGTGTCCTATGGCGTGGATGAAATTGACAGTCTTGATTATCAGGCATGTTTATGAGTTAGTTGATTGCATCATTCGTTTGTTGTTTAATTAACTAATTATGAATTCATCTTCATTTATTGTGTTATGAGTTGAACTTTAATCTGCCTCTGTTCTAGGACTCTGATATGTTGAGCTACCAGCCCAACAACCGCAGCTGTCTGATTGGTTGCTGTAATACTGACCAGGAAGACCCCAGCAGCTTGCTGAGTCAGGTAATTTATCAAACGATTGGATTTATTGACTCACCAATGATAGAAACACTGAACAAAGTGTTTAAGTACCACAGATGAGGCCAACCTGCAGGTTATCAGTTAGTGATCAGTCATACTGATACAATTTTCAGCATCATGGGAATATACACACCTGCTCCTCTCGTCTCCAGGGAGAGTACGAGTCTGGCTGGTTGGAGCCTCCGCTGGGATACCTGCCTCTCCATGAGCGAGACAGTGGGCTTGGCTGCACTGACGGCAGCATCCACCAGGGGGAGCTCTCTGAGCCTGAGAGCGAGGAGGGCCCTGAGGAGGCCGTCTCCTCGCCCCCGGGTCACACCAGCCGGGGCTCCTCCTCTTCCTCAGAGTCCCTCCTCTCCTCCGAGCTCAGCGACTCTGGCTTCCACAGTATCAGCACAGGGGAGTTTCGACGCTTCCAGAAGATTCTAGATGGGCGCATGCATAGCCGTCGAGTTAGGCACCTTCCCCGTGACCAATGGCCAGGGAGCAAAGCACGCTGGGATTTAGAGTCCATCCCTGAGTCCCGGGCTTCTGAACAGACCCCTGCATCACACCAGTGCACGGGTAATTCTGGCCAAATCCGGAATGCTCGCAGTCCGTCCCTGGGCCGTCGTCAAGCAGGCCCCAGTCTGGCTGCCAGCTGTCGTACCGAGCCCTGCCAGCGGAGGGCGTTCAGGCTGAACCAGCACACCTCCATGGAACTGCCCGGCCGCAGCTACACAATGCAGGACCTGAGTGATAGGAGACGAGCCAGCCACCCTGCCTTGCCCCTGGAACACCAAGGCTACAGCAGGCAGGCCAGGGAGGAGAGAAGGGGGCCTCTGGGGACCCAAGGTAGCCAGGGCGAGGCTGCCTGGCAGGGGGAGTACAGGCAGGAGAGGAGGGCTGCTGAAGCAGGAGCCAGAGAGCAGTATATTACCACCACTTGTCAGAGGCAGAGCTCAGACTCACAGGGCCCCACTAATAGGCCTGCTTCTGGGTCTGGGTCTGGTTGTTGGTCTGGAGGGACACCTGACTGGCGTGGTGTCCAGACCCTGGCCCCACTGGCACCCCAGCCTGATCCCGCATGCAGCCCCCTTTACAACACTTTGGGAGGTGGCTCCCCTCGTTCCCGGACCCCTCGCATGGCCAGGAACCAGTTGCTCAAGGCCCGGGCCTCCCGATTGGCGGATGAGCGCAGCGAGGTCACCACGGACGAGGAGGCTCGTGGCGAGGGGTGGGCGGGGCGTTACTGGAACAGGACAGAGCGGAGACGCCACCTGGCACTGGCGAGGCAGCAGCGGCAGAGGAAGGCAGCTCGAGGTGGGCCGGAAGGTGTCAGGAGCGAGGGCGGTGCCGGGCTGGAAACAAGTTGTGGAGGAGTGAGCTCCGGGGCGGGCTGCAGGTCGGTCTTGGAGCTGAGCCACAGGAAGCAGAGTCGACTGAGGAACCACAAGCTGCTGGATGACTGGACCACTGTAGAGGAACTGCTGACCCACGGAAACAGACTGGGCCTGGATCAAACACTCTGCCCCAGCCCCCTGCTCTCTGTCACAACTGTTTAAAGTGTGTGTGTGCTTGTGTGTGTGTGTTTGTTTGTGTGTGTATTGAGGGAGTCAGGTATGTGACTCTACTGTAACTACCTCATGTTCTCCTCTCTCCCACCCGATCCACGTTCTGTCTGAGACAGCGCATCACCAATGCATCCCTGGCTCTCTGGCCCCACCCGCCTGCTCTGGCACTGCGGGCCTTATCAGCAGCATCAACTGCAGTGTTGCAGACTGTGGCAGTGGCACAGATATCAGTTAACTGCTTATATATATATACACATATATATATATATCTATAAAAGTATATGAGACACTTCTTGTAACGAGGCTGCTGTGCTCACCACTCACTGTGCTGTTGCCTGTTACTGTCTGCGCCAACACTCCACAGCAAAGCACACAACTGTGGTAGATGCGACGGAGAGGAATCACAAACATACAACTGTGCAAACCGTACCGAAGCATGTGTCATCGTCATTAAATAGTTTGCAACGCATTTTGGCTCCAAGCTAGACTCTGCTTGTGGTAGGATAACAGGTCTAACGCTTTATTTCCTATGAAGACTCAGGTAGTGTATTTGTGTTGTACAATCTTACGTGTTGTAGATATGTCTCCAGCAGGGAGATCTGACTCTGCTAACAGAGGAACTGCACTACTTACACCCCAGTTCATGGATCTAGACTAGGGAGCCCAATTTCACGTTTAGGGGCTGTAGGGTGTGGGCAGTAAGCTGACATTAGGGCACAATGTTTCAAATTTTCTGGTATTTAGTATTTCGTTGTGGAAGTGTGTTGGTGTGGTGGTGACGCCTCTTTTCTTGGAGGACTTGGTGTGTGTGTGTGTGTGTGTTCCCTCTTCACCATCACTAGGGTCCGTCTTAGGTCTGTCATTTTTCAGCCAGGTTTCAGATCTTGAGTTCTGTGGAAATTGATTCTCTAATAAAAGTCTTGAACTTGACAAAGTCTAATGTTCTACTTCTTCACTCATTCCAACATTTGTCATATAGTTTTATCTTTCATCAATCACCCAATCGTGATTTCACAAAACACCAACCAAGGTTTGGTATTTATACTTGAAATAAACCGTACTTAGGGGCCACTGCGCTGTGAGTTTGAGAATTTTCACTGCTCCCTGAACAAAGGTTAAAAGATACAAAAACATTTTGTACGATTATTTCGTCCAGTCTGAACCCAGTCTGACTGGACAGGAGAGTGCTTGAGCTTTTCCTGAGCAGACAACGCCACCTGCTGGTGAACTAATGTTCTGCTTTTTTGAATGGAGGAGAAATTGTGATGGAACTCGGAATGCAATTCACAACATGAGCTCCTCGAAAGTCAAATAATATGACGGTACATTATTCTAAGATTACACATCTTAATGACTGCAAACGAAAAGCAAATTCAAGAAATCATCCACCACCGAGTCATCCAATCATCATCTCCGCTGATGACAACACCTGGGTACTTGTTGCTGAGCGTGCTCTTCTGCCTTCCGTTTTATCAGTGAAACCTTTTCTGCTTTTCTGCCACCAGGTGTCAGTGTTGGCTAGCTGTAGCTGCGTCTGTGTGATGAATCAGATCTACAATATCCCCATTCATCACTTGGCCTGGGTTATTTATGTGGGAGCACATGAAAGCACCATGATCTGCACACAGTGCCACACTGCACAACGTGAAGCACATACGTTACGTAACAAACACAGCCTCTCTCACCACCCCAGGCAAAGAGAGTCGACATCATTCTGAATTCTGCTCTTTTTTATTAGTGGAATAGAATATACACCTCTGTGCTTTTCATCTTTTTCATTTCCTCCTCCTCCTCCTCCACGTCCCCTCCTCCTCCTCCTCCCCATCTTTTCCCTTCCTCTCAGGAATCAGTGCATGTCTATTGCTGAAAGGAGTAGTGATGCAAGTCTCCCCCATGCCCCCACATTAACCTGCCCCCCCCCACCCGCCTTTCGTACGCATCCCCCAATAACACCCCCCTTCCCCAATGCACACACACACAAGCCCCCTGCTCACTGATGTCTGAGTGGCAGTGGCCCACGCCCAGTGAGGTCAGGTGCTCCTCACACACACACGCACACGCGCACACACACACACACACACACACACACACACACACACACACACACCCATATCAGCAGAGCTTCCTCTAACATGCAGCATCCATGTGATTTGACAAGCCTACTCGGTCACCCTGCTGTTGAGGAAGATCATATGACTTCCTGTAGACTGAACTGGACCATAAAGAGCTGAATGTTTGGAGCTGTGTGTGTTTGTATGTGTGGGAAAGAGCTGAATGTTTGGAGGTGTGTGTGTGTGTTTGTGTGTGTGGGAAAGGGCTGATGCTGAATACACCTGTATCCTACTGTGTCAGTATTGCAGACGTACCTACTGCAGCACTCACTCTCTTAAACAGGACCCCAGCTGTTAAACCATAAAGAAACAACATAATCAAATATATGTTGTGATATATCAAAAGATACAGCAGTTGTGTACAAGTACAGATATTGAATAAAAAGCTAATGAAATTGTCACAACAGAGAAAGAAAATGATCCAGGATTCTCAGTGTGGTAAAGTACAAAAGTAAAAGTAATCACAAACATGGTGTCAAATATACATGAAGTGAGATTGGAGATTTTTCCGGTAAAAAAGAAAGAAGTCTAAACAAACCTCTGGAAAACTGAGTTGGACAGACTGTGTGTGTGTCACACACCTGTACCTGCACAGCACAGCTCCATGAAGGTCTGTATGATGTTCCAGAGCACACAGGGGCTTATTCAGCTCAGCCTTCACCTCAAGGATGATGACAAGAGCTTGTCACGCTAGTGCCTCATGGCAGGAGACAACAGAGATCTCTGACACAGAAAGGTTCCATGGTTCCTCTCCCTTTTGAACCCTGACCTTTCACTGTAGATGTTTCTGACCCCGATTGACAGACCCCCTGTCTTCTACCTCTCTGGGAGGAAACAGAATAATACCTACAACGGCATCCATGCATATCTGTGATGGATTACCACCCGACAGTCCACTCAATCTAGCTACCTCACATGCACATAGACATGGATGTATACACACACAGACACATGCGCGCACACAATCACACGCACACTCACCCACATTGCATTCTGGGGAGGAACATTCCAGAATGTTTCATATATATATATGTTTCTATATATATATGTGTGTCTTTTTTAAATCTGGACCCAGCACACAGGTCTGGTGAAGCAGCCCCAGAGCTCGCAGACTGTCTCCTCTACAAGGTTGTTATCAGGAAAAGAAAAAACAAACAGTTCTGACAGAAACAAAATAATTTCCATGCAAACGGAGGAGGCGGAGCCTGGGCGGCGGGACCAATCAAGGCTCTCCGCTTCCTCCACTGTACAGGGTCATGCACAGGAAGACAGTAGTCAGCTCTGCAATGCCAACGCTTTTTTTTTGTTGCAGTGTGACCTACAGAAGTATGACACCAAATATTTTACATATGTACCGGCTCGCCTCTCTCTCCAGCCATCGACCGCTGTCGCGGTGGATGACGCGTGGGAAGATATCTACCGCAGAGTACAGGTTTTAACCAAGACTTTTCCCGGTTTTTGTTCCCTGCAAAGTTTTATACACACACACATATTGTATAGTAATTCTTTCCTGCTTGTTCTAACGTTGCATATCTTGAAAAGGAAAAGGCTTTCAATGCCTGCGTGGGAAGAATATTGTCGAAAAAAAACAGACCGTTCCATTTTATATGATTACCGTGCTGTACTGTGCCATTCTCTGACATGACCATATCGTCATGTATCGTTCGTGTAGCAGACCATGAGAGTGTCAGTCCTGTCTGAGGTGATCTGATCTGTCCCAGCAGATAGGTCGTGTCCGCAGGTCCTATCCTGGATCTGGAATATTCTGTCACCAGCTTGGCAGCCTGTACCCTCTCTCACACGCACACATGCTCTTAGGATTTCATAATTGCATACATTGTCTGGTAGAAGTTCGAACTCCCATGACCTTGGTGTTCGTGAGCACAAGAACTTAAGTTCCAAAGATTGATTTGTTTCTTGTTGCTCTAATGCCTCCTATCCCGCTCACTCAGGACACTTAGTGTTGGTATTGAAGTGAAGCGTTTGCAGAATGTGGAAGGAAGTTTATCGTTGTTGGCTTTAATATCCTCCTCTTCTCTACCCACCCCCCTCATCCTGTTCTTCAGTCAGTCACTCAGACAGAACCCCTCCCTCTCCTTTTGTGCATGGACCCAGGCTCCTGTGCTGGAGGGGAAGGGGAGGGGGGAAAGGAAAGGGGAGGGGGCTGGGGGAAGGGTGGGGGGCCGGGGGGGTGGGGTTATAAGGAGGAGATCTTGACAGTTTCGTGGGTGTAGGCGGTGGCTCGGGAGTTCCGCAGGATCCCTGGGATGGCTGGGGAGGAGGGCAGGCTCTCATCAGGGGTGTTGGCCGGGGGGGTGGGGATACTGATGATGGCAGCGGTGAAGTCCCGGTCGTCACAGTTCAGCTTCAGGTCATGGGTCCTGGCATTCAGGCTGGAGCGACTGCACACGCACACACACAAGCACAGAGATCATCAGTGGTTTGGGATCATCTATTCCCGTTCCCTCAGCAACATGATTAATTCACCTGTCTGACATGTCTGTGTGGAAGAACATAACACAGCAGAAAACAAATCACTTGACCGTTAGCCATTGTTTTCATGAACAATAACCTTTAGCTATTCCACAGAGGAGAGAACCTTAGTTTCATAACAATACCTCATTTAGCAGACGCTTTTATCCAAAGCCATTTACATTAAGTACAGGGACATTCTCCCTGAGGCAAGTAGGGTGAAGTGCTTTGCCCAAGGAACACAACATCACATAGCCACAGCCGGGGCTCAAACTTGAACCTTCTGAACATGAAGCCAACACCTTAACCCGCTGAGCCATCTGACCCCCAATGTTTAGTATTCTGTGGGGAATGATCTGGACTGTGGCCCACCTCTGAGGGATGGTGGTGGTCTTCTGGACGTGGAGCGTGTCCAGCTCCTGGACACTGCCTCTGCTGACAGACACGGTGGAGTTGGCCAGCCGGATGGCCCTCCTCTTGGCCCGGCGCGGGCAGCAGGTGGTCGGCTGCACCCCCTGCTGGCTGGAGACAGAAGTGCTGCGGCTGGTCCGGTAGCCCACGGACTCAGTCATGCACACCTCACTGTAGGTCATCTCATCCGTGAACTCATGACTCTGGGGGGTAGAGAGAGGAGGAGGAGGGACAGACAGTGGAGGGAAAGGGATGATGAGAGAGAAGGAGGTTATTTCACTGAGGTAAGAAAGACAATGCCTGTCAGAAGAAGAGCTGGCGAATTGTTCTGGGACAGGTTATTGATCGGGCCGTCTCTCTAAGTGTCAGAGGGATCTGTGGTCAGGTGGAGCCAGAAGGTTCTGGAAAGAAGTGCTACTCACAGTGGTCTTCTCCAGGCAGTGGAGCAGATGATGGTGTTGGTGTTCAAAGGCGGACCTGTTCTTCAGACACAAAGCTGCACTGTCATCGTTATGACGGTCCTGAGAGAAAACACACACACACACACACACACACACACACACATACACACGCAATCAGAATCGATGAATGCTGCAAGGTTTTCTACCAAATCGGATAATGATAAATGATACAATATCTGCTGGTGGTAGATGTCTGTTTAGACGTGGACATTAAAAACCCACAAAGTCATTCTGGAGATTTGTATCTGTACTGTAGCTAAGCTAGTAGAGAATAGCTCTGCTGCGTTGGGAGGGGGGCGGGGTTAAGGAAGGACATGTTGGAAGCAACAGAAGAGTGTTGGAGTCAGATGAAGGCGGGAGGCTGGCCTGCTGACAGACTCACAGGGGACACGAGCTACAGCATCCTCCCCCCCCCCCACCCCCCGCCCCGAGAGAGGAGGGAGGGAGGAGGACACGGAGGTGGGAAGGGAGGGCGGACGGATGGATGGAAGGTTAAAGAGAGCAAGTGGAAAGCTTGTGAGGGAGGGTGTTTTTGTGTGTGTGTGTGGGGGGCGACAGGTGGATGGAGAGAAGGGAGGAGGGAGGGAGGCAATGGAGAGTGTAGTGAGGAGGAGGGGTGGGGGGGTAGCATGGTGATATAAATAGCTGTGCAGGCCTGTTAGTAATGGCGTTATAGATCCAGTCTGGAAAAATAGCCTGGTCTGACTGTGGGATAGTAAATATTGGATTAGAGTATCTTTCAGCAGCGTAGAATGGAGAAAAACTATCAAGATTACCCAGTCTGAATTTAACCTGGTGCATTAGAGGGAAAGGAAGATTCAATCTCTTTCCACCTGCACTGTCTTCTTCCTTTCTCTCTCTTTCTTCCTCTCCTCCTCTTCCTCCACATACTTCCATCCCCATTTCTTCTTCCATCCCTTTTCCTTTCTTTGGTCTCTCCTCTTGTTAAGTGAGACCAACATGCAGTATCTTACACCCCTGGGTGGAACACGTGAGTCTTCATTGGAGACACAGAGATGTGTGTGTGTTTACCCATCTCTGGTTATCAGCAGGCTCCTCATCGTTAAGAGGTCTTTAAAGGTATTGATCATCAACCTGACATTCATTTATCTTTGATTCATCCCAGAGACTGATGGCACGGTGAGTTGGTGGAGGGTCTGTGTGCGCGCGCATGTATGTGCACACTTATACAGCCAAGCGAACGGACGTTGGCTGTGCATCAGCTGTCTGCCTTTCTCTTCACTGTCCCTGTTTAGGCTATTTCTGGACTAGAAACACTTGGTTGATGAGAAGAGCAGAACCAGTTTTAGTGTGACCCCGCAGTGTAGTGTGGCGCCCACTTACCAGCCTGGTGAGGGGGAGGAGAGGGAGAGAGAGAGAGAGAGAGAGAGAGAGAGAAAGAGAGAGAGAGAGAGAGAGAGAGAGAGCGAGAGCGAGAGCACAGAAGGTGAAAGCGAGAGAGATAGAGAACGCGAGAGAGCACAGAAGGTGAGAGAGAAAGAGAGAGAGAGAGGACAGAAGGGGAGAGAGACAAAGAGGAAGAAAAGAGAGAGACGCTATCACTCTATCTCTGAGTTAAACACAGTCATTACTGGCCAGGAACACACTTTTATCTGGAGCTGTAATTAGTGATACCATGGCAACTACACTGTGTCTCTGGGAACAAAGAGTGTGATGTAGTTGTTATCAGGAACTAAGTACTCTGGATCTTATCATCCTCCTCCCCTGTCTGTCTGTCTACTCTCGCTGTATCTGACTGCATCTGTCCTTGTATCAGCAAATCTCTTTTGTCCTGCAGACAGCATTGCTTTATCTAGGGAATTGTTCAGACAAGGGTCTTTGTTGAATGACGGTTAAATAAAATCAAACCAATTAAACAAAACTGTGTCAGAGCTGTGCTCCTCCCAGTCATATTACAGTAACACAGGTTTATGGACTGTGCACTGGCATCGCATGTGTTCGAGTTGGTGTGTGTGTCTTACCTCTAAGCCTCCCTCCTCTTTGTACTGGAGGAAGGCATTGGTTGTTCCCTTCTTCGCCATACGAATCCTGGCCTGGCGTACTTTCTGAGGAAGAGGAGGATAGTGAGAAGAGAGGAAGAGAGAGGGAAGAGAGAGGGGGGAGGGAGGAGAGAAGGAGGAGGGAGGAGTGTAGGAGGAGGGAGGAGAGAAGTAGGGGAGCAGAGGCGAGAAGGCAAAATGATGCATGCTGGGTATTGTTTTAAAAATGCAGACATGATCTGGATCAGACACACAGGTGTGTGTGTGTGTGTGTGTGTGTGTGTGTGTGTGTGAGTGTGTGTGTGTGTGTGTACCTGTTGAGCTCTCATCTTGTCGGCTCGTTGATTCTGGTGGTAGATGCGGCTGAAGTTGGACACGATCACAGGTACTGGTAGAGCAATCACTAGAACACCACTCAGAGAACAGATGGAACCGAAGATCTTCCCTGCGATGGTGTTAGGAACCATGTCTCCATATCTGGACACAGATCATCATCCTCATCATCATCAGCACACTTTATTATCAACATCAACATCATCATCATCATCATCATCATCATCATCATCATCATCATCATCATCATCATCATCACCAGATGTATTAACGTCATTGTCAACCTCCATCCTCCTCCTTCCCATCATCCTCCTGGTCTACTGGATTAAACCTCCACCTCTGGTTTGTTTATGGACGTTATCATTGCTGATCACTAAAGCATCCATGAAGTCCTCTGCAATGTCTTTCATGGTGACGTGAACGTCTGATTCATGACGCATCAACAGCCAGAGCAGAGGAGATCAGTCATCTGTCTGCAGCCGAGCCTTACACTGGCTTCACTCAGGAAAATACCAGGAAATTATTATCAATTCATTTCCCTTTAACTGCCACATGCACACAGAAACACACCCACCCACCCACACACACACACACACACACACACACACACACACACACACACACACAGAAAAACACACAGGTTGTCTCAGATTGCCTCATACACCACTGCTTCTCATTGGCTCAAGCCCGGCCTATAAATCACCTCTGGAGCAAAGCGAGAGATGGAATGATGGAGGGATGGATAAGAAGCAATAAAGGCGGGAAGGATGAGGCTGAGCAAGAGCAGCAGAGGCTGGAGTTCCCACATTCATCATTAGAAGTGTAGTAGGGATGAGGAGAAAGGGTGGAGAGGAGGGGAGGAGGAGGAGGAGAGGGGAAGAGAGGGGAGGGGAGCGGAAGAAAGAAGGGGAGAGGACTGTTCAAAAGGCTTTTTATAAATCCTACCCTCCAAGCAGAAACAATATAAACCCCATCAACTCTCCCCGGACATGAGATCTCAGGTTGGGAGCCAGTAAGGGGTCTGCAGTCAGAATCATCTTCAGCATCCACACACACTGAATCATCCACATCTGGCACAAGAGACAAGGGTGTGTGTGTCTGAATGAGAGACAATGTTGTTCTCTCTTAACCAATCATCATTAGTCCTGATGCTCCTGGTTCCTAATTGGTAGGCATCCAGGGGTGGGGGTATGTAAATGGCCTTGGTTCACAGATAAGAAGCGAAACATGTTAATGATCTGGAGAATGACAGTCCTTATCCCAAAGACTTCTCTCTGTGACATAAATAACAATAGCAGTGAAGTACTTTGAGGAGAGGAGAAGAAAGTGGAGCAGCGAGGAAAAGAGGAGAAGAGAGAGGAGGACAGGAAAGGAGGAGAGAGGAGAGATGCAGAACAAATGACAGTCTGTAAATGTTTCACAGAACTGCTTCATATCTTCACAGGACTTCAGCTGTGATTGCGGGGGCCTTTCAGCTGACCCATTTCATCCCAAGTACCTCAGATCTGTGTGTAGTTAAGAGTTTTATTTCCAGGGTGGTGTTCCAGGAAGTGAAAGTGGCCGGTGCAGCTGTTCTGAAGGGCTGTTTACATGTTGGTACTCCTAGTAAAGCGGGGGCTCCTCTAACCCTGACTCATTGTCCGTTGGAGCATCAACACAACATCAGCCAGTGCTGTAAGGCCCCAGGCCCAGCCCTAACCCTGAGGACCAAGCCACATGGAGAGAGAGAAGATAAATGAGGGAGGGAGGAGAGAGCACGAGAGAGAGAGAGAGAGAGAGAGAGAGAGAGAGAGAGAGAGGGGGGGGGTGAATCCCTTGGTCTGAAAGGCTAAAGTGTGTTACAGTAATGCCATTAAAGAGGCACACATTTTCGTTTCACTCTCTTTCACTCTCTTCCTCTCCGTCACCTCCCCACTCCCCCTAGTCTCTCCCCCTAGTCTCTCTATTTTTTTTCTCAGGACAGTGATTTATCGACGGAGCCTAATGCCGTTAGCTGTTTAGCCTCCCAGAGACAGTTCTGCAGTAATTCCCCACAGTGTGTGATTTGGCCTTGATCCCAGGGTGCCCTATTCACCACACCCCAGAGGAAGCAGACAATCAGGATTCAGAGGCTGGGGTCTATCCTGTCTCTGTTAGCTTCTACTGCAGGAGCCCTGGAGGATGTTGGAGTGATTTGCACAGGGCCGCGGAGATAAGAGACACAAGCAGAGAGAAAGAGTCAGAGAGAGAGAGAGAGATTGCATGAGAGAGAGAGAGAGAGAGACAGCATGAGAGATAGAGAGAGAGAGAAAGGGAGGGAGAGAGAGAGAGGAAGGGAGGGAGAGATAATTATGTGGGAAGAAAGAAAAAACAAAGACAAAGATCTATTACTTCCTTTATAGAGGAGTTCGAAAAAGCTTGCTTTCTTTACTACTTCCTGTGTAGAAGAGTTCGAAGAAGCTTGCTTTCTTTACTACTTCCTGTGTAGAAGAGTTTGAAGAAGCTTGCTTTCTTTACTACTTCCTGTGTAGAAGAGTTCGAAGAAGCTTGCTTTCTTTACAACTTCCTGTGTAGAAGAGTTCGAAGAAGCTTGCTTTCTTTACTACTTCCTGCGTAGAAGAGTTCGAAGAAGCTTGCTTTCTTTACTACTTCCTGCGTAGAAGAGTTCGAAGAAGCTTGCTTTCTTTACTACTTCCTGTGTAGAAGAGTTCGAAGAAGCTTGCTTTCTTTACTACTTCCTGTGTAAAAGAGTTCGAAGAAGCTTGCTTTCTTTACTACTTCCTGTGTAGAAGAGTTCGAAGAAGCTTGCTTTCTTTACTACTTCCTGTGTAGAAGAGTTCGAAGAAGCTTGCTTTCTTTACAACTTCCTGTGTAGAAGAGTTCGAAGAAGCTTGCTTTCTTTACTACTTCCTGTGTAGAAGAGTTCGAAGAAGCTTGCTTTCTTTACAACTTCCTGTGTAGAAGAGTTCGAAGAAGCTTGCTTTCTTTACTACTTCCTGTGTAGAAGAGTTCGAAGAAGCTTGCTTTCTTTACTACTTCCTGTGTAGAAGAGTTCGAAGAAGCTTGCTTTCTTTACAACTTCCTGTGTAGAAGAGTTCGAAGAAGCTTGCTTTCTTTACTACTTCCTGTGTAGAAGAGTTCGAAGAAGCTTGCTTTCTTTACAGCTTCCTGTGTAGAAGAGTTCGAAGAAGCTTGCTTTCTTTACAACTTCCTGTGTAGAAGAGTTCGAAGAAGCTTGCTTTCTTTACTACTTCCTGTGTAGAAGAGTTCGAAGAAGCTTGCTTTCTTTACTACTTCCTGTGTAGAAGAGTTCGAAGAAGCTTGCTTTCTTTACTACTTCCTGTGTGCAGGAGCAAGGCCTGTCACTGATCTCTGACGTCAATAAATCAGGAAATGAACTTGCACTCCAGAGGGCGATCTGGCATTGAGCATTTGGTTTTAGAGTGTCAGCAATGGGCAAACTGCAAACTTCAGGCTAACTGCATTCCTACCATCCCCATAAAATGATGAGAACGTTGGTCTCCGGCTGTGAGCTGGTACTGTACCTGGTGAAGCCGCCGTTACATTAGCTATACACAATGGAACGAGCGCTCCTGCTTTTAAAGGCAATGTGAGCTGACGCTCTGATTGGGTCATTTCATGATACACGCAAACCACACCTATGACTAATGAAGCTACTTCAGACCAACCCACAGGCGCAAGAGTAATTTATGCTGCTGGTTTAATAGCAACAGCACCCGAGTCCCGCCCACAAAGTTTCTTGCGTTTTGCGCTTGACACTTGTGTTTCAGATGGTGTAAAGAGGACTCTGTGTCTCTTTCCCTCTGTCTATACCTCCCTTTCTCTATTTCTAAGATCACCCAACTGGTTGTTGGGTAAGTGGATGAATGACAAACAACCATCTAAAAACAGCCTCCATCTTTCTGCTTAGAATAAACCTGCTCCTGACCGACCACCGTCATTCTGTTGATACAAACACATATCTCAGCTCTTCTTTCTCTCCTCCCTGGCATTTAACCACATCTACAACATTCCCTACTCCAGAAGCAAATATACACCCACAAGCACACATACATACCGTGTATACACACATACACACAAACACGCACAAACCGCCACCACCATCATCATAATCATCATCATCATCATATCACTTGTTCTGGTGTCCCAACCGGCTGCTGGGTCAAAGTCTTTCTACAGCTCATTATTACTCAAATCCTCTCATTGCAGTGAGCTCTAATGATAAATAATGGATGCCACAGTGTGGACTGCCGTACCATATTTGTATGGCTTTTAGCCTTGCCCTTCAAGGTACCTCTGGCTAAAAAGGAAAATGCAACCCAAGCCGAGCAGGTCTGCTGGCCACAAGCCCAGGGTCCAACCCAGACAGAGAGAGAGAGACAAGCACAAGCCTGGAGACCTGGGGACAACGCAATAGGCAAGATCTGTCTCTCTCACTTTTTCACAGTCTCTCTCTCTTTCTCGTCTCTCTTTCTCTCTGTCTCTTTCTGTCGCTGTCTGTGTATCTCCCTCTTTGTGTGTTTCTCTTTCTCTCTCTGTCTCTCCCCTTGTGTGTGTGTCTCTCTCTTTCTATGTATCTCTCCCTCTCCCTCTGCCTCTCTCCCCCTCCCTCTCTCTCTCGCTCTCGCTTCCTAACTCTATCTTACTCTCAAACAATTTGCTCTTCAATGTATAATAGAAATAACCAGTGATTATATATTTGGAGCACATTATTGACAGACTTATCAACTTCAACGTCCTATTTTTGTAGACTCGTGGACTTGTGTATCCATGAACTCATCATAGCATTGCAGTTTTCACTTTTCTGTGATTTAAGCCTGTTGGAGTTGTCTGTGTAGTCGTGGTGGAGTCTGGTGGAGTGAGATAGCGAGATCCAGCAGATAACCAGCACTTTGTCTCAGTCAGACTGTCCCCTTCCGCCCTTCCTCCCCGTCCTCTCCTTCCTTCACCTCTACTTTCCTCAACTCTTGTCAGCTACTCACTCTTCTTTCTCCGTTCAGCCTGTTTCATCTAATCAGAGAGGAAGCCAACAGCTACTGGGGTCAAGGAAGGACTCCAGCTAGAAGACATCTTTCTGCTGGCGACTGGGGAGGGAGAGAGACAAAGGGGAGGATGGAAGGAGAGGTGAAAGTAAAGTTGGAAGGAAAGGTGAAAAGCAGAGTGTTACCAGCAGGGTTAGGGTGATAATAAGAGTCAAAGAGGGAGGTCAGTCATCACAAGATGAGGAGAGAGAGAGAAAGAGCGGCGGTTTGTCAGGAAGCCAGGGGATGAGTGGATGAGGTGCGGCAAAGAGAGGACAAGTCAGAGGAGAGGAGAGGAGAGGAGAAGGGGGTGTCAGAGGAGAGGAGAGGGGGGTGTCAGAGAAGAGGAGAGGGGGATGTCAGAGGAGAGGAGAGGAGAGGGGGATGTCAGAGGAGAGGAGAGGGGGATGTCAGAGGAGAGGAGAGGAGAGGGGGATGTCAGAGGAGAGGAGAGGGGGATGTCAGAGTAGAGGAGAGGGGGATGTCAGATGAGAGGAGAGGGGGATGTCAGAGAAGAGGAGAGGGGGATGTCAGATGAGAGGAGAGGGGGATGTCAGAGGAGACAGAAGCCACTTCTGATAGGAGATCTGGCAACATGAAAAGTATGGACGAAGAGGACAAGAGAAGAGGAGGAGACAGAGGAGGAAATGACAGAGAGTTTATGAGGAGTGGACGGGAAGAGGAGGAGACAGAGGAACTTACAAGAACCTGAGAGTATAGGACATGAGAACAGTGGAACTGGCTAACTAGGAGTTAGCCTGGTGCTAGCAGGTTCTGTAAGCAACTGTGTATGTTAGGCTGAAACAATGTTCCAGGTTACCGTCTGTATGTGACATGCATGAATGTTGATTATAGCTGGATCTTGAGTCCAAATCTGATTCTCCTCTGTTTGGAGACATGGAGAACAAAAGGGAGGAGGAAAGAGAAGTATACACAGAGAGAAAAGAGATGGGGGTGGGAAGACAGGAGGGAAGGAGGAAGAGAGGGGATGGAGGGGAAAGTGCATGGATGTGAGGGACCAGGAGAGATCAAAAGGAGCCTGTCTAAAGGCTCCAGAAGACCTCAGACTGAGAGTGTCCAGCTCTGATCTGCGTGCTGTGGCCCTGATGGGTCTGATAACAGACCATTACTGCTGACCAGGACGGAGAGAGAAGCAGGCGATCGTTATCGACACGATGCCATAAAGTCCAGGGCCATCTAAACAGATTTAAGGAGAGCAGGGCGGACAATTAAAAGAGTTTACTGCTTGTAGATAGACTGCAGCACGGGGCTGAAGGTCCCAGAGAAGAGCAATCCCACCCCCCCCACCCCCCCAACTCCCCCCCCCCCACCTCCTTCCCCCCAAGAGGCTTCTTGATTTCTTGTTTTACAGTAAGGGAACCACGGAACCGATCCTCTTGTACAACTGTGATTCTGTAGCCAGCAGGGAGAGCAGTATGGGGAACAGATGACATCATTACTACAGTAACTCATAAATACTATTTAATAACACAACTTTCATGTTTCGTTCCAAAGCTATGGTTGATTTATGTTTGGTTGTGTAAGGCAGAAAAAAACACAAACATTGATCGTTATATATATGTTTGTATATATATATATATATCTTAATTTTCATGATTGAACATCGCAATATCCCATTCTGTGTGTTTGGATTTGGTTACTGGTGCGTTCAAATCGAATTTACAAAGAACAGCAAACACCATCCCTCTTCTCTGTTCCTGGACTAAGTGCATTCTTAGGTCTGAGGTCTGTACAAGTCTCCTCCAAGACTTGGACATGAACTCTATCAAACACATTCAAGTAGTTAAGATCCTCTTGGTTCAACGATTCATCTTTTCTTCTCTTCTCTCCTCCTCTCTCTCTCTTCCATCTAATCTATAGCTGCGCCGTACCGTACATAAGAGCCCCATGCAGCTTGACAAAAACACACACACACACACACACACAATCACATCCTCAAGAAGAAGCAAAGCATGAATGGACATGTTTGGTCATTTTCAGTCACACACACACACACACCTTACTATCAAACACAACAGAATTTAGTTTCACTCCACAGGAGCTTGATTGATGCTCTATATTTAGGCTGCAAGTCAATGGTTAACTTCACTAACTTCACTAACTAAAGTCTTCTGTACAATGCGGTTCACTGTACAGCCTCGAAACACAACAACATCTCCCATCTCCTCCTCAGCAGTGGAACATACTGCGATAACTAATTGATAGGCTTAGAATGAATGTTGCAGTAGACAGGATGGGTATTTCGTGTTCATGTGCTCGCTCTTGATAGTTAATTGTTTACAGCACCTGACTCCCACATCTCAAATTCACCCCCCCCTCGACCCCTGCACCGACACACCACCACAGACACACAGGGACCCGACCACAGACTTGAGGCGTCCTTGACGATAAAGAAGATGCAACACAGACGATGATAGTGACGGTCATGAACGAGGATAAAGGCTTCAGCTGGTCAAAAGAAGAAGAAGAAGATGGAACAAGAAAAGTTGACGACTCCCCCCGATGACAGAAGATTGCAGATCTAACAGAGCGTGAAAGTAGAACGAGAACCATGGAGCGCTGCCGTACATCCCCTTCAATTACTGTGGTACCGGAGAAGAGCGGTGGGACTAAAGACTTTGAGGAACACGCACACTGCAGAACCTTTGAGATTCAGAGAGGAACCCTGAGCCAGGATATAAATACAGACAGCAGATCAGGGGATGGGGAGAGGTAGAACAATCTGTCCACTAATCACTTCTAAAATAGATCAACAAGGGAGAAACATCACAGCAAGGCTAGCTTTGCAGCTCGTGAGCACGTTAGTGTTCAGATCTCTGAACAAGAGGGACAAAGAGAGAGAGAGAGAGAGAGAGAGAGAGAGAGAGCGAGAGAGAGAGAGAGAGAGAGAGAGAGAGAGAGCTTTCTATTGACAACCCACTGAGCTGCCTGCTTGAGAAGGTAGAAAGCTCATATTTTGGCTCCAGATCGGCCCATATTCTATACCATATTGCTGCCTTAAAAGTTAGCATGCGCTTCCTTACGTTTGCGTGCCGGACTGACAGTGTTGGGTGTGTGTCGCTGAGGTGATCGACTTTCCCCCTCTGTCTATCAGAGCGGAAGGCGTCTTGTGGCTAATGTGTTCTCTGACTGGCCAGGGGGGGTTGGGGGGTGGGGGGGGTGGAGAGACGGCCTGGTGGCAGGGAAGACGATCAGATGGAACAGATTATTTTGGGATGCTGCTGTATTCATGACAGGATCACTCCCCTCCCATAGGCTTCCTGCTGTCTGGAGCATCCCAACCACGGCTGGGAGTCTCACTACACCTCTTGTTGCCTCCACCCCCACCCCACCTCCACCCCAACCCCACCTCCTCCACCCCACCTCCTCCACCCCAACCCCACCTCCTCCACCCCACCTCCTGCACCCCGACCCCACCTCCACAAACGCCAACAACCTCCACCTCCCTGTCCCCCACCCCCCCCAGCCCCACCAGCCCTCACCTCGTCTTCAGACATCCAGACTGCCGTGGTCTCTTTGTGCTACATCATCACAGGGTGTTGAGTGTAGGGGGTCAGGTGGCTGAGAGGTTAGGGACTCTGGCTTGTAATCAGAAGGTTCGCAGTTCAAACCCTGGATGTGCCAACATGATGTTGTGTCCTTGGGTAAATCACTTCACCCTACTTGCCTCGGCAGGAATGTCCCTGTACTTTCTGTAAGTCGCTCTGGATAAGAGCATCTGATAAATGACTAAACTAACGTAATTTAATGGTGTTGAATCACCTCTTCTACATCCACGCTACTGGACTACAAATCAACTACTGTGTAGGTGTGTGTATTATTAGGATGTGTGTGTGTGTGTGTTCTTGTTCTGCAAAAACACACCTCAAGGTAATCGGTATTACAGTTCTGAACAGAACCTGTCAGCCAGTGGCCAGAGTAATAAACAGTGGGTTTATATAGCACATAGAGGCCTCCGCCTGCATACACACACACACACACACACACACACGCACACACACACACGCACACACACACACGCACACACACACACACACACACGCACACAAACAAACACACACACACACACACACATACACACACACACACACGCACACACACACACACACACGCACACAAACAAACAAACACACACAAACAAACACACACACACACATACACACACACACACACACAAACAAACACACTAACACAAACACATACACATATATAAACCAAGCCCTCAGATCTGTTGGCTTTATTGTTGAGTATATTTATATTCAGGAAGGAGGATTAGGGATTTGCATAATGAAAGGTATTTCTTTGACATCTGTGATGATCCTTACAGCGCTTTTATAAGAAGGATTTGAATCACAACCTCCTAAATAAAGAGAACTGTTTTTGAACCACTTCTCAAGCAGCCCATTCAGTCAATAATAATAAATGTTCTCTGCTCCTGTTCAAAAGAATGCTGTGACCTGTTCCATGTTAATGGAGACAGCGCCATGTGTTCTTTTAAATTCAAAATAAATAGATCCTTTAGTTTACATTGTATCCTACAGAACATTTACATACACTTAGTCATTTAGCAGACGCTCTTATCCAGAGTACAGTACAGTCTTATCCACTTACAGCAAGTACAGGGAAATTCCCCTCAAGGCAAGTAGGGTGAAGTACCTTGCCCAAGGACACAGCGTTATGTTGAACGGCCAGGGTTTGAACCAGGGACCCTGTGATTACCAGCCCGACACCCTCACCACTCGCCACCTGAGTGCCCTATAGAGAGCTTGTGTGGTACTGCATCCACACAACATCACATCCTGTAAAGAGCCCGCCTTCATCCAGAGGAGTGCTATGAAGTGAAGCAGCTCTGGACTCTCGGGTGATGTATTGATCATCAGAGCCATCATGTTCAACCATCCATACACACATTAGAGGAGTAGCCATTTGTCAACCATAGTCTCTCTGGAGAAATGGATTCTCCTCTCCTATTGAAAAAAAAAACCAGTACAGCACTTCCTGGTCAGAGGACCCAAACATTATTTCACATGCATAAGCACATAACTATCTAGTGATCCGCTGCTAACATGATTTCCTCAGCAGAGTTGCAGACAGTACACTCATGATTGAATCACTAGCCACAGAATGGATACTTGATTTGTCTGATTGGTAGCAGATACAATTGATTAGTCTTTACCATAGAAAATGAAGAGACACAAGTGAGAGAGATAGATAGATAGAAATGTACAGAGAGAGAGGGCGAGAGAGTGAGAGGGCGAGAGAATGAGAGGGCGAGAGAGAGCGAGAGAACGATAGGGAGAGAGAGAGAGGGCGAGAGAGTGAGAGGGCGAGAGGGACAGCGAGAGAGAGAGCGTGAGAGAGAGAGCAAAAGAGAGAGAGAGAGAGAGAGAGAGAGAGAGAGAGAGAGAGAGAGAGTGGGTGAAGCTTATTGGTGGTGAGCCACCAGCTAGCAGGTACAACTCTAAATAAAATAACCAAGTACACACACACAGTGTTAGCTCTGATTCTGAATACTGCTTTTATCAAATATGTTTGGCCAGCCAGCTCTCTTCATCAGGGAACAATCTATAAATACCTGCTCCAATGGACTGTTCTAACCCAGCTACTGACTCAACCAGGTCAATAATCCACTGTGTTTCATAAAACATGCTACACATCGATACTTACTACGATACTTTACTGATCAGGTTATTGATCCTGTGTAATTGCTCAGGGTATTGTTAAAAGGTATGCCTTTTGGGCGGATGGGAACTTCTCTATGTAAGGTTCAAACCTCAAGTTTACTCTGTGTGTAGGGTGTGTGTAGGGTATGTGATATGTAATAGCCAAAAGAAACTAAGAATGATGTAACACTGTCTAGTGAGGATTTCAGCCTCTTTAAAAATAAACCAGTTTGCAGGCTGGGAGTTTGAGGAGGCACTTAGAATAGCAGAAGAACTTAAGGAAAATAATTGATGAGAAGGGAGTTTTCACCGAAGTAGATTTTGACTCTTTCCTCCTTTGCTCGTGTTTTCTCTCTCATGTCCGCTCTTCTAGCCTCTCCTTTCTCCTTTCTCTCCTCTTTTCTCCTCTCCTCTCTCCCGTCCTTTCCTCTCTCCTCTCCTGTCCTCTTTCCCCTCCCCTCCTCTCCTCTCCCCTCCTCTCTCCTGGTCCTCTCCTGTCCTCTCTCCCCTCCCCTCCCCTCCCCTCCCCTCCCCTCCCCTCCCCTCCCCTCCCCTCTCCTGTGTCCCTGTTCCAGCGTGTTCAAAGCACAGGGCTGGGCTGGACAGTGTCCTTGCTGTGGTCCTTCTGTGTTTCCCTCAGGCCGACCTACTTACAACCCAACTGAAGTCTATTCTCCTCCACTCGCTATGTGTCTTACAGTAATGAAGTCCACACCTCACTTCCCCTCCGTCCAATCTCCTCTTTTCTCCTCTCACTGCTCACATCCTCTTATCTCCTCTCCTCTTCTTCCTCCTGTTCTCCCTCCTCCCTCCATCCGCTTTCCTCTTGCTTTCGGTCCGTCAACCTAAATAGTACCTTCATCTCCCCCCCCCATACCCGCCCCCCCCCCCCCCCCCCCCCGGCCCCTGAGGATAGGGCAGACACAGCCCAGCTGCAACATTTAGCTCCCGTCTCTGAGAGGAGATCAGAGAAGAGCATCTCGCTCAGCCTACCAGCCGATTAGAACCTCACAGAACCCAGCCCAGACAGTGGGTCTCTAGCAGAGTGTGCGTCTGGCTGACAGCCATCGGTCAGCATGTATGCATGCGTGCACAGGGGTGTTTGTGTCCTGGTGTCTGGGGGTCTTCAGGTCGTAACCGTGTGGCCGTTGACATGCCACTAATCCTTGTTTGGGCCAATCGCCACTCATAACGCCAATCGCCACTCATAACCTCACAGGTCAACAAATCCATTTATAAGGACAACATCTACTTGTCTGCGATTCCCCCCTGGAAGATTAGTGATGGTTTGTTAGTGAGTGGCAGACGGCAGAGTACTGTCTGAAGGGCAGCAGGCTGTAATGCTGTTTAAAGGGAACGCCCCTCACAGAACGATGAGAGCTCACACACTCTGACAAACAGCCAGGCGTGAAGGTAGCCGGCTGGACGGAGGGAGGGAGGCTGGGGGCCTGCTGCATCGTGCTAGGGGGCGGGTTGTGTGCAAACATACACAAAAAAGCTCACACGCTTTCCATCCTCCCACCTCCCTCCCTCCCTCCCTCCCTCCCTCCCTCCCTCCCTCCCTCCCTCCCTCCCTCCCTCCCTCCCTCCCTCCCCCCCCCCCCCCACCTCCGGGGACTGGTTAGTGCTCCGTCATCCAGAGGACTGCAGCTTGAGAACGAAGGGTCCGAACACAAATGACACAACAGTGTTCCCTTAACTCCACTGGCAGGCACACTGAAAGCAGCCAGCAGGGGAGGGGAAACTACAGGAAAGCCATTTCCCTAAAAATGAATACACACACACACACACATACACACTAGAACACTCCCCCTAATCTTACTGTACAGGTCTCCCATCTCTGCTGCCAGACACCAACCATTAGGTCATTATGGTCTAGCTGGAGTGTAGAGGAGGCTGTCAGGGTGGCAGATTGGTTCCAACCATCTGTGCTAAACTCTCTACCCAGGAACCCCCTACTAAAAGATACTGGAACAGTATTTAGCCAACAAGCACCACTGGTGTCACATGTTACACCACAGCGGAGCACTTAAGCTGGGCTGCATCACAGGCAGTCAGATGTTATATCGCAAGACATCTCACCTGTTGTGTAATACTAGAGCCCAATGTCATGGTGGCACACCTCACATGCACGGTCAACCACGGATGCTGTGTGTTTGTGTGCGTGAGCCCTCTATTGTTGAGGGATGTGTTCCTTCCCCAGGTGATTGCGTAACATCAGAGCAGATGGTGACTGATGATGCTGTCCAGGTGGAGGAGGAGGGGGGGGGGGGGGGGGCGGGGAGGGTCAGGGAGCTACTGTTGGTGACTGCCCTGAGGGGTAACAGTACTGCAATAAGATAAGGCTTGTCCCCCAGGCAAACTGGAGCTGATGATGAGGGGAACATATACTACTGTAAGCCTGCGTTACACTACACCTGGTCAGGGCTGACTATCGCTGTCGGTGTCGTCTCCTCGCATTACTGTACATCCACACGTGTGGGTAAAGGTCGGGGACACAGCGATAGCTGCATGCAATGATACTGGGTGGTATTCACAACAACAAGGGTAGTCTCTTCTACTACGGCATCCGAGGCGCTCAATAATCCATGGACACTGAGACTGAGATCAGAGTTATGAGTTTGTGTCTCCGTAGTGTCCAGACTCCTGAGAGGACAGAAGGAGCCCTCAGAGAGACACTCCTGGAGCCCTGGGGACGAGAGGCCGCTGCGTCATTCCTGTGGAAAAGTGGCCCTTGTAGAGTCAAGACTCATCGGATCAACATCATTTGCCTGCCAGCCACTCAGAGCTGTCTCACTGCAGAGTCAGGGTGCCAGCGTTTAACGACCTCCATCATCACAGAGCATCGAACGTGACCCAGAGAGCAGAGCGGAGGCAGGGCAGCAGACGCAGCTTCCATTACAGCACTCTGCAGACCTAAACAAGCTTAACGAACGCGCATCGCTGCTGTTTATTCACGGACTCATTGAGATACTTTGATGATACCATTGAGGAATAGATCGTACCAGTGTGCGGGGAGCCTGAGGGGTGTGCTCTTCTCTGTGTAGTGGTTTGGCAAGTTACTGAGATGATACGTCTGCCAAGACACCCCCGCCCCCTCCCCCTCCCCCCCTATCAAAGTCACAATGACCTGACCTGTTATTTCGGGTCACAATTCACCAGAAATTCCAAGGGACTCCCAAGTGATATTAACCAGGAGTAGCCATGGTAACGCTGCTTGGTTTAGCATGAGATGATCCTATTAAAAGTTCCTCTTTCCCGGTGCACTGTGCGTGACAGTGTGAGTGCTTGACCCTGGAAAGCTAAACCGTCGTCCCTGAGATGAAACAGATCCTTCCGCTGCGTGTCTGTCTCCGAGGGACATGCCTCGCTTCCATCACCGCTCCGGTTCCACTCGCTCCCTCTCTCCCCCGCTCTCCCTCTTATCTCCCCCTCTCTCCCCCTCACCCCACACCCCCCCGTCCCTCCACCTTGGTTAAGATGATTTTAAAACCTGGCATCAGGACAGAATGACCCAGGCAAGATATGGAGGGGTAATGCCCCATTAGCAGTCTCCCGGAGGGTGCAGGGTGGCCCGGCAGGGTGGCCAACTCGTGTCCCCCACTCTGTAAGGCCAAGTCCTGCCCTTCAGAACCAGAGGAGACCAGCTGGTCTGCTGGAGATTCCAGGCTTTATATCCACCATTAACAGTGCTGGGCCAACACAGATTGTTACTGCATCCATATGTCATGGGACACGGATCTCTGCCCTCCATCTCCTGCCCCTGTGTTGAGCACGTTCTCTGGGTCTAATGGCAGCAGTAGAACATAGATGGATGGCAGTGTCCTGGTCTAATGTGCGTAGAACAACATCCCTGTTCTTGTCTCCATGTCATGGTGATGGGTCGTTACACCGTATAGCCTCATAGTTAACACAGCCAGCACTACACTGCTGATCAATAACTAAGAAGAAGAGAAGAGAGGAGGAGGGGTGAGGAGAGGAGGGGAGGGGAGGGAAGAGGAGGGGAGGGGAGAGGAGGGGATGGGAGGAGGAGGGGTGAGGAGAGGAGGGGAGGGGAGAGGAGAGGAGGGGAGGGGAGAGGAGGGGAGAGGAGGGGATGGGAGGAGGAGGGGTGAGGAGAGGAGGGGAGGGGAGGGGAGGGGAGTGGAGAGGAGGGGAGGGGAGGGGAGGAGGAGGGGTGAGGAGAGGAGGGGGGGGAGGAGGGGGGGGGGGAGGAGGAGGGGAGGGTAAAACCCAACGTCCATTTACCAGAATGCCTATCATGTATCAGAAACAGCAATCTTCAGAGCGCAGATCCTTTTACGATTGGACGATTTCCTAATTGCAGATGGGAAATGAGTTTGATAGTGAGAACTGCGTCGGCGAACATATCCCTCAGCACATACTTCAGGAATCCATTACAGCTATAGGCACTGTAGCATTTAGCCACAGACTTTGAACGTTCGTTCAGGAGCCACTTTTCTTCCTTTCTTGTTAGAGGTTGAGTGGAGGAGAAGGAAAGAGTAAAGGATAGAAAAAGAATAGAGAAAAATAGAGAGGATGAGAAGAGCAAAAACAAGAGAAGAGGAAAGGGAAGGGGAGGAGAGAGACGAGGTGAGGAGAGAGGAGGGAAAAAAGGAAAAGAGAGAGCAGCGACGCTGCAGCCCGTCTGTTCTGCTTGGAAGCCCATTAGAGTGAGGCTGTGTTCTGATGTGGGCCTAATGGACCTGGGAATCCGTCCACTCCACAGGCTGATGAATCAGAGATGGAGGAGGGAGGAGGAGGGAGGAGGAAGAGAGAGGAGGAGGGAGGTGGTGCTCTCTCGGCCACACCCCAGGCAGTAGGCCTGAGGAGATCTGAAGAGCTCTAATCGGCAGGACACCGGCGGCATGTCTGCCCTGCTCTAGTGCTCTGCTGCAGGAGAGAACACCAGTAACACATCAGTCTTTCATTAGATACTGGATCTTCTCCTCCTCCTGCCCCAGCCCCCTCCCTCTACCTCTCCCTCTACCTCTACCTCTCTCTCTCTCTGTACAGTATGTTTTTCCACCTGTCTTTTTATTCTTCTAATTTTTCATTCACTGCACACACACACGCACACACACACAGCTTGTTCCGCTCCATTCACAGCAGGCCTGCAGGTCCTGCAGCTGGAAGAGTCAAACACACACCTGTGCCATCTGCGTATGTGACAAGGACAGGATGAAAACATAAGATGACTAACTCACACTAACACTCTCTCTCTCTCTCTCTCTCTCTCTCTCTCTCTCTCTCTCTCTCTCTCTCTCTCTCTCTCTCTCTCTCTGTACTATGTTTCCTGAGTCTGCTAGGCTGAGAACCCAGCTCTCTATAGTGGGCGTTGAGCCGGTACAGATACACAGCTGGTAGGGATGCTAATAACCTTGTATGAGGGTACAACTAGCGTAGTTATGGTAACATAATGACCAGTACACAACCAGTACACTCATGGTAAAACAGGCATTGAGCACCACTAAAACATAGATGTACCCCAGAATAACTATTGTGTTCAAGGTATCCCATAACAACCTGTGGTAACCCTGACTTTTAGCATCACTAAGACCAAGTCATCTAGTTCAACACCGATACTGCCACAGTTACAACGAAAGATCTTCTGTACCACCACAACCAGCGTAGTCATGATCACAATAAGGGTCAACATCCCATGGAAACGCACTCACCCCAGGGTGGTCATGGTGACAATGGTGTACCAGAAGGATGCTGGGATGCTGGTGAAGCTGCTTCCTTTGGTGCCCTTCTCTGCGTAGAACATGACGGTGGCGAAGATGATGATGGCCATGGTGAGGGAGAAGAGCAGGAAGCCCAGCTCCGAGGCGCAGCTCTTCAGCGTGTAACCCAGGATCCGCAGGCCCTGCGAGTGGCGGGAGAACTTGAAGATGCGGAACACGCGGAACACCCGCAGCGTGACGAAGGCGCCGCTCACGTCCTCGTTCTCGGGCATCACCAGGCCGATGTAGTAGGGCAGGATGGCCACCACGTCGATCACGCTCATCACGGAGCGCGCGAACTTGCAGCGGCTGGGCGCGGCGAACAGACGTGCCAGGTACTCGAAGGTGAAGATGAGCACGCAGGCCGTGTCCATGCAGAAGAAGGCCAGCGAGTACTTCTCCCCGCAGGGCAGGTCCTTCACGCTGCCCTTGATGGGCCGGCACGGTACCGTCTCCACCACGTTGGCGATGACCGACACGGCGATGAAGAAGCCCGTCACGTAGTAGAACACCAGCGCCATGGTGGAGGTGTGAGGGTTCTCGAAGGCCCGCCACAGCCGCTCGCGAGACGTGCTGTCGGGTGGCAGGGGTGTGTCGCCGGCGTTCTCCGCCTCCGTGTCCTCGGCCAGACGTTCCTGGTTCTCCTTCTTCCTGTCGCGGTACTCCTCCATGCAGCAATCGCCGATGATCTCCGGCACGATGCCGTAGAAGGCCAGCTCCTCGTCGAAGGCCTGGATGCACTCGTGGCGCGGGTAGTGGAGCTTGCCCGTGCGGTAGAAGTTCAGAATGTGCCGGAACATCTCCGGATCCCGGTCGAAGAAGTATTCCTGGGTGTCCTCATTGTAGAAGAACTCCTTCTCAGAGCTGCCCAGCAGGGTGTCTGGGTAGCGGTCCAAGGTGTTCTTCCAGGTCTGGAAGCGCTGGCCGCTCACGTTGACAAACAGGATCTCGTCACTGCGGCTCTTCTTGTCCACGGGAGGCTTGGGCATGATCTTTTTGGCCAGAGGGAGCCAGCCCACAGCAGCTGCCCGGGCGAAGGGCAGCCATGTTGCCACCCCAGCTGCCATCTTGCTTGTTAGTGCAACTCTCTGGGGTTGTGGTGACGAGAGTGATACTGAGATGTGGGGGCCAAATGGGGGCGGGATTCGTATTGACCGTCTCGAATGAGGAGGAAAAGGAAGGCTGGGTCCGGTCTACTCATTCAAACAAAGCAGGGGCCTCAAGAAAGAGGCTGGCTAGCCTCCATCCCCCGTGTGCGGGCGAATGTGTGCGTGTGCGTGCGTGTTTTCCTGTGTATATGTCGAAAAAGCTTCAAGAACAGGAGACAGAAGAAGGAGGCACGGAGGAGAGAGGGGAGTGTGGAGCTGTCATCGTGAAAGAGGTCAGGGTGTGGTGTAGACCTCTTGGGACGCGAGCCTAAATGTCAGGCCATTAGAATAGCTCGGAGAAAATAGGTCTGACTCACAACACAGAAGAGAGAGGACCTCTCCGCTAGGACAGAGTGGGTAGCAGACTTCGCTAAGGACTCACACCTCAGTCTGCATTCAGTGCCGTGTCATTCTAAGTATGCAGTTATGTCTATGGCTTGTTTGACCAGTATGCTTAAAGGGTTCCAGACAGGTCGGGGTAAATGTTTACTGTCTCTCTCCCTCTCTCTCACTCCCTCTATCTCTCGCTCTCCCTCTTTTGCTCTTTGCCCTGTCTCTCTCTCTCTGTGTCTCGTTTTCCTAGAAGACAGATTTGTTGCAGTGCTGTGGCTTTTCAAATTTCTATTAAATTGTGATGATGGTCCAAAAGCTGCAAGATAGACAGAATTTGCCGTAATGCTCTGTCTCTCTCTCTCTATTTTACTTTTAGTGTTGCTCCATCGCTTTGGTAATAGATGCTGCTCTTTTTTCTCAGTTTCCCCCTCCCCCTCTCTCTCTCTCTCTCGGAATATGCCTTTGTCGATCTAATTTTCTCTCTCTTTTGTCCTTTCTATCTTTTTCCAGATCTCCAGTGTTGCGGAGCAGCTCTGCTGTGGGCGGGGCCTGGAGGATGCAGGGGGCCGTCTCTCAGGCGACTGGGCTCCTTGTATGGCTGTCCCCCTCGGCTCCTGTCAACACACACACAACACACACTCTCAGACACAACCCAGCACAGCGCAACGGAACAGGTTGACACACCGGAGAACACACCAGAGTGTGTGCGCTGCTCGTGCGCGCGTGAACAGCATCCACAGTTACCGTAACATCCATGGAGAACCTGGTTGGCCATTTGCGTCACAGTTTGTCCAAAAGACCAGGCTTCCATATACAAACACAGGTCCTCCACAAAGGACACAGCCTGGCTGGTGAGGAGTAATAATAACACTGGAACTGGAGCACCTAGCGACTGGAGTCCTGTGCAGACCTGGAATAACATGACATCATTCTTCTAGTATATACATGCAACCAGAGAGGATTTTCCATCATCTAAATACGATGGTCCTGCCATAGCAGTTAGTGGATAGGTCAATGTACATTTTCATAATGACCGTCCGACCATGTGGCTTCTCTGCTGTCTTTGTGAAGAGACAAGCCTTGATCTTCGCTGATACCATTGTACTTGCTTGGTCTTCAAGCACAGCTCAATCTGCTAATGGCTTCTCCCTAAGAAGAGATGTACTGTAGACTGGATGGACCAGAGTGAATATGGGATCATATAACCCATAGAGCACCACAATGCATGAAATCATGAACGCTTCTACATTCAGATCACTGAAATGATCTCAAATCTGTCTTTCTTAGTGTCTGTCATACAAAGTTTACAGATTCCAAACCAAAGTTGGATGATTGTAACGTGTTCTAAGGAGACGAACCGAGAGCTATCTGTGCTGGTGACCCCAGGACCCTACCCTAGGTCACGTGACCCCACCGCAACCTCAGTGTTCTTTGTAACAACTTAATCAAAATCTATGAACAAAACATGATGTAGAACACATATCCTTGCTTTCTGTGGTGACCAGATACTGAGGAGATAACAGTCATTTCACACAGGGAAAGATCTGCAGAAAGACACACAGAACTCCCATAGAACACTGCATAAACCTCCCTATTAATCCCAGATAGTTCAAGTCAAGACAAACCCTGTGGATGAGCAACATTCAGACTGCCTACAAACACACACAGCCAACCCCACAGCAAAACTGCATACGACAGCTTAGGAACAAGGTATTACCAACCTCTGTGTTTTACACACACGACCCGGAGCGACGGCTGCTGAAACACAGCATTATCACTCATTCAGGTGCTAATTGCTCGACAGGGAACAGGTGAGAAGTCTCCAGCGTGCCGCCACGCTGCCCTCCTACGGTTACGCTCACTCGCTCACCCAGCTCTAAATGTGTCAGTCATCCAGAAGGCTGAAATAAACCACATGGCCACCCAGCCAATAACACACACACACACACACACACACACACAGGAACAGAGCTGGGAGGCAAGAAGGCTCGATTCCTCCAACCCTCCTCTCAGTATCACTCACGCCCATGTGTAATGATTGCAAAGAATTCAATTAGAGCACAGTGTGTGTGATGTGCATGTGTATATGATAACCATTGCAGTGAGTGTGTGTCTATTGGGTTTGTGTGTATGTGCTTGTTCATTCCTGTGTGTGGAGCTCCAAACAGACATATGAATAAGTGATGAAGTTGTGTGTGTGTTTGCCATGAAGGGGTTGGTCCATGTGTGTGTCCAGGCTGTGTGGTGGGGTATGTCAGAGCTCAGGTTCCCCCCCCGACTCACCGTCTATGACAGCAGAGCTGGCAGGCTGAGGAAGCTGCTTTCTCCAGGTTTCAGGACAGGAAACAGAATTATAAGCCAGGTGGAGCAAGCGCCGGTGCTGCGGTACGACCATATCCCAGACAGGATGGTGAGGGAGTGACTGTCACGCTGATCCCTCTCTCCACTGTCTCTCCTCTCTCTCTCTCTCTCTCTCCTCTCTTCCCTCTCAGCTCGGCACTCACTGCTCGCTCCAACTCCAGCTCCTATTAGCTTGCTCAACCTCCCCACCCTCCCTCTCTTGCTTACTCTTTTTCTCTCTCTCCTTCTCTTTTTCTCTGTCTCTCTCGTCTCTCCCTAGCACTCTCTCTCTCTCTCTCTCTCTCTCGCTGGCTCTTCTTTTCTCTCTTTTTCTCTTTCACTCACTGGCGTTTTCTTCCCATCACACACCTATGTGACTTCTGCCTGTTTCGAGTGTACTGTACATTAAAGACTGTGTGGACATGAAGAATATGTTGAATCAAAAACAGTTCTAGATTCACTATTCCTATCACAGTGTACAGTGTGTGTGTGTGTGTGTGTGTGTGTGTGTGTGTGTGTGTGTGTGTGTGTGTGTGTGTGTGTGTGTGCGTGTGTGTGAGGGTGTGTGTGTGAGTGTGTGTGTGTGTGTTCATCCTCTTTGGTTTATCACATCTGACTCAGCAGTTTCAGAGACATTCACTGGATAGGGTGCTTCCCAATCCTTAATGTAAGTTTGGCCTACAGTAGATAAGAGGATGTCTGTGTGAGCAGGAAGGGGGGGTGAGTGATGGTTTCTTAACAAACCATAAAAGAACACACATACACACACACACACACACACACACACACACACACACACAAACCTTCTTCCTGACTGGCACTGGGCAGAGGAGAAGGAAAAGGAGGTGATGAGGTGTCACATTCGGTTGACCGCTAACAAATACAAAACGAGCGTTCAGGATCCTTTTGCTGGAGACCGCTGTGACACCGAGCCTTGACTACATATTTAAAGAGAGGAGGAAAGAGTAAACCAGGTACAGAGACTCACAGTCCTGAGACAAACCTAAAGAGACACACACCACCTTAAGAAGGATGTAAAGAACCCCATGTGTACACACACACACACACACACAAATTGTGGTGGCTCTATTCCTTCACGTGAATTATTCATGTGGGTAAAAGCTGCATTCACCCTGCAATACCAGTTAAGCTGTAACTGGTTAAGCTATAACTGGTGAAAGGTTGTTGACCTCAAACCCCAACGCACAAACATTTAGATGGATAAAGGAAAAGCGTGTGCCCTCTTGGGGAAACTGCTCTCAAACGCTCGCAAACACACAAAAAAAGACAACCACACAATAAATCAAGCACACACACATACATGTACGACACGCGCACCAGCTGCTGTGAATGATATACAAATTGTACATGACAGAAGAGAAAAATGGTTCAGTGACGGCAATGTTTGCTGGGGAAGAAACAAAACATGCAGACGTGTTTTAAGGACTTTAAAAGTGGGTTGTGTGAAACAAAATGCACACATTTTAACCACAATTTGAGGACATTCATAGAATTAAAAGAAGGAAATGTCTACGGGTATCATTTACATTTATTCATTTAGCAGACATTTTTATCCAAAGCGATGACCCTAATCCAACATGAACATAGCCAGAACATGAAGCAGACATTGGGAGGAACCCAAAACAAATGCCAAAGGGAAGAACCACAAGATCCGTCAGTTATCAACAAGTTACAATTTAACAACATGAACCTCAAAAAGTGCAATAGTGTACCTGTAGGAAAGCAAGCAACACCTTACAGTGAGGACAAGAATTTCAAATCAAGTTACAAGTGACCATCAAGAGCAACAAGTCCCTCAATAAGAGTCATTGTGATCATGGAGGAAACTAACATCAGGTGCAGCAAATCCTTATTCCTAAGTATCGTTGTCCTCCTGGAAAAGTGCGACTTAAACAGGAACCACAGACCCGTCACACAGCAGGTGGTAAAGGCCAGGAGAGAGAAGCTGCTGGGGGAGAGAGCAGTTTGTTTTTCTGTTCCTCTCACCTCTGCCTCTACCTCCATTGCAGGTGTCAGCTGTGATCACACTCAACAACAACTCCCCTCTGCTGACAGCAGACCAGCTACCTAGAACAACCTGCCAGAAACCCCCTCAGAACGGAGCTAATGCCAGGGTAACCTGCATTTACGTCAGGCAATGTTTTCACCTTTAGTCACTTACAGGTATATTACCATCACACAACATCTAACAACATTACTTACAACGGGCCCACATAAAGTAGCTGAGCAAGCATTCAAATTTTACAACATGGTCTCCAGATTAAACTTAATATCCTGCTATTGCTATTGCTTTTAGAACAAATTTCTTGTGTAGAATGCAGATATATATTACACCTGATGGGTCGGTTTGCCTCTCGGGACAGTTTTATAGTTTTTGTTGCGTTGTGTGTTTGAACCTGCAAGCTTTAGCTGCACTGCCTAATGAGCCAATCCTTCATTGTGAGGAGTAATAACGCTGTGCACGCGCCGCAAAGCGCCTCCTGTAGCCGCGCGCTAGCCTGGCGCTCGAGGCAGCGCTTGTATTGCGCTTCATTTGCTGCAGCCTTTTCCATGAATGATTTACTGGGAGGTGTGAAAAGCTCTCCCAAGGCTAGCCTAGCCTAGCCTAGCGTAGCAAATCCGTCACATAGCCTAGCACCACATGCTAATGTGCCAGAGTTGGACCCCCCACCGTTGCAAAGCAATCAAGGAAATTTGTTTTTTTGTCTTGACAGTTTTTTTTTTAAGAAAGTTATTTGAAGTTGTGTCACTGTGCAAGGCTACCTGCAGATCAAAAGGTTGGAGGTTCGAAACGCTTTGGATGAAAGCATCTGCTTAGGACATTTGCCTACACGCATTCAAGCAAATAAATCTTAGTCTTCTATTCACATAATTTGTTGGTGTTAATGGACCTCCTTAAACCAAGTGGCAAATCCTGCCATTAGGGACATTTTGTGTGTGGCCTAGGTCCGAAGTTAGATGTAGGCTACAGTAGACTGTGTCAGTACTGTGACAGTAAGATAGTCATGCTGCAGTGTTGGCTATTCACTTAGAGTTCAATTTAAAACCCATCTCTGTTTGTCTGCTCAGAACCATGTGGCATGAGTGAGAAGGGGACCCAGTGTATATAATTTAAGACTCCTGAATTAAACATGAGGGACTCACATAGAAGGGGTTGAATTCAGATACACAGTTGTGAGTTAAAAGCTAAGAATGGATGATGTGGTTGGAGAGGTTGGGAGCAGACAGCAGCACTCTTAACATTCAGAAGGCGACCTCCGGATTCTGCTGGTCTTGAGGGACAGTACTCCCTCCCCCTCTTCCCCCCTCCTCTCCCCTCCTCCCCCGTGCTACCTCTTACCACTACCAGAGCACAAACAACCCTCCCTTCCCCTTCAGACAAAATCCAAACTACACCTCAGCCCGGAGCTCAGCATTCAAATGGAATGGCCAAGATCATCTATCACTGACATGAGCTCTCATCACACGCCCCACATCCGCGACCATGCCTGGGACCCTATTAGAAACCCTATAGCTTTGTCACACGTCAGAACGTGCTGTAATGCACCGTAAATGAAGTGCAAACATAGTGGTGCTTCTGTTTACTTAAAAACCTACTGTTTACTTATTACCCTGCAACTCTGTGTGCTGTACTTTACCCTGCTGCTGTTGTGAACTGCAATCTCCACCCCTGGAGGACAAATAAAGTTTTATCTCATCTAATCTAAAAAGAAACACAAAAAGTAATCAAACATTTCTTCAGTAAAGTACCGAGCTCAGCACAGACAAAAATCATTTGTCATTGACTGTTTACCAAGCACCCACACGTTTAAACTCTGTTGTGCTCTGCAACTTCATTGATTGGCTATCTTTAAATAAGCAGCCTCTTGTTACAGGAACAATTTAGGGCACCTGTTCAAGCAGCCCTGTCCAATGGGAACAGAGAGAGAGAAATAACATTCTAGAATATGGATGGAACTGCTGCCCCTTAAAAGGAGGGAGGCTTCTCTGACAAATCAGAATCAAATCTGCAAGTGTACCTGAAACACTGATTCACGGCTTTTGCCCACAGGCATCGTCTGTGTGTGTTTTTCACTAGAGGCAACATCGATTTTAATGAAAGATGAACGCAGGATCGATTCAGTTGGTAGCTTGTTTTGCTCGATGATTCAATCATTAATTGAGTCATCTTGTTTTCGGTCATAACTCTAAGAGGATGGACGTGGTTAGGCTGTAGGCAGGAACAAAAAGACAAAATGTAGATATTTAACAAGGCATCAAACTTTTACGAATGCGTGAGGCTACAATCTAGAGTTAGTTGGGGTATGTCTGATAAATGCTAGATGAGTAATACTCATGTGGGCTGTCAGATATGAATAGAACCTCACGACAAGACTGACGCACGTAGGGGATCATCTCAGAGGAAGGAGCGTCTCGCTTTCCTTCCATCTTCTCCTCTTCAGGTTTCCGCCCCCTAATTGTGTTCCCCTCGTTCTCCACCTCCATCCTATCCCCTCTCTCCCTCCCTCATCATCTCACATCTCCTTCTCTGTCTTTCTTCACCCTTTCACCTCGTTTCTTTCCTCATCTTACTCTCCTTCGCCCGGTCTTGCTGACCGGACCACATTCTCTAATGTCTTTGTTTGGAGTGGAGACACAGGCATTACTATCTGACGAGGAGCTTAATGTGTGCCTCCTACTGATTAATGATTGATGCAAGAGAAGTACAAGTAATCGCTTACAGTAGTCTGTCCTGCATGAACAGCTCTTCGGAGACAGGAAAAGGCCCTGAGTTTCACAGGAGGAACATGAGGAGGGACATGAGGAGGGACAGGAGGCCAGGGAGCAGCACCCATTCCCCTCGTGTCTGATTCCAGGACTGTTAAGACTCAGGTGACCATGACCTTACCTACACTAGATGACTCAACGGTTAAGGCGTTGGTCTCACGATCGGAAGGTTGCGAGTTAGATTTCCCCGGCTGTGGCTACATGACGTTATGTCCTTGGGCAAGGCACTTCACCCTGCTTGCCTCAGGGAATCTCCCTGTACTTGCTGTCACTCTGGATAAGAATGTCTGCTAAATGACTAAATGTAAATGTGGGTGGGTGCTTATCTGACAAGGTGTGGATGGAGCTTCAGGTACTTCAGGGAGGTGTGTTTCTGGACAAAACCAGGAGCAAGTCCAAGACAAAGACTGGGACCTAGGGTAGCACACCAAGAGACAGTGGAGGGATGAAGGGAGAGTTGAAGGGAGAGACTTGAACGGGGGGCAAAAGAAGGAGGTAGGCCACATCATTTATTCATAGCTCTTGTGTAATGATTTCTATGCTCAGCCTTATGTTAATGGACAGGGTTTTCCTGCGTCCGTATTTCTGGGAGTTGGTTTTAAAATGGCCAGAACAGCAGAGCAGACTGCCAAGCAACCATGGAGACTGAAGAAGTCACAACAATTCAAGATAATGTTCACAACAATTCCAGATAATGATTGGTTTATTCCTTCTACACTGTTATAATAATATTATATGATATTATAATATCATATAATAGACAAAGTTTGAGCTATACCTTGCAATATTAAGGTCATAGGTTTCATTGACTTTTGGATGGACAGCCACAATGGATAATTGTTGATAATGGTATTGTCAATAACGTATTCAACACACACTCGTCAACAACAAGTCTGTCTCAACTGCAACAACTACTGTGTGCAGTTGTAGTTACCCCCCTTTTACCCCCCCCCCCCCCTTCTTCTTATCCCTGGGGACAGCTTGGTCATATTGGCCATCAGTGCTCTCTTAGTTTCCATGTTGACAAAAATAAATAGTTTACTGTATTTTACATCCATATTTAATGGAGAGTGAAACTGGATCTCAAGTCCCGCAGAGCTGTAGGTCATGGGGCATCGTGGGGCAGAGCAAATACATGGGATTGAGGAGTGTGGAAAGTAAATGAGTTAAAAGCACTTGAACTACACAAAAGAGAAAATAGGAGAAAACAAAGCCTTCTGAGAGTTTATCTAATGAAGAGCTAGTTGGCCTGAGCTGTGCTCCTTTCTCTGAACTCATTAGAACGTATCTACCTTGCTGTAGGATGAGAATGTGGGCCGTCTCCTGCAGTACTCCAGGCCTGGTAGGCTATGGGTGGAACACTAGACCCATGCTACTGCTCGCCTTGATGAGAAGTTAATATGGTCTGCTACTGTGTTTTCAACACTAACAAGCTCATAAGTTCATGAGGCCCGGACCCCTTGGTCTGTAGCCACGGTAACGGCCGTACCCTGGGATCACTACGCCTACCCAGATCCCTGCTATGACATCATCAGCGTGGACTTATAAGAGCCAATTACAAGATTGTCTGTGACAACTGTTTTACAGAATGCCACATTTGTTTACAAAACTTTTTCCTGTGTAGCTATAAATAGCTGAGTGTGAGTTTGAGACAGGTCAGTGGTCAAGTCCTGCCTATGGGTGTGTGTGTGTCCAGCTCTAATGTACTCAACCCTCCCATTGGCCAGAACGTAGGTCAGACTACTGTATGGCTCCTGTCTAATACACTGTGACAGTGTGGCTGCCCTGCTAGCCCAGACCATCAGGCTGCCATGTTATCTGACCCAGGTGGGCCTCCCAAAAATATCACTGGCCCTCACTAACCCAAGCCATAGACCTCAGACCAGCTCTGCTTTACCTACCATTGTTTGTGAATGGAAAAGATTTGTTACATGACCCCTGGCTTCACTTTGCCTGCGATGTGGGTGGATGTGTGTTTGGGTCAGTGTGTGTGTGTGTGTGTGTGTGTGTGTGTGTGTGTGTGTGTGTGTGTGTGTGTGTGTGTGTGTGTGTGTGTGTGTGTGTGTGTGTGTGTGTGTGTGTGTGTGTGTGTGTGTGCGTATCAGGTAACTTCCTGTGTCTGACTCTGACAGGTCATCCTCAGGTGGCCCACAGAGAAAGGCTGCGTGGCTGGCAGTGACACTGGCACTGATACCACGGCAACCTGAACCCCTGGCACCGTGATCAACTACGGACTACAGGTCAGGTGTCCATGTTGTTTAAATGTGGCTTAATCCAAAACCCAGGTCCACCTCCACACTGGCATCTCTCATCTGCACACTTAAATTAAATTAAATCAGACAGATTAAATCAACCAAAGCACAGTTTGTGTACTAGAAGACTCAGGCAGACTGCAGATGTTCAGTCACCCAGAGCCAGGATGTGTGTGTGTGTGTTTTTGTATTGTATGCATGCATCTGTGTTGCTTTATCTGTTAGGTGAAGAATGCATAATAACACGCCTGCATCATGTGTGATGTTTATATGAATCATTCCTAACTGAAGATGCGGTCAAGAGATGGAGAGATGATAGAATGGGGGGATGGAGAGATGGAGAGATGGTAGGATGGGGGGATGGAGAGATGATAGAATGGGGGGATGGAGAGATGGAGGGATGGTAGGATGGATGGAGACATATGTCATCCGATGCTCTTGTCATAAACATTTTTTTACATTCAAATGTTTTAATTAAAGTACACTTTGTATACCTTTTAGGGTATAAATTCAAAGTGACCAATAACTTTATATGGTAACCAACGTCAACCAAGCCTGGCATCTTAAGGGCAGTTCCTGAATATTGTTTCTTAAGGAAAGTTCTACTGTAGAGGGCAGTTCGGATTTTCTGTTCTAAGACTGATCATCAGACTAGAGAGCTGTTGTTACAGTCTAGTGTTGCCACTGTACAGTATCTCGAAGCACAGAAACAAAGAGGGAGGAAGCAGTGGTAAAAGATAAAGTAAGACTCCCCTGCTATCAGCTTCTCTCTGGGAGATGGAGTGTGTCATAAAAACTCCAGAGAGTTTCTTCATTATCACCACGGCAACTGGAGTGATGGAAAAAGCTGCAGGAAGAGAGAGATTTGGCGAAGGATCATTTGACTCAGTTTTTTCCCCTCAGATAAATGGTTCCTCAAGACTGGATTTAAACCTGAGGCTTTTCATTGTCAATTAGGAGGCTCCCACGTACTTTCTGACAGCCTCCTACACTGGCAGAGTCTGTGTGTGGGCGTATTCACACTGCTGCAATGACACACTGCACTCCCACTCTGAAGGCTAAAAACGAACCAGCAGATCTCATTACAGACACTTAGAAGAGCAGAATCAATATGGCTTCTGCAGGGGATATAGATGAGACCAGAGGAGAGGAGACCAGAGGAGAGGAGACCAGAGGAGAGGAGACCAGAGGAGAGGAGACCAGAGGAGGGGAGACCAGAGGAGAGGAGACCAGGGGAGAGGAGACCAGAGGAGAGGAGACCAGAGGAGAGGAGACCAGGGGAGAGGAGACCAGAGGAGGGGAGACCAGAGGAGAGGAGACCAGAGGAGAGGAGACCAGAGGAGAGGAGACCAGGGGAGAGGAGACCAGAGGAGAGGAGACCAGAGGAGAGGAGACCAGTAGAGATTCGACCAGAAGAGAGAAGACCAGAGGACAGGAGACCAGAGGAGAGGAGACCAGAGGAGAGGAGACCAGAGGAGAGGAGACCAGAGGAGAGGAGACCAGGGGAGAGGAGACCAGAGGAGAGGAGACCAGTAGAGATTCGACCAGAAGAGAGAAGACCAGAGGAGAGGAGACCAGAGGAGAGGAGACCAGAGGAGAGGAGACCAGAGGAGAGGAGACCAGGGGAGAGGAGACCAGAGGAGAGGAGACCAGTAGAGATTCGACCAGAAGAGAGAAGACCAGAGGACAGGAGACCAGAGGAGAGGAGACCAGAGGAGAGGAGACCAGAGGAGAGGAGACCAGGGGAGAGGAGACCAGGGGAGAGGAGACCAGAGGAGAGGAGACCAGTAGAGATTCGACCAGAAGAGAGGAGACCAGAGGAGAGGAGACCAGGGGAGAGGAGACCAGAGGAGAGGAGACCAGGGGAGAGGAGACCAGAGGAGAGGAGACCAGGGGAGAGGAGACCAGAGGAGAGGAGACCAGGGGAGAGGAGACCAGGGGAGAGGAGACCAGAGGAGAGGAGACCAGGGGAGAGGAGACCAGAGGAGAGGAGACCAGGGGAGAGGAGACCAGAGGAGAGGAGACCAGAGGAGAGGAGACCAGGGGAGAGGAGACCAGAGGAGGGGAGACCAGAGGAGAGGAGACCAGGGGAGAGGAGACCAGAGGAGAGGAGACCAGAGGAGAGGAGACCAGGGGAGAGGAGACCAGAGGAGGGGAGACCAGAGGAGAGGAGACCAGAGGAGAGGAGACCAGGGGAGAGGAGACCAGAGGAGGGGAGACCAGAGGAGAGGAGACCAGAGGAGAGGAGACCAGGGGAGAGGAGACCAGAGGAGAGGAGACCAGAGGAGAGGAGACCAGGGGAGAGGAGACCAGTAGAGATTCGACCAGAAGAGAGAAGACCAGAGGACAGGAGACCAGAGAAGAGAAGACCAGATATAGTTTTTGGAAGTAGTGTTATTGCTTCTATCTCATTAAAAGTGTTGATGCAGGTTTCCAGCATGGTCCTGAGAACAGGCATGCTGGACTGTGAGGCAGAGGCTCTGGAGCGCCAGAAGCAGAGGCTCTGGAGCGCCAGAGTAAGCAGAGGCTCTGGAGAGCCAGAAGCAGAGGCTCTGGAGAGCCAGATTAAACAGAGATTAGGAGAACAAGGACAGGAAAATAACACAAGCACAAAGAAGCAGAGAGAGAAGCAGGAATAATTAGTCTTGCCAGACAGGAAGACAAACAGGTTCAGTCAGAGATGCACAGACATACAGGTTAACTGGCTAATATACAGTAGTGGCAAATTGACAGACATATAAAAATGCAGGCAGGCAGGCTGTCAGGCATACAAGCGTCCCAGGTTGTCGGGTAAGTTGCTTCTGCAAAGCTTAGAGAATCTTCTATTTATAGGCAGCTGTTAAGAGGAAAAGGAAAACTGCTAAATTTTTAAACTGTGTAACTTAAGTTCCCATCTCCCTACTCCCAGCCTCCTCTCTGCATCTCTTTCTCTCTCTGTCGGTGGTTGTCTAAGGTAGGGGTCCCCAACCCTGGTCCTCGGGGCCCACTGTCCTGCATGTTTTAGATGTTTCCCCCATCCTGCACACCTGATTCAAATAAAGGGTCATTATCAGGCTTCTGCTGAAACATTTAAAACATGCAGGACAGTGGGCCCTGAGGACCAGTGTTAGGGACCACTGGTCTTGCCAAATAATGGTATCCCAGGGTGCAAATATAACCTGATTCAATCATCACTGCAACCCCTCAGACATGAACAGGAAGTCACTGCCTCTTGGTCCAATGGACAGGAAGTGGTCATGCCTGTCATCGCACCCGAGGATGACAGCAGTTGTTGATGAAGTTTCTTCAGATATATTGTTTAACTCAGGGCTTACATCAGTTGAATAGAGATGCAGAAGAACATGGGAGGGGGGGGGGGTGGGAGTTATCCTGAGTTGCAGAGAAGCAGAGGGGCAGGGACAGAGCAGGGCTGCGTGTGTTTCTGGGAAAAGCTGACATGATGTGAAGAGACACAGCAGACAGAGGGGGTAATGCACCTTAGTGTATCAGACCTCTACCAGGCTGCCTGCCCCTCTCTCAGTCTGGCAGAGAACAGGCCAGGCACGACATCCTGGAGAGGACCTGTTTATGGGGGGGGGGGGGGGGGGGGGGGGGGTAGTCACCCATCCCTGGCTGTCTAGCTTCCCCTTCATCGTCTCTCTCTCTCTCTCTCTCTCTCTCTCTCTCTCTCTCTCTCTCTCTCTCTCTCTCTCTCTCTCTCCTTCTCACTCTCTCACCACAGCAGAGGACAGTGCCTGGTTGTCCTATGCGGGTCTGCACTGTATGCATTACCTCCATGTCAACCCTGAGTTTAATAATTCACCAACCTATTGTGCTCCATAAGAGGAAGCTTTAATCCAAGTTCACCAAAGCCTTTGTCATCCATTCAGTCTGCCAGCCTGCTGTTTGTTCCTGAGGGAGGTTGACCCTCGCATGGTTACCCCTACCTAACACTACACACTGTTACATGCTTTCGTACAAGGAGCGGAACATGCACATGTATGTAGGGGGCCAAATGACACGTCATGTGTTCAATGTATATATAATCTACATGACAAACATGCTTTGCAAGCTGCTATGAAATATTAACTGTTGAGTGCAGCTATGTTGAAACAGAGAGAGAGAGAGAGAGAGATTCAGAAAGAGAGAAAGAGGATGAGGAAAAAGTGTCTCCATTTAGTCTACTTCTCCATCATGTGTCCAGCTTCCTTTCTTGTTTAGCAAGAAGACCAGCCTGACAAAGAGGTATCCCAGAGTATATCAGCCTGCTCACTTACAAGTATTAAAGTCATAAAACTCTACCTGTCTGAAGTAAACACTACTATACATTTAGATCACACATTCCTGAGCATACACAGAGAGCGCTGGTGAGTAATGAACAGTTCCATCTTTGGCCTGTTTCAAGAGGCCTACATCAATATCAGAGAGTCATTATGGTTTAATGACATTATTCACCAGTGGCTGAGCAGAAAGACAAGAGTTAGACCAGACCAGAGTAGCGAGGTATCTAGCAGACTGTAGTATGAGCGCCTGGGGTAAACGCTCAAATTTTATTAACTGATTAATTCAGTCAGCAGCCCTTGAGATTGTTCAATTTGACTGTCAGAGTCACCTCTGTCAACTCGCATCAGACTTATTAGCGCAGTCCAGCTACAGCCACACCTCAGCGGACAGGATTAATTAAAGAGCAGATTTGAAAGGTTGTAACCGCGACAACCACAATTAACCTCAAAAAGCCAATCTGTCGATAGCTCCGTAAGGATGAACCCAATCAAGCTGCTTGTCTCCACCCCTCTCTTCTTTATTTCCCCGTAGTGCTGAACACACCTACGAAACCCAATTAGTTGACACCACCATCACGCACCTCAGAGAATCGAACTTCTCATAGCATTACCTTCACATAACTTCTGGACTGACACACATCTAAAGCGTGAAGCGCACATTCCCTTAAACACAGAAAACCCCACTAACTTATTTATTAAGCTTTTAAGAGAATCTAATTGTATTGATGAAATTGCCATTTAACCAGTAAGACAGAAAGTGATGGAGGCAGACTGGCAGGCAGCCACTCTTCAGGCTCCAGCACCAGCCACGGGGGGCTGGAAGTGCAGCTTCCTCCCCTTCCAACCTGTCAGCTAACCTGGGAACAAAGAAGCGATGCCAACGTCAACCAGGTACCTGGCTACTAGAATGTATTATTATCTTCCTCCTCTACACTTTTGCCACTATTCCTCCCAATTCACAGGTCTTTGTGAACAACTGAATGACTGAGGTGATGGAGGGATAGTATGTTCACGGTTCAGATGTCTGTAGCTGGGGAGAACCTATGATTTATACATGATCCGGAAGGGACCTGGGCGGTAGGTGAACAGAAGATCCCAGATCACCTCTACATTTGGAGGGACCGGATGTTTTGGTGGATTTGCCTTTCCATCTTCTCTCTGATGACCAAAAACAGCTCTCGAACAACTCCTCTAATATCATCCCTCCATCCCTTCACTCTCCTCCTTCCGGCCCACATCCCATCCCTCGCTTTATTCTTGTCTGACTGGCACAAGCAGCCATCTCTTTGTGTTCTTTATTCCCTATAAAACATTGAACACGTTCACCTTCGTCTTAATCTTTTATGGACCCCCTACTTCAACAGTCAACATCCTCGGGTGCTCTTCCCATAAACTGTGTGTTCAATGCAGATGAGAAGAGTGTTTTTACCAGTAGGCTGTTTGCCTTTCTGCCCAGGGAGACACAGCCTGGCTATATAAACAAGGCTCCAAAAAGAGTGCCTCAGAAGAAAAACTATTATGAATGGTAAATCAACTCTGAAAGAACACTATAGACTATCAAATGCTGTCTGCTCAAGAGAAAACCACATCATGTTCTGTACTTCAGACAATAGCAGTACAATGGACACAGCTTTCTCTTAAGGTTTAAAAAGATAATCTAATAAACTACTCAACCTTGGCTGCAGGCAGCATGATATACCTGCAGTGATTGGAGGGAAATATATATTTTTATAAGGTGTGCCTTATTTTTCCAACCTTTAAAAAAAACGTATACTTTACCTTTCCGAAAAAACAAGTCCCGTTTTCCACACTGTGAAAGGGAGAGAACAGATAAAAAAGGACAATTATTTAGCAAACAAAATGTTTAAAATATATATTTGCAACTTTTCGTAAAAAAAAAAAAAAAAAAAAAAAGGTAAAAAACCCTTCAGAGGGGAGAGTAGCTACACCAGTACTCCTTCAGAAAGTCAAACACCTGTTGGACATTAACATACCAGCTGTTCTTTATTGACACTGCATGACGTCATGGAAACTGTACAGCCAGACAAGACGTCGGACAGACAGACAGAAAGGTTGACCAATGGACAGACAAGTTCAATCTATTGGAATAAAAAGCAACAGGTAACTCGTTTAACCTGTGAAACCTAGTAATCAGTTAGACTTCCTTCTGGCAGTTGAAACAGTCAAGTAGACACTCAACACGGAGCCATACTGTTACGTAAAGCTCAATATCTGGACTGTATAGCAAAAGTGCAGGTGTAAGAATGTACACATACTGTTATATACGGTGAACAGGATTCAATTCCAAATCAGTGATCCAAGTGGTTAGAGTCTGCCAGCCTCTGTTGCTTTTAAAACCAACAGAAACATGTACACACTCAAACATTCACACACACCTACATGAACGCCAGACACATCTGAGCAATGCGAGTCATCTAAATAAGGCTGGTGAGGTACTTAAATATTTGGGGGGAGACATTGCCATCCGTATAACACGAGCTCAAACGCACACCAGCACACTGTGCAAAGGCTACAAATCATTGGTTAAGAATTATTTTAATCATCATATCATATTCCATTGAGATTAAAGGTGTAATAATGTTAAATAATGTTGAGAAAGAACCATAGGACATGACTGGGACATACAGAAGACCTGTTCACTCAGGTAGATATGTGCTGTGCAGTTGCTGTCACAGACCAGATTGAAATGAGCCCCAGTTTAGGAGACATGTCAATGAGGATTATCTACTAAGAGGGATTCTTAGACCCAGATTCGGATTAGATTAGAAGCAAGCAATAATAAAGACAGACAGTTTAAAATACTCTGGTTCAAGATCCAAGATGAAATAGATGAACAACAGTGGTGTTCATGATGTGTGTTTTTTAACCAGGTCCAGAGTATCTGAGGTATGGAATGCAAACATTCTCAATCAGAAGAAATATCAGTTATCATTTGTTTTATACATTAAAATCATATAATCAACATCTGGCAAACTCAGTTGACACAAACATCATCATCATCATCATCGTCTTCTTCTTCCAAGATACAGATCAATCGTACATTTGTAACCATAGACATGATTGGTCCTTAAAATCAGGCAAAGTAAGAGGCCAGCACTTTCCTGTGAGGGGTTAAGATGACATCTGACTGTGCCAAGGTCTCATAGCGCTACAGCTAAGGATCCTATTCAATGATGTACGAGGAGGAGGAGGAGGAGGAAGAGGAGAGAGAGAGGTAGTGGGAGACTGAGATGGTGAAAGGAGAACAGAATGCATATGAGGGAGAGAAAAGTAGAACAGAACAGATAACTGCTCGAGATGACGGTACCCATTAGAGACACAAAGGGTCTACCAGGGCATTCAGCAGGGGCTGGCCACAAGCTTTACACTAATCATGAGAGAGAGACTGATAGAGACCAACCCAAGTAGGAAAAAGAACTCCTCCTCAACACACCCAGCTGACCCTGCATGAGACCCACTTTAGTTCTTTACAATAGAACCTCCAATCATGTTACTGTATTTCAATCGTTCAGGGACGTATAAATAGCTACAGCTGATTCCTTTTTTATATAATATATATATATATATACACACACACATACATACATACATACATACAAGATTAATACAAACCAAGTTGCCGTCAAGAAGTGAAAAATAATAACACGAGCACAGGCAAACCTGACCACAGACTGCACACATGCCTCTGCCTGAGCAGGCTCTCTGGTTCACTGCAGGAGCTTGGGTCTTCCTTCTCTCTTCTCCTGGTTTCTAACCAAGCTTCCTTCTGTCCAGAGGTGAACAGAGCCGTAGGAACAGCAGCCAATCGCAGCCAGAGTTGGACGGGTTTAGACCACAGATGGGGCCAATCAGATATAAGTCGCAGAGAACCAGAAGACAGTGTTTAAAAGTACATTCAGTAGTAAAGCAAACATTAACCCCGTGTTAACCTCCACCATCCTCCTCCGTCCCTCTCCCCGTCCTCTATGGGGTTCCACTCCACCCCTCCAGCCCTCTCATGCTGCCAGCAGACAGAGCCATGATAGAGGGAAGAGAGAGAGAGAGGGGGGGGGGGGTGGCATCCAGCTGAAGACAGACAGGTTGAGCCAGATGATGAGATGACAGTCAGACGCTGGAGGGAGGTGGTGACATGGTCCAGTGTTGACACGCAGCCCAGGACGCAGGGAGAGAGGGCCAGGTGTCCAGGAGCTCCAGCTAGCCCGAGGTCTGAGCACCTCCCCCACTGTTCTCTTTGCTGAGCCGGACGATCTCCTGAGACAGGACCTCCAGATCCTACAACACCAGAGGGGACACACACAATGTCAAGGCCTCGGAGACGGACACCAACTACCCAGGTTCCTTGTGGTATGGCTCATCAGAAATCCAGGCTGTGGATGGTAATAGACTGACTGGAGGCTGGTGGGGGTGTGGGGGTGTAGAGGAGCAGGTGGACTGGGAGGGGCCAGCCACCTGGCCGGACCAGCACTGAGTTTTGTGTGGTTCTGCAGCCCAGATTACATTTTAACAGGCCTGTTTGTCATTAGTCTGGTACTGGGCTTCATGCAGGGTTCTACCAAGGTTATAGCTGTGTGTGTGTGTGTGTGTGTATGTGTGTGTGTGTGTGTGTGTGTGTAACCTTCAACTCTCTGTAGGTGTGCGCAACTACACACATAATCAAATACTCATTGGCTGGCTGTCTCATATTTCATTCTGAAGCGTGACTGCATACAGCATCCAGTTATTGAAGACAAAACATGACGCCAACACACACACACACACACATAAAATCCTATTCTGCCACGGTATACTCAGAGACACATGATTCAGAGCCCACTGCATCATGGGACAAGGGGACCTCCCACATCTTGGCTTCACATGAATAGTAAGTATGGTGTGTGTGTAGGTGTTCTGATGTAACACACACACACACACACACACAGCCCACCCATTTGTCCTTAATTTATCTTTATTAGTCAGCTGTTCTTCCAGTATGTTACCTTCACCAAGAAACCTATATCATGTCTGTATATCTGTATATAGTATGTGCGTGTGTACATGTGTGTGTACGTGTGTGTACATGTGTGTGTCCTGTACCTTCTGTAGATGCATGTTCTTGGTCAGCTGTTCCTCCAACATGTTCTGCAGTTTCTTGTTCATTTCTCTCAGGTTCTCGTCCCCAGGCTTGACCAGGTCCCTGAGCACAGAGCCAAGGCCCCCTCGCTCCAGCAGAGGCCCCCCGTGACCGTGACCCCCGTGGCCTGCGGGCCCCCCGGCCCCCTCTAGAGGAGACAGAGGAAGAGGATGGCGAGGAAGGAAACAAAGTAATGATATATATTGTTACGTTGTCATAACGACACCTTTAACAGCAACCAATCACCTCCCTACATATCGCACCTGAATAACAACCTAGGAAACACAACAGTAGGAATGTCCAGGGAGCCTGCAGGAGAGGCAGGTCACAGGTCAAATCACTGCAAAGGGGTTTCCTCAGGACACAAACAGGGGTGCTGTGATTTGTCTCTGCTGCCAGCTTTGGAAAGGGCATATGTCTGTGTGTGTGCTGCCAAGGTAGTAAGGGCTCTGTTGACAGCCACACGCCTCTCACTTTACACTGTCTGTGGGGCCAGCCACCATACACAGAGATCTGCTTACACAAACACATCCCTGAAAGCTGGAGCCAAGAACTCACACACAGACACACAAACACAGCGTCTGCACACATAGGCATAGACACGACAGTTCGACCAGAATTAGGGATGATGTAATATAAAATGGAAAAAGAGGGGAGAAGACGAAAGAAAGAGAGGTTCAGGGAGAGAGAGAGAGAAAAGGTGAGTTATTCAAGGTGGACCAAACACACCATCTGCAACATTTGAGACCAGCTGAACACACACACACACACACACACTTGCAGACCAACCCTAACTGTACAGCCGCGGACACAAGAGTCCATCTGAGCCTAACAGGAGAGATGCAACACCACAGGTACGTGAATCAGAGGGGGTGGAGGAGGAAGTCGAGGGATGGATGGATGGATGGAGAAGGGATTTGATGCAGAGGAAAGCAGGCTATTCCTGGAAGACCTCCCCCTTCTCTCTAAGAGCAGATTCCATGGGGAGGAGTCGTATGAGGTAAGGTCTCAGACTGCAGACCCACCCTGGGTGTGTGCGTTTGTGTGTTTACATGTCTGTAGCTCTGCCCTTACATGTGAGGGAGTGTGTGCCTGGCACGAACGTATGAATGTCTGACTGCCCGCAGCTTTCATCTCTTACTACTTTACCTCTCCCTTAAATTTCTCACTCCATCGCTCTCGTAATCCATCCTTGGCATCCAGTAAATCAGACTGTTCACTCAGCATTGTTTTATGTTCAGCTCACTTGTCAGTCTCGGTTCAGGGGTGGGCTCAATAGGACTGGTGATCACAGCTGATTGGTTAATATGGCAATCAATCGAGAGAACAAATCACAGGCTGTACCCCACCTGTTTTATTTCAGGGAGTCAGGGAGCTAGACCAACACTGTGTCCTGTTCGAGCATGCTGATTGGTTGGGCTTGGGGCAGACTACATGCCTGACTTGTGGAGTGAAGCTGAATGGGAGCCCTGCTATATCTGGATGGATATGTCAACGATGTGTGTGTGGTGACTACCTGCCTGAGCGCTGCTTACATTTCCATTAGACAGCTGTGATGACGGACAGGTCACTACATTGGAGCTGCTCGGAGCTACACACGCACGCACACACCAAGTCCAGTGTGGCTGTGTGTGTGGCTGTGTGTGTGGCTGTGTGTGTGTGACAGATAGAGAGTATCGAAAGAGACAGAAAGTATGAGATAAGGAAGTAAAAGGGCTCGAGAAATCAGCAAGAGAAATAGAGGGAGGGAGAGAAAGAGAGAGAGGGAGTGAGAGATAAGAGCCTCTACATTATTGAAGATGAGTGTTAGGTTCATTCAGCCATGTCTGCATCCTGAATCATTTACAGTCTGCTAATGTCAGGTCTCATTTAGCTAGACTCCCCCTACACACATATCTACAATAACACTCACCCCCAAACACATCTATAACAACTGCACCCTCCCCCTCACACCTACATTAACCCCCGAACATACGCACATCTACTATGAAATCAGCCCCACCCCCAAACTTGTCCCAGTCTCTAACACATCTATCGACCCCACCTCATATCTCATCCATATCCAGATAGCTGTGTTGATTCCAGCCTGCTTCCAGGATGCAGAATGATCAGAGCGACCCTGTCGCCTTGTCAAATATTTAGATTTATATGTGTGTGTGTGTGCATGTATGGTTCTGAAATCCTGCCATGTCATCACTCATGCCTTACGCCCACATACACACACACACACACACACACACACACACACACACACACACACACACACACACACACACACACACACACACACACACACACACACACACACACACACACACACACACACACACACACACACACACACACACACACACACACACACACAGGTGACGTAAGACATGTGAATGGCAATGCAGAGGAATTAATGCACCAAGGTGCACCCAGCAACCCTTCTCCACACACACGCACGCACGCACGCACGCACACACACACACACACACACACACACACACACACACACACACACACACACACACACACACACACACACACACACACACACACGCGCACACACACAGCCTGCATCCTCACACACATCTGCTGAGATGGCATTAAAATCCCTGTCTGCTTTTTTTTCTTTGCGCACTTCCTGTTGTCTGACAAGTCGGTGAACAGAAGCCCTTCTCACTTTTACTGTCCAATATTTACAATTAGAGGAGAGGAGTCTTGATGGGCTCTAGTCTGGCATTAAATGTTGAATCAGTCAGTCATGAAATTAAAACAGGGGGAAGCGTACAAACACGCACACAGACGCCCACACAGAGACACACACGCCCACCTTAGCATCTTCCTCTGACATGGTTTGTATCTCAGGGGAAGAGGCTCTCGTTCTCCTATATTCTTCTCTTTGTCTCTTTCAGAGGGCGTTGGTAAGGAGTCCCCTGCTTTCTCCCATCCCTCTCTCCCCTCATCTCTCCCCTCGTCCCTCCCAGTACTCCTTTCCCTCTAATAGGGGGTTGTGAGAAATAATCACCAGAAAGTCAGTGTGCCTGTCACATGGTACTGTGTGTGTGTGTGTGTGTGTGTGTGTGCGCGTGAGAGAGAGGGTAAGTCCCTCCATGCAAGTACAGTGGAAGAAGATAAGGTCCCTGAAAAGACAATCTGACTCTGCATTAGGTTTTACATGACCTTCCCTCCTCATCAACTCAGGAACGCGCACACACACACACACACACACACACACACACACACACACACACACACACACACACACACACACACACACACACACACACACACACACACACACACACACACACACACACACACACACACACACACACACACACACACACACACACACACACACACACACACAGGCCCTCCTGCCTTGTTCTGCCAACAACCCAGCAATTCTTAACCATCATAAAAGATGCACAGGTTTTCTGGGTTCAGGCAGTTTACTGACTCTTCCTTACTAGATTCGGGGAGAGAGGAGGCACACGGGAGAGGAGGCTATGCATTATCTACTGTTAAATATTCATGTGAATCCTTCCCGAGATTAGAGCTAAATGTTCAGCTAACAGATTAAATGTCATAGGGCCGATATGAGCTTCACACAAACATGGAAGGAACACCCAGCACACCCAGCACCCACACGTCCTCTCCAGACTACTTCTCTGTCTCTTCTCTGCCTCTCTCTACACCAGCTGTGGTCACCACACCAATCAGAGTCAGAGCTGCTCTAGTACAATCAGAGCTGCTCTAGGACAGTCAGAGCTCCTCTAGGACAGTCAGAGCTGCTCTACGACAGTCAGAGCTCCTGTAGGACAGTCAGAGCTCCTGTAGGACAGTCAGAGCTCCTCTGGGACAGTCAGAGCTCCTCTGGGACAGTCAGAGCTGCTCTAGGACAGTCAGAGCTGCTCTACGACAGTCAGAGCTCCTGTAGGACAGTCAAAGCTGCTCTAGGACAGTCAGAGCTCCTGTAGGACAGTCAGAGCTCCTCTGGGACAGTCAGAGCTCCTGTAGGACAGTCAGAGCTGCTCTAGGACAGTCAGAGCTCCTGTAGGACAGTCAGAGCTCCTCTGGGACAGTCAGAGCTCCTCTAGGACAGTCAGAGCTCCTGTAGGACAGTCAGAGCTGCTCTAGGACAGTCAGCTGCTCTAGGACAGTCAGAGCTCCTCTGGGACAGTCAGAGCTCCTCTAGGACAGTCAGAGCTCCTGTAGGACAGTCAGCTGCTCTAGGACAGTCAGAGCTGCTCTAGGACAGTCAGAGCTGCTCTAGGACAGTCAGAGCTCCTCTAGGACAGTCAGAGCTCCTGTAGGACAGTCAGCTGCTCTAGGACAGTCAGAGCTGCTCTAGGACAGTCAGAGCTCCTCTAGGACAGTCAGAGCTGCTCTACGACAGTCAGAGCTCCTGTAGGACAGTCAGAGCTCCTCTGGGACAGTCAGAGCTCCTCTAGGACAGTCAAAGCTGCTCTAGGACAGTCAGAGCTCCTGTAGGACAGTCAGCTGCTCTAGGACAGTCAGAGCTGCTCTAGGACAGTCAGAGCTCCTCTAGGACAGTCAGAGCTCCTCTAGGACAGTCAGAGCTGCTCTAGGACAGTCAGAGCTCCTGTAGGACAGTCAGAGCTCCTCTAGGACAGTCAGAGCTCCTCTAGGACAGTCAGAGCTCCTCTAGGACAGTCAGAGCTGCTCTAGGACAGTCAGAGCTCCTCTAGGACAGTCAGAGCTCCTCTAGGACAGTCAGAGCTCCTCTAGGACAGTCAGAGCTGCTCTAGGACAGTCAGAGCTGCTCTAGGACAGTCAGAGCTCCTGTAGGACAACTCAGAGTCCCAGCAGTGCTCTCCAGTCGCTGCCACTCAAGGCGCTCACGTAGAAGGAATCGTCATTTCAAGTTGCGCTGGGATCCAAACCTGAGCCAGAGTCTCCCACAGGAAGCTGGCCCGGCGCAGCCATGTGTACACTGCGTATCGACCAGTCGGCCATGTCTCAGACGTGACAGTTGTTTTTTTTTCTTGTGGGGCTTGACAGTTGTAAAAAGGCCCACGGACCTCTCAGTGGAACCCAGGAGGATTTGCAGGCCTCTGATGGGAAGGGGCCAGCCTCCCAGGGTTAGCGACAGATCTGATCTAAGGCTCAGAATGTGAGGTGGGGAAAAGGTGCGTTTTTTTAGAGAAGCCAAACTAGCTCTCCCTTCTCTGGGACTCACCAGAGCATGCTCTGACAGAGAGAGTGCAGAGTGGTGTTGTCACTACAACCTGACCAGCGCAGCAGAGGCTAGGTTTGTGTGTGTGAATGAGCGTGCGAGAGAGAGTCCACATTCGCGTGTGTTAGAAAACGGTGTCTGTAGTAGAGCAGTTCTGAGGCGCTCATGCAGAGGAATGAGGCCAGACTGGTGTTCCTCCAGACAGTTCCGGATCAGACCAGTCCTGCGTCAGAGCACAGCGGAACCTCACCAGGCTCCTCAGCCTCTGAGCATCGCACCAGACGAGGATGGTCTGCCCTCCAGCCCCTCCTCTCCAATAGAAGGTCGCCTGATCTCATTCCCAGCAGTCTGCTGTGTGATCTCACTCCCAGGGTCCTTGGTGTTAATGGGGCTCCATCTATCACTGCAGCTTCTGTTCAAGCTCATCTAGCCTCTACGGAGATAAGAGAGGAGACTGGGACGCTAATCGAAATGTAGCACAACAGATCATCGCTGCTGAGGAGATACACCCAGCCCCAGCCTCAACCCCCCCCCCCCACCAACCCCAGCCTCAGCCACAACCCCAGCCTCAACCGCTCTCATCCTCCCATACCACCCCCCCCCCCTCAACCTCACCCTTCATCCACCTCCTCCTAGAGACCCTATCAGTACCACCCTCCCCTGACCCTCAAACACAGCCCCACCCCCTCTCAACCTCACACTCCATCCACCTCCTCCTAGAGACCCCGACAGTACCACACCTCCCCATCCCCACACATGTAGGTCCACACCCTGCCATCCTCAGCCGCGTTCAGCTCGGTCTGCTTTCAGAGAACCAGAGCTTCAGTGTTCAGGTCCATCCGAGCTCCCCAGCCCCACGGACTGAAATAGACCTTCTATTAATAGCACCGCTGGAGCTTTTCAGTGGAGTTTGTAAAAGCATAACAGAGAGAAACGTGTTCTGGTGTAATAATAGAATAAAGACAAACTGTCCGCATGGACGCGGGTCTATTTGTGTATCAGATGCGCTGGTGCTGTGTGATATTGTTTGATGTTTGCGCTCTTCTCCTGCCCTGCTTTCATGACAAACAGCCTGGCCTTCATCTCTGTCTGCGTTCTCTTCTGAACAGGCTGTGTTCGTCTGACATGGACACACAGCACCAGGTCCACATTAAAGATGCCTCAGACTCGGTGGTCTGTAGCAGAGGTCAACACAGGCTTCAAACCTGGAGGATGGTGGCCTACTAACTGCCAGTGATGCTGATGGGCAATCAGAGGAAGAGAGAACGAAAAATAAGTGAGTGAAAGAAACAGGGAGGGAGAGAGAGAGGACAGGGGGGTGAGGAAAAGAAGAGACGCAAAAAAAGAGAGAGGAAGAAAGAGAGCCATACCTATTCGGCTGTCCATGACGTAGGTCTCGATGATGGCGCTCTTCTTACAGATGTCATCGGCCATGGAAGAACAGCTCACCTCCAGGTGCTTCACCTAGGGCAACACACACACACACATCAGGCTCCTGAAGTGCAAACACAAATAACACACGTTCACACACAGAAGCGATTGTGTCTGTACCTTCTCCTCCAACATCCACTTCTCCTGCTGAACCTCAGCCAGTCTCTGAAACAGCTCACTGACCTCGTCATCTGAGAGGTCTGCTGGCCGCTGGGACTGGGGGCTGCCTGTGTTCGACTGGACACACACACACACACACACACATTATCAGTGGATAAGCCAGTCCGAATATGTCCATTTGTCCTGAGCTGATGTGGCTGAAGTCGCTAGCAGCTGATCCACAGCAGCATTCAGGGTTAGTTTCTCTCTCCCTCTATCCATCCATCCATCCGTCTCCTGTCATCTGGTCTATCTCTCTCCTCTTTCCATTCGCCGCAGAAACATCTGCTTGTTGTAGCTGTTCTATCAATAGTAACCGTGTTATATTTAGACTACAGACATGGTGAGACAAGGAGGCAGAGGTAGAGGAGAGAGGAGTGACAGGCAGGCAGACAGGTCATCTCCCTGTTGAGCTGTCAGTGTGTCGGGGCTGTGACACTGGAGGGTCAGCCTCTTATCAAATCAGCCTCATGTGATCAGCCTCATGTGATCAGCCTCTCATCACATCAGCCTCATGTTGATCAGCCTCTCATCACATCAGCTTCATGTGATCAACCTCTTATCACATCAGCCTCACGTGATCAGCCTCATGTGATCAGCCTCTTATTACATCAGCCTCATGTGATCAGCCTCTCATCACATCAGCCTCATGTTGATCAGTCTCTCATCACATCAGCCTCATGTGATCAGCCTCTCATCACATCAGCCTCATGTTGATCAGTCTCTCATCACATCAGCCTCATGTGATCAGCCTCTCATCACATCAGCCTCATGTGATCAGCCTCATGTGATCAGCCTCATGTGATCAGCCTCATGTGATCAGCTCCAGGCCTGGCTGCTCCTGGTTCTTCCCCAGAGGTGCGTCACCTTGTTGGAGGTGTGAGGCGCGGCCCCCTCCTTCATCATCTCCCTGTAGCTGAAGGACGACACGCTGCTGCTGTCTCCTGTCTGCTGGGTTCGACTGGGAGAGCTGATCTCTGACAGCACCAGCTCCTCCAGGCCTGAGCACACATACACACAAAACACACACACACAAAACACACAAACACACACACACACACACAAAAAACACACACGTTTATTTTTTTGAGATAGAAAGTATCCAAGTACTTTAACCATCCATCGCAAATACACACAGAGACTTAGGATCTGGATTAGGCACCCCTGGACTAGCCCCTTAAAGCCCTCCTTCTCCCTGGCCGCTGGACATAGATAAAGCAGCCTACTTTAAAATGTCTGATCCTCTACTTTCTCCAGAACGCCCATTAAACATTTACAGAGTCAGTTAAATTATCCATAGAGCAGAGTAGCAGCAGGGGGCTGGGCTGGACCGGGCCTGGTCGGCACCAGGAGAGACGTGCACGGACCCCCTCCACTCTCACAGACCCTCACCACTGCTGGGACACACTCTTGAAGTAGCCGTGGTAGGGGGGCATCAAATATTAACACAATTGCATCTCTTTGACTGTGTGTATGTGTGTGTGTGTGTGTGTGTGTGTCCGGTGGGTTCCCTTAGGAATAATTGTTATTTGGAAACACCACATATACATACACACACACACAGATAAACACAAACATGCTCTTATGGATGACAAACACTCACTGCACTGTGCAGTGCTGTGCAGACTGACAGCTCATGCTTTGGTGGATTTGAGGACCAGATGAAGATCCTGATGCAACGAGCACACACCGTGACACACACTCACTTCAGCTCTGTGGGTGCAGTTAAACGTCGGATCGAAAATACAGTTAATCTTGGATCATCCCACCCCCCCCCCCCCCCCCACCCCCCCCCACCACCATCTTCTTGATGGCGGTGATGTCAGCGCCTCTACATATATGGTTTCTACATGCGCTGATGCGTCCGGCGTGCTGTACCATGCAGGCGTGGCCGTTTTGACAGCGCCGCCCTCTGCATGTGTGCAGCGTCTGCACGCTCCCCCGCAGGTCGCCTGGCCTGGGATGAATGTTTCACGTGTGTGCGTTTGAACACGCTGCAGAGACATGAGAGGACGTCCTGGGGATGGCCTGCTCATGTGTCCATACATTATACATCTCTGCACCTCTACACACACCACGCTCACACCCCATCAGCCACGCCCAGCAGCCAGTGCTACGGGCCATGAACACACACACACACACCCTTCACGACACACACACACCTTTGAGTCAAGGTCCAGGTGGTGAGCGAGGTATCATCTGCTCACCTGTATACTGTACTATCTAGTTACTATCTTGTATACCCCCAAAGTGTGTGTGTGTGTGTGTGTGTGTGTGTGATCACCTGTCCTGGTCTTGGTGTTGGTGAGAATCTCCTGAAGTCGCTCCTGCAGCTTATCAGCTCTCTTCCTCTCCAGCTGGAGCTGCCTCTTCAGGTCCTTCAGCTACACACACACACACAAACACACACACAAACACACACACACAGATCAGCGTGGAACAAACCCGACCTCACACCTGCCGAATCCACAAAGTCCAGTGCGGTAGAGGTGTGTCGCACTTACTGCTGCACTCCCCTTCTTCTCCAGGATCCTCTGGCCGTCCACAGTGTCTTTGATCTCCTGTCACACACACACACACACACACACACACACAGACACACACACACACACAAACACACACACACACACACACAGAGACACACACACACACACAGACACACACAGAAACACACAGAAACACACAGACACACAGAAACACCCAGTGTAAGGTCGTAGTGGGATCATCAAACCCAGCATGTGAAGCTTCAGTGAGGAGGTGCTACCTGTTTCAGCTTGCTGATGGTCTGGCTGTGCTCTTCACGCTCGCTCTCCACCTGCACCAGCTGCTGCTTCACCAGCTCTGAGGCAGCGTTCTGCTCCTGAGGACAGGGTCAGCCAGACAGGGTCAGCCAGACAGGGTCAGCCAGACAGGGTCAGCCAGACAGGGTCAGCCAGACAGGGCTAACAACACAGCTCACACAGCTGAAACCGTACTGTGGTCCTCCCTTAACAGGGACCCCAAATCCACTGCACTGCATATTAAGTCTGATCAAGTGGTGATATAGAGACTAAGTGACCAATAACAGGAAACCAAAGTATTAATAACTGTCATTAGCTGTTGTTTTGGTTCGGTAACTAAGAACTCTTCAACTCTACTTTCTGCCTCCACTGTTCCACACAGAGAAATCCTTCCCCGCCACAGCATCAGTATAATTAGCTTAGTGTTCGCACACCCTGATAATAGAATTATCTACAGTGGGTGTGGGATTTACATATTAGGTTGATCCTGTGTAATAGTTTAATTTAGAATTAACCTTGTAGTACTGCTACAGAGACAAAAACATTGCTTATTGGAACAGTGGATTTTATTTGAAGTAGGGCTGTACAGCATAGTGCATCCACACACACACATACACACACTCAGTTAATGACACACTCAAACCTATGATGAAGCCCTCCAAACCAATCACAGCCCTCATGTTAGAGTTCTTGTGTGTGTGTCGTTTGTGTGTGTGTGTCGGCGTGGATGTGTGACTGTACCTCCAGCTGGACAGCGTGTTCTTTCTGCAGCTTCTCAATGTTCTCCTTGTGTTCTAGTGTGTTCTGTTCCATGTTCTCCTGCAAAGCACAGACAGAAGGTGAGAACCATGTCACATGTCAGTAGACACTGCGTTGATGAGAAGGAACGAGCAAGGATCTGCAGCCGGGGGAAAAACAAACAAAATGATTACGAGGGAGAACTGATTACAGTCTTTCACCGGCTCATTCCCTCCCTCTCTACCCCCCCCCACACCCCCCCACACCCCCCCCACCCCCCCCCCCCCTCACACCCCCCCCCCACACACACACCCCCACACCCACTATTCAAGTAGTAGCCATTCAACAACATGAGTGACAGTGAGATAGAAAAGGGATGCAGTGACACCTTGTGGAGAGCTTGTCAGGGAGGGTGATGGACTGACCCTGTGTCCCTGTGTGTGCTGGACGTACCTCGGCCTCCTTCAGCCTGCGCTCAAACCAGCCCTTGGTTCCCTCCATGGCCTGGACCTGAGCCTGCAGCTCCTCCACGCTCTGCTGGAGACCCTCCAGCTCCTTGCAGCGAGCCTGGGGGAGGAGGAGGAGGAGTCACACAAGACAGCCGGACACAAACTCCTCCTCAGACCATCTTTTATCAACTCTCCCCTCTCTCCTCCTCATCCTTCTCCCTCCCTCCCCCCACCCTCTCTCCTCCTTACCTTCTCCTCCCGGAGCTGGCCCCTGATCTCCTCCTCAGTGCGGTTCTTCTCCTCGTGGAGCCCCCGGAGCTCCTTCTCGTAGCGCGCCCTCACGCCCAGCACCTCCTTCTCCTGCTGGAGGCGCACGTCGCTCAGCTCCTCCTTGTGACGGTGCTTCTCCTGGTTCAGCTCCATGGCCAGCTCGTCCAGCATGGCCTTGCGCTTCTCTGCTGTCTGGGGGAGGTGTGTGTGTGTGTTGGGGGGGGGGGGAGGTGTGTGTGTGGAGGAGAATAATAAACAGAATAAAGCCATAATCCACTGATGGCTCTACGCTGTCCTGTCCTGTTCTTTGGCCCAGCTCCCAGAAAGAGGGATACTTTCATAAAGTCCTCTGCTGAGACTGTTAATATTGTGTGTCTCCAAAAAGGTGCCGTTCACTGTGAAAAGATATGACCCCCCCGCCCCCCGCCCCCGTCCCTCCCGCCCCTCCCTGAGACATCGCCTAATTTTCCCTCAGAATGCAGTGTTAATCACAGCCGTGGTTACTTTGCTCTGATAAGCAGCCACGCTGTGTGTGCGCGCACCTTCTTGGCATCATCGAGCTCCCGCTGTAGCCTGTCTTTGTCCTGCCCTTCCTCAGTGAGCTGCTCTAGAAGTTTGCTGTTGGCAAAGCTGGACTCCTGCAGACGTGGCCGGACAGCAGGGTGGAGAGAGACAAGGAGAGCAGGTGGAAAAAGACACAGACATATGGGAGGAGGCACGGGGGGGAAGGGCCAGACAGACAGGGTAGGTAGGGGCAGACAGACAGGGTAGGTAGGGCCAGACAGACAGGGTAGGTAGGGGCAGACAGACAGGGTAGGTAGGGGCAGACAGACAGGGTAGGTAGGGGCAGACAGACAGGGTAGGGGCAGAGAGACAGGGACAGGAAAATTAGGCAACAGACAACAACAACAAAAATATGTTATTGATATATCCTTCATTAGTCAGACAGTCTGCCTGTGTTTACGTATCTGTGTGTGTGTGTGTGTGTGTGTGTGTGTGTGTGTGTGTACCTGTAGCTGTGAGTTCAGGTCGTCTCTCTCAGCCCGTCTCTGCTGCACCTCTGTTGCCAGAGCAGCATTCTGGTCCCTCAGCAGGTTCAGCTCCTGAGTCTTCACGGTCTGGATCTACACACACACACACACACACACACACACACACACACACACACACACATACACACACACACACACACAGTGATGTCCTCTACATGTGTGTACTCAGTTCTGACACACCGTTATCCGCTCTCTCTTCTCACACTCAGAAACACAAGAGATGGGAAAAGGTGGGGAATGAGGTGGCTTGAGAGGCCCCACATGGACAGAGAGAGAGGCAGGCCTGCTGGGTGTCAGGTGCTGAGTACCTTCACATCACACCAGAGAGCCATGCAGCTCCCATCTGGCAGGTTAATATGACATGCATAAGATCTCAGCCCAGGGTTAGTACTGACTAACTGACAGGCGGCCCCTGAACATGGTATCCTAGGATCTCCCAATATCCGGGCAAACTCCTTATATTTCAGGTAAAAGTTCTAATGCTCTACATAGCATCTAAATTAGCCTAAAAATATGTATTTGATATGGTTCTCAGTAATGATGAGGGGTTACAGTGATGGTTGAGGGGAATGTGATGATGCAGGTTCTAAGTGCGCTAGGTTCCCCGTGTTCTAAGTACCTGTTCTAGAGCAGCCAGGTTAGTCCGGAGAGCATCGTTCTCCGTCAGGATGCTCTCCACCTGCTCCTGACTGACGGCACTCTGACACGCTACCTGAGGTCACGGCGTCATGACCCCCGGAGGAGGAGGGGGTTTGGGGAGAGAAGGTGAAGAAACAAAGAGAGAAATAGAGAGAGAGAAAGAGAGAGCAAGAGGGAGGGAGAGAGAGAGGAGAGAGAGAGAGAGAGAGGAAGAGAATAGGAAAACAGCAGAGCAAGGATGACCGGCAACACACAGGAGAGAGAGAACACAGGGAGGAGGAGAGAAGAAAGACAGGAAGCCAGATTAGAAGAGGTGCATATGCAAGAGCAGGGAGGAGCCACTCCTCCATGCAGGGAGCACACACACACATACAGACAGGTGCGGGTACACACACACACATACAGACAGGTGTGGGTACACACACACACATACAAACAGGTGCAGGTACACACACACACAGGTTTAGGTACTGGCCCAGTCTCTCTCTCACACAGACACAGGCTTTCTCTCTGTTGTCCTCTCCAGCACCTCACAGTAATCCATCATTGCAGGAGTCATCCTTAGTTAACCTTTCCATCAAGCGCAAATTAATGGGTCTCACTCTAGAGATGACTTCACAGTTTCCAAACTTCCTGACAAAACCCAGACTAAAAGTAGAGGTTACGCAGTTCCATGACTGTCTGTTTGGGTTGAGCCACAGCCTTGTGTGTGAAAGAGAGAGAGAGAGTGAGAGGAAGAAAGAGAGAGAGACTCACTTGGTCTTTGAGGGAGTGTAGAGCCAGCTCATGCTCCTTCTGTCGACTTTGCAGCTGTTCCCTTAGTTCAGCAGTGGTCTGAAAAGGACAGGACAACAACAGCATGAGAAGCACGCGCACACACACAATGCGCACAAATACACAGACACACACACACAGGAAGTGAGGTGACGTCTGACCTGACTGGCTGCCACCAGGTCTGCCTGAAGCCTCTGGATGCGGAGGTTCATGGACTTGCTCTCCTCCTCCCTCTTCTGCTGGAGCTCATCGATCTTAGTCCTGCAAAGAGAGGGAACGTGTGAGAGAGAGGGAGGGATAGATAGACACCGACAGAGAGAGAAAGACATAGATAACAAAAATAAACTGGTAAAAAGAGAGAGAGACAGCTGTTGGTACAGAGGAGGGTCTAATCAGAAGGTACTTAACCTGCTGTCATTGTACAGGGCCTCCTTTTCCCCCTGCAGACGCATGAAGCTGCAACACACACACACACACACAGGACTATCGTGAGGGGAACCCACCCTAACAGGATTTGATCATATCGAAAGCAGCCATGACCCAGAGGGCTGCTACAATCTATCTCATACCTCTCCTGCTTCTTCTTCAGCTTGTCAGATAGCTGGAAGACACACACACACACACGTTAGCTGGCATGTTACCTACATCTGGGATGGGTATCGTCATTGTGCATGTCTGGCAGTGTGTGTGTGAGAGTGTGTGTGTGTTGGCTGTTACCTTTGTTATCTCTTCCTGTAGCTTTGTTATCTCTGTCTGTTTCGATGCCTGGAAGAGGAATAAGAAGCGAGAGAGGAGTCGATATTTCAGTTCAACATGACAGTTTCAACCTGAAAGGTCAGACTATTTACTTCCTTTCTTTCATAAAGAGAAAAGGTTGTGGGTGTGTATGTTTATGTGTGTGGGTGTGTGTGTGTGTGTGTGGTTATGGATGTGTATGAGTGTGGGTGTATGGGTGCGTCCAATCACCTCAAGAGCTGTTAGCTGCTCCCTCAACAGTCTCTTCTCCTCCACCTCAGTGTTCAGCTGCAGCTCCACCTCTGGTCCAAAGCATTGTGTTATTGGACACAGCGCTGCAGACCAGCCAATAGCACCCTGCTTTACTACACCACAGCTCCTCACTGACACCGCCGCTCCTGAGGGTACGCAACACGCAGCAGGGCTAGCACGCTACATGCAACAAGCCTAGCATGCTAGGCTAACACGCAGCCGGAGCAAACACTGTAAACAGCAGGGCTGACACCCAAGCCCAACTAGCCCACTGCAAGCAGCTAGGCTAATAAGCTACATGGAGAGCAAGCAACTCTACTATGTTAGGCACTGCTGGGGTTCCTAACTACATCCTACAAGCTACACCAGGGTACATAGACAAAAGAACCCCGGAAACACAATATGTGTGTGTTTTAGATTTAGGATTAAAAGATGTCTATCCTCAGCCATAGTGTTAGTAAAAGCAGCTAGTCAGCGCCTGTATATGATGTATGCATATATAAACGCTGTGGGCGTCGGCGTAGTCAATGTGTTGCTAGGCCCAGCAGGCCTTGCCCCAGGGAGCCTGCAGTAAGGACCAGTCAAACGGAAGTCGATCTACCCGGCCAATCAGATTAGAGGCATTAAAGAAGGTCATGTTGAATTATTTAACACGATGGAACTCTACTCACCGCTTAGCTCGTTTACTCTCTGCTCCAGCTTGACACACTTTGAATCTGCCTGCCAACACCGAAAACAATTATGTTTTAAAAGATGCCGACCTGGTATTAATTATTCCACTAGGGGGAGTTGTTGTGAGAGGACTGGAGGAGTCATTTAACAAAGAACGATGGGATGGGAACTCCCAGGATAACACTTAGCTGTAACACACCTGTTCCACTCTGTCATTGGTTCCTGATGAAGACTCCTCCCCTTTTGCGCTGACGTCAGATTGACATTGGACACCGTTGCTGTCGCCGCTGTCCGTCTCTGTGGTGTCATTGATCTGAGACTGCCTCTCCATGAGCTGCTGAAGGGCTGGAGGGGTGAGGAGGTACATTTACATGTATTCATTTAGCTTTTATCCAAAGTGACTTCCAAGAGAGACCTTTACCAAAGGGCATCGGTCACTGATCAAAACAACGAGATAGTCCCCAAACATTGAGTCAGATTATGAAGCATTTGTTTTGAGAACCCCAAAGTTAGCCAAAGGTAGGAGACCACAAGAACATTCAGTTAAACAAGTTAGAATTAAACAAGATGAACCTCAAAAAAGTGTGCCATTTTACACCACAAACACTCACTTTGGAACACTCTCACTCGCATACAAACACACACACACACAAACAGACCTGCCATCTTCTTCTGAAGGGCGGCATTTTCGGCTTGTAAGTGGAGCAACTCTGCATCTACCGGTGCGGAGGCGGGACTAGAGGCCGCAGGGGGAGGAGTTTTCCCCTCCTTCAGACACTGGTTCTCCTGTTCCAGCTGTTCGATCTGGGAACACAGCTACAATCCAGAGGAACACGCAGACCATTACCATACGTCAACTCATTGGAACCAATACAGAAGAGTAACGTATTTACCCGGTAGCCATATATATTTCATTAACATGAATATGCATCCACACCTTGGACAGCTCCTGCATCAGAGTGCTGTTCTGCAGTCTGAAGTCGTCTTCCTGGCTGTGCAGTTTCCCCTGCAGCATCTCATTCTCGCTGAGCAAAGCATCCACCTCCTGAAGACACACAGCAGTACATTCATTCACAGGCAGGAGCTTAAACACGGACGACCCTTTTACTGGGTGACACAGTAAATCATCTGCCCAGCAGATAGTCTTGAGTTTTTTTTTCAACTGTACCAAGATGAATGTGAATCAATCCATGTAGTGTCATACAACTCACCTGAGCTTTTTTACTCTTATTTAAAGCCTGAGGATAAGAATTCAAAACAAAAAAACATAATAGTTACAGATTGAACACAACTCTTTCTACTTACAACTATGAGTGTGGAGTCTAAATGTGGACATCAGCAAACTGTAAACACGTATTACATGACTCATGCAGTGACTTAAATACATGCATCCATGCAGCAGAGTTCAGGTGGACTGTATGACAGAGGTTTTTTCTGAGTCAGATATATGGGGCCATGAACCAAAGGTTAACTTGATCACAAACACACTATTTCCAGTTCTGATCGGAGCCTGCAGAAGTTTGATCTCTACCTTCTGGGCTTTGATGTAGTCCTTCTCCAGAGTCCCAGCCTTCTGACGGAGGGCAGTTAGCTCTGAAACACACAGCATTTACTGAAGGGCTTTAGAAATAACCCACTCCCTGGTCCTGTGGGTAACTTTGAGACAGCACTGATGAACTTAACCTTTCTGGTTAACAGAGATGGATCAACCCTGATTTTGCTGTTTATGAACCTCAACATTGTTACAAGATCATGAGACTGTACTATAGCAGACAACTCCAAACCAACACTCAGAAACAGCTTACCTGCTGTGTTCTTGCGCAGGTCATCAGACAGCTGGTAGTTCTGTGTTCTTAGTTCCAGCAGCTGAGCCTGAAATTATGAAATATGATAATAATCATTCCGTTTTTCTTGTGGGTGTTGGGTGCATGACTACAATGAGCAATCACAACGCTTTAGACTGTCATTAGCACTAATAAGAGATTCATGTCAGTAACAGACAGGTGAATTTATTAGATAAATGGCCTCTGCACAAGACTAGTAGCTATATAGGTAGCGATGTGTTTCTCTTTCTCCGACCTTAGTAGTAGCAGGCAAGCTAACACAAGTCACATTTGTTTACAACATGATCCAACACTGCCTGTGATTTCAGTGATGGACATCAATACACTATCCGATAACACTGATACAAGCTTGGTTACAGCTGGCACATATTCATCATACAAAAATACTGTGCTAGACTGTTAGACAGCTAGATGACCAGGTAGTCTACATCATCTATACAGGAGCTAATGCTAGCTATGCTACCTGTGCTAGCTGTGCCACAGCTCGCTAATCAGCAATTCATATGGGAAAATACGAATGTAATTATCAAGCTATCTGTGTTTGAGTTACTAGCTAAAACTAAAACATTGTTGCCCTGGATTTGGACAAGAGAAACCCCCCCGCAAAGTAACAGAAGCATAGCAATATAGCTAGGCTACCTAGGCAGGCTAAGTGGCTGACAGCGAGTTTCCTGTTCAATATTAGGAGGATTAAGAGTGACAGCAGCCTGACAGTGACAGCACGGTGCTGTGACATGACAGCAAGCAGTTTCTGCCGTACCTGCATTCGGTGAAACTCCTCTTCGGATAATGCCTGCGCCATCGTCATGCCTAATAGTAAGAGCTACAACTAGCTAGCCTCAGCGGGCAGAGGACACTGGGCGGATGGTCTGCGGGGGTGAGACGGGCGGGCGGGTGGGGGAAGACGCTGGATGGAGGTAGCTGATGTACAAAAATCCCCTTTACTTTAGCTAAGTCTACACACATCCACCACTAGGATATAGGCACTATGCATCCTGAGTATGTAGAACATAAATAATGAAGGCAGCAATTAATCAGATAGAGGCTACGTCTGTCTTTGGGTCGGGATGTTGCTGCTAGGCTTACAGTAGCTGTTGCCATTACTACACCTGTCCAGTAGGCGGCGTCCTCTTCTAGAGGTTAAACTGGTGTTGTGCCACCAGAAGCCCCTCTGCCACAAGAAGCACCCCGTCAGCGGGAGCGCGCCTAATTACCCACTTTAAACAAACAGTGAAGGATTTCGTCTTGCTATCAGCATCAAACGGAGGGGAGACAGATATCCTATTTGATATATATATTTTTTAATGAATGTCGGTCATTTGTGTAAATAACAGAAATCCTTAAAGCTCGTCTTTCAACCCGTATACTAGTCACGTACGCCAACCAACATTCTTGCTCCACGACATCGCATTCGGAGGAAATATACCCCAATTTATCCAAAAATATACCCCAATATATCCAACGGAAATCGTTCCAGTCCCCACCAGTGTACAGTAAGAAGCATTAGATGCTGGGATACACAGAAGTGAACAGAAGGGGCTGCCTCATGACAGGCTTGTTGTATTCATTACTGCCATGAAAGGCACCCCCTGCTAAAGAGTCCCATGGATGAAACTTAGCCTGGTTACCCATGCCGGTGCCCTCAGTGTACAGTAAGTAGCATTTAATGATGAGCTAACTAACTGTACATGGTTCTATGGGCATATGTGAAGCCCTCTATGACATTGCTTAGTAATAAGGGCTGTATAAATAAATGTTGATTTGATTTGTTAACCGTAGAATAGGAATATAAACATATGAATGTGAATACGAGAGGGTGGTAAAAAGCGTCTGCTAAATGAAAAAATGTAAACGTAAATGTAATGTTCTAATCTTAGTCCATGCTTGATGAATGAAAGTCAACGCGGAAACCCTTCATCCGTTGACAAGGAAATAGGCTCATTTCACTCTGTCCTGCCTGAAACCAGAACAACTTCTACAATCATTCGGACTTGGCTAGACACTGGCTATATCCTCCAATGGAGCTACATGCAAAGTTCGTGGACCAGATGAAATTCCTTTCCATGTCCAGCATCGCTACAGAGTACAGCGTGAGTGACAGATCCATGTTTTAGCCTTTTAGTCAACTTACATTGAATATGGTGTCCTCATAAGAAGTCTTCATAATCTGATTGGGGGTTGTAATAGTAAACGCCAGTGTTAAAAGGAATGTGGAATTTGGTCAATAATGTGAGAATCTGTAGATGCTGCAGCTGAATTCTGCAATTAATAAACCATAAGCAATAATAATAAATAAAAAAAAGAACGTCCACATCTACAGTGACATTTTGACAGCAGACCTAACAGGTTATAGGCCTGTCTTGTTTTGACTCAATACTGAAGCGAATGTAAAAATTAGCAGAAGTCTCTGCTTTCCCTTGTTGGTCATTATTTCAGCTCCTAGTCCTAGTGTGAACAGTTTAGTGTTTCATGGCCCCATAGTGTACAGTTTAAAACGTTCAACATGAACATTTAAAAGACAAGCAAAGCATGAAGAAACAGAAACAGCTTCAATGACCTTTAAATAGTGCTTGTGTTTGTGGTACGTGACGTGTGTTGATGTGTATGTATCAAAATCCCCACAACCTATTTTTCTGTGTCTGTGGTGATGTCCCCATCTCTTTATCGGTCTCAAAGTGTTATGTTTGTTTTGTGTCGACAGACCATTCGCTCACAGACCTCGAAGGAACACCTAGGCCTGACGACTGGATCCGGAGGACTGGAGGAGAATGTGAAGAAGAACCGCTACAAAGACATCTTGCCCTGTACGCATCACTTCCTTTTACTAGAACAAAAGGGTCATTGGCGTTCATGATGAACTTCACCCACCCACCCACCCACCCACCCACCCACCCACCACTCTCTCTCTCTCTCTCTCTCTCTCTCTCTCTCTCTCTCTCTCTCTCTCTCTCTCTCTCTCCAGATGACCAGACTCGCGTGGTTCTTCTTCCACTGACCAGTGCTTCAGACTCTGACTACATCAATGCTAACTTCATCCAGGTATGGCTTCCCTCCAGGCCCCTTGGCCCTGCCTTTAAGAATTGTACAAACTCCTTCCTCCTCTCCACAATCACCAGAACATACCACTGATCCACCCTGAACTGTTCGATGAGTACAATGCCATAACATTTTTAATAACTTCCTCAAGTGGAATGATCCATGATGTTGAAACAGGACTATGGATCAGTGTCTCTGGTCAATACTTCAGATTCTAGTGTTGTGGGCAGAGGACAGTTATAAAGCAGCAGTTGTTGTCTGCTATATCTCCTTCTGTCCATCAGGGGGCAACAGAGACTAAAACATACATTGCTACCCAAGGACCTCTAACAACCACACTGGTGGACTTCTGGAGGATGATCTGGCAGAACCAGGTCAAGGTACGAAGCAAGAATACGTGAAGCATTTTTTATAATATCACATGAGTTTCTGATGCTTTTTTGATCCTTGTTTTAGGTCATAATGATGGCATGCCGTCATTCCTACAGAAGAAGAAGTGTGAGCCTTACTGGGCCACCCACCAAGAAACCTCAGAGTTTGGACCTTTCCTTGTCTCAAATGTAAGGAGCATGTGTACCCACACACACGTATCGCTTCAAGTTTCAGCACTGCTTTTATGACAGTCCTTCAGAGACAAGATAGAGGATTCAAGGGACTGTGTGTTGTTCTGCTGCTTCTGCAGATGTCAGAGTCTTCCCCCAATGATCAGGTGGTAGTTCGCTCCCTGGTCGTCCAGTTCTTGAACGTAAGTGTAGTTGATAGCCTGAAGGTCGCGTCAACCATTTGATTTACATGCATTTTCCTCATCAACATTTTCTCACAATGTAAACCATTCATGTGATTGTGTGATCTTAAGTGAATCTCTTTAAGCAAGCAAACCAGTGACATTTAAAAAAAGTTATATTTTGTATTCTGGGATGTTGTTGCCTAGGAGAAGAGAACAGTCAGTCAGTTCCAGTACACAGCATGGCCAGACCATGACATCCCATACACTGCAGATGGGATCCTAGAAATGATGGACATGGCTCGCAACGCACAGGCGGACAGCACTAGCCCTGTTCTAGTACACTGCAGGTCAGTGGGACACCCCTACTGGACAGACATGGTATTTGCATCTCAACTGAGCTCAGTTACGTTTATTCATTTTACATTACATTAGCAGACGCTTTTATCCAAAGCTTTATCCAGTTCAATTCGTTTACACACACATACCCTGGTATACAGATAGAAAGATATACAGGTGCGCACACACTCACACACACACACAAGCTGGGAGTGTCATGCTCAGACAGACAGATGATCCATATGGCCGGCCCTGTGTGTCTCCATGTGGAGCAGGCTGGTGGCCCCTGCATGTTAATGAAGCGATTGAGATGGAGCGAGACTCGATCCATATTCACCTCCTGCTGGAGCCGGAGCAAGGCCAGCACCACACACACACACTGACAAACTCACACACACACACACAAGATTTCTTACGCTGAACTGAAGGACCCCATACAGTATAGAGCCCTGTAGAACACTTCATGTCCAAAATAACTTAAGTTTCTCCAAAGATGTATTTTGTCAGAGATTGCCTGTCTTGATTGATGATGATGATGATGATGATGATGATGATGATGATGATGATGATGATGATGATGATGATGATGACGAAGATGTGGCTGTATGCGTTTTCAGTGCAGGCTGTGGGAGAACAGGGGTGATCTGTGCTCTAGATTACATCCATGACCTCTTGGTTACCAAGGTGAGACTCTTCAGGCCGCTGTCACATGTTACTTGCTTACAGAGTCTCAGAACAGCACATAGAAACTGTGATATTTTGTCATCAGCGAATCAGAGAGGATTTCAGTATCATGAAGATCGTGGTGGACATGAGGAGACAGAGACCATCCTCAGTCCAGACCCAGGTAGAGCTGGAGGGTGTGTGTGTGTTTACTGTGTGTGTGTGTGTGTTTACTGTGTGTGTACTGTGAGTGACAGGTCCATCCCTCCTAACCTCCCTACAGAAGCAGTACCAGTTTGTGTATTCTGCTGTGGCAGAGATGTTTGAGAGGTCATTACAGAGTCCTGCCACTTCCTCCTACAGTCTACCTCAGGTAGGCTGGACTGAAATACTAGAAAGTCACAACTAAATAATGTCTGAAATACCAGAAAGTCACAACAAAAAAATGTCATTTACAGCTACGTATGACCACCAACAGGTATTCCCTGCTCTTACCTTTAGGGGGCAGGCTAGCTTACGTTTATATTTAGTCATTTAGCAGATGCTTTTATCCAGAGCGACTTACAGCAAGTACAGGGACATTCCCTTGAGGCAAGTGGGGTGAACTGCCTTGCCCAAAGATACAAAGATACAACATCCTTTTGGCACAGCTGGGGTTCGAACCAGGAACCTTCTTATTACTAGCCCGTCACCCTAACCGCTCAGCCACCTGACTAGCTAAAGCTAATCTGAAACCCCTGCATGTAGCAGAGCTCAGAAAACAACCAGGCTTGCCTGATGTTACTAAACAGCTGAGACTCAGTACTTACCGCCAGCTTGCTGAGCTAACACCTCAGCCATTTAAGTCCACTTAAATCCTGGACTAGAGGATCCTGGTCCATACAACTGTCAGTACAGGGCAAAACCAAGAGCCCATGAAACTAGGACTACAGTGTTGTGGTTGTGTTCCAGCAAGTCTCCCCTTTGACCTGGACCAGCTTCACCCATGAATGAAAACACTGAAAGGGTGAGAGGCCAGTGTCTGCTCGCTTCATGTAGTCTCTCTGACCTGAAGTAGAAAAATAGAAAAGTCAAACAGGAAGGATTATTCATACTTCCTCTTAGATTCCACACAGAGAGGAGGGTTGTTTTTCATATTTGCATAGCCAACAGCAGGAGAACAGCTCAGCAAAGTCTGTCATCCGCCCTGTGGCTCGACCAGGGTCAGAAAAGGATCAGTGAGTCTGTATCTTTCTAGTCTGTCTAGGTGGGAGTCTCTGTTACGAGTTTCTATGGTTTCGGGTCTCTTTCCCTCCTATAGAGCAGTGGACCTGTCAGTGGAAATGTGGAAAAAGTGACGCGTTGTCAACCCAGCAGGACAGCACCCAGCCCAGCCAGCAGGACAGCACCCAGCAGGACAGCACCCAGCCCAGCCAGCAGGACAGCACCCAGCAGGACAGCACCCAGCCCAGCCAGCAGGACAGCACCTAGCCCAGCCAGCAGGACAGCACCCAGCAGGACAGCACCCAGCCCAGCCAGCAGGACAGCACCTAGCCCAGCCAGCAGACCCCTCCCATTGAACAGGTGACACTCCTTCATTTTCTAGACTGGGACTACCTAGCTCACTGAAAATAATGGACATGGATATTTACAGACACAATAGTGATAAAGAAGACTGCATTAAACAAACTTGGACATTAGAAGAAAAAAAACATGAAATATAGAGACGCAAATAAGAGTGAAAGAGAAAGTTGATAAAATCAAAGAAGAAGCCCTTCCTTTTTTGCATAAGTGAATTGAGCACACTGCTAGTTAAAATACATGGTCAGCAATGGATGCAAATGTATGTGTGGATTAAAACATTGTATCTTTGATAGACTGAACATTTTGGTATACCGTTGTACTGGGTCTTTGTGTGTGTGTGTGTGTGTGTGTGTGTGTTTATTTGTATGGACGTACGCTATTCCTTATGTACCAAAAAGTCCATCAAATATTGTCAAACAAGAAATGAGCTCAGGTTAGGTAAAGAGTTCAAGTTAGGTTTTTGGTTATGGTTCATGTTTGGGTAGAATTAAGGTTCATGGGTTAGGGAAATTAGTATTTCAAATAGAACGGACTGTGAGTCGTCACAGTGTTACAGAATAGTATAGTATTCACACAGAATGGTAAAACAAACATGTAAGCATTGTAAGCGCCCTTGATCAGCTCTCTACCAGAACGGTGTCACCACACTCGTTTACATTTCCCCATCCTGAAGAGGATGTGACACCGCCCCTCCCCCCCCCCCCCCCTGGTTACCAGAGACCAAGATCATAGTCTGCAAACTAACTGAGGTCGACGTGAACCAGAGAGAAACGAGCTAATGTTATAATATTTCTCTGTCTGCGTCGCTATATGTGACACACACCAGCAGCTGCGGTGAGAACTTCTGACGACAGCGCTAGGGAACTGTAAACACAGCCAGGCTACATTCGTAACCAAGGTTACCAATGTCTTCTCACATTCTGGAAATCTCTCCACTGAAGCATTTCAGATCACAAAGCGAGCAGACGGTAATACTGATGCTGGGGACGTAAGACAGGGAGTCAGATGGCTCAGCGGGGTTAAGGCGTTGGCCTTGTGATCGGAAGGTTTTGAGTTCAAATCCCAGCTGTGGCTATGTGATGTTGTGTCTTTGGGCAAGGCACTTCACCCTACTTGCCTAAGGGGGATTGTCCCTGTACTTAAAAATGTAAGTAGCTTTGGATAAAAGCGTCTGCTAAATGAGGCATTAAGAAAAGGGAATATGTGTTCATTAAAAGACACACTGTGGATAAACTTGCCTTCTGCCTTTCAGATCCACCTGTCTGCAACCCGTACAGTCTGTAGACCACAGTCCTGGTCAGAAGATGAACGACACGTACGCTGTGGTCAACAAGACAAGGCAGACCTCCCAATCCAAGCCCTCCATCCTGGCCCCCTCCTCCGAGCATGACTATGAGGAAACGGCAGGAGCTTGTGGAGCCCAGGCCGCCCCCATCTACAGCACTGTCAGGCCGCGGTCCAGAGCCCTCCACCCCACCCCCTCTGCCACACCCATCTATGACACAGTCCTAGACAATGCCAGGTTACCCCCTGTGTCACATCTAAGTGGGTATGAGCTGGTAGCAGGTGAGTGCTCCGAATATAACCCTATTGTAGGTTCTCCGATCTCCCTTATAGCTCTTCCCTTGGCACTTATTGGTTCTCACGATGTATGTTTCATAATCTATAAGCCTGCTATGTTTTGGGGTCTATCACTTTGCTACGCTCAGTGACCGATGCTCTTTTGTAAAGCTCTCTCTGTTAAGTCGCTTTGGATAAAGGCGTCCGCTAAATGAATAAATGTAAATGTAAAATAGTGTCAAAGAGGAAGTGTGATTTCGGCTTAGTTCCAAACTTAACTTCAGGACTTATAACAGGCTCGGTTCCAAACCTTTAGTTACCCTTATCCTTAAGATCATGCGTGTTTTCTTCTTCTCTCTTGCCATGCTCTGTCTTGTATACCACAGTTCCATGGAAACCTTAAAAAGGATATTTATTTTGTTGTTCTTCACAGCCCGAGCAGATCGTTCTTCCACAGACGATGACTATGAGTTTGTCTCTAAACCCGTCAGTGAGAACAGCAGCAGCTACTGCTCCCCCACCAGCCTGGGTAAGTCTGACTGTGCTCCCAGCAAACACACACACACACACACACACACAACACACAACACACTGGTAAAAACACACAACTTCCATACATACGATGTAGAGCGTGGACTATTTTGAAAGAAGGATGTTGTTTTCTTCTCCTCTCTTCCTCTTTTTTTTGGGGGGGGCAAATCCCTCTCCTTACAAACACACACACACACGTGTTTCTTTTAGGTTTCAATTGTCGTGTCAAGAAACCTAAAGGACCTCGAGATCCTCCAGCAGAGTGGGCTCTTCTGGAGAGATGACACCCCTGCCAACACATCTGCTGGATTGTGTTAGTCTGTGTGTGTGTGTGTGTGTTAGTGTGTTAGTGTGTTAGTGTGTGTGTGTGTGTGTGTGTGTGTGTGTGTGTGTGTGTGTGTGTGTGTGTGTGTGTGTGTGTGTGTGTGTGTGTGTGTGTGTGTGTGTGTGTGTGTGTGTGTGTGTGTGTGTGTGTGTGTGTGTGTGTGTGTGTGTGTGTGTGTGCGTGTGTGCGTGTGTGACTGTGTGAGTATGTGTCTCAATCAGTATAAGAACAAATTCAGCACTGGTCCCTCTTTTTTAATATTCCTAGTTTTTGTCTCTGTCCAAAGTTCTTGTTGTTCTGATTGAATAGTTACCACTAGGGGGCAGTACAATAATATGGGTTGATTTCTGTAGCAGGTTGTGTGGAATATCTTAATGATGATTATAATTAAAAAAGTTATGACTTTTTGAATCATACAACATTGCGAATGGCTATATTATAAATTAATTCATGGTTATCATGAACATTATACAGCTTGACATACGCAACCCGTAGAAACACACACTTCAAATGACACACTATGACAGTATTTCAAATATTATTTTAAATCTCAGGAAATATGTGAATAATGACTAATGAGGTCATGAAACCACATATCCTTACCTCCCTCCCCCCCCCCCCCCCCCTTACCCCCAAAAGACATGCTTCTGTCCCTGTAGCCTAGGAAACTCAAGACTGGGAGTGTCAGAGAGAGAGAGAGAATGTGTGTGTGTGTGTGTGTGTGTCAGCTAATGGCCTGTCCATTCTGTAGCTGGCAGGGCCAGCAGGGTGTGGGGTCCATGCCCGGCTGGAGGGCTGATCCTATTCAGCACATGCTAATGTGAAACCAGAATCTAATGACCTTCTGCCATGGCTTCTCAACCCAGGCCTACAGCTCTACCATGGCAACCCCTCAGCTAGCACTGCACTGCACGCACACATACCATTTTATTTGGCAGTGTGGTGTATTAGCCGCTGCTCTAATAAAACCTTCCCTTGAAAAATCCATCTCTCCCATCAATCCTTATCTTCCTGTAAAAGGGCTGATTCTATCTTGGCTTTTACAACCCGACCCCAACGCACAGATGTGTGTGTGTGTGTGTGGCTATCCTGTTTCGGCAGCAGAATGGGGAAAAGTGTCGGATAGACATGTCAATATTGATCTTGATCAGTCTAATCCATAAGACTATGGATTTGAACCGTGTAAAACCATCAAATCCTGAAGCCCATCTGTCTGCTGTTGTTGCAGTTCTGTTCATTCTGCTCCACGCCAGCAGCCGACATGTAAGTATGTTTGTCAGACACCAATTAAACAAATCCATGTAATGAATATGAATGGACACAATGTATGAATATTCAAGGCTTAAAAAAACACAAATCATATTCATCCTTTTGCACCCAGCGTGGTTTTGTATGTGTGTGTGTGCATCCGTGCATGTGTGTGACACAGGCTTTGGCCTTTTGTGCTGAGGTGTTTCTGGCAGAGGCTGAATAGAGCTGGGGCTGGATGGGAGGTTCTGAGGAGAGGAGAGATGGAGAGGAGCAGGGGACAGGAGAGGAGGACTGGAGGTGTGAGAGGAGGTTAGGGGAAGAGAAGAAAGAGGTGCAGAGGAAGAAGTAGACATGAAGAGGAGGGAGAGGGAAGATAAAGACCAAGGGAGGGTGGGAAGAGGAGGAAAGAGGAGGCTGATGGATGGTGAAGGAGTGGATTGGACTTATGACAAGTGCAGACAGAGAGAGAGCGAAGGGGGGAGAAGAAAGAGGGAGTTGGGGAGAGGGAGTAAGGGGAGATAAAAAGAGACAAAAAGCGAGGGGAAGAGAGTTGGAGGAGGGGGCGTTTGAATGAAAGACATGCAAATAGTTGTTGAATTCTGGTGAAATGGGGCAGAAGTTTACAAGCTGTAATGAAAGCCTCAGCCTGACACTGGAATCCGGTGGTGACCTGCAGTAGGACTTGCTGCATTGTGGGATTTGCAGTAGGACTTAATGTAGAACCAACGGTAGGGCTGCTGAACTGCTGAAGGACCTTTTGTATTGTATGACTTGCTGTAGGACAATCTATGCTGAAGTCCTTACTGGAGGATTTCCTCATTGATTTCAGTTGGTAGCGGTCTACTGTCTTCTCTCAACGAGCAATACAAACTGAGAGTATAGATGTGTGAACGTTCTGGTGTTTCGGTCTTTGAGGCTTTAGTCTGGGAGTGTATCATGATTACTGCTAAGGAGGCTGGGAGTTCAGGCTGGACCTGTGGTCAGATCAGATTAAAAAACCTCCCTCTGAAACTCACACTGCGCATCGCACAAGCCTACACACACCGCTCTCCCACACAGACACACAGAGACACACACAGACTGATACACGGATGCACAGTCTCTTTCTTCTGTCACTCACAGTCTCTCTTCAACCACTAAGTGCCGCTCTGTCGTGACTACTGGCAATAGGTTGGGGGGAGAGACAGGGTCTGCTGCGTGGCACTGGTGGGTGTGGGGAGTGAGTGCCTGTCTGTCTAATGAGGTACGTACAGTGTGTGTGTGTGTGTGTGTGTGTGTGTGTGTGTGTGTGTGTGTGTGTGTGTGTGTGTGTGTGTGTGTGTGTGTGTGTGTGTGTGTGTGTGTGTGTGTGTGTGTGTGTGTGTGTGTGTGTGTGTGTGTGTGTGTGTGTGTGTGTGTGTGTATGGGCTGGGTGGATCACAGCAGCAGCCCCAGGTCTAGTGTTGGCTGAATGACTCAGAGGAGAGAAGACCACAGGAACGCACCACTCTGCATAGGAGCAGAGAAGGAGGAGGAGGAGAGGAGAGGGGAAGAAAAAGAGAGTGGAGGGGAAGTGAGGCTGGAGAAGAGAGGAGAGGGAGGATGGGCAGGAGGAGTTGGAGGAGCCGCTTGAGGAGAACAACAGCTGTCTAAACTTTTGCTTCACCCATTAAGCACCAGGACCAGGGGTTAGCTCACTTCTCCCCAGGACAAGAGCTCTCTAGCTCAGCTACGGTTGGGTTTTGTTGCATGGTTCCTGGATCTTGAACCATGGACCTTCCCTGCCTAAATCATGACTCATTTTATCATTTTTAAAATGAGCATTTCTACCAAGCCCTCACTGCACCCTATCCTGGAGCTGGGTAGGATAGGACAGTTCTGTGCAGGTTTCAAATCCTTGTCTGGTCTAAGAGAATGTCCTATTCAAACAGGCATCAGTATTTTTCTTTCTTACAATATGTAAAAAGAACAAGTTATCCGTCATCTGAATGATGGCTACGGTTGCTGAGCAGTGTCTCAGTGTATCATCCTAAATCAAGGAAAATGTGAGCCGACTAACAGGCTGGTATTTAGCAGCATCCTTCCTGTCTTGCTGTGGTAAGAGCGTGCTGCTTTGAGATGATCTTTGGCACCCATGGTTCTGACTTTCCTTCAGCACATTGCCAGGGGCAGTGTCATGCCAGTCAGGCAGGCGGGGGCAGGGGCAGTTTGCGGGGGTATTGGTGCAGTGTTTAGCGTGAAGAGTGGAGGAGCTTTTTCCCTATGGAATAAACCACCGGCTCCACCATCCCCAGCACCCAACACACAAAGAGTTGTTGCTAAGCAACTGTTTCAGCTCCCCTTTTGAAGTTCTCCTCATTTTTTCTGCAATGAGGTCAAAAAAAAGAAAATACAATGGAAACTGTAAACCGTACTTCAATAAAAACGTCAGAAGCACAGAGCGTCGAGGAGCTGCTGCTGAATCTCGTAACGCTTCCTGTATTTATTCATGGCAAGGGTTTTCTCATATGTGAGTTTTTAAGAGTCGGTTGTTTTCCGTCATGAACTTGAGCAAACAAACAGAACCGTGTGGAGTCAGAGAGCATGTAAACCACAGCATAAAAGAGCCTAAAATTACACAGCCTCTCATATGATCAGGGAGGACAGCAGTCTGCTTCTAAGTAACCAGGTCTGTTAGAAGAGGCAAGCAGCAACAGCTTCCTCCTTCCACTGCTCTCTCTACCCCCTCTCTCTCTCTTTCTTTCTCCATCCCCCCATCCTCCTTGTGTCTGTCTCTCTGTGGTTGGGGGGGGAAGAGAAAAGGAAAGAGGGTGTGCTGCTCTGTGGTTGCTACCCTCTAAACTACACACATGATTTCACAAACAGCTGCAGTGGGCTTATAGGCCCCAGATGTGGGGCTCTAGAGGCTGTGGAGAATCCCAGTGGCTGGGGGGGCTGAGGGGGACAAGGCATGGGGGTAACTGGGGGGCTGGGACTGCCCCATGCAGCAACAGCAGCCCTTCTGGGTGAGCCAGCTTAAGGACTGGGCCCAGCACCCAGCAGTCAGCAGGCCAGCACACTGGACCATTGTCATGCATGCTCAAGACGGTTTTATGGTGACTTAAGCTAATTAAATGGGAATGGACATAAATTTACACGTCGCTTCCTCCCATTGAGTCATTTTCTCAAGTTTTATGTGTAAATGTGTGTGTGGGCATTAGCATCTGTGCTTGTGTGTGTGTGTGTGTTTTTCGGCAGGCACTTCAGACGTTTAAAGCACGCTGGAGTAGACAGGTCTCACAACTTCTCTTTCTTACACAGTACAAAATCTACACACTCTAAAATCTACTGATGAATGATAAATAAACTGATTTTAGAGCACCCAGTACAATCTCGTGCCATCGAGGACCAGGAGGGTGCAGGTTTTCACTTTAACCAAGCACTACTCCAGCTGATTTCACTAAGTTGTGGCACGAGTTTGACACCATTGATCTAGTTGATTCCTAGAAAAAAAAGGATTTTGATTGAACAGCACAGAGACCAGGAGTTTCACCTTCATGTGTGACTGTCATTGCCACTAGGGGGCAGTGGCGTTCTCCCTCTATGACACGGAGTGTTTGGCGGAGTTGAGCGTGCCGTGAACCCTTTTACTTAGAACCAGACTTCCATTGCATGGTGTGCTTCTCAAAGCCATAGAAGCAGCCTTTAAATCTCTTGCCTCTGAAGACCTGCCATAGTTGGATCACAGCTTTCCAGTGAGTTACAAATGTACTTTAGTTAAATGTAAACACCTAACTCTGCAAAAAAAAAAAATGAAAGAATTATTCTGGATAAACCATTTGCAATATAGGCCTGGAACTAAATACTAGCATTAAATACTGATCTAAGTATGTGGGGTTAACAGACAGAAGTTGCAGGCAGTCCTCATAGAAACAGCACATATCAATCGTCTGCTCAGAGCAGGAGCTGAAGAATTAATGACTTCTCGAATCATTTATTCATATTGAGGTTAATGAGGCAGGTTTAACTGAGGCAGTCAGTTGTGCCCCAATATAACAGTCTGTCTGTGAGTAGCACTTAGAATAGGCCTTTGGGTTTTACTAATTCACCTAGATCCCAGCCCTCCTGCCTCATTTTCACTTCCAACCCTAGCCCTATCCCTAACTTCAACCCCAGCCCTAGCCCTAGCCCCTAGTCCCTAGCCTCAACCCCAACCCTAGCCCTAGCCTCAACCCCAGCCCTAGCCCTAGTCCCTAGCCTCAACCCCAACCCTAGCCCTAGCCCTAGCCCTAGCCTCAACCCCAGCCCTAGCCCTTGCCCTAGCCTCTAGTCCCTAGCCTCAACCCCAGTCCTAGCCCTTGCCCTAGCCTCTAGCCTCAACCCCAGCCCCAGTTCCAACTCCAGAGGCAGGCGTGCAGCCATGAGGCAGGGCAGGGCCACAGGGGACTAGCCTCTGCATCTGAAGCTGCTGGCCTTGCAGAATGGCTTCAGTCTAATAATGAATGCAATCTAGTTAATAAGGATTCTTCCTGAGAGGACCTGACATCATCGTAATGGACAGGCTCCGCCCACAAGCCCAACCAGATGATGAATGATTATTACAGGACAGGAGGGAAAGGGCATGTTAAACACATCACATACTGGATCTGCTCAACACACGTGATGAGAGTTGCCTTATTCTTTTTACAATTACAATTACAGTTATTCATTTAGCAGACGCTTTTCTCCAAGTGCTTGTGCTTTTGAAATACCGGTGACAGGGTTAATTCCTATTTTGTCTCTGGTGCTGTTCTAGATCGCCCTGAGGAAGGTCAATAGTTTGAAGCCCACTTGTGACACACGCCTGACTCCAGCACTGTGGTGGTGGGAGGGAGGGGTGAGCAGAGGAGGGCTGCTGACTGAGAGCTGTCTGAGGAGGATGAAGAGTGGAGCAGGATCATACTGGGCTTGTGATTCATTCCTTCTTTTCACCCTCTGTCTTCCTCCCTTTGTAATAACAGTAGAAAAGGTTTCAGCAGAAACAGAATTATTTTTTTCATTCGCCATGCAAGTTACACAAACATGGAATTTACTCTGGCAGGATGGAGCAACGAAAGAACATATATGGAACTTAAATAAAATAAAGATAGTAAGACATCCCTTCTTCTCCTCCCTTCTGGTTGCTCATCTCAGTCTTTGTCTTCCAGTCCTCCATTGTTTCCCTCTTTCCCTCCTTTCACTCCAACTATCTGCCTCTGCGTCTCTGCTATGGGCATCTTGTGGCCAGGAACACAGGAGAAGAGGGCTGACCCCCCAACTGGCTTTAATTAGACACATGCACAATTACAGAGGCAGAGAAGGGAGGGGGCTGACAGAGAAGAGGGATGGACTACATTGTGACCACAGCTATTAAGATGGGGCGGATATAAATCCGGGTCACAGCACTACAGTAACAGGTGTCCTGCCTTTTAATGTGCATTCTGAAAGAAACATCTCTCTTAGACTTAAACAAAACCTTTTATGGGAATTCCACCGAATAGTTTTTTCTCTCCAAAATGCAAAGACGTTTTATCAAACTGTACAACTGTTCTGGTACACGCGTTTACTGAAAATCATGTTTCTCCGATTACTGGTTTATGTTATAAAACAATTAACTAATTTCTGTTTGATTGAGGATTACCTCCGTCCGCCTAGAAATACGGACGGCGTTTTCTCCAACATCTGGGTTTGGTAGAAAAATTCTCGATTAAGGGCGAGGCGGTCCCAAAGATCATTTCAGGGTAGTTTACAGCACATGCCTAAATGCTGCCCTGTGAATTATCCCATTAAATCGACTTAAAATTTTTGTATAAACGTCATTGTATATCTGGACACTTCCCATATCGAATTAAAAGGTCATATCTGTATATTGATTTGACATATCCCGTGTTTCAGCGGCCGGTTGTGAGTGGAAACCCCCGTTTTCGGATTGGTACATTCCATAAAGCGATAGTTACTCAAGCCCCCACAGCCTCCAGAAGAAAGCAAGAGCACCGTTCCCAATGGGCAGCGAGCTGGAGAGAAAGACTGCCATGCAACTGAAGCCGTGAATGCCTTTGCCTGTTTTATTTTGGAAGAATTTCACACCAAGTCTATAGTCAAAGATATTTACATGTGTCATCAGAAGACCTGGCGATAACGTAGAAGAGGATATAACTGTTGCACTTTAACACACAGGTAGGTTCGGTCACCCTTCCCGATCCCGGGCTCGGCGGGCTGGTTAAGACCCTCACGATGCTGTGGGGGTCTGATATGGTGGGACATGCTGCCGATCTGCTGCTGCTAATCTAAACAGCAACAACACATAGTCGTGGCTGTCTGAATACTCAGTATGCACACATCTAGGAATGTAATATCTCCATGCATTGGGAGTCTTGTCGCATAGTCCAGTTTATATTGGGATAGACGGGTGCGTGTTTCTGATGCGCTCAGGCTGGCCCGTGTGTCTGTGATGCCGCTCCATTCAGAACAAAGGGGGCGTTCAAAACCAGATTTTTTCCGAAAGAAAAACATTCGGTAGAAAAAAATCTTGTTTTGTAAATCTAAACCATCGTGAACTGATCGTGGCTTCTTTCATCCATTGAATGTGTTTTGTTATTTCACCAACAACACGTTCATTGCCCTCCATGTGTACTAGGCTGCATTCAAGGCGGAGAAGGTTTTTTTTCCTAGAGAGCTGATTTCTTTCCGACAGGTTGAAAAACAACGTTTAAAACATTGTAGATATTTTGTTACTAATATAAATGGCATGTTTGTTACGTGTATACTCTGGACTATAGGCTTTGGTACGGGATCAGGGTGTATTCGCCTTTCGCGTTTCTCCAATCCACAACCTTGCTTGGAAATCTCACACATCTGTTTACAGCGCAGATGTTTTTTTTTCTGGGAAACGATCAAAGGTTTCATTTCATCTTTATTGAATGGCCACATTTATTGACCGGCGTATCCCTTTCAATTACCAAAACCATAGATTTCTTCTTCATAATGTCATTTTTCTGATCACGTATAGCCCGACCCGGGCATTGGAAATCTGTAATGTAGTCCCAATGGGACGTTGATGGGTTGGTATGAGAGAGAGAGTCTCATGCTGTGATGGTTGCGTCCCCTTAACAGTAAAGATGTTTTGGTCTTTGTTGACAACAATGATGTTTAAATCACAGGGTAGTAGAAAGTTATCATTATCAGCGGGTCAACACAATAACATTCGCACAAACAGTCGTAGCTTGTCGTGTCTGGCTGCTGTCTGTCTTGTGTTTGGCTGGCTGGGTGTCTTTTATCGGCCTCTGCCAGCAACATGACGGCCGACTAATCCAGATCGTTGTGATCGTAGATTAACAATGCAGAGACACACTTGCCCTTTCCCAATGTCCCTTAGTGATGAATGGGTCTGAGAGGCGTCAGTCCTAAGGTTGCATCCATGGTTTGTTATGTTGTGTAGTCAAAGTAGTTGTGAATGTAGCACTTTTCCCCACAACCAACAAGCCTTTCGAAATGCCAATTGAGCTCTGCAGAGTGACCTCACAGGCTTAGCATGACCTTCATTGCTTTGGTTCATTTAAATTTGAGGTGACTGTTGTAACTACCATGCGGTAATGTCTAAGACATTAAGTCCTACATCATCAGACCTTCAGAACAGGCTTTGCTCTATCAGGCACTGACAGGCTGGGAGACCATAGGCAGAAATACTCTGCAGTTGTGGATGTAGGCTTGTCTGATATTGCCTGCTATCCTGGGGTTTGTGAGGGGGCACTAATCAAACATTCATGTCCAGGCGCTGTGGTCTCATCATGACATCATCAGCCTGTGACGAGGTCTAGACTAAGTACCCTCTTTGGTCCAACAGAGTCACTCAACACAGATCTCTGGACTCGAGTCACAGACAAGGGTAATCATCAGTGAGCAATGGCTCCTGTCTTAAAGCTGTTCCTCAGGTTTATGTCATCCTCTCGGCTGTCGTTTAGTCTGGTCTGAGGTAACAGACCTAGCTGCTATCTCTAATTAGATCTGCTGGTTATGGCTTTTCTTCCAGAAGCCTGTTGGATTTCTTCTCTTTCTCTCTATTCGCATCCACCGCCTCACCCCCCCCCCCTCTCTTTTCACCATCCCTCCTTTGATTTATCACAGTCACACCATGTCTCAGATTGTTCCTTTTTTAAATGATTTTTATAGTTTGGTTTCAATTCTGATGAAGCAATGTGGTTTCCACCAGTCATCATTGCATCTTAACACAAATTGGACTTCCTCTTTCCAACATGAAACAGGATAATCGGATCTGTTACTGATGTTCCAAACACCAGGAAATAACGGACACCAGAACCCACATCCTGGTCTGGTTCCCCTTATGTGAGTGAGTGGGTGTTGATATTATTGACTAGTGCTAATAGTGTGACTATTGACATGTCGTAACAGGGTAACTAGTGTGTATTGACAGAGGGCTGTGGTGGGGTAACGCGGGGTCAGCGTATCTTGCTGGGGTAGTTCCTGTATGTTCCAGGGCATCAGCTGACCCCCGGTCTCCCACAGGAAGTTCAACACCATCACAATAACAGACGGAGGAAACAATCAGGTGACGCTCAGTTCCCATGTCAGTGCTGGGAAATGTGTGGATAGTCACACCAATGTGGTCAGCCAGGATTGAATACCCCTCAGAGAAAAACACACTTCCTCCAGAAAGGTCCCTTATTTCACCTGGCCTGAATGAGATTGTGTCAGCTCTGAAGAGAAGCGCAGGCAGGGTTCCACCTGTTCTGCCACACTAACTTAGATATAAGCTTACCTCAAGCAGAAGAGGAACACTTGTTTCCTGAATGAAACTCGCTCTCAATTCAGAGCTGCCCTAAATCTGCAGGCCTGATTCAAGATGGAAAGGAGTCTACGCCGTGGCAAAGAGCAGCAAATACCAGGCAATTTATGGGGTGGAGCTCTTTAAACTAACCCAGAATGATAGGTTGGATATGTTGAAACCATACCTGTGATATTGGGCCAAGGAACAAGCATGAAAGACTGAAAACACTCTCTTCATGCGACATGATATGTTAAGGAAACATTCACACACCAGCCCAGTCTTATCTGTGCTCAAGTGCTGTGATTGCTGCAGTTTGAGAGCAGATAAGTAATTGCATGGTAATTAAGTCGAGTAGATTTTTATTTTATGCGGGAATAAAGGAGCGTTCTGCTGTGTTTCTCTGAAGCTGCTCTTTAAAAGGCCCATTTTTTGCCTTATGTACTGCCTTGCCATCTACACACATATATCCTCACTAGTAACGAGGCCTGTTGATGCGTTTTACTGGAGATGTGAAGGGAAAGAGGCGGAGAGAAGAGGGGGCTGTTTCCAGAGTCCTTGAGCAGGTGAAAGAGTGATTGTTACTTCCCTCCTCTTACTTCAGCATTTGAGCAGACCCACCTCACCTCACCTCCCACCCCCACCTCTCACCCCTCAGTTCAGTACTTTACGACCTTGGTGAATCAGAGTCCCAATGTTGGGTGAGTAGCAACGCGCTAGGCTACATGAGGCAGAATCTGAATGCGCTTGTTCATTGGTTTGATGTACTGGACCAATATTGGAATGTGACCGCAGTAATATTGTTGTTTACATGGTGGCATTTAGATGTCTTGACCCGGGCTGATTTGTAGTTAATGTCTGGGAGATAATAGCTGGTCTATTACACGGTTCATATGGCAACTCAACCCTACAGGCTACCTTCCAAACAAGACCGTCTTCAGCTGAACATAATCACTGTCAAACAAGCTGCCTTCACTCTCATAGCTGCCGCACCGGCACACACACACATAGACACTCATGTGCAAAACACGAACATGCTTCCACATGCATATCCACAGACACACTAACACGCTCCCACGCGCACACACACACACACACACACACGCACACACACACACACACACACACACACACACACACACACACACACACACACACACACACACACACACACACACACACACACACACACCCTCTCTACAGTAAAGATTATTAAAAGAACTTGAGCCTGTAAAAGCTGTAATTATTGGGGCTGTCCTCCTGGCAGGCTGCTCTGATTTCCCTGCTGAGGTTTCACATGCCGTTTACAGTTGCTAGTTGAATATGTGTGCGTGTGCGTGTGTGTGCATCAAGCATGCGTTGGGGGCTGTGCGTGTGTATTGGTTGGGTGTGTGCGTGTGTATTGGTTGGGTGTGTGCGTGTGTATTGGTCGGGTGTGTGTGTGTGTTGGTTGTGTGTGTGTGTGTGCGTGTGTATTGGTCGGATGTGTGTGTGTTGGTCGTGTGTGGGGTCCTGAGTTGAGCTGTAGCACCATACTGAGCTCTTCTCAGGCCTGTTGCAGAGGGTGTGCCCGGGTGGAAGGCCTCACCGCCATCGGAGTTCTGCTCCTGGCTATTCCTGTGTTGTTCCGGGCCTTTTCTGTGACCCTCTCGCTGGTCTAAATAGCCTGAAGTGGTCGGCCTGGGAAAGGAGTGCGGACTCCCCATTCTGCTACGCCTCCCCCTTCACCCCCACCCCCAGGGGAAAAAAGGAAACGCATCACAATGCTACATTGTACGGCCAGGGCCAATGTGAGGAAGGGTACTCTGTCTCTCTTTCTCAATCCCATTCTCTCTTTCTCATTCTATGAGACTCTCTGTCTGTGCCTCTGATTCTGTGTGTCTGCGTGTGCGTCTGTCCGTCTCAGATTCTGTCAATCAGCCTGCCTGTTCGTCCGGCCCTGTCTGTCTGTGTGCCACAGAGGACAGGGTTCAGAGGTCATCCATTTACTGGAGAAGTGCTGCCCTGCCATTTTATTCTCCCTATTGTGCTGTCACAGGAGAGAGACATCTTTCACGTACCGAGGAACGGAAGAACAAGTTATGAAACACTTTGATTGGAGCTGGTCTGCTACTCTGGGCTCCCTTCAAAGAGAAAGAGAGAGAGAGAGAGAGAGAGAGAGAAAGAAAAAGAGAGAGAGACAGAGAGAAAAAAGAGAGATAATCTCAGCCAGACTCACCTGGATGAGGAAGGAATGAAAACGAAGTGATTCTATTATGAGGGGAACGGCTGTAGTGTGTGTGTGTTCTCACTCTGACTAGGTCATCTTGACTCCCAGTGAGGGGTGAGTTGTCTGCTAGAAGGCTTTGACTCAAGTCACCAGTCTAGATAAATAGGTAGAACCGGTGTCACTCTGGGTAGCAGATACTCAACACTATCAGATAACCACAACAAGGGCCAGTTCTTCCTCCTCTCACCACACACTCACACACACACACACACACACACACACACACACACACACACACACACACACACACACAGGCTGACACACTGCCCTACCTTAACCCTGCCCCCGCAGGGCCATAACCCTGCCACAAGAGTGTCTTTCATTCACCCCTCTCTGATCAGAGGAGTGGGGGAGAGAGGGAGAGAAGGGGGGAGGAGTATGGGGTTGACCTATTGAACCCATATCCTGCGGATAAACGAGGGTGTGATGGTGATAAGCAGATAAATCAGCAGTCAACTGGTCTCATTCAGATCCAGCCTCCTCTCATAATGTCTGAACATCAGCGTGTACGTTTGTATTGTGGAGATGACAGAAGATGAGTTATTGCTCTCTGACAGCAGCTTGATCTGAGGCCTTGCCTGTCAGTGGTGTTGGTCTCAAGCCTCTAGCCCTGTTGACTGTGTGTGTGTGTGGAGTGTGTGTGTGTGTGTGTGTGTGTGTGTGTGTGGGGTGTGTAGTAAAAAAACTAGATGATCTGGACAGTGTGGGTGGGAGGTTGGGGACAGGGCACATTATGTGCTTTCTGCACCATTTTCCGAATAGTGCATGAAGCTATTAAACTTTAAATTGTTGACAGTGCTTTGCAACTGCACAATCCAACAAAAATAAAATGTTCTCTTTTTTCCCCCCTTTCTTTTTGTCCTTTCAGACATGATCCACGGAAACTGAGACTGAAACAGGACTGCAATAAGCTCTCGTGACGAGCTCTGACCCCCCCCCTCCCCTCCACCCCCCCCCCCCCCTCCCCACACCAAACACTGGCCACCATGACCTCCACATGGCTCTTGCTGATGTGTTTCCTGTTCCTCTTTCCCTCAACCAATCACGCGTTCCCCACCGTCCCGGCACCGGCCCCACCCCCGCCTGAGATGAACACCTATCGGGTGTCGGACACCAGCCTGACCCACCTGACGGTGCACCGCAGGACCGGCGAGGTGTTTGTGGGTGCGGTCAACCACGTTTTTAAGCTTTCATCCAACCTGACCGAGCTCCGCTCCCACACTACCGGACCGGTGGAAGACAACGCCCACTGCTACCCTCCGCCCAGCGTCCGCGCCTGCACGCACCGGCTGGAACCGTCCGACAACGTCAACAAGCTGCTGCTGGTGGACTACGCAGGGAACCGGCTGGTGGCCTGCGGCTCCATCTGGCAGGGGGTGTGTCAGTTCCTTCGTCTGGAAGACCTGTTCAAGCTGGGCGAGCCGCACCACCGCAAGGAGCACTACCTGTCAGGGGCGCGCGAGGCTGACGGCATGGCTGGCGTGGTGGTGGGGGAAGAGGACGAGCGCGGAGGGGACAAGAAGAAGAAGAAGAAGGAAGGGAGTCGCCTTTTCATCGGGGCGGCCATCGACGGAAAGTCCGAGTACTTCCCCACGCTGTCGAGCCGCAAGCTGGTCCTGGACGAGGAGAGCGTGTCCATGTTCAGCCTGGTCTACCAGGACGAGTTCGTCTCCTCTCAGATCAAGATCCCGTCGGACACGCTGTCCCTCTACCCGGCCTTCGACATCTACTACGTGTACGGCTTCTCCAGCAGGACCTACGTCTACTTCCTCACCCTGCAGCTGGACACGCAGCTCACCCAGACAGACACCAGCGGAGAGAAGTTCTTCACCTCCAAGATCGTGCGCATGTGCTCCAACGACACCGAGTTCTACTCCTACGTGGAGTTCCCTCTGGGCTGCACCAAGGATGGGGTGGAGTACCGGCTGGTCCAGTCGGCCTACAAGCAGAAACCGGGCCGGCGCCTGGCCCAAGCCCTGGGCCTGTCGGAGGAAGATGACATCCTGTTCGTGGTGTTCTCCCAGGGTCAGAAGAACCGGGCCAACCCTCCCAGGGAGACGGTTCTCTGTCTGTTCACACTGCACCAGATCAACCTGGCCATGAGGGAGAGGATCAAGTCCTGCTACAAAGGAGACGGCAAACTGTCCCTGCCCTGGCTGCTCAACAAGGAGCTGCCCTGCATCCACACGGTCAGTAGCATCACCCCCTGGCTGCTTGCCTGGTTGGCTGGTTGTCTGGCCAGCTGCCTGGTTGTCTGGCTGACTGCCTGGTGGTCTGGCTGGTCGACCAGACAGGGACACAAAGCTGATTTTGACGTTAGTCGAGTGATTTACAGCTACCTGAAACATAAATGGTTGCTAAAACACTGCATGGTTTCCTCATGTACCAGAGAGTGTCAGGAATTGATTGCTGTAATTACTGTAGCTTGAGATGGATGATCGTGCATCTTTTATTAGTCTCCCCCCCCCCCCGCCCCCCAATCCAGGCTACAAACATTAGTAGTAGTACAGTGTTTAAACTACTGGATATTCATAAGATGCTCGTACAGTGTTCCCTACAATGCTCTCTCAGGGAACTCAATCACTGCTGTTTAATGAGGACTGGGTCCTCCAGCTTTCCTCTGTGCTGTTTGTATATCCAGGGCACAACTGAGTACATTCTCAGAGAGCAGATACTAAATCTGCCCAATAACAAGACAGACTGTCCTCAGACATACTTCTAGTGGTGGTTGCCTCAACCATGGCCGTCCTCCTTTTGGTTCTCTTCCGGATTGAAATAGCATCAACACAACGGCAAATTTCAAGGCGTCAAATAGGTGTTCCCTGCGCCTTGACTACTGCAGATAACCATAGCAACACTCCCTGCTTCCCACACCCCCATCACAGAGAGGGCAGGGGGCAGATGGGGCGGGGGAAGGTCTTGCCAGTGTTAGCAGATGACCTGGATATAGCCTAGCTCGGTGGGATGTTGTTAAGCGGGGGTGGGGGGGTGTTGTTATTGTTATGATTGAGAGCCATTACCATCCAGTCAAAGGAGGGGAGTGTGTGTGTGTGTGTGTGTGTGTGTGTGTGTGTGTCTGTATACTGTATGTGTATATGCGTGTGGGTGTGTACGTAGGACTCAGTGTTGAAGGAAGGAGGAGTTAGCTGTTATTCTTATCAACATCATCAGCAGGACTGGTGTAGGGGGAACAGACCTCTCTATGATTATAGGCCACCTCACAGCTGTCATTAGCCCCGCTCTATGCCCCGCTCCCTGATAGGCTAAGACAGCAGGCTGCTAGCGCTCCTGGATCAGGTAATGACAGGCTGCCTGCTGGGGGGCCGGCTGCCAGGCTACCTGGCTGCAGAACAGGCCCGCTTGATATATTCATCCTTCATAAACTCTCACCAAGCAAGGTCTGCCCCCCTCCTCCAATACCTCCAACAGACTAGCTGGCAGAGAAGTTTGCTTTAGGTTTTACCGGCTGGACACGGCCTTCCTGTTGTCTGGTCCCTGATCTCTCTCAGCTCCTCGTCTCCCCATGTCTCTTGAGTGAGCTGTCAGGCTTCTGTCTAATCTGGCCAGTCTAATCTGAACCCTGTCGTCTGTGTCTCCAGCCCAAGCAGATTGGAGACGACTTCTGCGGCCTGGTGTTGAACCAGCCCCTGGGGGGGCTGCGGGTCATCGAAGGGACCCCCCTGTACGACGACCGCATCGACGGCATGGGGGCCGTGGCTGCCTACACGTACGGAGACCACACAGTGGTGTTTGTGGGTACCAGAAGTGGACATCTTAAGAAGGTAAGAGAAAGATTTGACCTTGAAACTGGACTTTGTTGGTCGGGTCTGGGTGAGCCCTGATTGGTACCGATCTATTTGTCCTGAGCTGGTTTGAACCGGACTTTCACCTGACACCCCAGTAGAATACAGACAAAGGTACTAGCCTGTCAATGTAAAGGCAGCAACCTATTCCTGTCCAGCACGGCTCTGTTAAACCGCTCCCGCTGTCGACTGCTAAAAAATGTTGTTATCTAGTCAGAAGACGTGTAGAGCATGGAGGCTGACAGGGTTAGATTCACAGAGGCTCCGGTGTCATACTACAAAAAGGCTCTCTCTCAGCAGCCATTTACATGGCCTTTATAATTCACTGTGATTAAACATTTCTTTTCCCCCGTGTTGCTTGGCAATGGGGGATCGGAAGGCTGCGTTTCTGTTCTGCTCGAGTTTGCTAGCAGTGTGATGGAACTCCATAAGGGTTCCTGTATTAAGATCGCCCCTGAAAAATGGATAACGATTATTTGTTTGGTTTAGGAATTGTTGGTTTTCGGTACCTTGTTTCTTAGGTCGCAACCCGTGTCTGAGCTAGTAGCAAGAGGATCTATCTTCAACTGGGTTCTTCCTGGGTGGTTCTCCTGGGTGGTTCTCCTGGGGGCGTTTTACGGGTTCCTCCCAGGTTCCTCTTATCTGGGTTGAGCCCAGCTGGGTTTGTCCCCAGGCTGTGACCCAGTGGTGTAGAACGGGGAAGAAGCAGCGGTGAGTCATGCAGAGCTGGAGCAGTGGGAGGGCTGGCTGATCTGCACTCTCAGGCTCTCTGGAAAAGCGGCTCCACCTCCACGTCAATGAGGAGGTGTGTAAAGACCATGTCAGCGCGCCATCATTACACTGCAGAGGCAATTTCTGGTTATTTTAGGACGTTTCTCCTCCAGCTCTCCTCATGTTCTGAAGGAAAAGAAATACAGCAAGTGTTGTTTTCTCAGGAAGGCCTGGCGGCTATTTCCAGACGGTTCTGCTCGCAAGATTAATGGAGTTCTAAAGCAAAGGTTAAAGACATTCTGATAAATAAATAGCTGTATGAATCCGAGGCCTGAGCCCTTATCTGGCACAGAAACAGAGAAGAGGCCGTTTGAAAAACATACAGAAACAGCAACTTACTGCCGTCCTCAGTAACGCGTTTACAGTTGGTAGTGAATTGAATTTTGTGCTTTCGTAACTAACAGGCAACATTGAGCCGTATTAAGTTATTTAGCACAGGGGGAGTCTCTGACCAGAACTTTGACATCTCCAAACATAGTGACCCCTTATGTTATGTTAGTTACATAGCAATGAGAACGTAGCATTACACAGCTCGGCAGACATGCGAATGAAGACAGTACTTTTCATCCACCCAACCGGTGTTACTGTCCCAGCGTCACTGTGATCAGATGGCATGTGTGCTGTCAGCTGTCAGCACTGTGGATACAGCACCACACAGCTTAGTGCTTTTAATGGCAATTTTACAAAGGCTCCTTAGGGACGTTCTGCCTGAATCTACCATCAACAAGCTAGAATACATAGGTCTTACACACACACACACACACCCACATACACACTGCTATGTTTTCTTAAACTTACAACACACCATAACTCTGTCTCGGCCCTCTGTTTACCATGGTAACAATAACAGAATAGCCCATGGTTGGTGTCCTGAGAAACCTATCAACCTCTATACCCAGTGTGCTGCTCCCAGCAACTCCAAACATGGAGCACACACACACACACACACACACACACACACACACACACACACACACACACACACACACACACACACTCACACATACAGCACCAGTGGGATTGTGTCAGTGTTGACTATCATAGTGGCAGGGGTAGCAGAGTGGGATTGTGGTCATATACAGTATGTGGTCATATATGAAGTTGCATAGACTAATTTAGTCTGTTGGTTATGACTTACATCATACTGAAAGAGAGACAGAGAGAGAGAGAGAGGTAGAGGAATAGTGAGAGAGTAAGGGATAGAGGGAGGAAAACGGAGAGAGAGAGGCTGTAGGGGAAAGCAAGGGAACCAGAAAAAGAAAATAATAGACTCCTAAATGCTGGCGTAATTGTTTTTTTTCTTCTTCTGTGAATGCCTCTGTTGAAGCGGCTCTGGTCTCCGGGCTCAGTGGAACTGTGAGGTGTCGACTGAGCCAACTTCCCCTCAGCAGACTGGGGCTGCGGTCGCCAAAGCATATCTCATATTCCAGATATTCAATTAGATAGCGGGCCGGCCGGCAAGCAGGGCACACATAGCGGGCTTCTGAAGACAGGGTAATTATAATTCACTGGATCAGAAATGAGTTAATACTGCAGCTCCCAGCTAGCCTTCCACTGTACTGAGAGTGAAAAAGAGAAGGGAAAAAAAGAGGGTAGTAGGGAGGGGAAAATGAAAAGACAAGACAGAAAAAAAGAAAAGTACGATGCATTGTCCCCAGTTAAACTTAGCTAGTGTAAATAGCTCAATAGTGACTGGCTAAGGCACTTTAAAGCCGATAGAGGATCATGCTGACAAGCCTGTTAAACAGACGGTCAGTCTAGAAAAACATGGCTGGCCTGCGTAGTGTAGGCACTGCCGCTGAAACATGTCTCCTATAACTGCTAGCTGGTCCAGGGAGTATATTCTCTTTCTAGTCTCTCTGTAGTCTCTCCTTCTCCTGTCTCACTCTTCTCCATCTTAGTGTCTCTCTCTTGCTCCCTCTCTCTCTCTCTCTGATCATCTCTCCCTCAGTTTCTCTCCCTCTCAGTTTCTCTCCCTCCCCCTCCCTCTCTTCATCTCTCTTTTTCTCACTCCCTCTCTTCATCTCTCCCTTCCAGTTTCTCTCGCTCCCTCTCCCTCTTCATCTCTCTGTTTCTCTCGCTCCCTCTCCCTCTCTTCATCTCTCCCTCTCTGTTGTTGTGTTTTCGATACCCTTTATTTACGGGCCCATGTTGATACCCGTCCCCGCCCCTGTCTGCGTCCTGCTGGCTAGAGTAATGACAGGGTCGCAGGGGCCGGCCCACATCCCCACATCAGAGCGCCCGCTCCCACTGCCGCTATCTTAATACGCCATCATCAGCCAAGATAATGCTCTAAGATGTTTATGCTAATCGCTGCTTCTCCCCCTTTGTCTGCCTCTCCGTCTCCCTCTCTGTCCCTTTCTCCTCTCATTCTCCCTGAGCCGGAGTGACTAATTCACTGCTGTGACTGCCTACCCCTGTCCTAACATGCAGATGATTGTGGATTGAAAGCGCACGTTTAAAACTTCATTTGCATTATTTACCCAACACACAATCCTAGGGGGACGTGGGGGTTATCGACTGCCTCATCTTCTCGTTGCATAAGCAGATGGAACTGAATTTCCTATCAATTCACAGACGCTGCTGCTTTATCAGACTGTGGCAACCAGGGCTCTGCAACACAAACGCCTCGCTTACTGCATTTCGATAACGTTGTGTCGGCCAGTCGTTGTCTCGCTCGCACACTCTTACGCTCGCGCACAATGAAACACCTCAGCCTACAGTTAAAACAGCATTTAAAACAAGCTCTGACAAGCACAAGCCTGTGTTTAAGTTGTCAGGTTGCATCGTGTCCCTTCGCCACAACAACCCTGTCTTTATTTGTGATGATTTTGTTATCTAGTGCCCAGAGCTTGGCTAGCTAGCTGCTAGCTGGTTGTGGTACTGCCTAACTAACTGTGGTGTGATGCTAAGGCGGATAGCTGTGTGTACATGTGTGTGTTGTAGCGCTACCTGCTCCAGTGGCAGGGCTGCACAGTGCTGGAGGAGGCAGGCTAACTGCAGCGTATCTCCTCTCTCCCTGAGGCCTGTTTGTTTTGGCGTGAGAACAGAGGGGCGAGCGCCGCCTGCCAGACCGGGACGGAAATCACCCAGGGGCCGCCGCAGCTTCCTGCCCCCCTCCTCCCCCCTGGCAGCCGATCGCCCCTCACCAGGGTGCAGTGGCATTGTGGGAAGAGAAACCACCAGCCAATCACAATGACAATCTGTGATCACAGAGGAATGGATAGGGGCCAATATAAAGTGCAGCTCAGTGTACTGTGTTCAGACTAATGCAGACGTGACTCGATGACGACTGAAATGAAGACAAGGCGAGCCTTAATGTCACGATGATTATGAACTTATGAACGGTGATTACATACGATTGATTGGATTCAGCACCTGTGCTGTTGTTGAGGTAACGGACCAGCTGCGTCTTTGTTTGGGGAATTGTGGGTAATTCAATTCATTATTATTGGGAACGAATTCCGTCACGTTCACAGTCAACCAGACAGCTGTTATCCAATCGGCTCTCTGTAACCGGAGTATTGACATCAGAAATGGAGAGTCATCTGAAGGATCTGCTGATTGCATCACTTCCTGCACTTAGCCTGTATGTATGTGTGTGTGTTTGTGTGTACAGGGTGTCAACCCTCTGTATTATATCATTGGGAAAGAACTAGGCCCATGGGGTCACTGTGACTCAGGAGTGTGTGTGTGAGAGAGTGAGAGAGAGAGAACAATGAGAGAGAGAATCTCTGGTCTGTATAATGTAGTGAAGAGCTTGTTCTCAAGTCAGACCACAGCCTTCATTGTGGAAATGGATTGGTTATGCGTTCAGGTGTATTTTGATGTACTTCTATCATCCTGTTGTTCCTCTCTTATGCCATCCATTCTGTTCTCCTCTCCTCTGCATCCAGACTGGCACCAGCCCTCTAATAGCCATCAGGGCTAATTCAGCTGTATAAATCAGCAGAGGCTGGACAGGCCTCGCGGCGAGCCAGGGGTTAGATTTATGAGCAGGCCGGCCCTCGGCAGGTCTGATCATGGGCAAATCTGTTTGCCATAAATCCTGCCGTTACAGAACAAGGCTGAGTGATGTTGTGTCTGGGGAGACGGGCTTTTGTTCTCCATGAACTGCTTACTGATTGTGTATAGTGTGTGTGTGTGTACAGTGTGTGTGAGTGTGTATGTGAGCTTATATTATCCATGAAGCCAATGTCTGTAGCTCAGTGGGCAGCTGGCCTTCAACTCACCTCTACTCTGCTGGTCTTTACTGTGCTCTACTAGATTTTAATCGAATGTACTATTCTATTCTACTGTATTGTGATGCCAGTCTCTGTCAACACTTTTTGTACTCTGAGTGAGCTGTTCTCCAGTGTGACAGTAGAAAAAGAGGGGTGGGGGTGGGGGGGTGGGGTTGGGTAGAGGCAGCCAAGGGCACCTGGAGGTTAGGAAGGGAGAAAATACAGTTAAAACAGTAGGCAGTTAAACTGTGTGAGTTTGTGTGTGTGTGTGTGTGTGTGTGTGTGTGTGGTTAGGAATAGCTTCCAGATGTATATTTCTCCTTCGACTACTGAGCCATCACTCCAGATGTAGCCACACACACACCCACACACACCCCCCCCCCCCACACACACACACACACACACACACACACACACACACACACACACACACACACACACACACACACACACACACACACACACACACACACACACACACACAGCTCTACTGATATAGATGTTTCCCCTACAGTAGGAACTTTCCGTTTGACTCCATTCCTTATGAGACGCAGCCGTTTAACTATGGGGCTGTGTTGTGTTTGTGTGCCACCACAACAGTCCGTATGTATTTGCAATGTGAAGTTTTGAGCACTGTCATGAAAAAGGCCTTCAAATAAGAGTTGGTTCCTCCCCTGCCAAGCTGCTCGCCCTCAGACATGACACTGCTGGCTGCTGCTGCTGCTGTCTTTGGCTGCTGCTTACCTCAACCTCGCTCTCAGCGTCAATGATAATCAGTTTACCTCTGTGAACTGTACCTGTGTGTGTGTGTGGGTGTGTGTTGGTATTAGACCTGGTTGGGCAGCCTTCCCAGTCTGCCACCCCCCCCCCCCCCCACCCCCCACCACCACCACCTCTGAGTGCTTCCTGTCATTATTTGATGGCTACCCCTCGTAACTTCATGTAAGGTCGCTGCTGCCACACTCGTAAAGGCTAGGTGTTTAGGGGCCACTCTTAAGCACCTGTGTGTGTGTCGGGGGGGGGGAGTTATGTGTGTTTTTGTGTGTGTCTTTGGGGGGGGGTGTGTGTGTTGGTAGATATGTACTCCCTCGTGAGCACGACCGTTTATGCCAAGGCTTCGTCTAGAAAATTATGTCATTTGTCAATGATGTCAATTATGGCGTACCTTCTCACAGGCCTGTCAATCAGACGGTTCTACAACCCTCCGGCTTCTCTGGATGGAAAGAGGGAAAGAGGCAGTTATGCCATTAACCAGTAATACTGACCGTCTTAAACTGTAAATTTCAAACTGTTCCACTCGAACGCTCTCTTTTCTGTCTGTCATTCAAGTCTGCCAGGGTTTCACTTTCTGAAACATAAGTGAAGGTCACAAGCTAAGATGTCATATTGTGACAAATGACTGAAGCTTGATGTAAGACAAATGGATATTCTCTGTAGAAGAGCCTCTCGCTCGCTCGCTCGCTCGCTCACACGCAGACAGACAGCCTACTGCCGTCAGCCTAATAGCTATCACTGATATTTCATAGGTCTTTAACAACTGTAATGATCAGCTATGGTCCTGCTTTTGTGTTGGTATATTGTTCTCAACAACGTGTGTGTTTGTATGCGTGTGTGTGCGCATGTCTGTGAGAAACCTTCCAGAGGACTGATTGAGACTGGACCTCCGCTGCACCTTCAATGAAGCGTCTGTTGGGTAAATTGGGAAATGGAGGGGTATCTCCTCCCGAAATGTCCTGGTTGATTTGGCCCTCATCACATGGGTTTATTAGGAAATACTTATTGAATAAGGCCATGCACAAAGAGCAGCTCTGTGTCAGTGTCTGTGACCGGCGTGATACTCCAGCGCTCACAACAAACATTCTGCTTCACACACACACACACAGTCACACACACACTCACGTACACTGGACTCTTTCACCTCTCCCTGCCTGTCTGTCTCTGCCTTACTGTCTGTTCATCAGTCTGCCTTTCTGTGTCTCTCTGTTTGAGAAGAGCTGATCATCAGAGGGGAGGATAGAGGGAGAGGGGTAGAGGGATAGAGGGATAGAGAGAGAGAGGGATAGAGGGAGAGAGGGATAGAGAGAGAGGGATAGAGGGAGAGGGATAGAGAGAGAGGGATAGAGAGAGAGGGATAGAGAGAGAGGGATAGAGGGAGAGGGATAGAGAGAGAGGGATAGAGGGAGAGAGGGATAGAGAGAGAGGGATAGAGGGAGAGAGGGATAGAGAGAGAGGGATAGAGGGAGAGGGATAGAGAGAGAGGGATAGAGAGAGAGGGATAGAGAGAGAGGGATAGAGGGAGAGGGATAGAGAGAGAGGGATAGAGGGAGAGAGGGATAGAGAGAGAGGGATAGAGGGAGAGGGATAGAGAGAGAGGGATAGAGAGAGAGGGATAGAGAGAGAGGGATAGAGGGAGAGGGATAGAGAGAGAGGGATAGAGGGAGAGAGGGATAGAGAGAGAGGGATAGAGAGAGAGGGATAGAGGGATAGAGAGAGAGAGGGATAGAGAGAGAGGGATAGAGGGAGAGGGATAGAGAGAAAAGGAAGGCGGGATAGAGGTACAGCAGAGTGATGAAGAGACATGGGGAAGAGAAGAGACAGGCTGACGTTCATACCTGCTGATTCTGTAAAGACATCAACATTCCTCAATAGTTAGACACTTCAAACGTACACTGGCTGTGTGTGTGTGTGTGTGTGTGGGGGGGGGGGGGGAGTCTGGAGCCTCTCTGATTGCCATGTAGGTCTAGGAAGAAATAGAGAGAGGATAGAAAGAGAATGAGAAGATAGAGAACGAGTGAAAGAGAGAGTGGGAGAGAAAGACAGGAGGCCTATCTCTTAGACAAGCTGCTGTTAAGAGCAGCTTTTTTTCTTCTTCCAAGTCCTGATATAATAGCAGCCTTTCCTCGGCGGTAGTCTATTCCAGGCTTCACCGTAGGGAGTGGCTCAGCTCTGTGGTCAGTCCAGAGCAGTCCCCACTGCCACAGTCCCAACAGCTGGACCCCCTCCAGGATCTGAAGCCTGTGGGAGCTCCCCTGGCTCTGCTCCCCTCCCCTGCTCCAGGGGGGAAGGTGAGGCGTCAGACCCAGGGGCTGTGGGGCTGGGCTGGGAGGACTGTGGAGGCCAGGGAGCCCTGAGTCTGGTACAGCCTTCCTCGATCGACCCACGGTGATGTCAGAGGAAGAGAAACAGCCGTGAACGTGCCCAGGAGTGGGAGGGCAGGGCAGGGGAAGGGGAGATGAGGAGTGGGGCCGGGAGAGAAGATGAGGAGAGGGGAGGGGTGAAGGATATTTCTCTTCCGACTGAATCGGGCAGTGATGCGAGGGATATAGAGGGGGGGACGGGGGGAGGGGTTGGGGGGGGGGCGGGGGAGGGGGGGGGGTGCGCTGGCTCTGGGTGACATGTCCTGAAATTGCTTTTAGATGTGATGCAGTGACACGGATAGAGCATGAGCTCTGGATACCACAACACAATGACAAACACAGCATGCCGCAAAGCCTATGGAACACAGCCCTAACGGTGGGCTCCGACACCTTAACCCACCAACAGGCACTTACAAGATCCACAAGAATAAGTATAACACAATCCCAGGAAGGTACCAGTAACCCTACTTAATGACTTTACTCCCTTGTTTGCCATGTAGAGCTATTAAAAGGACAATAGGAGAGTAAAAAAAGGGAGATTCTCAGTGAGAAGTAGGCCAGGGCTGACAGTATGCTGGAGGACTTGTATCTTTTGATACAGTAGAAAAGAGCTGGTGCTGATATGTGTCACAGGGATCTGCCATCGGTGTCTTCTGATTGGTTGTCTCTTTGTCTCTGAGGAGAGGAGATGGCAGGAAGCGGGCCTGAATTAAACACAATGACTGGAGAGACAATGGACTGTCTGTCTGTGTGACGGGTTGTATTTAACGCATGCATGCACGCACGCACACACACACACACACACACACACGTCTTAATTAAGTCTGCTGCTGCTCTGCTGATTCCCTTGATAAGGTTTACTGCGGGGCTCCATGCAGGCTGCTATCACACTCTGGCTGATAATAAGCGCTTTGGTAAGGCTGCATCACCCTGGCCTGTAGCCTGTGGTAAACTACTATTGTGCATGGCTGGCTTTTCAGAGTGAGCAGCCTTGTCGGGCTAAAGTCTAGCATTAGCTAAAGTCTAGCCTTAGCCACAGACACAAAGCGCTCTGTTTGGCATTTGCTTGCGTGAGTGGAGTTAGGTAGATATTTACACATGATCTTTCTTAAATTTCCCTGTGCTCTGATTTGTTTACTGATTCTATGGCAATTGCACAATTAAAAAATGTGTGTCCTCGCTTTAATCCAGAGTTGGTATTTTGACATTTATAAGAAATGTTTACATTGTGTGATGTTGTTGCACAACAGGGTGCCTTGCATTATGAAGGTCCTGGTTTTGATTTTTATTGCTTTTATTTTTATTTTATTGCTGATGTTTTCTCCTGAGCCAGGAGTCAGGATGTTCTCAACGTGCTTACATGGGTTTCCTCAGCAAAGAACCCCCAAAATCGCAGAACAGATTGCTCGTTGCCCACGTCCCTGGACAGCGCTTAGACTCGGTCCCTGGACAGCGCTGTTGATGTGGTTGCCCACTGTTCCTGTCTGCTCCGGAAGAACGAACGCCACGATGGGAAGAACGCAGAAGCACATTTATCTGAATCCCACAGACGCGCTGACATGCACAGGTCCCCGCACGGCGGCCGTGCTTCCAGATGTGAGATGAATACTGAATCCTTAATCGTGTACGGAAGCTTTCCTAACCACCTCTGTTACGAATACGCAGCACCTCAAGAGACGAAGTAAGATCCCTGATGTAGCTCCGTGTTTGGGGTTCCAGAAGAGGAGGGAAGGTCAGGGGAACAAACTCTGAATGTGCAGCAGCAGCGTCGTCTCGCTTGCTCAGTCTCATTCACGCTGGGAGATGGTAGATAAGAGAGACAACAATACCGCCTGGGAAAATCCCCTCATCTTCATTCTGAAGCTTCCCGTCCGCTAAACACTAAACGCTCCTACCGCTTGTTGTGAGCCAGACCCGGGCTGAGTGACAATCATTTCCTCACAATAATGAATGAGCCTCGGAGCTGTCGGCGCTGCGCCGCTGGTGGGTTTTAGCATGCTAGCAGCAGGAAGTGAGGGTGGGCAGCCAGACCCATTGTTCCCGGAGTGATGAGATGAGGTTGTAAATGAATCGTGGGCTTCTGAATAGCCTTGTCTTAATGGCCGTTTACACAGTAGATTAAAGCCCCTGACTCCATAATGCCTGGATCACAAGCGTTTTAGACCATGTTAGCATTAGCTGCAGGATAGGCCCAGCAGAGGACCTTGTTACCATAGATAGACTAAGACTAGCGTAGTTAAGGATAATCGTGTTAGCCTAGCCCAAGGTCCTGACAGCCTAGCCTAGCCCCACGCTGGTTTAGCCTCGAACCATTATCAGCCTAACATATAATTGTGTTAGCCTACTCACTCAAAAAGCCAGGTTAGAGGCACCATGCTAACCAAGTTATCCATAGGCCTACCCAGTGACTGTTTGCCTGGAGAAGACTGGAGGCTATGTGGATAAAGCTAGAACGTCGGTTCAAAAGCCGACTCCTAGGAACACTTGAAGCTGGTGTTTTTTTGGGGCTGTGTAGTATTATGCTATCTGTGTAAATGCTCTTTGTAGAACCTGATGTGTATTCTGCTCTGGGGTACACGGATGAGTGGGTGTCCTGACAGCAGCAGCTCAGCTCAGTGTTTGCTCTGCTCTAATCGCCTGTTTGCTCACACGGTCTCTGGTACATCACCCCCCTGTCCTCAGCTCCCTCTCCTCTCCTCTCCCGGATCACAGATGGGTTTCTCTGTGGAGGCAGCACATGTATTGATCATCCTGATTGTGGTATTGATGGCCAGCCAGCTGGCAGGGTGAGATGTGGAGCAGGGCTCAGCTGATCATTCCTTGCTTCTAGCGAGGCGTCTTCATCCCTGCTGGGGTGTCAGGTTGGTCGTCACACCGAACCCTACACACAGACACACACACACACACACACAGGCGCTCACCCTTCAACCTACCATTCCTCCAATTTAGAAGCACACCTCCCATCCCCCATCCACCCTCTGCTGCGCAGTGTCTCCACCTCACTTCTACTATTACACCCCAACCCCCCTGTCACCCCCCCACCACCACCACCACACACACACTCGCACCTCACCCTCCCTCCCTCCCTGCCCCTCCCCCACCCTCATACCCAGTGGTGTGAGCTCGCGAATAACAAAGCTGTGTCAACGCCACCACTGTGGCTGTCGCTGGCTGGCCGGTCTCTGTCTGTCAGAGCCTGAAGACACAAGGCAGAGGTCCAGACATCTCACCACAGACGTCCCACTCTCGTCTAGACACCGTCCCTGTCCCCCCGGTGTGTGCAGGTGTCTGCTTGTGCCAGGCACCGTAGGCGGACTGCTGGCCGTGTCAGCTGGCGTGGGGCCTCTTGGTCGCGGTCCCTTTCAGTGTGTCAGGTCCCCGCAAGGCCCTGTGTGTTGTTGAAGCTGGAGCCAGAGGCAGTTGAAGGCAGCGTCTGGCGTCTATCTCAAGCCCAAAGTCAACAACTACCTCTACTGTGTCTCTACGGAGCGTAGAGACGTCTGAATACTCCTGATCAGAGTCTTGATTAGATCACAGATCTGCCATCTGATTGCCCCTGTCTCTTAGTCACCCTAAAGATAGCGCACAGCCTCCTCACCAAACAGGGAGTCGCTTTACAGTACTTGAAATTCAATTTAAGGATGATTCCTTGTGTTAGTCTCAGTCAGTTTGGTTTCAATTCCTGTCAGGAGAGTATGTTCTCAAAAGAGCAGCAGAGCGTATGTGAGAAGGTGCCTCAGCGGTGGTCTGGGTCCCGGGTTTGGAACGCTGCCCAGAGAAGGGCTCAGAGTCCACAGCTTGTATAGGTGGCCTTTAGGGACACGGTGACAGGTCGAAGCAGAGAGATTTGGATGTGCTAGTGAAGGGCTGGAGCCTTAGCTGTGGTCCAGGGGGCTGTCCTGTCCAGTGTCATCCTGAATTCAGGAACTCAGACGCTGGAATTCCTTCAGCCTCATATTTATCCTGGCTCTGCCTCCCTATCTCCTCTCCACACTGCAGCAGGACTGAGCAGGGGAGATAGAAAAAACCCACACTGATAAATTAACTTTTTGACACAAGACAGTCCCTTGTGCACGCTCGCACACACACACACAGATGGACTGACACACACACACACACACACACTATGAGCTCTATGAGCTCGTAGTGTTGATGGTTGCGGGTCCTGCTTCAGAGCAGACTTACGGCAGGCTGGCTACCTCATGCTGGAGACATTTACAGGCCCCCAGAGCCCCCTGCCCTACCCTGCTCACTCTCCCCTCTCTCTTCTCTCTTTCCTTCTCGCTCTTTCCCCCTCTCTCCTCTCTGTTGTTCCTCTCTCTTCTCCCTCTCTTCCCCCTTCTCTCTGTCTGTCGGTCCCCCCCACCCCCCACACACTTTCTGTCTCCATCTCTCTTGTCTCCTGTCTTCTCTCACGCTCTCTTGCTCCCCATCTCTCTTTTTCAGGAACATCTTTGCTCTCTGTCTAAAACACACAGCCGTCCATAAAGAAGAGTGAGTCTCGGTCTGGAAACATCATTGGCTGAGAGGCAGGTTGGCTCAGGTTGACCATATAAACACGGGAAGAGCTCATGAAAACTCAAATTCTAAATCAAATTCCACAAGTTATAGTTGTCAGGGGTTGATTGAGTCACATGTCTGCTTGCCTACCTGTCTGTCTGACCTTATCTGCCCACTCGTCTGCCCATCCCTTTGTTTTGCCCATTGTTGACTGGATAATAGTGATGTCCAGTTGGGTGTGAATGAGAGTGTGATTGTAGTCATATTCCGCCGCTGCCTATGAATCTGTAATGTGTGTTATTGTGGCGGTCGCCTGCAGACAGATTAGCCCCATACAGACAAAGAGTTGGCTCAGCAGAACTGCTCACTGCTGCCTCAACTCTTACACAGTAATAGCGGAGATTTATGACCTTGTGTTTTTACATATTGATAAGCGCCTGTCCTACTTAGTTTGCACCGAAGAGGCTGTTTATCCTCCAGTTATTAAAGAGAGGTTTTGCGAATGTCTTCATCAATTCTATTGATTAGGTTTTATGGCCCCACCGAGTACTGTTGAAGCACAGATGGGTAGTGTGTGTGTGTCCTGTGTGTGTCCTGTGTGTGTCTACCTGAGGTAGTTAACAGAATGAGTTGGCCTAATTCTAAGATAACCTGATAGATATTAGACTGGTTCCACAATTGATCAGGCTTGCAGAGAGGCAGGGATCGGAAGTGTGGAGGGTGGGGGAGGGGATGGGAGAGTTGTTGACGACCTGAAGCTGAGACCAAAGAAGCGCCGCAGGCTGGATGTCTGACGAGAATGCATCACTTATTATTCTGTTACCTAGGAGATGGAGAGATACGCAAATCTGGCAGGTCCCAAATGGCTCGCTTATTCCTTTCTTCTGTCTTTCGTTCCGATACCTCTCTCTATCTCTCCCTCCCCCTCTTCTATTTCCTCTTACTGTGCCATATTTCCTTCTCCCCTCGCTCTCCTCTCTCCCTCAGCTCTCCCCTCCCTCTGCCTTTAGGATGTGATTATAACTTAAATCTTGTTGTCTGAGAGAGTGTGGGGGGGGGGGGGGAGGGAGGGAGTGAAAGACAGACAGTTTGCGGTTGAGAATGCTCAGTGGCCCACAGCGGAGGATTAGGCCGGGAAGCCTGGGAGTGTCCTGGGGTTTTCTGCCTGCTCAGAGTCAGCCTGCTTAGGCTTGACCTTGGGAGATGTCCCTTGGGGCTGTGAAATAAAGTGGTGTTATATGTGAAGTGTGAAGTGAATGTATTGCAGCATTATTTAAGAGGTTCCTCTTGGGTCGATATGGACAGTTTGTGATTGTATATGACATGGTATCATCTTAAGAAACGGAGCTAGCTATTCCATTGGTTAGTCTTCATCTATAGTGACTTCCTGGGGGTCTGCAGAGCTCTGTGTGTGTTTGTGTTCCTGTTTGTCCCTGCCTCCTCCTCTCTCAGGTGGCTGTGTGACGCAGTTCCACCACAGTTGACACGGTGGCCGGCTCACCCAGCTTCGCCTGCAGGGCTGTGGCAGTCACCCAGAGCTGGAGCTCCTGGGATCCCAGGCTGAGGCGTCACCCTGATACAAGCCGTCACATGCGGACCAGGGCTGGAGGCACGGCAGGTCATGGCTGGTTGGAAGGCTGGCTGGCTTGAGAAGTAAAGGCTGATATGACCAGACATTGACAGGCAGGCAAGGGGCCTCCAGCATTGACTGTCTGTCTGGCTGGATGGCTGGCTGGGGGCTGCTAGAAAGAGTGTCATCCACCTCTGTGTGTGATTGTATCTGTGTGTGTCCTTCAGCTTTAAAACCCCTGCCCATGCCATCATCTCTGACCATTGTCATAGGAGGCAGGGGGAAAGAGGAAGAGTGAGAGGGGAGGGGGGGGAGGGTGTCCAGACAGAGAGATCAGCTCTACAAGGCCTTAAGAGAGAGAGAGCGAGGGAGGGAGGGAGGGAGGGAGGGAGTGGGAAGGAGAACAGAGCAGGGGTGACAGTTACGTGCCGGGGGGGGGGGGGGTCTCCTTGGACCCCTTCCCCATTCTGCTGCTTGGTGGTCTCGTTGTTTGTGTCCCTCCCTCTGTGGTCTTCTCTGTGTGTGCGTGTGCGTTTGTTGCTAAAGGGAACTGGGGAAGCGATTAATGAGCTTAAAGCTCCTCTAGCCCCATCTTGAACCCCCCCCATCTCCCCTCTCCACCCCCAAGGGTTAATGGTTCACTGAGCAGTGTCTAGGCCAGCCTGATTCATCCTGGGGCTGTGTGTGTGTCTGTGTGTGACTGACTGAGTGAATGTGTGTGTGAGACTGTGTGTGTGTGTGTGTGTGTGTGTGTGTTGTCCTCCATTGTGTTCCTCCCTGGCCTGTCTGGCTGTGTGGTATCCTAGACCCAGTAGCGTAGAGGCAGGTGACAGACTAGCGACATCGTTCCTCCTCCACGCTATCAGTGTGCGAAGGGAGCGACCACGGTGGCTCGCGTCCATACTGTCTGCGGCTGGGAGCTGGGAACAATAGCGAGGCTGTTCCTCAACCACACACTGTTGGCTCAAAGTCTCCGCTCAATCTGCCATTATCACTGCAGAACTTATGTTCTGGCTCCTGACGCTGATCCTGTTGATTTAACGCCCGTCTTGCCTCGGTGAGGTGCTGCGTGAATCCTGTCCTTTTAAAAAAAAAAATGACCTCCTCCTTTTTTCACCGCACCGCCTCAGAGTTGGCAGACCCGGGCAGGTGCCACCCCCACCCCTCCCCCCCCCCCCTCAGACCAGCGAAATCCGACCGAGTCCTAATCATAAAACCAACCGTCATGAAAACCAGAAGAACTGGCGGGGAAGGGCGTGGGAGGAGCCTGCTTCTCCACAGTCTGGCTGCTCCTCTCAAGGACGCCCGGCTCGCACCGACACCGAGGGACGAGCAGATCGTCTGTCACTTCTTAAGCTGCTGCTAATGAGCTTGGTAAATAAGTGAAAGCATTCAGCTTGAACCATCGCAGAGCTGAAACTGCAGAGGATGGATTTAACATCAGTGTCTTATCGCTGGTCTGACGAGGACGGAAAGAGGGGGGACGGAGAGAGGGGGGACGGAGAGAGGGGGGACGGAGAGAGGAGGACGGAGGGGGGGGACGGAGGGGGGGGACAGAGAGAGGGGGGACGGAGAGAGGAGGACGGAGGGGGGAGGACGGAGAGAGGAGGGGGGAGGGGGGAGGACGGAGAGAGGAGGACGGAGGGGGGGGACGGAGAGAGGGGACGGAGAGAGGAGGACGGAGAGAGGAGGACGGAGAGAGGAGGACGGGGAGAGGAGGATGGAGGGGGGAGGACGGGGGGGGAGGACGGGGAGAGGAGGACGGAGGGGGGAGGACGGAGGTGGGGGATTGAAAGAGGGATTGAAAGAGGGGGATTGGGGGGGACAGAGAGAGGGGACGAAGAGAGTGGGGACGGAGAGGGGGACGGAGAGGGGGACGGGGAGGAGGGACAGAGAGAGAAGGCGTCGTTTTGAGAGCAGAATCGGACTTGTTGTCCCAGAGGAGGGAGGGAAGGTCAGAAAATGTCCTTGTCAGTCCTCACATCTGGCCACAAATATATCGCCTCTCTCTTAGAGAAAGAGTGTGGTACTCAGTCAGTATGCTGGTGGTGTGATTGAGTTACAGCCTTAGTTTGTGTGTGTGTGTGTGTGTGTGTGTTTGTGTGTGTGGGTGTGTGTGTGTGTTGGTGTGTGTGTGTCTGTGTGAACTAGCCTCAAGATTCTGGAGGTGTTTATATGTGAGAGCGAGTCTTAGTATTCTCTATGTGTGTGGGAGAGTTGTCTTTAGTATTCTAGAGGTGCGCGTGTGTGTGCCTGTGTGGGTGTGCGTGTGTGTGTGTGTAGGTGTGCGTTTGTGTGTGTGTGTAATAAGCCAGCAGCAGAGCTAAACGCACTGGTAAAGCCCCTGAGGATCTCAGAAACCATCACCTTTTGGGATAGAAAGATCAACAATAATTCTGAGGCTGTGGGAGGACGTGTGTGTGTGTGTGTCTGCACGTGTGTGTGTGTGTGTCTGCACGTGTGTGTGTGTGTGTGTGTGTGTGTGTCTGCACGTGTGTGTGTGTAAGGAACATGAGGGCTGGTGGGGGTAAGAGGCAGATCATGGGTGTTTCCTGTTGCTGCAAGTTGCTGATCATGTCAAAGTTCCACTCAAAGTGGTAAAGAGAAATGAAAGATAATTGCATTCAATGTGTTTCTGGACGTGTGTGTTTGTGTACATGTGTGGGGATGGGCGTGTATTTGTGTACACGTGTGTGTGTGTGTGTGTGTGTGTGTGTGTGTGTGAGAGGCAGAAGAGCAACCTGTTAGGGCAGATGTTATCAGCTGATAGCTTCAAAGCTAATAGTCTTGTTTTAAGAGTGGGTCTCGATACTTTGACCCCTCCTAAACACACAGGACCAAATAGGCCCCTCTGACCATGAGCGAGTCATCAGGGCAGACTGACTCATTATTCTGTTGAGGTACATTACCTTCCTGTGTCTTTCCTCCCCCCAGTCCTCATCCCCGCTCTCTCTCCACTGTCGTCATTCGAACTATTAGATCAGCAGCCCTCCAGATGGCTCCCATTGAATTATTGAGCTGTGTAAAGCCACTGGGGTCGCCCAAAGACACACACTGTGGAACGGGTTTCATAGGTTCATATCCACCATTGGGTGTGTTAGGGTCATGAGCACAGATATCCACTCTTGGATGTGTTAGTTTCATTAACACAGAAACAACAGAACCCTTTTGTACCATGTCTGGTTCGTCTGGTTAAAGGCAGTTCATCTGCTGTAGCTCTTCATCAGAAATGCCTGCTCTGCCTCAGAGGTCATCATAAAACAGGGGTATCCTTAACAACGTTCTGCTGAACCAGCTGGCAACAACGTGAGCTGAGGGATATTATGGTATGGCTATGTCCGGGCCTAGAGTAGGGGGTGAAAGGGTATATAGAGGCGACGTGTTTACTGCAGGTCAGAGGTCAATAACGGTGCCCAGCAGCAGGCCATAAAACTTCTCTCTCTCTCTTTCTCCCTCTCTCTTGCTCTCTCTCTCTCTCTCTCTCTCTCTGTCACTCTCTCTCTCTTTCTGTCTTGCTCTCTCTCTCTCTTGCTCACTCTTTCTCTCTCTATCTCTCTCTGTCTCTTTCTTGCTCTCTCTCTCTCTCTCTCTCTCTCTTTCTCTCGCTCTCTCTCTTTCTCTCTCTGTCTCTCTCACACGCACACACATGCCAAGCTCTAATGGCAGGAAACACGTATGTACGTACACATCCCCCGTAACAATACCTCTGTCTGGATAAATTAGTAGTTGCTTTGTCAGAGTTAATCTGACAAAGTTAATTCTGCGTGATTCATGTGTGAACAGTGCATGTGTGTGCCTGAACAGGGGTGTTAGTGTGTGTGTGTGTGTGTGTGTGTGTGCTAGGTGGCCTTGTTGGAGAGAGATCCACAGCATAGCTGTGAGTTATACGTGTGACGTGTAGTCATTGTGACTACAGTAACATGCCTGTTGCAGATTTATGATCAGACATGCACGCCTGCTAGGTGACCCTGGACAGGAAAACAATGGGATTAACGTCTGCACATCTACCAGCCAGGCCCGACACACACACACACACACACACACACACACACACACACACACACACACACACACACACACATGACGAGGTCACAATGAACGCTGCCTTGATGGGAGCCGATGTGGGTGAAACTGAGCGGAAAATGTTGAGTGGCGACAGGCAGCCACATGCGCACGCACAAAGCTGGATCGACCACCAAATAAAACAATATGGAGATCAGAGAGAGAGGCGAACGGTTTTACCTCCACGGTGAGCCGAGCGATCAAACCCAGAAGCTTGTCACGATATCAGTGGATAGAAATCTCATTCCAGAGTGGTTAACAGGCTGTCCCTCCTGAACCAAGGGAATTCAGCCTGCATGGAGAATGACTGAGGACTGACTCAGAGTATGCAGGGGTCAGTAACCAGGCCTGTCAGCTGCTGCTCCCTCCATATCCTCACATTCTAGAACTCTGGCCATGTTCAAATACCTATTCCACATTCTAGAACCCAGGCTAGGTCTCCCAGGCTAGAACTCAGGCCATGGGCTAGCTAGTACCTATTCTTCGTTCAAGAACCCAGGCTATATTGTAGAACTCAGGCTACGTCCGTGTACCAATTCAACATTATAGAACCCAGGTTGTAGAACCCATGGTATGTTCTGGAACACGCCCATCTGATATTCTAGAACAGTAAAGCTGGCTGGGAGGATGGAGAGAGGGTTGGAGGGAGGGGGGGGTGGTGGATGGAAGTCCCCAGTGGTCTAGTCCCAGACTGGGCTGCTGTGGGCAACCTGAGAGCCGGCCTGCATCACATTCCTCCCCTGTAACCCTACACCGCCAGCACGGTGCGTGTGGTGTGTGTGCGTGCGTGTGGTGTGTGTGTGTGTGCGTGTGTGTGTGCATGGAGAAAGACACCTGGACTGCTTCAGACGGGGGTTTAATTGGTCCGTCAGACTTCCTCAGGTTCCTGAACACTCGGAGTCAAGCTAAACACCATAAATATCCTAAGTGCATTTTAATTGGTCTAATGCATGATCCAGAATGGCTCCGTACTATAATCAGTCAGCGTGTGTGTCTTAGTCTTCAGCAAGACACTCTGTTTCAAGTTGGACATTGACAGATAGCCTATTACAGTCAGTCGGTGAAGTTTCACACACATTTTTCGATGCTTGCATCAGATTCTTGAACAGGATAAAGTCAAATAAAGATGGTGAATACAGGCTGCTAGTGGCAGCAGTAACACTGGCTGTCCTGACCCATGTAGCTCCGCCCCCAGCATGGCCCCGCCCCCAGCACGGCTCCGCCCCCAGCATCCCAGCTGCTCTCACAGGAAGCACAGTCATGTTGTGACTGACTTGTTTGTTTTGAGCAGCAACTGCACTGTAGATTCTTCCTCTGGGAGCGGTATGGGGTGTTCAGTTGTGAGTCAGCAGACAGTAAACTGTGTGTGTGTGTATGTTTGTGTGTGTGTGTGTGTGTGTGTGTATGTGCGTGTGTGAGAGAGCTCCGTTAACTGTGTTCACTGTTTTTCCCCCTCCAGACAGTGTCTGCTGTGTTTCTGTTCAGCATGACTAGGAGGATGCAGGCTGGTTCAGACTGGTGCTGCCTGGAACCTGCTGGTTTGATATGAGACCCTGGGCTCTGATTGGCTGGTGCTAGGCAGCAGGCACACCCAGGTCTACTCCCTGGGTCAATCAGGAGGCAGGAAAGTCCCAAACAGCATGTCTTAAACAGTCTGGTTCCACATAGTTGTCATCCTCCTTTAATGTGCTCTTTTAGGAGACCTGCTCTGTTACATGTTATAAGATCTACACAGCAGAGGGTTCTCAGGCCTCCTCACCTCTCAGACCTTCTCACCCCTCAAACCTCCTCACCCCTCAGACCTCCTCACCCCTCAGACCTCCTCACACCTCAGGCCTCCTCACCTCTCAGACCTTCTCACCCCTCAGACCTCCTCACACCTCAGGCCTCCTCACCTCTCAAACCTTCTAACCCCTCAAACCTCCTCACCCCTCAGACCTCCTCACCCCTCAGACCTCCTCACACCTCAGGCCTCCTCACCTCTCAGGCCTCCTCACCTCTCAGACCTTCTCACCCCTCAGGCCTCCTCACCCCTCAAACCTCCTCACCCCTCAGGTCTCCTCAGGCCTTCTCAGGCCTCCTCAGGCCTCCTCACCCCTCAAACCTCCTCACCCCTCAGGTCTCCTCAGGCCTCCTCACCCCTCAGGCCTCCTAACCTCTCAAACCTCCACACCCCTCAGGTCTCCTCAGGCCTCCTCACCCCTCAGGCCTCCTAACCTCTCAGGCCTCCTCACCCCTGAGGTGTTAATTTAGGACCCGCTGCAGCATTTTGTTCTTAACTTCCTGTGTGAGTTTCCTGTGCTTCCTGCGTTTGTGACCCCTCACCGGTGCTCAGACGCCTCCGTCCCTGGGCCCACGCTCAGCCCCTGGGCCCCCCGCTCCCCCCTGGGCCCTCCGCTCCCCCTGGGTCCACGCTCCACCCTGGGCCCACGCTCCGTCCCCGGGCCCCCTGCTCCCCCCCTGGACCCACGCTCCGCCCCTGGGCCCCCTGCTCCACCCCGGGCCCCCTGCTCCCCCCCTGGGCCCACGCTCCGCCCCTGGGCCCCCTGCTCCACCCTGGGCCCCCTGCTCCACCCTGGGCCCACGCTCCGCCCCTGGGCCCCCCGCTCCCCCCTGGGCCCACGCTCCGTCCCCGGGCCCCCTGCTCCGCCCCTGGGCCCCCTGCTCCACCCTGGGCCCACGCTCCGCCCCTGGGCCCCCCGCTCCCCCCTGGGCCCACGCTCCGCCCCTGGGCCCCCCGCTCCCCCCTGGGCCCCCTGCTCCCCCCCTGGGTCCACGCTCCGCCCCTGGGCCCACGCTCCGCCCCTGGACCCCCCGCTTCCCCCTGGGCCCACGCTCCACCCCTGGGCCCACGCTCCACCCCTGTGTGGGTGTGGGCGTTCTGGACCTGTCCCTGCTTGACATTAACCACTGGCACACAGGAGGAACTTGTACGTGTATGTGTGTTATGTGTGTGTGTTATGTGTGTGTGTGTTGTGTGTGTGTATTATGTGTGTGTGTGTATTATGTGTGTGTGTTATGTGTGTGTGTGTGGCGGGGTGTATTTTCCGGATCTGATTGGTTTGACAGTTACGGCACCTTCAGCTCTGATGTGTTCACCAGAGCCTGACTGATCAACACCTCCTGACACCTTTCTGTGTGTGTGTGTGTGTGTGTGTGTGTGTGTGTGTGTGTGTGTGTGTGTGTGTGTGTGTGTGTGTGTGTGTGTGTGTGTGTGTGTGTGTGTGTGTGTGTGTGTGTGTGTGTGTGGGCATGTGTGTGTGTGTGGGCATGTGTGTGTGTGGGCATGTGTGTGTGTGATGCATATAATACAGCCTGGCTTTGATCAATCAGTGAAGCAAGTACTACAATCTCACTCTGTTGAAAATGTTGTGGGTGTGTGCATGTGTGTGCGTGTGCTCGTGTGTGTGTGTGTGTGTGCTTGTATGTGTCCTTGTGTGTGTCAGTCATCAGTCTTCCATCCCAGCAGGAGCTCCAGGCCCTCTCTAGTCACCAGGTCTCGCTAATGACCAGCGATCAGCACTGCAGCTCAAATCACACTGCTGTTACTGAGCTAATTGTGTTCTGCTTGTGAATGCCTTGGCTGTTTTCTGCTACACACACCCACACATACACACACTAAAACACACACAGACAAATTAGAATTTTGACATTCTACACACACCACTGACCTGTGCTCACACCGGGGTTGGAGGTCAGCTAAGGTTAAAAGTCATCCGGAGACAGCCACAGGCTAGGCAGCCAAGCAGAAGAGGATTACTGTGTGTGTGTGTGTGTGTTTGTGTGTGTGAGATATGTGTGTGTGAACTGGCCCTGAGGCTATGTGACTGTTGTATTGGAACAAAGCATGTGTTGACAGTGTGAGTGAGTGTGTGTGTGTCTGTGTAGTGTGTGTGTGTGTGTGTGTGTGTGTGTGTGTGTGTGTGTGTGTGTGTGTGTGTGTGTGTGTGTGTGTGTGTGTGTGTATATGTGTGTGTATATGTGTGTGTGTGTGTGTGTGTGTGTGAGAGGGTGAGTGTGTGTATTTTCTGGGGCAGTAGGCTGTGTGGGAGAGACAGGAGTGGAGGTTTAATTGAATCCTCAGCCTCTTTTGTTCAAGACCGAGGTCCAGGGCACACTCACCCCACTTCCCCTCCGGCAGGATCAATTACACACACACCTACACACACACACCTACACACACCCCCCCCACACACACACACACACGCACACACCTACACACCCACCCACACACACACACACACGCACACACACACACACACACCTACACACCCACCCACACACCTACACACACACACCTACACACCCCCCCCCCACACACACACACACACACGCACACACACACGCACACACCTACACACCCACCAACACACCTACACACACACACACACGCGCACACATCCACACGCACACACATCCACACACACACACACACAGCTTTGCAGGTTTAATGCGTTCAAGATTTCCTCTGCACCTCTGAAGTCTGGTGTTGGTTGTTTATGAGAGCTGCTAACTTGACAGAGAAGGAGGGCTGAGTTCCTCCGCACTTCTTCTTTCTTCTTCTTCCTTTTTCAGTCCAAAATTCCAAAGATTCTGAAAGCTTTGTTTCCCAAAACCAAATCTCCTCTGGCTTCCGTGCTTTGAGGACAGGCTGCCAGAGCAGGCCTCAGACACACAGGACAGTCAGCATTGTTTGTTGACGAGCCTCTGGCGTGGTGAAGCAGTGATTAGCCTAATCTCTCTGCTTGTTGTCCGTAAAATAGATGGAGTGCTTGGCAAGGTGAAACCTAGACTAGCCTGGCTGCTGTCCCAGATACAGATTAGAACTGAGCCTAGTCCTGGACTAAACAAATCAGAAGGGATTCACTTTGGATACTTTGGAAATGGAGCTCAGAGTTGAGCGTGGTCCAGGCCTGGGCAAGCAGCAGGAGAGGAAGACTCCTTCCTGACTCTCCTCCCTCCTGCCTCTCCTCCCTCCCTCCTGACTCTCCTCCCTCCTGCCTCTCCTCCCTCCCTCCTGACTCTCCTCCCTCCTGCCTCTCCTCCCTCCTGCCTCTCCTCTCTTCTTCTCCTGTTCTTTATTTTTCCCCCATTCTCTCACCTAGACGCCCCCCCTAGATCATCTCTTTCAGCCCTGCTCGGACCCTGTGTGTGTGTATGTCTGTGTGTGTATGTCTGTGTGTGTGTGTATGTCTGTGTGTGTATGTCTGTGTGTGTGTGTATGTCTGTGTGTGTGTTTGTCTGTGTGTGTATGTCTGTGTGTGTATGTCTGTGTGTGTGTGTGTTTGTGTGTGTATGTCTGTGTGTGTGTCTTTGATCTCAGAACAGTGGTTGTAGTTCTGTAGTTCACATGAGGTACCATGTGTGTCTGTCAGTGTTGCGTGTCAGTGTTGCGTGTCTGTGTTGCGTGTCTGTGTTGCGTGTCTGTGATGCGCGTCTGTGTTGCGTGTCTGTGATGCGCGTCAGTGTTGCGCGTCTGTGTTGCGTGTCTGTGACGCGTGTCAGTGTTGCGTGTCAGTTTCCAGGGCCGGATCAAGGTGTATCAAACTGCAGCGCTCATGTTTTGGTCTTCGACTATCAGTGTCACCCTGTCAGGGTAATGTGAAAGAAATATGGCTGGAATAATAATGCTCAGCTGGGAAGTGGTTTGGTTCTGGCTGAGTGACTTCGCTGTTCCTGTCTCCGTTTGGTTCCTTTGTGTGGCAGGAACGCTGTATAAAGGGCGCCTAAATAAAGAATTACAATGAGAAGATCTAAGATTACACTTTATTATACTGAGCTCCCCTTCTGTGGGTCCCTCCCTCCCTCTCCTTTTCCTCTCCCTCCACCCTTTCTTTCTGTCTTTCTTTCTCTACATCTCTCTCTCTCTGTCTGTTTTTCAGCCTCTCTCCGACCTGTCCCTGATATGACATGTTTGCACTCAGCTCTGTGGAACAGCACAGCAAGACCACTCCTGAATTCACTTCATTAATTCTTCCACAGTTAGATAAACACATGCCTGGTACAACCTGAAATAACCTCTGCAAAAAGAAATTCATACAGTAAAGGGGGTAAAAGACCGAAGGGGATCTGGACAGGGTTTTCTGCCTGATATTCCCCTCACGGTGTGGTGTGTGTGTGTGTGTGTGTTGGCTTCAGGGCCAGTGTGCTTATGCTAGCAGCAGCTACTGACCAGCCTCATGCACTATTCATGTGTGTCAGCAGAGGACAGAACCCCCCCACCCCCCATGTGGTCTCCCTGTGGTCCAGGACAGACAGGCCAGGCCCACATCTGAAACAGCTGAGGTGTTCTACAACACAGACAGAGAACCAGCACCATCACTACATCTACTGGGGGGGGGGGGGGTGACAGAGAGGGGGGGTGAGAGAGCGAGAGGGGAGTGAGAGAGAGAGAGGGGGTAAGAGAGAGGGGGGGTGAGAGAGAGAGGGGGGAGGGGTGAGAGAGCAGGGAAAGAGGGGTGGGGAGATAGGAAGGAGGGTAATATTTATCTACATTCCAATTACCTTCATCGGAGGTGTTTGATGTTGAGAGGTCTGCTCTCCATAGGCCGGCCACGCTGCACACTTCAAACATCACACAGAACATCGCACGCACACACACACACACTCCTTAAGAAGAAAAAAAAACAGATACACACTAAATACAAACTCCTGTTATGCAGACACACATCCATTTGTTTTCCTGCGACACACACAATGCACTTTGTTCACACATTGGAAAACGATAGTTTGTTTACTGTACTGTTTAGATGTCAGCAGTGTGTAGGCTCTGGTGAATTCTTCTGATTCTGTGTGTGTGTGTGTGTGTGTGTGTGTGTTTGTGTGTTTGTTTGTGTGTTTGTTGACAGTATATTGGCCTACTTTCAGTTAGGGCTGTCTGACGTTTTTGTTTAGGCAAGAGAGGGAAGTTGGTCTTTGTTTGTGTGTGTGTGTGTGTGTGTGTGCGCGTGTGTGTGTGCGTATGTATGTGTGTCCAACCCACTCCATGAAGAGATGAATCCATGAAGCACAACGTCAAAGTCGCTGATCACGATGTGGAGTTCTGACTAAGATATGCGGCAGTGCTGAATGAGACGCTGTATCAACTCTAGCTCTCTTTCTCTCTTACCCTCTCTCCTCCCCTCATTCTCCCTCTTTTCCTCTCCTCGATCAGATATTCTCTCTGTCTCAAACACGCACACAAGCCCACACACTCCCCAGGCCTCTCCCCTGTCTTGGCCGGCAGCTTGTGACACCCAATATGGCAGGGCTGGTCCAATGGAAGCCACCTTGTCACCACTAATTAGTAAGACTGCAGCAGCGAGCAGGCGACTCATTATCACACTAACCATGTTTGTCAGTGCAGCCTGACCCACATATTTAGGAGGGAGACAGCCTGCCTCTCACCCTCTCTCTCTTTACCCCTCCTTCCGTCTCCTTACCCCTCCCTCCCTCCCTCTCCTTACCTCCCTCCGTCTCCTCACCCCTCCCTCCCTCTCCTTACCTCCCTCCGTCTCCTCACCCCTCCCTCCCTCTCCTTACCTCCCTCCGTCTCCTCACCCCTCCCTCCCTCTCCTTACCTTCCTCCGTCTCCTCACCCCTCCCTCCCTCTCCTTACCTCCCTCCGTCTCCTCACCCCTCCGTCCCTCTCCTTACCTCCCTCCGTCTCCTCACCCCTCCCTCCCTCTCCTCACCCTTCTCTCCTCTCTTCCCACTCATCTTATCTTTCATCCTTCCTATTTCTGTTCTTTAAATGTATCTGTGCTTGTTGTATTTATCATTTACTGTTCCCTTCATCCTGTCTTCTAAAACAGTCTGTCTCTCTGTCTCTAACTGCCTGTCTAACTGTGTCCGCCTGTCTGTCTGTGGAGTGAAAAGAGAGCGATGAGAAGGAAAGGAGAGAAAGAAAGAGAGAGAATGAGAGAGAAATAAAGAGAGAAAGGAGAGGAAGAGTGCAGCAGCTAGGTGACAACTGAGCAGCAGCAGTAGCAGTATTTCTAACCAATCACATCAAAAGATCTGCTCAACCTGACGTTTTCAGAACTCCTTCACTGAGCACGCTCATTGTCCCAATTATCAGTGTGGGGAGACAGCGAAGGTGGTAATCATGAAACAGTAGGGTGTGTGTGTTCGCGCGTGTGCCTGGGTGTCGGTGTGTGTGTTTGTGTGTAGTCAGCATCATTAAAATTTGATTTATCTTATTTTTTTTCCCACTGATCTTACATATTGAGACAATTCCCCCTCTCCCTCTCACCCACCCTCCCTCCCTCTCTTCCTATCCATCTACTGTATTTGGTTTCTAGGTCAGCTCAGGAGCTGAGGATTTGAGGGAGATTTGGGGAATGTTATTAGTGTCTGAGTCAAAACTATACCGTTCCTCCTCTTGGGCCTTGAGAATATTCTGGAAGCTCCGAAACCTCAGGACAGAAACCCCGTCCTGCGCTCTGACTGCTACCTCTACCCCTGGCAGGCACAAGTGGAAAATTCACATAACGGCGGGAAAAAAAAGCTTGATGACGTGTGTTTCTAACATTCTAACCGAGCTCCTGTTGTGTGATTGGTCGTTAGATCCGGGTGGACGGCATCCCTCCAGCGGCCCAGAGTGCTTTGCTGTACGAGACGGTGGAGGTGGTGGAGGGCACACCCATCCTCCGAGACATGGTGTTCAGTCCTGATCACCAGCACATCTACCTGCTCAGCGACAAACAGGTACGCACGCACACTAACACACACTGACACACACTAACACACACTAACACACACGCACGTGCACGCACACACATACACACACACGAAACCATATCCCTAACTGTCAAAATGCCAGTACGATTGACAGGGTTAGGATATGGAAAGTTCCAGTCCCAGGCCCAGTATGAATGCTGTTCCAGTGATAACCACAGTATCTAATGCAGCTTGTCCTACTTTCCCTCCCTCTTTCCACCCCCCCTTCTCTCCTGCACACTCTCACTCTCAAACCTTTATGTAACCATCAGCTCTGCAACTTAGATGTGTCCGCTAAGTACACATCCTATTGATTTAGCACAGGCGAGCTGGCTGATCACCCCGCGATTCACTTACATTCTGTCCTTTTGCGAGTGTGTGTGATGTGTGCACGTACGCGTGCACGTGACGGTGCGTGTGTTGATATGTACTGTACATGCGCATGATGGCTGTTGGTTCTGGGTTATCATAAAGGCCTGTCTTAGCCGTAGAACGACACGCTAGTCAAGCCAAATGGTTAAACGCTTTCTGTCTGCAGAAGAACAGCTATGCTTTGTCCTGTGTGTGTGTGTGTGTGTGTGTATGTGTGTGTGTGTGTGTGTGTGTGTGTGCGTGAGAGAGAGAGCTCTGCTCAGTCCTAGAAACCAGCAGAAGTCTGGTTTCTAGAGAGAATGTGTTTCAACATCTGGGAGTAAAGACAAAAAGTGGTAACACAGTATAGAACACCTGTTTAGTCTCCCCTCCCTCCCTCCCTCCCTCCCTCCCTCCCTCCCTCCCTCCCTCCCTCCCTCCCTCCCTCCCTCCCTCCCTCCCTCCCTCCCTCCCTCCCTCCCTCCCTCCCTCCCTCCCTCCCTCCCTCCCTCCCTCCCTCCCTCCTCTGCGAAAGGAAGGTTGCATTGTAGCTACAGCTGAGAAGAGAAAGAGAACCAGAGAAAGAGAGGAGGAGAGGAGGAGAGAAAGAGAGGAGGAGAGGGTTCCTGCAGCTGGGAGGAAGGTTTCCAAGCAGCCAGTTCCTGTCTCGCTGAAGAGGAGTGGAGCTCGCCTCCACAGCTGCTCTCGCTATAATGATGCGCTGCTCTGAGCTGACGTTGTCTCTCCCCTCGAAACGGAGGGATGGGGTGGAGGAGTAGAACAGAGGGACTAATAGAAGAGAGGGCATGAATGGCTGCGAAATGTACAGTTCTCACTGAGAGCTGATCTTTAGCCTTTCACTGGCGCGCGCGAGAGCGAGCGCCTGAGAGAGAGAAAGAAAAACGGAACAAAAGAGCGCAAATAAAGAAGGCAGAAGGCAGGGAAGAAGAGAAAGAGTGAAAGAATGAGGAAGAGAGAGAGAGAGAGCTCTGATTACTCTGCAGAACATGTCTTCACCGGGCGCCAGCTACTTTAGAAAAGCTCTTCTTCGTCTAAATGAAGAAGAGAGAGCGTGTGTGTATACGTTTGCATGCATGTGTGTGTGTGTGTGTGTGTGTGTGTGTGTTTGAAGTTTTGGTGCAGTGTTACATAAATAGATATGAGCCATGCAGATCTTGTTCTAGTAACAACTTTAACAGGCAGAATTGAAAAAAAGAAAAACTTTATTCTGTAAATCTCTGAGCTGTAATCCAGAACTGTTGTAGAGACGTTTGTGCGACAGAGAGAAAGGAGAAAAGAAGGAGAAAGAGTGATAGAAGGAAAGAGAGAGAGAGAGAGAGAGAGAGAGAGAGAGAGGGGGAAAGTCACTTGTATTAGAGAGAAGTGGGACAAGATCAAAGAGAGAGACCAGATTCTCCTGGAGGTTTTCAGAGGATGGAGGGATGAGGGGGAAAGGAGGAAGGATAGAAAGAGGAAAGAGGTGGAGTTTTGGGGACTTGGGGATAGATGGAGGGATAGGATGAGGGGAGAGAGGGAGAGAGGCCTGGCTGTCTGCAGTACAGTCCTGGTCCTCAGATGCTTCTCCACCTCTCTCCATGTGTGCCTACCGGCGCCTGCAGGGACCTCACTATACAGGCCAGGCAGGACCAGAGATTACGCAACCGAGTATGCGCGTGCTCGTGTGTGTGTGTGTGTGCGTGCTCGTGTGTGTGTGCGCGCGTGCTCGTGTGTGTGTGTGTTTACACTCTTTAGCTTGGCAGGGTAAATGAGCTAGTACAGGGACAAGAAGCACATCACCTCGCCCACCCACCACCTGACACCCCAACACCCTTGACTTGGACTTGCAAAATGCAGAGAGACGGAGGGAGGGAGGGAGGAGAGAAAGGAGGAGAGATGTGTTGGAAAGAAAATGAGACGAGAGAGAAACAATTATACAGAGCGAAGTACGGAGAGAATATCGGAGGAGAGCAAGAGCTGTTAAGAGGCAGAGAGGCTGGGAGAGATGCTGGGAAGGAAGGAGAGAAAGAGAGAGACGCATGAAGAGAACGGGGACAAGCCGGAACATAGATGATCAGACAGATCAGGTGTGTGATGTGTCGTCCACGGGGACGTTATTAATATGGCCCATTGTTCTCCTCAGTCACCCTGAGCAGTAAGACTGCTGTCCTGATTGAAGTGCTGTGTATCCACAGCCCCCCTGTGTTTATGGGAGGTCATGGGAGCGACGAGAGGCTGTCGTTGCCGCAAGAACGGCCTCTGTCCTGCTCCTGTCTCTGCACTGTGTCAGCGAGCGCTAGCCCCTCTGTTGCTGAGCAGGGGCCCCCGGGTCACAAGGGGGGGAAGAAGTGGAGCTCTGTTTAAGGCTTTAAATGTTTACTAACATTGGAACCGCATGCACATTCACACATGCTCATATGCACACACACACACACACACACACACACACACACACACACACACACACACAGTGTTGTCCATCAGCACCAGAGCTGTGAGCTGGCTACTGTCTATCTGCTGTCAGTCTTCAAGACAGCTTAACAGCACGAGGGGCCCTCCCACAGATTTGACAGACAAATGTTCAACTGTTTATGGAGGAGTTATTACACTGTGTACAGTTGAACAGCCATGGAAATACGATACAAAACAAACTCATGTAGTAAAAAAAAAAGAAAGAAAGCTGGAGAATAGTAAACATTCTATTGATGTTATCTTTTAGAATTAGCTCTTGTGAGCGCACACGAGTGACCTCAGGGTCAAAGTGGAATATTCTGGAACAGCTCCTGTATTTGGCATGACCGGAGTGGGACTCCTTATCAATCCTGGATCATGCAGCAGGGATGGAGATCTGGCTGGCTGATGGCTGGGTGTTATCTCCATCTGAAAGAACACAAGTGTCTAAAAGTTTAGTCTACATACTCAACGTGGTCTTACTTGCTCATATGAATGTTTTTGATTTATTTGAGCATTTGAGAACATGTGATACATAGTAACATCTATATAGCAATTGCTATGTACATGTCTAAGATGTTATGTTTGGTATTGTTATGTGGTTTGGTAGGTTATGTAACCTTCACTCCTTCAAATCTTTCTTTTCACATGAATTGCTCAAAGTGTTCAGTTGATTTAGATTTTTTTTTAACTCAAGGTCAAAGTTCAGTCATTTTTAGGCGACAATCGGTGACACTGTAAACCATTAGAATACAATCACATTTGGGCGTATGACATATTCAGTGGGTGAGAACCAGCCTACTCAGAGCTCATCGAGTAGAACAGAATAGAACAAAACAGAACACGGTACAAAACAGTAGGAACAAACCGAATAGAACGGGCCCTTCGGGCATTTCACATAAATCCCAAACACCACATCCCGTAATCAACAGAACTTTATAGATTATCTCTCCGAGCAGAGACACTGAGAGAAGGCGGTGTGAAAGGGAAACACTCTTTGGGGGTTTTAGGAAAATCAATTCAGTCTTCAGATTGTTTTGTTGGGATCGTGGAAATGGCTGCTTTCTCCCTCTCCCAGTGACTCTGGTGTAGCAGGCTGTAAACCCCAGTCATGTAAACACTGGGACAAACCAGCGCCTTCACAATGGGCTCTGACACTTCCTTCACATTCCAGACAGAGCTAGCGACAGAGAGAAAGCACAGACGGCACACACACACCGCCGCAGAGTGTGTGTGTGCGTGCGAGCGCGCACGTTTCGTGTGAACGTCTTGCGCCGTACGTGCGGACGAGCAAACGTGACGCGCGAATGTGCGCGTGTCGAGAGTGAGCTCTGACGTAAACCGTGTGTGTGTGTGTGTGTGTGTGTGTGTGTGTGTGTGTGTGTGTGTGTGTGTGTGTGTGTGTGTGTGTGTGTGTGTTTTCCAGGTGACCAGAGTGCCTGTGGAGAGCTGTGAACAGTACACCTCCTGTAAGAGCTGTCTGGGGTCAGGAGACCCTCACTGTGGCTGGTGTGTCCTGCACAACAAGTAAGTGATCCACCTGAAAGTCCGTCTGCCCCTCCGGCTCTCTGTTCATCTGCCTCCATCTGTCCACCCGTCTACCCGCTTAGCCATTCATCCGCTGTTTCTGTGAAGAATGCGTTGATGTGTTGATGTTTGTTTCCGCGGTCGTAAGGAAGCTTAATGGTGAAGCGTAGCAGCCAAACCGTGTCACTGATGTGGTGTTCAGCCACGAGCGACACTGCATCAAGGCGTGTCTGTAAGCCAACACAGGGCCCTGTAGAAAGACGTTTCCCCCACAACCAGTAAACAAACGCTGCACCTGTTGACTGCGGTCCTGGAGAGCTGGAGGGCTCATATATCTGGGTGTGCTGGACCTCCACGAGGCTGACCTCTGTGAGGGCAGCTGGGCTGACCTCTGTGGAGGCAGCTGGACTGGCCCTGCGGCCGGAGGCTGGAGCAAAAGGATGTGGCCGTCCAAGCAGAGTGATGAATGGTGACGGGGTACGGAGCACCATCTGCGGGGCCGGGGCGCGGTGGCGAGCTGGTCCGACTGGTCGCCACGGTGACATTTGATACTCAATCTAGCGAGGGAGATGGAGGTTCTGTTTCAAATCAGGGAGACCAGATGCTGCTTGAGGCTGGGACACGCTACACACACTCACACACACACACATACACACACACACACACGTGTATATGCACAAGTTTCACAGAATAACACAAATTCACACATGAACACACAGGCCCATACATGTATGACCCTGTCATGACAGCTTGGAGAGTTGGGGCGTGAAGGAGCAGGTGACAGCTGCCCCCAGATGTGCTGTTTCCTGCTGACCCCTGACCTCTGGGCGGCAGATGGTAGGGAGGCAGGAAGTGGTGGGACTGAGCTGGCTTTAGGCCAGACCTCCCTCCCTCCTCACCCCGCCCTCACCCCTCCCTCTCCGGTTATCAGCCTCTGTGATTTTTTTGGTCCGACCCATTGTAGATGGATAGAGAGAGAGAGAGAGAGCGAGAGAGAGAGAGAGAGAGAGAGAGGAAGAAGGGCAGAAATAGAGAGGGATGAAGAAGGAAAAATGGCTGTGCCCTGTGTTGTGTCAGGGAGAAGCAGAGAGACAGACGACATAGAGGTGTGAGCACACGAATCCACGTGGCGCCACGTGTGGAATTATTACCTATTAAAGATGACATGATATCATGCAAATGTATGCATATATCATATACTGTCTATATGTGCATGTGTGGCTGTATCAGTGAGCTCCGGAGTGGCAGGGCACGGTGCAGTGACAGGCAGGCAGGCAGGCAGCCTGGGTGAGAAGCAGAGAGCCAGCCAGTCAGACTGAAGGCAGAGTCTCCAGAGACCGCAGCTCTGATCCAGCATGGTGAAGAAAGCCACGGGCTCCAGAAATAACACACCATGCTGGGCTGCTTTCTTTAATCACTCACATAAAACACCATCTAGACCTCCCATGTGACGCAGTGCTGCGCAGACAGCAGGCGGCGTGGCCGGACAGATACAGTGCGTGTTTGTGAGAGGTGCGCAGCGTTTGAAGAGCTTAGTAGCGTTTTCTGTGCTCGTTTTGTCGTTTCGTGATTGAAAACAATGTCCTTCTAGCTTGCTTCCCTACCTTCCTTCCTTCCTTCCTTTCCTTTCTTCCCTACTTGCTTGTCATTCCTCCTGCGATTTGGCTCCCTGCTTGGTGGGCTGCAGAGGGTCCTTGGCCTGTCCTGTCCTCCAGCTCTGTCCTGGTCCAGGCTCTCTGCTCAGATAGCATCTGCAGTCAGATGAAGGCCTCATTGTTCTCCCTCATTCTGGACCTCCACCACAAAGACCACCCCTTCCTCTTGGAACTTTAAATAGCGACTAAATCGTTCGCTCTCTTTTTCTTGTCCCTCCTTCATTCCTCAACACCTCGCTCCCGATAACCATCTTTAATTAAGATCGCAGCCCCTGATTGGTGAAGCAATTAGCATAGGTTCACGGCAGCTGGATGGTGGCAGCGTGTGGTTTGTCGTGCATATTAATGAGGCTGTCCCCCGAGCCTCCTGGTGACCTTGGTGCGGCCGAGGTCACCTGACAGGGACGGACGGAGGGATTAAGGAAATCTATGACTTGTACCTTCCTTGGGGTTTGACGGTCGTCTCCCCTCTTCTCTGGGGCTGTTACTTCCAAAGATCCTTGTGTTGTGTGGCTTTAGAGCTCAGCTAGGGTCCCAGCCACCTCCTGCCTGTGTCCGAAGAGAGGGAGAGAGATGGTTAGGTGTCACTGGAGGGTGCGTGAGATGCCAGTGAGACTGGAGTCGGTTACCTGCAGCTCTGGAAACCGTTTTGTCAGGCTTGTTGAATCTTAATATCCTGAGTTGGGTTGCCAGATCTGCTCTTCCCAGGGGAGGCTGGGTTGCCATGACAGCTGGCTTTTCAGAAAATAACCCCCCTCCACTGCCATACGTACTGTGGCTTTGTGAGGACAGGTCTTACCTGCTTCCTTCCCTTACACCTCCCCCTCCCCCTCTCTCTCTCTCTCTCTCTCTCTCTCGCTTTCCCTCACTGGCTGTATCTTTCCTCCCCCTCTCTCAATATCTCTTTCGCACCCAATCCTTTTCTCACTCAGTCTCTCCCTCTCTCTCCTGTCCTATTCCTTCCTATTCTTCCTCTCTCTCCCTTGTTTCTCTTGTTCTGTGTCTTTGTCTGCAGATCCCTCAGGGCTCCTTAGCCTCTAGCCATCTTGCTCGCCCGCTTCTGTGGCTCGGCCCGGCCGCCACACAACAGACTGCACCCAGGGAAATGACTTGTGTCCATGGCAACGGCAGGGATAGGGGGACATGTTGGCTGGTTGTTTGGCCGAAAGATTCACATCCAGAATCCATGTCAGTCATTTCCGTTTGCCCTGCCAGGACGGGTGTGCGCGTGCGTTTGTGGTTGAGGGGCTGGTGTGTGTGTGTGTGTGTGTAGCATGGGCTGCCTCCCCTTGAAAGCAGCGCTCGCTCCAGAAACAAACTGTGGTGATTAAAGGTGAAGGCTATAGGTGGACTGCTCACCAGCCTGCTGGTTATTAATGCACAGCGCCCGGCTACAAGAAACACAGTGAGTCAGGTGGCTCAGCGGTTAAGGCAGTGGGCTAGGGATCGGAAGGTTGCGAGTTTGATTCCTGGCTGTGGCTACATTATGTTGTGTCCTTAGGCAAGGCACTTCACCCTACTTGCCTCAGGGGGAATGTCCCTGTACTTGCTGTAAGTCACTAAATGATTAGATCAAAAGTGAAAACACCTCAGTATTCATATCAATAAGAGACGGAAAGACTAGCTGGATACATATAATATATGTATAATACGTATAATTATTAGGATAATAATTTCTACCACCGATATGACTATTATGAGTACCACCACATGATATGACATTCTGTTTAGTATCTGGTCTTTGTTTTTCCACTGATTATTATCACTGTAAAGAATATGCAGCCTGTCAGTCATTCAAGAGACAATGGTACATTGGTTAACACTGGTGTATCAGAGGAGCATGCTCAAATCAATTCCTCCCTCCTGTTCCTGAGGTAAAGACACGTGATCGGTGTCTGACCAATCAGTGCACTGCCCTGTCCGCTGGGGCGTCACCACACTACAGAGTCAAATGGATGATTCCCCCCCTCCCCCTTTTGTGCCCCTCCCTGCCCCCATATCAATTACTGATCTCATTGATCCCGTCTATGTGTCCCTGGACGCGCCAGTTAACCCCCCCCATCCCTCCCCTCCCCCGCCACATATTTAATGACATCATTAGAATGACTGGGACATTTGCATGTGTTAGACAAGTCTTCTCTCTTCCATCTGATAGCACACGGGTCTGATGAGTCACTGGCAGAACCGGAACGTTCCAGGTGTTTGTGTGTGCGTGTGAGCGTGTGACGTCCTCTTGCGGAGGGCAGACGGTGACAGCAGGTAGCGGGGGGTGGGGGGCTGTCTTGGTGGGACAGTCACTCGACACCAGGGGATCTAGCTGCTCACAGGGGAGTCAGCATGGACTCACCATGAACTGGGAGCTGTTATTCAACTGGCCTCATTCTCATTCTCTCCCCGCCTCTCTCAGCCTCCACCTCGGCGCGTCCCCTGCCTCCTTTCTTCTTCTTCTTCTCTCTTCACCCTCTTTCTCTCTCTTTCCTCACCCTCCCTCCCTCTCTCTGCTGAGCTCATCAGAGCACAGCGCAGACAGCAGTCTCTATATTTTGAATCCCACCCTTTCTCTCTCTATCCCTTTCTTTCTCTCTCCCTCTCTCGCTTTCTCTCTCACTCTCTTTCCCTCTCTCTCTCTCTCTCTCTCTCTCTCTCTCTCTCTCTCACTCTCTCCCTCCCCCTCTCTCTCTCTCTCTCTCTCTCTCTCTCTCTCTCTCTCTCTCTCTCTCTCTCTCTCTCTCCTTCTCCCCCCCTATCTCTCTGTCCCACTCTCTCCCCAGACATATGGCTGTAATTACAAGTAAACAAATCATTAATGGTGTTGTGCGTCTAGTCTGAAAACAAGCCTGTGAATCTCTCACTTCTAATTCTAGTTTTTCTAGAATTAATCACAGGAACTCTAGACGTTCAAAACAAGATCAGAAGAGATTTCCATATCTAACATTTTAAATAGACGCTAACAAAATAGGGAGACGTTCTGAAATGGAATCCTGTTCAGTATAGCGCTACAGCTGTTATCATCTAACCTGTCCAGCTGTTAACCTGTCAGATATCAAACCTGGTATCTTTGTGTCATCATGTCTTCTCCATATGTGCTGTACGGCGTTATTGTAATGTGATTATCCCAGAGTCATCTCCCTCCCTCCCCCCCATCCTAATCCCTTTCCTGTTTCCTGTTCAAGGTGCTCCAGACAGGAAGCTTGTGAGAAGTGGGCGGAGCCAAAGCATTTCAACGTGGAGCTGGAGCAATGTGTTGACATGAGCGTAACCCCTAACAACATGTCGGTGACCTCCAACCCCTCACAGGTAACTGCACAACGCACACTGGACCCAGTCATCATGTTAACTAAACCTGGTCACCATGGTAACGGGATGCGGTCCCTAGGGTAACAAAACCAGGTCAGCCCAGTAGCTACACCTTGAGAAGTTCAGAGACTGGAGACATGTGGTGCTTGTTTAACTTGACCTGACTGAAGATTAATTACGTTAACCTTTTCTGACTTCTCTCTTTCTGCCTTTCTCTCTATCCTTTTCACTCTCTCTCTCTATTTATCTCTCTCCCTATCTCTCTCTCCTTTTATTTCTCTCTCCTTTTCACTCTCTCTATTTCTCTCTCTGCCTATCTCTCTCTCCCCCCTCCCACTCTCTCTCCCTCTCTCTGCCTATGTCTCTCTCTCCCTCTCTCTGCTTATGTTTCTCTCTCCCTCTCTCTGCCTATGTCTCTCTCTCCCTCTCTCTGCCTATGTCTCTCCCTCTCTCTGCCTATGTCTCTCTCTCCCTCTCTTTGCTTATGTTTCTCTCCCTCTCTCTGCCTATGTCTCTCTCTCCCTCTCTCTGCCTATGTCTCTCCCTCTCTCTGCCTATGTCTCTCTCTCCCTCTCTCTGCCTATGTCTCTCCCTCTCTCTGCCTATGTCTCTCTCTCCCTCTCTCTGCTTATGTTTCTCTCCCTCTCTCTGCCTATGTCTCTCTCTCCCTCTCTCTGCCTATGTCTCTCCCTCTCTCTGCCTATGTCTCTCTCTCCCTCTCTCTGCCTATGTCTCTCTCTCCCTCTCTCTGCCTATGTCTCTCTCTCCCTCTCTCTGTCTATGTCTCTCTCTCCCTCTCTCTGCATATGTCTCTCCCTCTTTCTGCCTATGTCTATCTCTCCCTCTCTCTGCCTATGTCTCTCCCTCTCTCTGCCTATGTCTCTCTCTCCCTCTCTCTGCCTATGTCTCTCCCTCTCTCTGCCTATGTCTCTCTCTCCCTCTCTCTGCTTATGTTTCTCTCCCTCTCTCTGCCTATGTCTCTCTCTCCCTCTCTCTGCCTATGTCTCTCCCTCTCTCTGCCTATGTCTCTCCCTCTCTCTGCCTATGTCTCTCTCTCCCTCTCTCTGCCTATGTCTCTCTCTCCCTCTCTCTGTCTATGTCTCTCTCTCCCTCTCTCTGCCTATGTCTATCCCTCTTTCTGCCTATGTCTCTCTCTCCCTCTCTCTGCCTATGTCTCTCTAGTTGAGTGTGAAGGTGGTGAATGTTCCAGACCTGTCTGGAGGAGTGACCTGTGTGTTTGAGGAGCTAAGTGACACTCCAGGAGAGGTGCTGTCAGCAGGACAGGTCCTCTGCATGTCCCCCTCCCTCCGAGAGCTGCCGCCCCACACACACACCTACGGTAAGGACTGCACACACACACACACCTACGGTAAGGACTGCACACACACACACACCTGCGATAGGGACAGCCTTGACATTGAGACATGGTTGCGTAAGCCCATGCCTTCCTCTTACCATATGGTGCGGCTGTTGCATATTAGCGAGCTCTGAGGCCCAGAGGTCTTCCTAGAGCATGTACCGGTGTGGACCACAGGTCATGTTTTAGTTAGAGAACAAGAAACAAAACACCATGCTGCCCGATGGCTGGAACAGCAGCCTGGAGCGAGCAGCATCACATTATTTTCCATTAACGTCAATTACAGAGCCGTTCTCTGCTCTGTCCACTAGCCAGGCTAACGCTAACACCGGGGGCAATTATCCCAGAGGAGAACCCAGCGGGGGTGGAGGTAATACACCCTGTTATAGGTGTCGTCCTCATGAGAGAGGGGTAGAGAGAGAGAAGGAGAGCCGGCCGAAGAGAGCAGAGATTGGGGAAGAGGGATAGGAAGCGGGGGTGGGGGAATCCATCTGTTGTAGAGGTTGTGTGTTTTAGGAGGAGGGTTTTTGAGTGCTCTTCTCTTGTAATGGGCCCAGCTGAATGAAAGGCCAGAGCAATCAAAAGCTCTTACCAACATCTCTGAATCAGACCTGAGAAGACAATTATCCACCTGGAGGAGGAGAAAGGAGGGATGGATAAAGAAATGAATCGAGGGATGAATGGACGGAACTCTAATTAAATTACTACCTTGCCTGACTGTGTGTGTGTGCGTGTGTGTGCGTGTGTGTGCGCGCGGGTGTTGTTTTTCCCAGGTGACAAGCGCATTGTGAAGCTCTCACTGAAGTCCAAGGAGACGGGACACAAGTTTATCACCACAGACTTTATCTATTACAACTGCAGTGTTCTCCAATCGTAAGTACCCTACCTACCTACCTACCTACCTACCTACCTACCTACCTACCTACCTACCTACCTACCTACCTACCTACCTTCCTTCCTTCCTTCTTTCTTTCTTTCTTTCCTTCCTTCCTTCCTTCCTTCCTTCCTTCCTTCCTTCCTTCCTTCCTTCCTTCCTACCTATCCACCTTGCTTCCTTCTCACCTATCAACCTAACTAACTGCTATCTGTCTACCAGAGTGAATCAGAGTAGAAAGAAAATGAGAATTCCGGGTCAAATGAGCAGATTACTGTGTAGCTTACATGCAGCAGGTTACAAAGGTCTGACGATCCCAGTCTCCAAGACTCCATCACTGAATAACGAGCTGAAGAGAAGTTGTTCTGCATGGGGCTTAAATGAATACGCTTGTTATGTGGGAGAATAATCTGGCAGCCTAGTCAACTGGCAGCCTATGCTCTCTCACTCTCTCTCTCTCTCTCTCTCTCTCTCTCTCTCTCTCTCTCTCTCTCTCTCTCTCTCACACACACACACACATGCACAAACACAACAATCAATCCTCTTGTGGGAGGAAGCGGGGCAACATAATCCGAGTTGGGGGGGTTGGTGGTGTTGGTGGGAGGGGGGGGGGGGAACTCGCTAGTTGCCATGGCAACCGCGGGGTAGAGCATAGCTAGCGCTTGCCATCACGGCGGCAGGCTGCCTGAAGCCTGGGCCAGATCTCACCCTTTCCCCTTCCTCTCCCCCCCCCTGAGCACCCTCTTGTCTCCCCCCTTCTCCACCCATCTCCCCCACACTTGCCTTTCAGTATTACTCTCTTTCCATCCTGTGTCTTCAGGCAGTTTGGATGTTTCCCCCCTCCCTCTTTTTCTGCCTTCCCTCTACCTCAACCCCTCCACTTAGATAACAAGCACCTGTGAAAGTGCTCTCCCCCAGTGCTGCAGCCAGTTGATTATACCCTAGCCTAATGCTAGAGTCGAGGTTAGCTCTGAATACACGAATGAAGTGGCGGTAAAGCTAGCAGATGCTAGCATGTGTTACATGAAGGTTGAAGCAAGCAGGAGTCCAGATTATAGCTGTTAATTGTCCTTTCTTCAGTGAGGAACCTGTGTAGGAGAGAAAGGACAAACATTAGCATGTCTGTGGGACGTCTTTTAGCACTGCTCTCTCTCTCGCTCGCTCTTTCTCTCTCTCTCTATCTCGCTCTCTCTCTTTCTCTCTTTCTTTCTCTTTGTCTGTCTGTCTGTCTGTCTCTATCCTACTCTCTGAATGCCCTCCTGTCTCAGTCATTTACCTGCCAGTCAATATTCTTCACACACTCACACACACACACACACACACACACACACACACAGTGTGTCGATCTACAACACTGCACAGACCAATACTGGCATACCTTCCAGTAGTGTTGGACTGTGGTAGATACATTTTCTCTTATGTGTGTTTGTGTGTGTCTGTCAGTGTTTGTGTGTGTGTATGTCTGTCTTTCTGTGTGTCTGTATGTGTGTGTGTGTGTATGTCTGTCTATGTGTTTGAATGTCTATGTGTATGTCTGTGTGTGTGTGTGGTTCTGGTTTGGCTCTAGCTGGGTGTTTCAGTGAAATGAGCCCAGAGTGAATTGATGAGGTTTCCAGTCCTGACACAGCATATTGAATCCAGGAGCCACTCACACACACATACACACACACACACACTCATGCACACACACACCCCCACACACATGCACCCTCACCAACACACTCACTCACTCTCGCATCCCTGGATGCCAGTATGTAGAAGTGTAGAAGGCAGACCTGCAAACTGGGTCTGTATGTCTCTTTCTCTCTTGCTTTTATGCTCTCTCTTTTTCTCTCTGTCTCTCTCTCTTTCTCTCTCTCTCTCTCTGTCTCTCTCTCTCTCTCTCTCTCTCTCTCTGTGTCTCACACACACAAACAAGCATACACACTGCAAACCTTGGAGAGAAGAGTGTGATCAGTATGGGTAGGGCTGTGTCCATGCTGCAGACCAGCATTCCCCCCCTCCCCTTTTCCCACTTATCTCTCCCTCGCTTTTCTCTTTCTCTTTCATTCTTGCTTTCTTTTCTTTCTCTGTTTTTTTCCCTCCGTCTCCACTTGTCTCTGCTTTGAATACGACACAGGATTGGAGGACGAGGCCTGAGTCCGAATGAGGAGAGGGAGAGAGAGAGAGAAGGACACAGCCAGGGTCAGAATGAGAGAGATGTGGAGGGGGTCAGAATGAGAGGAGAGCAGGAGGAGGGGAATGCGGGTTAGAATGAGCTGATGAGGTGCAGAGAAGGGGGCAGAGAGAGGTTGAGTCTGGATAGGGGTTAGAATTAGATAGAACCCACACACACACACACACACACACACACACACACACACAGGTGAAGATACACACAAGTTGGAACACACTCAACAGAGAGTGTCCCTTGGCAGAGTGTCCAGCATAAGAACTCGCAGAACCAACCTTGGTCTCAAAGTGTAGTTCAAATATTTGAAATACTAAGGTGCACTTGATTTGACTTCTGAGTCACTACAGAGACATTGAAACTTGAGTTAAACAGTCTTCATGTGATTTTTACAACGAGTTTTACATTTGAACCTAGGCGTGACATCAATAGCTTCCTCACAGCAGCTAGCGGATAGCTTGCTAGCGATGTGTTTTAGATTCTCTCCTGGTTTCTGGTTGGAATCCGACGCGGACAGCAGCTCTTCACGGTGGGATTGTGTTTGGGAAGGGTATTGATTTGAGCGTGTTTGTTTTGTGTGCTTGTTCTAGGTGCACGTCCTGTGTGAGCAGCCCCTTCCCCTGTAACTGGTGTAAATACAGACACATCTGCACCAACAACCTGGCAGAGTGCTCCTTTCAGGAGGGCAGAGTCAGCGGCATGGAGGTGAGCCACACACACACACATGCGTACGGACACACGCATACACACATGCATACACACAAACATACACACACACACGCATACATACACACACGCATACACACACACACATACATACACACACGCATACACACACATACACACACATACACACACGCATACAGACATATGCGTACATATGCATACAGTTCTCTGGGTTATATTGCATCGTGTTGTTGTGTTTCCATGCTGTATTTGGTTGTTGTGTTGTGTTCCCATGCTGTATTTAGTTGTTGTTTATGAGGCTTCATCAGTGTGTGTCCTTGTGTGTCTGAGGGACACCAGGAGTGAGCCAGCCATCCCTCTCCTCTCTCTAAATGATGGCTTAGTGACAGCAACTGACAGAAAAGTCATTTTCTCCCACAAAAGACAGAATCTCATAATGGAGTTTGCATCAATCCTTCCGCCCTCTCTCCCTGCCTCTCTCTCCGTCTCTCTGCCCATCTCTCTCTTTGCCCTTTCTCTTTCCCTCTCTCCTTCTTCCTCCTTCTTTCTCTCTCCATCTTAGACTCCCTCCTCTCTCTTTCTTTTTCTTTCTTTCTTTCTTTCTTTCTTTTTTTCTTTCTTTCTTTCTTTCTTTCTTTCTTTCTCTCTCTCTCTCTCTCTCTCTCTCTCTCTCTCTCTCTCTGTCTCTCTCTCTTTCTCTTTGATTACACAGTTGAGTAAGCTCCAGTGCAGGGTGGGTGAGGCGCCAGGAGGCAGGCAGGGTGTGTGAGACAGGCAGGGTGTGTGAGGGTGTGTGAGACAGTCAGGGTGTGTGAGACAGGCAGGGTGTGTGAGACAGGCAGGGTGTGTGAGACAGACAGGGTATTGCAGGGTGTGTGAGACAGGCAGGGTATTGCAGGGTGTGTGAGGATGTGTGAGGCAGGCAGGGTGTGTGAGACAGGCAGGGTGTGAGACAGGCAGGGTATTGCAGGGTGTGTGAGACAGGCAGGGTGTGTGAGACAGGCAGGGTGTGTGAGACAGGCAGGGTATTGCAGGGTGTGTGAGACAGGCAGGGTGTGAGACAGGCAGGGTGTGTAAGACAGGCAGGGTGTTACTCACAGCTCCTCACCTGGCATGAGGCTGCAGCTGGGGTTCTGCTGTTCTACACACAGCAGATAGAATGTTCCATCCATACAGCCCTGCAGTCTGCTAACTCTGTGGGAGAGACAGAGGGATCTCTCAGTATACTCCAGTATACTCCTTCTCCCAGGAAGTCACAGAGGAGTAAAGGCTCATGGGTCCATGGAAGAGGACTGTGGTTATTGGATAGATCACAGGAAAGGACAAACGTGATAGGCAAAAAAATAAGGTAGTACACTCCTAATCAGGGCTGATCCTCTAGTCCCCCCCCCTCCACATCTCTGCTCGGTGAAAGACACGGGGATGACTGAAGGGGAGGAGAAGGGATGGAGGGGTAGAAGGAGGAGGAGCGGGGGAGAGAGAGGAGCAGTGCCCCTTTTGTAACTGAGGGGGAGGAAGCACGCAGCCTTCGGCTTTTGGCACATTTTAATTTTACACTTAACTGAACATCAAAGAGATGCCTTATCAGAGCCTATCAGACCCTGCCAGAGGGGGGGGGGGGGGGAGCCGTTACCTCCCCTCCCTCCCTCCCTCCCTCCCTCCCTCCCTCCCTCCCTCCCTCCCTCCCTCCCTCCCTCCCTCCCCCTCCTCCCCCTCCCTGCTCCCAGGACCAGGCCTGACAATCTCCTTATCTCTTTCTGACGGAAGAAATAAAGGAATTACTCAGCGAAAAGGAGTGAGTCATACTCCTGTTGATACTGGAGGGGCAGAGCGGAGTGAGAGAGTTGGATGGGGTGAACCAGAGAAGGGGCGGTAGGGGGGCGAGCGAGATGAGCCTGACGAGGGGGAGATGACAGAGGGACAGAGAGAAAAGAGAGAGGCAGAAGAGAAGGAGCGATTCCAAGGGGCCACCCGACTTAGAAGTCCAAGCTGATGTTGTGAGCAGGCATCTGTTAGATGTGGTTGTATGGGCTCTAACCTGTGCGTACAGCTGTGCGGGTGTTTTCAGTGGTGTGTGTCCAGGCCAGGGATGTGGTTTTCAGGGGTGTGTGTGTGTGTGTTCAGGGGTGTGTGTGTTTTCAGGGGTGTGTGTGTGTGTTCAGGGGTGTGTGTGTGTGTGTTCAGGGATGTTTGTGGATTTCAGGGGTGTGTGTGTGTGTTCAGGGGTGTGTGTGTGTGTTCAGGGGTGTGTGTGTGTGTGTGTTCAGGGATGTTTGTGGTTTTCAGGGGTGTGTGTGTGTTCAGGGGTGTGTGTGTGTGTTCAGGGGTGTGTTTGTGTTTTCAGGGGTGTGTGTGTGTGTTCAGGGGTGTGTGTTTGTGTGTTCAGGGATGTTTGTGGTTTTCAGGGGTGTGTGTGTGTTTTCAGGGGTGTGTGTGTGTGTTCAGGGGTGTGTGTGTGTGTGTGTTCAGGGATGTTTGTGGTTTTCAGGGGTGTGTGTGTGTGTTCAGGGGTGTGTGTGTGTGTTCAGGGGTGTGTGTGTTCAGGGGTTTGTGTGTGTGTTCAGGGGTGTGTGTGTGTGTGTTCAGGGGTGTGTGTGTGTTCAGGGGTGTGTGTGTGTTCAGGTGTGTGTGTGTGTTCAGGGGTGTGTGTGTGTGTTCAGGGGTGTGTGTGTGTGTTCAGGGGTGTGTGTGTGTGTTCAGGGGTGTGTGTGTGTTCAGGGGTGTGTGTGTGTGTGTTCAGGGGTGTGTGTGTGTGTTCAGGGGTGTGTGTGTGTGTTCAGGGGTTTGTGTGTGTGTTCAGGGGTGTGTGTGTGTGTTCAGGGGTTTGTGTGTGTGTTCAGGGGTGTGTGTGTGTGTTCAGGGGTGTGTGTGTGTGTTCAGGGGTGTGTGTGTGTGTTCAGGGGTGTGTGTCTCACCGTCAGTCTCATGCTCCAGTGAGAGTTGGCTCTGGGTTAGAGAGGTGCTTCAGAAAAACAACAGGGGCACTCTCTCCACAAACACACAGACACAACCATGCAGGCAGCTAGAGCTGCTGGTGTGTGTGTGTGTGTGTCTGTGTGTGTGTGTGTGTGTGTGTGTGTGTGTGTGTGTGTGTGTGTGTGTGTGTGTGTGTGTGTGTGTGTGTGTGTGTGTGTGTGTGTGTGAGTGGACGGAGGGTTTTGAACGCCTCCCCTCAGGCCTCCCCAAGGATGTGGCAGCTCCTGGTCTATAATCCAGAACACACTCACACACACACACACACACACACACACACACACACGTCTGTCCCCCTGCCCCAACCGCAGCCCAGAAGAGTGTGTGTGAGGCAGAGATACGACAGAATCACAGCACCAGCTGAGCTCTGTCCAGACTGTCAGAGACCAGGGCAGCAGCTCCACCATGCCCAGCCTGCACACCAGCACCCAGGCACCACCAGACACACTCACACCATGGAAGACCCCAGGAAGTAGAATCACATCAAGGAAGACACCCAACACTCATGAAATATTGAATTTTATAGAGAAAGTTGCCGTGTGCTGAGCTGGTTGACACTGGGGATAAGCTTGGTAGCTTTCTGTTCAACAGCGTTTGTACAGTCGAGTTTATCCGAGGAGTTTTTAGAGAGCTGAGTGTCAGCTGTGCTGGACTTCTTCTGGACAGGATGGCTGTGGTGATCCAGGAGCCCAGAAGAGTGTGTGTGAGGCAGAGATACGACAGAATCACAGCACCAGCTGAGCTCTGTCCAGACTGTCAGAGACCAGGGCAGCAGCTCCACCATGCCCAGCCTGCACACCAGCACCCAGGCACCACCAGACACACTCACACCATGGAAGACCCCAGGAAGTAGAATCACATCAAGGAAGACACCCAACACTCATGAAATATTGAATTTTATAGAGAAAGTTGCCGTGTGCTGAGCTGGTTGACACTGGGGATAAGCTTGGTAGCTTTCTGTTCAACAGCGTTTGTACAGTCGAGTTTATCCGAGGAGTTTTTAGAGAGCTGAGTGTCAGCTGTGCTGGACTTCTTCTGGACAGGATGGCTGTGGTGATCCAGGAGCTCAGAACACTGATGGATGCTCTGATTATGAGTCCTGACGCAGAGTTTGTGTCTAGCTAGTTAGCTAGTTAGCTACTCCTTCGTCACTGCCATTACCGCGGAAACAAGACCCCCCTCCTGGGACTTGGCACGCACACAAACACACGCGTACGCACACGCGCACATACGCACACCCAAATAGACAAACGCGTGCACACATTCTCACACACCGACTGTCTGGTCCTGAGAAAGCCGAATGTTTTTGTTGGGTAGGGATTTAGGAAGAGGATGTTATGATAGGTCGAAATATGATCTGGATTCATAGCAACGCTCCGAAAATGGGTTCCTGCATATTGGGCTGCGGAGGCAGGTCATTGTCAACACACACACACACACACACACACACACACACTAGACCTCAAAGACAGTTTATTCTCTCATTGGCCATTTCCCAGAGGGCCGGGCGAGATCAAACGGCGTTTCTCCCTCTCCCTCTCTCCCCGCGCGCTTCTCTCCGCAGCACACCACGGTGGGACGGCTCTTCATTAGCGAGCGGCGGCAAGTCATTAACGGCGGTGTGAGTGACAGAGGAGGCATTAGCCCTGTAGGAAGTCGGGGCCGCAGACTCACTGCCCAGCGGTGGTCGGCAAATCGCAGGATCAGGAACCCAGAGAGACAGGAAGTGACACAGTGTGCATCTGTCACCAGAAGCCCATTACCCTGCTGGGCCCAGCGGAGCGGCCGCACACAACCCCCCCCACCCCCACCCCCCACTCTTCTCCCCTGCCTCACCCTCCTCGCTCCCCCCACCCTTCAGCCTCTGAAAACCGAGTGGGCCATTACTCACTGTGTAACCAGAGGCCTTGCTCAGCCCAAGGCCCGATTCACACGCACACCACCAACACACACGCACCCCCCCCCCCTCCCCCAGTCCCTTTCCTCCTCCGTCTTCACAGACAGCAGGATTGATAAGCTATCTTGTTTGGACGTTAACAACACTTTAAAAGATAAACAGAAAGATGCCATCAGTTCCCCTGGGAACACAGTGGTGGAAGTCCCTCTGGCTTCAAACCCACCCTACGTTGTTAACAAACAGGCCCCTCTCTGGCCCCCTATAGGCCCTTCTCTGGCCCCCTATAGGCCCCTCTCTGGCCCCCTATAGGCCCCTCTCTGGCCCCCTATAGGCCCCTCTCTGGCCCCCTATAGGCCCCTCTCTGGTCCCCTATAGGCCCCTCTCTGGCCCCCTATAGGCCCCTCTCTGGCCCCCTATAGGCCCCTCTCTGGCCCCCTATAGGCCCCTCTCTGGTCCCCTATAGGCCCCTCTCTGGCCCCCTATAGGCCCCTCTCTGGTCCCCTATAGGCCCCTCTCTGGCCCCCTATAGGCCCCTCTCTGGCCCCCTATAGGCCCCTCTCTGGTCCCCTATAGGCCCCTCTCTGGTCCCCTATAGGCCCCTCTCTGGTCCCCTATAGGCCCCTCTCTGGCCCCCTATAGGCCCCTCTCTGGTCCCCTATAGGCCCCTCTCTGGTCCCCTATAGGCCCCTCTCTGGTCCCCTATAGGCCCCTCTCTGGTCCCCTATAGGCCCCTCTCTGGCCCCCTATAGGCCCCTCTCTGGTCCCCTATAGGCCCCTCTCTGGTCCCCTATAGGCCCCTCTCTGGCCCCCTATAGGCCCCTCTCTGGTCCCCTATAGGCCCCTCTCTGGTCCTCTATAGGCCCCTTTTTGGTCCCCTATATGCCCCTCTCTGGCCCCCTATAGGCCTCTCTCTGGTCCCCTATAGGCCCCTCTCTGGTCCCCTATAGGCCCCTCTCTGGTCCCCTATAGGCCCCTCTCTGGTCCCCTATAGGCCCCTCTCTGGCCCCCTATAGGCCCCTCTCTGGTCCCCTATAGGCCCCTCTCTGGTCCCCTATAGGCCCCTCTCTGGCCCCCTATAGGCCCCTCTCTGGTCCCCTATAGGCCCCTCTCTGGTCCCCTATAGGCCCCTCTCTGGTCCCCTATAGGCCCCTCTCTGGTCCCCTATAGGCCCCTCTCCACCTGTTCGCTGGCTCCACATTCCCAAGATGGTGTCCGTTCCTACTGGGTAAACTTCCTCTCATAGTTCAGTACGAAACTCAAGAGCAGAAGAATTGCAAGGATGTTCTGGTTTGCTTATAGTGGAGTAACGCTCAGCTACCCAGTCTGACAGAACCTGGATGTGGCTGGCAGGGAACAGCACGGCTCTCTGGTGATGATCTGGAGGTGTTCCTCGCCGCAGGCGGAGGAGACCAGCCTGCCTCATGGATTAGAGGGAATGGAGACGGGCAATGGGATTAGGAAGAAGAAGAAAGGAGAGCTGGAGGAGGAGAAGGAACAGTGACTAAGCACAGGGAGTGGGGGGGGGGAGCATGGGAGCATGCTGCAGCCTCTTTCTGCTGGAGCGAGAGAAGGAGGGAGGAGAGGAGGGGGAAAGAGAGAGAGAGGAGAGGGAGGAGGGGGAGGAGAGTTCAGCTGCCACTCAGGCTATTCAGTTACTCTACCACACAGGGCTCCATTGCTCCCTCCATATTATGTGACTCATAGCTGTGTGTGTGTCTTTGTGTGTGTGTGTGTGTGTGGTTAGGCATTAGTCCGTCTCTCAGCTCAGAATGGCCCGTATTTGGGGCGTGAGGAGGTGTGTTTTTTCGCTGTACTCAGAGAGACGAGCTGCTAGTTTGGTGCTTTTCTAATGTGCCCACTTCAATTATTGAACAAGGTAAAAAACCCATTAGGGCTTTATCATGGTCCTCTTACTTAAAAACACTGTGGTGTGTGTGTGTGTGTGTGTGTGTGTGTGTGGGGGGGGGGGGTGGTTGGTCTTTTGAAATGAGCATGTAAAAAAGTACTTCTTTTCTAATGCAACCCTCCTGGGAGGAAGCTGATTTGTGGTCACAGAATGTCAGCTGTGCAGAGAAGCACATGTTTTGACCTATCCAGTTACACTGGATGAAAGGTTACCTCAAGCCAAAGGATGAGAGGTGCATATGGACGACACACACCCCTGCTTCTGCCCCTGTGTCCTCTCAGCTCACTCCAATCAGCACTCTAGCAAGATACATGGAACTGAACACGCAGTCACACACACACACACACGCACAGCCCATTTTTGTAAACAAGAATTTGTATTCTTTATTGTCGAGCATGCAAAATGAATCCTTCCATTCTCCCTAGCAACAGATGCACCCCGGTCTAATGTGAGTGGCTTATTTCAGGATACGGATTTCTCTCAGCCTTTGTCTGGTCATGAAGCTGTTTCATAGCTCCCATTGAAACACACACACACACAGGTACACAAACACACACACACACAATTACTTAGCTCTCCTCATGGCCCAGTGTGGTAGAGCTATTACAACCGAGCTAGTCAAGATTGCTAGTCCAACTGTATTTATAGATGGCTGTTGCCAGGGAAGGATTTGTGTCCTGTTTTACTTTTTGTACCTCAAACTTTCGCCTGTGCTGTGCAGCTGTGTGCTTTCCCCCGGTTCATGTTCACATTGAAGGGAGATGTTTAACACTTAAACCAATGATCAGTACATTAGCCAGTGGTAAAGGTTAGGTTACATTTCCAGTTAAGGTCAGTGTAGGATGCGGTGTAGGAGCGGTCGGTAAATCAACGCGCATTCTTTCGTGGTGTCACAAGTATAAGTTCCTTTATTGATCTTCGGTAACAGAAATATACATCCAACTTGTCTTTAAACAGAAAAAACACGATCAAAATCTGAAAATGCGGAATCTGGTATGTGGTATGCGGTCGAAAATTGTTTCCCCTTCCGCTCTCTAATCACACACACCTGTGCCCAGGTGGCCTCTTCATATAGGATAACACCCTCTGACCTCATCATTACGAAATAATCATGGTCAATGTTATTTCATTATGATTGGTCTTTGGCATTACATATTACACTACATGAATATTATATAAATAAAGTAAATAAAACATGGCTCAGTGTTATGGCTTCAACAGTCAGTTAGGGTTTGATAAGACACCTCACCGGTGTCTTACTTGTGAGGCAGGTGTGGCACTTTCAGTGCACTGCAGTGGGGCATTATTATGGGATGTCAGTGAGTGTAGTTGGAGGGTCCAGGTGCCTGTTGCCAGGCCAGCGATGAGAACTGTGCAAAGTCATTCATCACTGTAGGGAGGCTAACAGGCCTTCTGTTCTGGAGATTATTCAATCGTGCTGATAAATCGTATTCATATTCCAGTGTGAACACACACACACGCACGCAGACACACTCAAACACAGATCTCTTTCACAGCCACAAAAACACACACACACACACACGCACAAATCCACTTGCTCTCTGTCAGGAACATACACCCGCTGCACAATTGCAAATAAACACCTCTAAACGCACACACGCGCACACTCCACCACCTGTGTCACCCCACTCTCCTAGAAGTAAATCTTTCTTTTCATACACAGCATATGAAAATGGGAGCTATTGAAGCGTCTGTGTGCAAACCTTCCCAAATGGGCCTGCCACTGTGAAGATGTATGACTGTGAGGGTCCAGGAGCAACATCCTGCTACCTCAGCGTGGGGGTGTGTGTGTGGGTTTGTATGGGTGTGTGTGTGGGTGGGTGTGTGTGTGTGTGTGTGTGTGTATGGGTGGGTGTGTGGGCTTGTATGGGTGTGTGTGTGTGGTTGTCGGGTGTGTGTGGGTTTGTATGGGCGTATGCATGTGTGTGCATGGGTGTGTGTAGGTGTTCGTGTGCGTATTTTGGTGTCTTGTGCCTACTACTGTGCGTGCGTGTTGTTGTGCATGTTTGTGTATGCCTGCTTTTGTGTGTGTGTGTGTGTGTGTGTGTGTGTGTGGGACAGGCAGGTAGCACCAGCAGTGATTTATTCCCTCCAGCCTGGTAAATCACTGCTACCAGCTTCTTGATTATTGTTCAGTGCTTAATGGACGTCATATTAGACTAGATGGCCTGTAAGCATTCAGCCCTGTGAGCTGCTCTAATAGAACCTTCCAGCTGCTTTAGCAACACCAACACTGCAGTACAAAGTGTGGCACCATTTAATATGGTCTTTCTCCTATCTGTCGTCGTCGCATCAGTTTCAGATCCAGTTAATGGACTCCGAGCTCTGCCATGGTTCTGCTCAGTAATCTGGGATCAATACGTCTTCTTCAGCCCAAGACAGAACCACTAATAAGTGACTGTGTTTATTAACGAGCTCAATTTTCCTGCCTTCGCTCCAGTGATCTCTGCTGTGGAGATCAGCGAGTAATCAGACCGGAGTAGCGGAGGCCAGAGTGCAGAATGCAGACCAGAGTAATGCAGACCAGAGTCATGGAGAACAGACAGTGGTCAGACCAGAGTAGTGGAGAACAGACAATGGTCAGACCAGAGTAGTGGAGAACAGACAGTGGTTAGACCAGAGTAGTGGAGAACAGACAGTGGTCAGACCAGAGTAGTGGAGAACAGACAATGGTCAGACCAGAGTAGTGGAGAACAGACAATGGTTAGACCAGAGTAGTCAGACCAGAGTAGTGGATAACATTATTCCTCCATCTCCGGAGCACGCTCCTCCCTGCTGCTCTCAGCATGATTCTCCACTGTCTCCTCTCTCAGCGTGTCCTTCAGCTTTTAGCATCTTTTTGTCTTTTAGAGTCCATGTGCTGAAATAATGGAAGCCTTTCATGTTTATTTTTATTTGACTGTTTATTCATGTTTATTCATCTTAAGGTTCATTCTTTGCTTTCTCAGCTCCCAGAAATTTGGGTTGTGTCCTTGCTGGGTTTGTTTTTAATAACTCATTATTCTGTGTGTGTGTGTGTGTGTGTGTGTGTGTGTGTGTGTGTGTGTGTGTGTGTGTGTTTTCAGGGCTGTCCCCAGATCCTGCCGACCAGCGACATCCTGGTCCCGGCAGGGGTTATTCGACCAATCACGCTGCGAGCCCGGAACCTTCCTCAGCCCCAGTCTGGCCAGAAGAACTATGAGTGTGTGTTCAACATCCAGGGCAAGAGTCAGCGGATCCCAGCCGTCCGCTTTAACAGCTCCTGCATCCAGTGTCAGAACACTTCGGTGAGCTGAGGAACACCACAACACACACACACACACACTGTCTCATTACCCTTCTGTCTCTCTTTCACACACACACACACACACACACACACACACACACACACACACACACACACACACACACACACACACACACATACACACACACACACACACACACACTGTCTGTCTCATTATCTCATTATCTGTCTGTCTCTCTTTCACACACACACACACACACACACACACACACACACACACACACACACACACACACACACACACTGTCTGTCTCATTATCTGTCTGTCTGTCTTTCACACACACACACACACACACTCTCTGTCTCATTATCTGTCTGTCTGTCTTTCACACACACACACAAATACACACACACACACTGTCTCATTATCTGTCTGTCTCTCTTTCACACACACACACAGATACACACTACACACACACACACTGTCTCATTATCTGTCTGTCTCTCTTTTACGCACACACACACAGATACACACACACACACACACACTGTCTCATTATCTGTCTGTCTCTCTTTCACACACACATACATACATACAAGCACACACACGTACACAGCATACCTTTCCACGCACCCCCTCTTTCTCGTTGCGTGGAGAGGATATGCTGAGGCGGTGATCAAGGTGACTTTGCCAGGAGTCTGGAGGAGAACAGTGTTATCTGCAGCATCAGCACACACATCAATTCCTTTAAACATTAAAAACTTGTTTTCTCAATCCCAATGAAAAATGTGACATGTCAGTGAGCCGACATTGAGAGTCTCCTCTCTCTCGCTCTCCCTCGCTCTCCTTGTGGCGCCTCCTCCCGAACGCTCTCTCTCTCGCTCGCCCCCTCCCTCTCCCTCTGTCTCATAGTAATATTACAGAAGGCAGCCTTCTGTCACCCATCTGGTTGCCACGGTAACCCCGGGGAATCTTGTCAAATAATTAGCAGATTGTCTCCATGATATGGTTGTTCATATGGTTAGTGCTGCCCATGTGACCCAAGGACAGGGCAGTGGGTGTGTGTGTGATTTGTAGGGTTCACGCGTGTGTGTTTTTGTATTTTGGGGTGAGTGTCAGTGTGTGATTTGCGGTGTTTATGTGTGTGCATGTGTGTGTGAGATGCGTGTGTGTGTGTTTCTGAGACGGACGGATGTTACAGAGGTAGGGGGGCTGACCTGTCTCTGTCAGGGAGTGTGTCTCCATCTGACCTCTGACCCCTCCAGGCAGGGGGTCAGCCTGTGGGAGCGGTCCTGCGACAGGACTATTGATGTCCCGTGGAAATTTAGTAATGAGCATCACGTCCGCTGCCTCCCCCCCCCCCTCCACACACACACACACACACACAGACACACGCACAGACACACACACCCAAGCCCCTTTGCCCACCACACGATTTATTGCCGCCCTCTCCCTGTCTGACACACTCCTCCTGGCAATCAGCTGTCCAAAGGCTCCTAGACAGCCCCCTCCGCCACACACACACACACACACACACACACACACACCAACACAAACACAACACAAACACATACCCACCTGGTTGTCCTTCCATCTGCTTTCAATCACTCACTCTCCCACATCACTCTCCCTGTTTCTGAACACCCCACCCCCCCCCAACCCCCAACCCCACTACACACACACATGCTCAACCCCTTCCCCCCCATGTGAAGCCCGTAGTACTGGATGTATGGATGGAGGTATGGAGGGAGGTATGGATGGGGGTACAGCAGGGCCTGGGGTTCAAGGTTCAGGACCTTGACAAGGAATCTCTCGCTCTCCCTTTCTTTCTCTCTCTCTCTCTCTCTCTCTCTCTCTCTCTCTCTCTCTCTCTCTCTCTCTCTCTCTCTCTCTCTCTCTCTCTCTGACACTCTTTCTACTTCCTCTCTCTCCCCTCCCCCATTCAGGAAAGTAATACCTTCCCCCCTCACTCTGTCTTCCCTCCATCTCATTCCCCTTCCCCCTCTCCCAATCTAGGTATCTCTCCATCCTCTCCCCTTCCCCCTCTCCCAATCTATGTATCCCTCCATCTTCTCCCTTCCCCCCTCTCCTAATCTATGTATCTTTCCATCTTCTCCCCTTCCCCCCTCTCAATCTATGCACCCCTCCCTCCTCTCCTTTCTCCTTCTTTATCTCTCCATCTCCTCTGGTTTGTCTCTGGATTGAGAGATGTGTAGCTTCATTAGTGGAGTGATTACCTGTGACTCTTCACTGTTCCCTCCTACTCTCCTCCCTCTCCTCCCTCCCCCTCCTCCCTCTCTCCTCACCTCTTCACCTCTCTTTGTCTTCATCCTTCCCCGCCCCCCACCCCTTCCTTTCATCCCGCCCCTTTTTCACAAAGGACCTCTAAACCAATCACTTATGTTCAAATCCAGGGGCAGATTCAGCTCACCTTTGACAACATATCCTGTCAGGGACGTTCTCTATTGAGATTAGACACATAATTCAGACTGGTCCTTGTCAGCCTGTTGGTCTTTTCTGTAACTAGGAGACGTCCCTGCCGGCTGTGATTGGCTGGGGCGCAGTAGGAAGGTGCTGTGCTTCCTGCCTCCCTCTCTCCGTCCACAGCCTTGATTTGTACTGCACACATCAGCAATGTGCTGCCATGGGCCTAATAAATCAGCACACACACGCACACACACTCATACTTAGGCTGTCTCTCACACAGACACACACACAGACACACACTCATCGCTCACATGCACAAAAAAAACACACACACACACGTAACCTTTCAAATAAATGATAAATCAAGCTTTTGGAGTTGAAACTCAATAAGTATTTGCTGTGCTAGTCTAAAGGTTGTTGTGCCTTTTATGCATTTTTGTCTTGACAGCAGGCTTTAGGTTATACATGACACACACACACACAACTCACTCCTAACTTCTGGCAAGCACACTCGCCTCCTAATCAGAACACACACACCGAGAACTTTGTCTAAAATAGTCGGCACACGCAAGTGTTGCTAAGCGCCACTGACCCCTCGGCGACAGACCTGGGCAGCGTTGCCGGGGTAACGTACAGCACCGGCTTTTCAGACAAAGCCTAAGTTCTGCCCCAGCCTCTCAATAGAGAGTGGCTTGACAAAGCCTGGCATTACAGCAGAGCAGCCCAGTGGTTGAGCCCTGAATAAAAACACTTAGAGCCCGCATGGACTCATTACTCCATTATGCTCTACAAGTGGCCAATCAGAGAGCCCAGCAGGAACATTCCGGTGTGTGTGCGCAGGAGAGAGTGTGTCTAATGGCTTGCTGTGCACTGCTCGATCAGGCAGAAGGGAAGCGTAACAGCCTACCTTGCAGACAGGTATGACTGTGCTTCCTGCAGTGGTGGGTCAACCTGGGGGGTTAGGTGAGGTGAGGTCAACATTAATGTGTTAGGTGAGGCCCACTGGGGTGGGGTAGGGTTAGGGTTAGGTGAGGCTGCTCTGGTGGGGTGGGGTCAGGGTTAGGTGAGGCCTGCTCTGGTGGGGTGGGGTCAGGATTAGGTGAGGCCCACTGGGGTGGGGTCAGGGTTAGGTGAGGCCTGATCTGGTGGGGTGGGGTCAGGGTTAGGTGAGGCCCACTGGGGTGGGGTCAGGGTTAGGTGAGGCCTGCTCTGGTGGGGTGGGGTCAGGGTTAGGTGAGGCCTGCTCTGGTGGGGTGGGGTCAGGGTTAGGTGAGGCCTGCTCTGGTGGGGTGGGGTCAGGGTTAGGTGAGGCCTGCTCTGGTGGGTCTGGCTGTATCACTGTGCTCTAGGAAGTCACTCAAACACAGACCCACAGCACCTGCATTGTATCTGGGCACCATGTCTATGCACGACACCCCGCAATAGCAGAGAATGGAAACCATGTTTGACTGGAGATCATGAATACAGATGATGAATCATCAGGAAATGAGTTTGTGGTGAAATGTCAGCGAATGAGTAGGAAGTGTTGGCTTGGTGTTTGTTGGCGTGAAGGATCAGGTGTAGGATGGGAGGAGACGTCCACTCTGAGGAAGGTCAGTCATCTGCATCAGTCTGGACTGCGCTGACTTTTTGATCACCAGGGGGAAATTGAGATGTTGCAGCAGGCAGGAGAAAACAGCTGTGTGAGTTTACAAGGGTGTGTGTGTATGTGTTTTTGTGTCTGGGTTTACACGGGTGTGTGTGTGTTTCTGTGTGTGTCTGTCAGTAGCAGGTGTTCTCTCATATAATAAATAAGGTGACCAGTCAATAGGCTGAATGATGAGTATCCTGCCTGGTGTGTGCATCTCTATCTCTCTCTCTCAGTCTCTCTCTTTCAGTCTCCCTCTCTCAGTCTATCTCTCACTCTCTCTCAGTATCTCTCTCTCTCAATCTCTGTCTCTCTATCTCTCTCTCTTTCTCTCTCTCTTAGTCTCTGTGTGTGTGTCAGTCCATTTCAATGTGTTAGTTACCTGTGCATATCAATCCATTTCTGTATATGTTTAAGTGTTTGTTTGTGTCTTTCTGTTTTTGTGTGTGTGTGTGTGTGTGTGTGCATCTCTCAGCTCCCATAATGAGAGAGGAAGCGGCTCAGCTGGTGCAGTCTTAATGGAGTAATCAAAGCATTAGTTCCCCTCCGCCTCTCTCTGTCTTGAGTTCTAAGTCACATGCTGTACAGTTCTGCCTCTGAGACTCTGGTCCCAGACCTGACGTCACACCTGGGCCTGCAGCGCAGGTCAGGGCATCAGGTGTGTTTCATTTACCACAGGCTGGACTATGGGGACCGCTCCTCTTTTTCCTTTGTACCAAGTGAACCAAATCAAACACTACCCAAAGCATTTATTCAGTGTTCCGCTCAGATCTGGTGACATCATTTCCCCCCTCTGCCAGGAGATTTTGTTTATGTGGTCACCTTGGACCCCGTCGTTATTGCTCACAGGAATATTCCAGATTACGGCATCGCTGGGTCTGTGTCTCTGGTGACGGCCACCGCACTCAACATTTTCCCCCAGGTGACATCATCACAGGGCTGCTAACCCGACGCAGCCGTTTGTGAAAGTATCATTTATGCTCCTTAATACCATCTCCTCGGTAATGACTGTGTATCGGAGTGGAAGAAAACGCTCCTTTTCCTCCAGGAATTCTGCTGAAGTGGTCGGAATGCAGAATGTTAATTAAATGAGCAGTAAAAAGGTTGTCATTAAGGTGAATTGATTTTCACTCTGTCACAGAGAGCCATTGACCACATACACTCAGCCTGCTTAAATACTGGTGCCGCCACCCTCCATCTGCCTCCAGTCTATACACACACACACACACGTACATCTCCACACACACGTTTAACGATGTCATAATCATTTACGTTGCCCTTAGACTCTCGTGTCTCCTAGACATGCAGAATACCAGTTTTTTGGTACAAGAAGCTCTCGGAATTTAGTCGATGAGCATGTTGCTTTTAGTTAACTAAACGTAGAGAAGTCTCCAGCCAGAGTATTAATATATAGTTCTGTCCAAACCCCCTGACCCTCCCTGCGCTCACAGGCTTTATATTCTCTCCGCAGTCCTAATGATGAGGAGCTGCAGCTCGGCTTGTGTTCTGAGAACGGCTGTCTGTCAGCAGCATTAACGCAGGCGGATAAGGAGACCGCACGCTAACTCACGGGCCGCAGCGCCGGGCCGTCTGCGAGCAGGCAGTGCCGCATGACGTCCCCCGCGCGGGTCTGTGTGTGTGTGTGGGGGGGGGGGGGGGGGGGGGGGCGGTGAGGAGCAGCATTATTTTTCATTCAGGAGGTAGTCATGGATTTGGGGGTGGTGGGGGGGTGGGATTATGTTGGCAGTTAGCGGTTAGCTGACAGAACGAGGCCAGCCTGTCTCTGATCAGAACCGTAGTCACCAGAACCTTAGGCCCACCTGCTCGGGGGAGAGGAAGACATGGGGCAGAAGAGGAAGAAGAGAGGAGGAAAGGTGGAGGAAGAGGGGAGGAGAAGGAGGACGGGGGGGAAATCAATCCAGCAGTATCAGAGATGAGCTTCATTGTTCGGTTTGACACAAAAAGCTTGTTCTACCCTTTTACACATTTCATAAAAGCACACACACATACACACGCACACACGTGCTCGCACAAAGACACACAAACACACAAACTAATCTCCTTAAAGCCGCCCAGCTTTCTCTTGAGGAGATGGAGAGGCAGAGAAAAGACATTAGTACCAAAAATACATACGCTGTGCATGACTCCTCTGGGGGACCAGCACTGAGCTTTAGGGAGATGGAGAGGGGGCCACAACCATGTCTGATGGGAGTGTGTGTGTGTGTGTGTCTGTGTGTGTGCAGTAGGGCTGAGTAAAGTGTGCGTGTGTGTGTGTGTGTGGGGGGGGGGGGGGCGGTCTATCAAGGCTTTGAACCTTGCTTATTTGCTCGCTGACGGCTTTGATTTGGCTAATGGTAGAGGCTGTCCCTGTCATGATGTAGCTCATCAGCTATCTGGGTTGGTGAGGGACCCTTCTGCTTCAGCTGAGCCTAGAGGAGATGGGATATGGACACGGACATCCAGTGACCCTAACCACACAACTGCTGATCCATGATCTACCTCTGTTACTGAGACCCCCCCCCCCACGCACACACATTCTCACACACACAACATGCAGGTCCCTATGGAGATGTAGAAGCATGTGGTGCCTTGTGTCAACAGGTTCACCGGTCTTCAGTTGAGCCTTTCAGCACTCACACACTCCCTCGCTCTCTGCCTCACTGCCTCGCAGTTATGTCCCACAGCAGCTGGTTAAAGATTTAGCACACACACACGCACGCACGCACACAGCAGATATGCACGCAAGCACACACATGCTAATATAAGCATGTGCACACAAGGATACACATATAAATACACACACACACACACACACTCCCCAGATGATTTAGCGGTTAGCTTGCCCCCGGCCTGGTGGGGTCCGGAGGTGATGGTGTTCAGCTCAGAGTGTCAAAGTGTGTGTGTTTGTGTGTGTGTGTCTCGCTGTGGATGGACAGACTCAAACCCACGCACCGTCTACCATCACCCTTAACCTCCAGCATTAGTTCTCAATCAGCCTGACACACACACACACACACAGCCTGTCTACACTCACCTTTAACCCTTGTCATTAGTCTTCAATCAGTCTAACACACACACACGCACGCGCACATACACACAGCTTGTCTGCACTCACCTTTAACCCCTGTCATTAGTTCTCTATCAGTCACACCCACGAACGCACACACACGCACACACCGCATGTTCTCACCTTTCACCATAACATTAGTCTGCTGTCATTCTGCTAGCATTAGTCAATATCGGTCTTCAGTTGCAGTCAGCTTGGCTGTGGTTGGCTGGCAGCCATGGTAGCAGCCCTGGTAGCAGCCCTGGTAGCAGCCCTGGTAGCCGTCCCCCTACACCCTGGTACGGTGCAGCTCCTGTGGGCGTGGCCTCTGTCGTACCCGTGGCGTCCAGCTCCTTTGACATCCCCTCTGGAACAAACATGTCTGGAATCTGGATGTGTGAAGTGCAGCTCTGCTTTCCTTATAGGGATGACTGACTGAGACAGACTGAGACTAGGAGAACAGTGACTGACTGTACATGCACACACACACACACACACACACACACACACACACACAGGTGTACACACACAGAGAGACACACACACAGGTGGACACACACACACACAGGTGTACACACACACAGACACACACACACAGATACACACACAGGTGTACACACACACACATGCACACACGTACACACACACACAAGTTTACACACATAGGTGTACACACACACAGACGCACATATACACACAGGCGTTTACACACATACAGACACACACACACAGGTGTACACACACACACACACACACGGCCCCACCGGTTGGCTGGGTCTCATCCTCTTGACAGTGAAGTGAACTGAGAGCAGTTTCTGGCGAGGGATCGATGTGTGTGATCAGCAGTATTCTCTGTGGGCTGAACACTAAGTGCTCTCTGTGTTACTCTGCTAATTTAAACAGCGCCTGTAAAAACACCAGCACCCCCCTTCCCTCCCCTCCTGTCCCCCCCCCTCTCCCCTCCTGTCCCCCCCTCTCTCCTCCTGTGGACTCTCCTCACTCGCCTGAAATTGGCTTATTTGCTTATCTTCGTGTGTCTGTGTGTGTGTGTTTGTTTGTGTGTGTGTGTGTGTCCCAGTACTGGTACGAGGGGGATGAGTTCGGGGACCTGCCTGTGGACTTCTCCATAGTGTGGGACGGAGACTTCTTCATAGACAAGCCTCCCAACATGAAAGGTGTGTATCCCTCCTCCCTGCCTTGAAGAAGCAGCTGATCATGAGGTCCAAAAGATGAAGGTGTCAGTCATCGTGACTCTCTTAGACACAGTGTCACATGAAGCTGCTTATTTGAACCTCTCTCTGTCTCTCTCTCTCTCTCTCTCTCTGTCTCTGTTTGTCTGTCTCTCCCTCTCTGTTTGTCTGTCTCTCTCTGTCTCTGTCTGTCTGTCTGTCTCTCTCTCTCTCTCTCTCTCTCTCTCTCTGTCTCTCTCTCTCTCTCTATGTCTGTTTGTCTGTCTGTCTGTCTGTCTGTCTCTCTCTCTCTCTCTCTCTCTCTCTCTCTCTCTCTCTCTCTCTCTATCTCCCCCCTCCTCAGCCCTGCTGTATAAGTGTGAGGCCCAGAGGGCGAGCTGTGGCCAATGTCTGAAGGCCAGTGCAGAGTTTGAGTGCGGCTGGTGTCTGGACAGCAGGAAGTGTCTCCTGAGACAGCACTGCCCTGCGGCCGAGCAGAACTGGATGCACCACGGGAGACACAACCTGCGCTGCAGCCACCCCCGCATCACCAAGGTAACCCACACACCGACCAATCACCGCTGTCTGCTGGAACACTGGGAACGAAAGTGTCGCTAGAGGGACAGTTCCTGTGATTAGGAAAGCTTCTGGGTCCTCCCTGCTGCCCCTTCCATCCCCCCCCCTCCTGCTCCTCCCTCCCTCCACCCCTGTGCCCCTCCCTGCTGCCCCTCCCTCCTGCTCTTCCTTCCCTCCTGCCCCTCCCCCCCTCCCTCCTGCCCCTTGCTCCTGCCTGCTCTCACTGTAATACACTCTGGGACTCAGCCTTGACAGGCCCTGACTGATTGAATCACGTTGATTGATTGGCTCTTTCTAACCCCGACCTTTGTGTGTGTGTGTGTGTGTGTGTGTGTATGTACACATATGTGCGTGTGTACTCCCACATGTGTGCGTGTGCTCCCATGTGTGTGTGTGTGTGTGTGTGTGCAGATCCGTCCCCTGACAGGGCCCAGGGAGGGGGGCACCCGGGTCACCATCGAGGGGGAGAACCTGGGCCTGCAGGTGAGGGAGATCACTCACGTCCAGGTGGCAGGGGTCCGCTGCATCCCTGTCCCCTTCGAGTACATCAGCGCTGAAAGGTACCAGCCATCTGTACACCCGTAATATCTCCATGTAGCCCAAAATGTACACGTCTATGCAGAAGTATTTAGACTAGACATCCATTCATATTTATTTCAGATCTGATATTAATGATGGACTGTGTGTGCGCGTGTTTGCATGTGTCTGTGTGTGTGTCTGCGTGTGTGTGTGTCTGTCTGTGTGTCTGCGTCTGTGTCTGTGTGTGTGTGTGCTCCGTCCCCCTGCAGGATCGTGTGTGACATGGCGGAGGCCCTGCTGCCCCACTCTCCTGGAGGCTCAGTAGAGCTGTGTATTGGTGTGTGCAGTGCAGAGTACCGCACCCAGTCCTCTCAGACATACTCCTTCGTGGTACGTGTGCCTTGCAAGACACCAACATGGACTATCTTAAACTGACCCCTTATTAACAAAGGCCTTGTATGTAGAAGTCATCTAGGTTGGATAGTTGAATAGTGTTCCTAGGTAAGCAGATCTGACAGACACACTTAACATTTACATTTAGTCATTTAGCAGACGCTTTTATCCAGAGTGACTTACAGTAAGTACAGGACATTCTCCCTGAGGCAAGTAGGGTGAAGTGTCTTGCCCAAGGACACAACGTCACATAGCCACAGCCGGGGTTCGAACTCACAACCTTCCGCTTACCAGACCAACGCCTTAACCCGCTGAGCCATCTGACTCCCTACTTTAATACAGAGGTGAAAAGTTCAGTCGATGTTCCAGCCAGCGTTGACGCGCGGTAATGAAACAGCCTTTCCAGGCATCAGGGCGACAGCAGCACATGGACTCTGTCTGCCTGTTATCTCCTCCGCTCGTCAGCGGGATGCCCAGATGAGGCGCTCTGACTGGTCGCCTTAAACGACCAATCAATAGCCTGGATTGGGGTGCTTGTGGAGGACAGAGACAGGACAATTACCCTGCCTGCTAATCACTGCTGGGATGAAGCCCGCTAACTCTGCTCAGTGTCACTGAGCTAAACACACACACACACACCCACCTACACACACAGTTAGACCAGGCTCAGAGCACAGCAATTACCAGCAGAATAATGAGAATCAGGCGTTCTCGTTACAGATATTCATTTAAATGGAGATTTTCAGTAGGACATTAGTGTGCTGTAATAGTAATATATTAACATATTGTCTGTGTGCATGTAAGCACTGTGTTTGTTTGTGCATGGTAACATTGTGTGTTTGGGTTTGTTCGTTCGTTAATACCTGTGTTTCCTCCCTGTGTTTGTGTTAACGCTGTGCGTGTCTCCCTTCCTCCAGACCCCCAGTCTGACCCATGTGCGCCCAGAGAGGGGACCCGTGTCTGGGGGGACCAGGCTGACGGTGTCTGGGGTCCACCTGGAGGCTGGCAGCAGCGTCAGGGTCTTCATCGCCCAGGAGGAGTGTCTGTTTGTAAAGTAAGTCTACAGGTAGTCAGTCAGTCTACAGATAGTCAGTCAGTCTACAGGTAGTCAGTCAGTCTACAGGCAGGCAGTCAACAGGCAGTCAGTTAACCCCCCCCGGTCTGTGTGTGTGTGTTCCCTGCTCAGGAGGACCAATAGGGAGATAGTGTGTGTGACGCCTGCATCCCAGTCTGGCTCTGGCCCCGCCTCCATACGTCTACTGATTGACAAGGCGGAGGTGACCAGCACTGAAATACGCTACATCTACACCGAGGACCCCACCATCTTCAGCATCGAGCCCAACTGGAGCATCGTCAAGTGAGTTTAGCTTTCACTGACTTCTCTCCTCCTCTCCTCTCCTGCTCTCCCTCTCCTGTTCTCCTCTCCTGTTCTACTCTCCTCTCATCCTCTCATCCTCTTTGCTCTCCTTTCCTCCTTTACTCCTCTCTCCTCTGCTCTCCTCCTCTCTCTCATGCCTTCCTCTCTTCCCCGCAGTGGCAGCACGTTGATCACGGTCACAGGAACCAACCTGCTCACCATCCAGGAGCCCAAAGTCAGGGCCAAGTACGGAGGAGTGGAGACCATTAACGTGAGCAGCACACACACATCGATCCCCACGCTCACATTACACGTCACAAAAGTAGCCCACCGAAGGCTCCCAGAGGTCCAGACTGAGCCCTCCTCCTTCCCTCCTCCTTCCCTCCTCCTCCCTCCTCCTCCTCCCTCCTCCCTCCCTCCCTCCTCCTTCCCTCCTCCTTCCCTCCTCCTTCCCTCCTCCTCCCTCCCTCCCTCCTCCTTCCCTCCTCCTTCCCTCCTCCTCCCTCCTCCTCCCTCCTCCCTCCCTCCTCCTTCCCTTTCTCCCTCCCTCTCCAGGTGTGCACGGTGGTGAGCGACCAGGTCATGACCTGCCTGGCCCCCGGCATCATCTACACCCGGCCCCACCCGGCCCCAGAAGGGGGGCTCCACCCGGATGAGTTTGGCCTCATCCTGGATCACGTGTCCAGCCTCCTCATCCTTAACGGCACGCCCTTCACCTACTACCCCAACCCCACCTTCGACCCGCTGGGGAACGCCGGCATACTGGAGGTCAAACCTGGCTCGCCCATCATCCTGAAGGTGAGGAGAGCCTCTCTCTGGGGTGGGGGGTCACAGTTGGGGGTCACAGCTGGGGCTGGATCCCTAGTCTTTAACTGGTCTAATGGTTAAAAAGCGTGAACTCGTTTGTGATCTATGTAGACGAGAGGGTACAGGAGCTCTAACTAAGAGGTGACCTTTTGGTCTAATGATAAATGCCTGGATCTAGCACACATGTGGGGGACTTGGAACCCTGCCTATCTGAAGAATAGCTAATGAGATACCTGGGGTTCTGATGGAAGCTTCTGACACACAGGAGACCATCTGGCCCCGAGGAAAGGAGAGAGCGAAAACTGTGTGTGTGTGTGTCTCTTGTTTGTGTTTTTCCTTTGTGTCTGTGTGTCTTTATTTGAGTCTGTTTGTGTGTGATGTGATATTCCTCTGCAGAACTGCAGAGTGTTGTGGTTAGGGTTGTTGACGCTCCAGGCTGCTGAATATCATTGTTGTCTAAGTGCAGAGAACCTCTTTTGTCACCAGGGCAAGAATCTCATTCCTCCCGCCCCCGGCAACAGCCGCCTCAACTACAGTGTGATGATTGGAGAGACGCCTTGCCTGTTAACCGTGTCCGAGTCCCAGCTGCTCTGTGATTCGCCGGAGCTGACCGGAGAGCAGCGAGTTCTGGTAATGTCAGGGATGTCATAGTCACCTGCTCGCCCGTAGGGTTTGGGGGGGGGTCGGGGGGGGGGGGGGGTGGCAGGGGGTAGGGGGGTGGAGACATGGAGAGAGCAAAGTGTTAATGACTCTTTCAATCTCTCTCTCTCCATCCACCACTCAATAATTCACACCCTGGCAGGGGAGGGGGGATCGAGGGAGAGAAGGGTGGTGGAAAGAGGGAGAGGCATGGGTTTGGGGGGATGGAAGGGTGAAGAAGGGAGTGGTAGTAGGACTGAAGGAGAGGGAAGGGAAGATAAAGGGGTGGAGATGAGGGAGCAGCGGACAGAGGGAGGTGACGGAGGACTGACAGGTTAAAGGTGGTGCTGGTTTGCAGGGTGGTAGGAGGTCTAACTAATTATCGTGGCGTCTGCTGGGGAGGGGGAGGACAGCCCTGCTCAGAACACGCTACCTGGGATGTATTGCTAGGTAGCCACTGGACCTGAGGGCTACAGAATGACTTATGTACTGTGCCCTTGTGTAAAGCACTGAAAAGACATGGTCTATGAAGAGACAGATGAACATATCAGTCTGATTGCTGTGTGTGTGTGTGTGTGTGTGTCTCCAGATCGTGGTGGGGGGTATGGAGTTCTCCCCAGGGACCCTCCACATCTACTCAGACAGCGTCCTGACACTGCCCGCCATCATCGGCATCGGCGCGGGCGGTGGCGTCCTCCTCATCGCCATCATCGCCGTGCTGATCGCCTACAAGAGGAAGACCCGCGACGCTGACCGCACCCTCAAGAGGCTGCAGCTACAAATGGACAACCTGGAGTCCAGGGTGGCTCTGGAGTGTAAGGAGGGTAGGTGTCCCCCTGGTCCTGTTAGCAACACACACACACACGCCTCTGCTTCACGTGTACCACACAACTCTACCACACATCTCTACCGTACTCACCTCTCCTACACACTCCTCCGCCACACACACCTCTCCTACACACTCCTCCACCACACACACCTCTCCTACACACTCCTCCACCACACACACCTCTCCTACACACTCCTCCACCACACACACCTCTCCTACACACTCCCCCACCACACACACCTCTCCTACACACTCCTCCACAACACACCTCTCCTACACACTCCCCCACCACACACATCTCTCCTACACACTCCCCCACCACACACATCTCTCCTACACACTCCTCCACCACACACACCTCTCCTACACACTCCTCCACCACACACACCTCTCCTACACACTCCTCCACCACACACATCTCTCCTACACACTCCTCCACCACACACACCTCTCCTACACACTCCTCCACCACACACCTCACCCACACACACCTCCACTCTAACTGTCTACTGGACTCAGTTGACCCCTGACCCCATGTGTCCTGCAGCGTTCGCGGAGCTGCAGACAGACATTCAGGAGCTGACCAATGACATGGATGGAGTGAAGATCCCCTTCCTGGAGTACCGTACCTACACCATGAGGGTCATGTTCCCCGGGATCGAGGAACATCCCGTCCTCAAGGAGCTAGATGTAAGATCTGCTTCACCCTCCTCCCCTGTTTCTGTACTAGATCCGCTGCATCCTCATCTGCTTCTATAGTAGATCCACTGCATCCTCTTCTGCTTCTATAGTAGATCCAGTGCATCCTCTTCTGCTTCTATAGTACATCCGCTGCATCCTCTTCTGCTTCTATAGTAGATCCACTGCATCCTCTTCTGCTTCTATAGTAGATCCACTGCATCCTCTTCTGCTTCTATAGTAGATCTGCGGCATCCTCTCCTGTTTCTACAGTAGATCTGCTGCATCCTCTCTTGTATCTGTACTAGATCCGCTCTAGCCTCTGTTTCTATAGCTTCTTCTAGCAGCGGTCTAGTTTGGTGCCTCTAGCTCTACAGAGGTATCTTAAGTTCACTGCTTTAATACTGTTTCAAAGACTGTCATAAAGACATATGAAAGCAGCCCCCCCCCCACTCTCTCCTCTACCTCAGTATGAACTTTCGTGAAATCCTCTTTTCTTAGCAAACTCTCTCCCTCAGTCCTTCTCCCTCTCTCCGTGTCTTCCTCCTCTCTTTTTAATTAAAGCCTGTGGCTGGAGCGTTGTCTCAGGAGACAGTGGTCTGCTTGTCTGGAGACCTGGTCAGCAGAACACTGGGAAGAGCAGGCAGCTGACTGGGAGGAAGGCTCCTCCAACATTTTATTAATGCTGCCTTACTGAGACTAACAGCACTCTGTCTGTCTGTCTGTCTGTCTCTCTCTGTGTCTTTTTCTTGCTCTCTCTCTCTCTGCTGTCTGTCCTCACAACACGCTTCACCACTCATCTCTCACACATACATACATACATACATCTCACCCCAACCCCCCCCCCCCCCCACACACACACACACACGCACCTCACCTCCCTCGCACACACCTCACCCCTCCCACACACACACGTCGCTGCTCACGTCCGCCCACGTCCCCTCCAGTCTCCAGCCAACGTGGAGAAGGCCCTGCGCCTGTTCAGCCAGCTGCTCCACAACAAGATGTTCCTGCTGACCTTCATCCACACCCTGGAGGCCCAGCGCTCCTTCTCCATGCGGGACCGTGGCAACGTGGCCTCCCTGCTCATGGCTGCTCTGCAGGGCCGCATGGAGTACGCCACCGTGGTCCTCAAACAGCTGCTGGCCGACCTCATAGAGAAGAACCTGGAGAACAGGAACCATCCCAAGTTGCTCCTCAGAAGGTGTGTGTTTGACCCCCTGACCCCTGACCTCGTCGGAAGTACTTCCAGGGCACATCTGTCCCTGACAGACCAAGGGAGAGATTGCCACTGAGGAGCTTTAGCACCTGTTTAATACTGAACCTCGAGAGCCTGTCAGAGCCTATCAAAAGTTCTGACCCTAACCTTAGGAAGGGTCTTGACTGCTGTGAGCCTGTGCTTAACCCCTGTGTTTGACCCCTGTGTTTATCCCTGTGTTTGACCCCTGCTCCTGACCCGTGTCAGCGTGTGTGTGAGGCTGATTGGTGTGTCTTCTCATCTCTCCTGCAGGACTGAGTCCGTGGCAGAGAAGATGCTGACCAATTGGTTCACTTTCCTACTTCACAGGTTCCTCAAGGTAAGGACTCCATCTGAACACGGGGCGCACACACACACACACACACACAGATCGATCGGCTCCTCAGTGTATTCAGCTCTATGGAGATTAATATTGAGCAATATTAGAGACTCAAGGTAAAAGCTACATTTCCACAAACATCTAATTCCTCTAAGTCCTTCCAGAGAGGGAACTTGCAGACTAAATCTTCTAAATTGAATTTATTTCGCCTTACCAACAGGATTTGTCAGAGGCAAACACCTTGAACGAGGGATTCTAAATGTCCCTTGCGAGGTTCCGTAGCACTTCCATGAGAACATTATCCCCTGTCTGGTCTGCCAGAGACACTCGTGATTCATCCTCACATGAACGAATGACTATGATGTCTTAACTGCAGTTACTCCGGTCTTTCTGAAGTCAGACCAGGGCGCTGCCTGTGGGAGGCCAGGGTGAGGAGGGAGGCAGCACAGAGGAGGGAGGCAGCACAGAGGAGGGAGGCAGAGAGAGAGGAAGAGAGGCAGGCTTGAGGAAGGAGGCTGGTGGTGTAAGAGAGGGCGGGGGGGAGGGGGAGGGGGGGAAGGTAGAGGGCAGGCCAGGAGAGGGCTGGGTGGATTGCTCTAAGATCTCTAACATCTGCACTGATGTAACTTAAACACTTCTGGCCTCCCTCCAACGGCACATTCCGCCAGGCAGTTAGCCCTCCCTGCACAATGGACCTGATGTTCTGCTACTGACTTACACTCTCTCTGCCCTGCATTTACACACACCCAGGCAACGCACACGCACGCACACGCACGTAGCAGCAGAGTAACACAGCAGCTTAATAGGCACGTTATGGAACAGGAAGCTCAGGGGCCACATCAGCTCCTATAGACCACCTGAAAGATTGATTGCACACACACACACACGCACAGTCCACCCTGCCCACTTCCCTTCACACCGCAGTCATGTTGGGTACTGACAACACACCTTCACTCTCTCACACACACACACACACACCGTGGCCCCAGAAACACACCTACAGGCTCAGAGCTGTATGACACTAATGATAGTGATTAGCCAAGCGAGGCAGGCGATGGTGTTGGCGTCTCAACAACACACGGTGTCGCAGAGCCTCAGAGAAGCTCCGCCCACTGGAACAATGTCCCCGTCGTGTGTCATTACAGGAAGAGCGGCCAGTCGTGTCGCTGAACACCTGCTGCCACACTTCTGGGTCGCCCGCCTCTGAAGTCTAGCCGATTGGTCGGTCGATACAAATGACAAAAGCGCGTTTGCGGTGGCGAAATGTCAACGCGAGTCCGTGTGTGTCGAGCGCATGGATGTGTCAGTGCCGATGCACGTCACTGTCTCAGTGCGGAAGGACGTCAGTGTGTCGGTGCAGAAGTGTGTCAGTGCTTCAGTGTGTAGTAGAGCAGGGGGCTCTGAGGGGGCTGCCAGTGGAGGGCTGTGTGCTCCCTGTGATTGCTGACATGCTGGTGGCAGTGAATGCCCCTCAGTGTGCCTAGGCAGCCAGCCAGAGACCCAGGATACCACCCTGTAATTATGGACGTCCCACTAATCAGGCCTAAGGACTAAATAACAGTGCTCTCTGTTTGCCTAGTTAGTCCTTGCAAGGGACTCTGAGTGTGTGTGTGTGTGTGTGTGTGTGTGTGTGTGTGTGTGTGTGTGTGTGTGTGTGTGTGTGTGTGTGTGTGTGTGTGTGTGTGTGTGTGTGTGTGTGTGTGTGTGTGTGTGTGTGTGTGGGGGGGGGTTTCGTGTGTGTGTGTTTGCGTGTGTGTTTGCGTGTGTGTTCCAAGTAGGTAATTGGCAACTTCCACCTTCCCTCTTCACCACCATGTTGAGAAGTGATGACTCCACTCTTCATTATGCTCTTATTCACTTATTCTCTCTTTATCTCTTTCTCCCTGTCTCTCCTTCCTGCTCTCTCTCTCTCTCTCTCTCTCTCTCTCTCTCTGTCTCTCTTGTCTGCAGGAGTGTGCAGGAGAGCCTCTCTTCATGCTTTACTGTGCCATCAAGCAGCAGATGGAGAAGGGGCCTATAGACGCCATCACGGGAGAGGCCCGCTACTCCCTGAGCGAGGACAAGCTCATCCGGCAGCAGATCGACTACAAGACCCTGGTGAGACACACACGCACAGACACAACACACTCCCACACACACAGTCTGCTGCGCACATCAACAGGGAACCTCACCCCCTACGTAAACAAACCAGGGTTTGAATAAAGTATTGGAAGGGGGTTCTCGCCTCGTGCCATTGGCCGGGAGGGATTCCAGCTCAGCCAGTGGGAAGATGACGAGGGCGGAGCTGCTGGAACAGACCCACTCAGCAGTCAATCACAGTCTGACCTGCCGTGGGCGACTAATCAGTCAAACCAATCACACAATTGATGCCCCCCCCATAAACCACACCCCTCCCACTCCCTGTCTCTCTCCCGCCAGCCAGCCAGCTGTGGTTGCCAAGCCGACAGTCCTGCCAGGAAGGACTACACTTAAACTATTAATGATTTACCCAGCGTCACCGAAGCCCATTGACTTCCACATAAAACCCTGACGCCTTACAGTGTATCGCATCAGGCACCAGAGCAACAGCACCAGAATACTGCAAATATTACCTCATGTTCATTATTTATATGTGGAAACAGCTGACTGGATAAGATGCATTGGTAGTCACACACACACATAAAGTCACACACACACACACACACCCCTCATGCGCACAACTGTAGGAGTCAGCAGTATGCCATCTCGCTAGCTATTCCTCTCCAGTAAACGTTGGAGAGCTGTAGAACACTGCAGTGGCCATGTCCAGACATGATGGTCCTCCATGGAAGGGAGGGGACAGATCCAGTCCAACCAACCAGAGAAGAGACTTCCTCTGTCTCCCACAAGGCAACCCAGTGCCTGCCATAGAACCAACAGAGGCTATTCCAATTGGCTGTGGGGAGTGTGAGGCTATTCCTATTGGCTGTGGGGAGTGTGAGGTTATCCCCATATGTTGTGACTGGTTCCCTGGCAGCAGGAATGTGCATCTCTCTCAGAGGGGTAGACAGACAGAATGGTAGATGTCACAGGAAGTAGACCAGGGGACGGATACTCCCTCAGGGGCTGCTGACACACACATAGAGAGCCACCTCAGTAAAGGACTGTGGGAGACATCTGTATAACCTAGTGTCCATTACATCTATTCAATGGAATCAATGGAAATAGTATGGACGACTGAGGCTGTCTTCAAGTTGCGATAACGACGGTCCTTGATCAGTATACGTATCGATTATCCCCATCTAAGCAGGTTAACATGCCTCATCTACCACCCTCATCACCATGGCCCCTTTGTGACCAGGGTTGTTGTGATTCGCCCCTCCTCTCTCTGGTTGGTCAGTGTACAGTATAGAGGTCGCCCCCCCCTCTCTCTGGTTGGTCAGTGTACAGTATAGATGTCCCGCCCCCCTCTCTGGTTGGTCAGTGTACAGTATAGAGGTCCCCCCCCCCTCTCTCTGGTTGGTCAGTGAACAGTATAGATGTCCAGCCTGGCAGAGCGCTGTGGCAGGTTTTCTCAAGGCTGCAGAGGACCCCGTGTTGTGGCCGCAGGATGTGAGCATTGTGTTGGAGTGTGTTGCCTGGAAGGGTGTGTATCCATGACTACAAATGCTTGTCACGGGCCAGGTGTGTTACCATGACCACAGATGAATCAGGAGGATGGCAGGCTGAGGAGAATGTTCGTGAGGTTTGGCAAGGTGTGTTGCAGTGCCCACAGCCCCCCAGATGGGCATGAGCTGCCAGCTGTTCACCGTGGTAATCACCTGATTTACACGCCTGGCACATGCCAGCGCTGTCCCAATGGAGTTATACAGTGCGGCACCACAAGGCGCTATGGAGCATGCCCAGTACTTTCGCCCATTAGAGACGACCTCTACAGCCATCATCCTCGACCTTCACTGATTACTGGTCACCGTGGTTACCCTGGCTAGAATCATTATATTTGATCAAACTAGTTATTAATATGATAAGTACTTCATTAAGTATTACTGGCAGTGCAAGGAGGTGCCTTCATCCACAAAGTCCCAGTACATTAATTCATGTTAGCAAGATCAAAGATGATTCGTCTATGAGTCTCTCAAAACTTTCAACATTACGGAAATATAACATTTGAATGCTTCACAAGAATATTTAACTTATATCCTCTGTTGCAACTGAACTCTTGTACGACTTAACTGTTATGATTAGGTAACAATGAAGTTGTACAGGAGTTCGGTTGCAACAGAAGACCGAATCAGAAGCTGTCATCTCCATTGTGAGCCAATCAAATACTGCAATGTCACAACTGTGAGCCAATCAGATACTGGAATCCCACCACTGTGAGCCAATCAGAGGCTGGGATATCTCCATGGTGACTGACAGAGCTGTAAGAGAGACAGAGATGAGAAGCACACCAGAACTGTTAAACAGACATCCCCCCCCCCTCATCCCCCTACCTCTCTTGCTGGCTGTGTCATATAAATCCCAGTTTGTGCTTTAATCAATGCTCTCTGTCGGTTCTCTATTGACCAGCGTCTGGACTATAACTCACGCTGATCGGCCCCATTCTCTCTGATTGTCTCCAAACAGATGAAATCTTCATTATCGAGGGGCACGTTCATATCTCTGGGGAGGTTTATCAATAAAACACAGTTTAAAAGTGATTGATTCACAACTAACACCTGACGACACTGCAGATTTACTGTAGTCAGAAATCCTCCTGGTCCCCCTGGTGAAAACAGGACCTGTAGCTACTGTTGGCAGAACCCCTGCAGGACTGGTCGTGATCACACTGGGCTCAACAGCAGAACACACACACATACAGTACATGAATATCTAACTGAAAGTGTGTTTGTATGTGTGTGTGTGTATGTGTGTATGCATGTGTGTGTGTGTGTGCGTGTATGGTTTGTGTGTATGTGTGTATGTGTGTATGCATGTGTGTGTGTGCGTGTATGGTTTGTGTGTATGTGTGTATGCGTGTATGCGCGTGCTCCCTCCAGACCCTGATGTGCATCCCCCCAGAGGGCGAGGCAGGTACCGAGGTGCCTGTGAAGGTGCTGAACTGTGACACGGTCACACAGGTGAAGGACAAGCTGCTGGATGCTGTGTACAAGGGCATCCCCTTCTCCCAGAGACAGCAGGCTGATGACATGGACCTGGGTGAGAGGACACAGACACACCAGCATCATGGACCCACACACACACACACACAACAGAAACACACTCACAGAAACACCACACAGGCAACACTGAAGGTGATCATTTAACAAACATGCACACGCTCACCTCGCAGCTGTTTCAACCTTGCTTGATTGTTTTAACCAATCACCTTCTCTGTTTGTGTCCCGCCCCCCCAGAGTGGCGTCAGGGTCGACTAACCAGGATCATCCTGCAGGATGAGGACGTGACCACCAAGATAGAAAGTGACTGGAAACGCCTCAACACACTGGCTCACTACCAGGTCACTACACACACACACACACAAAATAGTGCACACATTTCAAAATGGCTCATTAATACTATAGATAATGACATGGTTCGAATGGGTAATGAAGTGGCTAATATGGGTATCGATGTGGTTCTTATAGATACTGATACTGTCTAGATACGGATGTGGTTCATATAGGTGGTATTGATATTTGGAGTTGATGGTTGATGTGGTTCATACTGCTGTTGCCCAGGTGACAGACGGCTCCCTGGTGGCCCTGGTGCAGAAGCAGGTGTCGGCCTACAACATCGCCAACTCCTTCACCTTCACACGCTCGCTCAGCAGATACGGTGCGCGTGTGTGTGTGTGTCTGGCTTTCAGCGTGACTGACTGCATGTGTGACCGTGTGTGTGTTTACGTGTGACTGTGTGTGTGTGTTTGTTTGCCTGTGATTGACTGTGTGTGTGACTGTGTGTGTGTTTGCGTGTGACTGACTGTGTGACTGTGTGTGTGTGTGTGTGTGTGTGTGTGTGTGTGTGTGTGTGTGTGTGTGTGTGTGTGTGTGTGTGTGTGTGTGACTGACTGTGCGTGTGTGTGTTTGCGTGTGACTCACTGTGCGTGTGTGACTGACTGTGTGTGTGTGGCTGACTGTGCGTGTGTGACTGTGTGTGTGTTTGCGTGTGACTGACTGTGCGTGTGTGTGTTTGCGTGTGACTGACTGTGTGTGTGTGTCGCCCTTCCAGAGTCTCTACTGAGGACGTCCAGCAGTCCAGACAGCTTGCGTTCTCGCGCTCCGATGATCACACCAGACCAGGAGACAGGCACCAAGCTGTGGCACCTGGTCAAGAACCACGAACACGCCGACCAGCGTGAGGGAGACCGCGGCAGCAAGATGGTCTCCGAAATTTACCTCACCCGTCTCTTAGCAACAAAGGTAGCATTTCCGTCCCTGCGGAAGGCAGCAGCTTTCTTAACACATGCAGATGTTCATAGAGACCACAGTTCCACCCAGTCTGAATAACAGGAGACTTTCACTGCCGGAGATCATGTGATCGAACCGTCTTCTTGTTCCTCCCATCCACCAGGGGACGCTGCAGAAGTTTGTGGACGACCTGTTCGAGACGGTCTTCAGCACAGCCCACCGCGGCAGCGCCCTGCCCCTCGCCATCAAGTACATGTTCGACTTCCTGGACGAGCAGGCGGACCGCCGCCAGATCACCGACCCGGACGTGCGACACACCTGGAAGAGCAACTGGTAAGCCCATCTGCCCCGCTGACGCCCCAGCGGAGAGGGGGAGGAGAGGGGGGAGGAAGACCGCAGAACGGCTGAAGGTCACATCACAAACCAGACTTTTGATACGCTTGGTCTCACCTTGGAACCTCTCTCCTTCCTTCCTCCTCCCTCCCTCGCTCCCTCCCTCCCTCCCTCCCTCCCTCCCTCCCTCCCTCCCTCCCTCGCTCCCTCCCTCCCTCCCCAGCCTCCCTCTGAGGTTCTGGGTGAACGTCATCAAGAACCCCCAGTTTGTGTTCGACATCCACAAGAGCAGCATCACAGACGCCTGCCTGTCGGTGGTGGCTCAGACCTTCATGGATTCCTGCTCCACCTCAGAACATCGCCTGGGGAAGGACTCCCCCTCCAACAAGCTGCTCTACGCCAAGGACATCCCCAACTACAAGAGCTGGGTGGAGAGGTGAGGGCAGACACGTCCAACACGCCCTCAGATAAGCTGGGTGTAGATGTGAGGGCAGACGCCGTCTCACACAGCTGTCTGTTCTCAGTTTGTTTATTGCTGTTGTCCTTTCCCAGGTACTACCGTGACATCAGTAAGATGCCCAGTATCAGCGACCAAGACATGGATGCCTATTTGGTGGAACAGTCTCGTCTCCATGGCACCGAGTTCAACACTCTGAGCGCGCTCAGTGAACTCTACTTCTACATCAACAAGTACAAGGAGGAGGTGAGAGCTCAGGGGCGTTGGCAGGGGTCACAGGGGTCACTCAGGGGCATTCTGACTGCCTCTAATTGGAGAGTCGGTTGAAAGTCAAGGACACCATAACTGTGAGGATGGAATTGTGTTTACGCTGTACAAGGTTCACACTCTCTCTCTCCCCCCCCCCCCCTCTCTCTCTGTCTTTCCCTCTTTCTCTCTTCCTCCCTCTCTCTCTCTCTCTCTCTCTCTCTCACTCTCCAGATCCTGACAGCTCTGGACAGGGATGGGTACTGCCGTAAACACAAGCTGAGACACAAACTGGAACAAGCCATCAACCTGATGTCTGGCAGCAGCTGAGGCTGGATGGCAGAGGGTGGGGCTGGGCTTGGGGGGGTGGGGGGGGGGGGAAGGGGGTAGAACGGGGTGGGGCTGGACTGGGGGTGGTGGGGGGGGGATAGCAGAACAGAGGAGGGGGCGAGGGAGGGCTGGACTGGGGGGGTCGGTCGGTGACCTGGCGAAGGTACCTGTGTTTGAGCATCTGCAGCTTGTGCTACAAAGACCCTACGGAAGGCTAGGAGACATGGAGACACTGGACAATCACAACACAGAACCACAGCACACTGAGCCCAATGCCTACAGACCACTACCTGTGTGTCCTGACCCTTGACCCCTGACCTGCCAGGGGGGTCAGACTCTCTAACTGCCTGATGTACCGGACACGATCGACTGTGGAACAAAATATGAGATACATTCCAATACAGGCACATGACACGTTGCCTTGGAAACTGTGCTGAATTGCCAAGATAGTGCCATGGACTGAGTAGCTTTGTGGGCTGGGATCAATGTAATTGTAAAAAGAAAAATAAGACAAGAAAAAAATAATACGTCAAAAAAACACAAAATATAAAAAAAAGAAAATATAACAAGTTTGTGGACATGTTATGGATTTTATCTGGTAAACAAATATGTCTGCCTCCACATTGTGAAGCCAGATAGCAGGAGGCTTGACTTCCTGTTTAGGACTTTGTGTATTGGGAGGTCGTGTGAGGTTGTTGAGTCCGGAGTGACATGGAGACAAGGACAATGAGCAGCGGGAGGAGGTCACTGACAGGTGACCAACGCTGGAAGGACAGACAGACCTGAACAGCTGTCCTTTTGCCCACAGACCCAGGGGAGTGTTGGGACTTGGATAGACTGCAACTTCACCCCCTCTCCCTGCACTCTCAAATGCCATAACTACAAAAGCGCCTTTTTTCTTTGTCGTTTTTCTTTGTTTTTCCATTGAATTTGGGGCCAAAAGAATGGTGGTCTGGAAATGAGAAGAGAAGATAGTGTACCTATATACATAAAACTGTCTATATCCTCTGTCCTCCCGTCTCTCTGTCCTTCTGTCTCGCTGTCCTTCCGTCTCTCTGTCCTCACGTCTCTCTCTCCTTCTGTCACTGTCTCGCTGCCTTTCTTCTTGTCAGTTTGTCTCTCTACTTGTCGGTCCGTCTGTTCGTCAACTTGTACAGGAATGAATCAGCCGTAATTCACTGTGGCTGCTGTCGTGGAAACGAGCATCGTTTTCGACCCTTATCAGACATCCTCAATGTGACCTAGCGGAGAGCAATAAGTCCAGATCTAACACTACGAGCCATGTTGCATCACCCATCCCACCAAAACCAGCTTATCTGAACCAAGCTAGTCCCCAGTTTGCCCCTAGACATCGTGGTGACCAGAGCCTTCAGGTCTGCTGGACAGGAAGCACAGCACCTGTGTGTTGTGTTTCGTTTGAATCAGAAGTGACACCTGAGGCATGTACTACGAATCAAGAGTTGGAGATAACTTCAGGTTTAACCCAATACAGAAACCCCTGGGTTAAATCTGAAGTTACCTTGTTAACGCCAAATCTTGATTCGGAGTACAGGCCCCGGGACATGTGACCTGAGTGGGCGTGGCTGTATGAGCCCTGCCGGCCCTCTGTCACGTCCTGGTCATTAGTTTACACCGTCATGGTAGAGGAGGGGAGTGGAGGTTATGGTGGTGAATACTGATTCAGCAGACAAGACAACCTTCATCCATCATCCTGGTCGCCTAAAGGTCTTTCTGAGAAAGAGGAGAGATGGAGCGGGGATGGAGAGGGGGAAAGGAGGGATAGAGGGATGGAGACTTGGGAGGAGAGAAAAGCTGAAACACCAGTGTGTATGTTTGGATTGGTCCAGTCTTTCCACGACAGTAGTCTTATGTTTTTGTGCAAGGTTGTCCGATGATTTACGCACACATCCACAAATACATACTTTCCTGTCTCCGCACACACACACACACACACACATACTTTGCTGGGAGGAGAAACAGACTGTACTAAAGTTGACCAGGTCTAATACCTGGGTCAGTTACATCCTTTCACTTTGCCCTGGTTCTTAGAGATCAGGTCAGTTTTTTTCCATCTACTAACTAGTGGCCCTCTCCTGTGATTATGATGATTATATCAGGCGCACATTTTATTTATTTATTTCATATTTATTTTAATTGCTCACACAAGAATGTACACTCGCGTCTCATACAGCGTTATGTTGCTCACATGCCTTATTTTAAGGACATAGTTGCTTTGTACCGTGAAACCATGACCAGAGTGGATGTGTTCCGGAAACATCCTCAGAGTGGATGTGTTCCGGAAACATCCTCAGAGTGGATGTGTTCCGGAAACATCCTCAGAGTGGATGTGTTCCGGAAACATCCTCAGAGTGGATGTGTTCCGGAAACATCCTCAGAGTGGATGTGTTCCGGAAACATCCTCAGAGTGGATGTGTTCCGGAAACATCCTCAGAGTGGATGTGTTCTGGAAACATCCTCAGAGTGGATGTGTTCTGGAAACATCCTCAGAGTGGATGTCTGCGGGTCTGGAGCAGTTGCAGGCAGATGTTCCCGGCTCCTCCGGAGCCCAGCTGGACACACAGCGCCTTCATAGACCACAGAAGGCCTGGAGAAGGAGTTGCAACAATAGAAGCTCTGTAATTACCTTAGTAATGAGTGAACGAGGAAGCAGGCATTGGTTCTGAATACAGTAGGCAACATTGACAAGGAACCAGTGAGATTTGATTAACTTTATTGCGACATGGATGAGATTCATCCATAACCAAACATAAACGAATCACTTGTTGTTGGAACTCTTCTTCATATGCGTCTGTGCGACAGATGTCTGTCATCGTGATGTGTGCTTTTACACCATTCCATTGCCTTGTGATCATCAGAGTTTAAACTTAAACATGGGAGCAGTAGGCAGGTCGAGGACTCACCGCTTTTCTACCAGTTGTTGTTTTGAGTTTTGAGACATTCTTTCTTCTAACCTCTCAAAGAGCAGAGGCTATTTCTGTTTGTGTGGAAGATCCATGCTTTAGATGAAGCAGACGATCTATTTCATGTTTGGCCTGGGAACTGAAACCCCTGAGGAGTGGAGGTGTTCTAATGAAGCTGTGTGGTGGTGGTGGGGGGGGGGGGGGGGGGGGGGGAGCAGAAGGAGGAGTGTCAAGTTTGGTTTGAGCAGTCGGAAGTGTGTGCGTGTTAAAGGTTGTGAGTGTGTGTGTGTGTGTGTATGTATGTATGTGTGTGTGTGTAGGGTGTAAAGGCCTGACTCAGATGTAACTGCCAGCTAGGCTGGCCTGGGCTGCTCGGTCAGCAGTCCTACAGGTGTTCTACCAACATGTCCGCCCTGACAACACCACTCTCCAAAATTAACACTTGTCATAAATCTGAACCAGGGAGCCGCTCGCTTCATAAGGCTGAGATACGGCAGCAGCGTGTCCGTGTGGACCTGGGATCCAGACCGAGACACAGGTCTGAGGGGAGCCAGGTGTCAGGGGGAGAGGGAGGGAAGGGGGGAGAGGGAGGGAGCGGGGGAGTGGGGAGGTCAAGACTCATACCCAAAGTTCAGTTGCTTATACTGCCGTGTGTGACTTGTAAACTAGTGAAGAGACAGAACAGGACAGGACAGGGGACAAGAGAGGACAGGAAGGAGGTGAGAGTGGAGGACTAGAGGTGGAGGAAAGGAGAGGGGGGAGCAGTGGTAGGATTCAGAGCCACTTCAGACCTCGTGTCTGGTTTTATATTGTTGTACAAACAGCAAAGAGCATTAAAAAAGAGGCAAGGAGAGAGAGAGTGCTTTACTCGTGGTGTTTCTAAAGTAGATACTGTAGACGAACAAACCGTCCGTTTTAGATCCATATACTACATTTCAGTCAGTGTTCTAGTTATAAAACATTTGTCTCAGATAAATTGATTCTAATTTATTTGTTGGTCTTTTTTGTCTGTTTTATCCCAAATGTTTTAATCGATTTTAAACGTAACAAACTTGTTTACAGCTTCAAAGATATATGGATTTTATTGTTAACTTTGTTGTCGGGAGAGATAGTAGTTCTGTGACTGACTGACTGATGGATGCTCTGCCAAGTCCTTAATTCAATATAAATATATAAATATATTTTGTATAATTATTTGTTTAAAATGTTTTCTTTTTAAATTATTGTTTTTTGGTTTTGATATTTTCTTTTCTGTTTGTTTGAAGGAGTGGTAGTGAAGAGTCCTATAAAAGCTGGCTGCGATGAAGTGTTTTGTATATATTTGCACTTTTTTTTACTCAGTCGGAGGGGAGGGGATTTGGACAGAACGGATTCTAACTTAATGTGGAAACAACAAGCATGGTGTTTTGTTTTGCTAATTAAACTATGTGGATGATGCTGTAACTGTGAGGCTAATCTATTTCTATGAAGCGTCATATTCTGTGTTTGAATCCCAATAAACCCACAAAAATTAATACAGTAGTGACTATACCCCAGAATGGAGGAGGTATGAAAAACATTGTCTATTCCTTCCTTAATAAAGGCTGACACTAACAGGAAGGAGAATGAAACCTGAATCCGGTTAGAAGGGAACTTACATCACGACTGTTACTGTATCCAAGCTCTGTTCCAAGGCTCCACAATCACATCCTCCTTCACAAGTCACATGACCATTCTGGTGTCAGCTATGTTGTGCTTTGAGCGCATGTTTGTAATGTTTGGATCCAACAGGATCCATTTGGGCATAGCCTCCAAATGTATGCATCTATTTTAAGGATTAGCTAATCTCCATAATCTTTCAGATGATAATCACAGAGCAGAGATTATGTATTTCTTCATCTTCCCATCCAGGTTTAAATCCATCAGCACCTCCAGCTATTGGTCTCAGATCAGAAAGATGTGATTTCCATATCTGTATTTCTTAGAGCTGTGTGTGTGTGTGTGGGTGTGTGTGTGTGTGTGTGTATGGGTGTGCATATACCTGTGTTAGACATACTGTATGCAGTGGTGTGTTTCAGAAACAGTCATATTTACTAATTAGGGCCATGGATCAAAGTTGTTGAACATAACACGTTGGAATGTAAACAAACCTGGCAACAAGATCATTAGACCCACACGCGCACACAGATGCTCCCTCCGAAAAATTAATTAGGAGCTTTGTTTGAACAGCTAGTTATATATGAATTATCAGTTGTGTGTCCTCTGTCTTGTTCTCGTTTCGTCATGACAGAATACACGTGTTTGTGCACTCTCACGATCATCTCTGACGCCTACCTCATCTTCCTAAACCACCCAGATCCAGGATGTCGATGAGGCAGACCTGGTTCTGGATGGTCTCACTGTCGGGAACCAAGCTGAGGCGCTGACAGTCCCAGAAACCCACCAGCACATCTACAGCACACGCACAGCACACGCACAGACAGAGACATAACAAGGCAGAGACCAAGGCATCTTTCAGAGGGGAATCTCCACAGATGTGCATGTTAGACTTTCAAGCTGGGCTTTGACTATGTGGGTATCCATTGGCCTCCCTGTGTGACTCATGGGTCAGGTATGGCCAGACCGCTCCAGCTGAAATAGACCATGAGCAGCCTGTCTCCGAGTCACAGCCGTCCTCTCTGCTGCTCTCTGACTCTCCAGATGGATGTTTGGAAGAGAAGAAGAGGAACACATTCATGAATATTGATGTGCTAGAAGGTGCAACTTCAGAGGAGGGATAAATAGAGAGAGAGAGAGAGAGAGAGAGAGAGAGAGACAGAGAGGAGGAGGGGGGAGAGGAGATGTGATGAGGGGGGGACACACAGAAAAACAGACGGGGGTAGAAAGAGAGAAGAAACACGCGGAAGTGCAGCTCCCGGAGCCTCCCCCAGACAAAAGCAAAGGATTAGAGAGTAAGAGTGGAAACAGGCAGCAGAAAGCAGATGCCTCTGGGGGGGTAAGGGGGGGAAGTGGAGGAGAGAGGTGTGTGTGTGTGTGACTAGGGGGGGGGGGGGTATAAATAAGTAATGCCTACACTAGGGGGGTGAGGAGGCTTGGGGGGAGGGGGGTTAGGCTCATTAAGAGAGTACTCTCAATCCTGGTGGGAGCTGAAATGTGTGGCTGCAAAAACACCAAATAACTGCACACACGAGCGCACGCTCGCACCCTCTGGTGTGGCGCACATCCACCGCACATCCACCGCACATCCACCGCACATCCACCGTGAACGCAGACTCTCCGTGCGAGACGGCAGCGGCTCTGCCGCTTCTCCAGATCAGACGAACTCCACGCGAGAGCATTGGGGACAGCTCTGTCTGATGTGGTGAACACTGGGAGGTTCAGATCCATCCCCGTACAACAGAAACACTGCTCACAGTGAATCACAGTAAGAGAGAGAGACACCTGAACCTGTCTGGTCTCTCTGGTCCAGCCTGCCGCTGCAAGCTTTGGACCAATCCCATGACGGTCTTCTTCCATTCCATAAACAGCACCTGGGTGGTTTCTTGGTGGTTGCGGTTGGTCTAATCCCAGGATATCAACGGTGTTATTTCAATCCGTGTCACACTGGGTAAGAGGCCCCCTGTCCGTGTCACAGAGCCCTGGAGAGAGACGGCCTAATGATAGAAAAACAACAACAAGCTGAAAACAGATCTCTGTAGATTAAGAGAAATACCCGGAAGAGCACGGCTGAGGAACTGGGGTTCTGCTAACGAGAGAGAGAACAAACAGGCCGACACACTGAAAGGCTCATCCACTTACGGCAATTAGGTAGCATGCCAATCGGTGAAGGAAACATTATATGCAGAGGAAAGAGTGTTCAATCATCTTGACAGGCCAGCGTTGTAAATAAGAAGGAGCTCTTATTAAAGAACCAAGTACAGGTTAAATCTGTTTTTAAAGATCCTTGAATCGCAGACCGAGGCAGGAGACAGGAGAGTCTGCAGCCCGCTCAGCTGACTTGTGTTCTACTAGGGCACCTGAGTGAGTTTAACCTGGACCTGTCTGTCTCATTCATAATGCATCAGAGCAGCCCTGCGCAATTACTGAGACCAAATCATCTAGCTGCTGTATAATCTGTTAGACAAGGACGGGAGAAATTGTCTCTATCCCTTCACGTCTCCCTCCTTCCACCCTCCCTGCTTTATCAACCCTGCCTCCTCCATCCATCCATCCCTCCCCTCCTGCAGTCCTGGGCCTGCTGGGCCAAGCTCTTTGGCAGGGCAGGGTAGGGAGGGGGCGGGGGCGGGGGTGTTGGTGAGGGAGGCTAGGATCCTGGGGGTCACAGTAGAAGAATGGCCCCCTGCTCTGGTGTCTGTTCCACTTAGCCGAGTGAGAGTCTGAGGCCCCGGCTAGCTGTCATGGAGGGGGGCAGGGGGCGGGGTGGCGGGGCGTTCTAGAATGCATCTTTCTGTCGCCGCCGCTGAAAGAATCTAATAACGTCATAATTTAATCCCAATCCTCGGCCGCGCGGCAGCCCTTCTAGGGCACTCAGAGGAATTAAAAAGATGCCTTTTCCAATCAGACTCCTGCGACGCTCAGACATGCATGTGCATGTACATAACACACGTTTAAACAACACAGTTCTGAACACACACACAGACACACTCACACCCAACCTATACGGGCAGACCACTTGGAATATTTTGCATGTTATTGATCTGGTTCAGGTTTCAGTCACTGTGTGTGTGTGTGTGTGTGTGTGTGTGTGTGTGTGTGTGTGTGTGTCTCTCTCTCTCTCGGTCCTCATATTGACTAAGTGATTAATGAGGACCTGCCCAGCTGAGCGGGGAAACAGCAGAGGACTGGAGAGACTGGGAGGCTGCCTGTTTCACTCTGTTCAGAATATAGACATGTGTTCACAGTTCTGCACAGTCATGTTCCTCCTATGGATACGGCTACAGCAGCCCATTAGGTAATAGCCTTTTAAAAAGGGATCACCCATTAAGAATTCTCAATCAATTTGAATAAAGGAGACGAATTTAATCAGCGTTTCATCTTATTGACCGGATGAAGGTATTACTGGAGAAACAGCCGGTAAATGATGATGCCGCAGGCCTGGGCTGGCCTGTGCGGGCCCCTTATTAAGAGTTCTCTCCAGCCTGTGGCCCCATGACCAGCTCTCCTATCAAGGTGTCCTTAACCACTAATGTCAAGATGACAAGATGTGCTTTTGGGATCTCAGCCAGGGGTATCTTCTCCTCCACACAGACTGTTTTCTGACCATCAGTACTGCATGTATACATATATATATGTATATTAGGGTGCATCAAATTTCAATGGGAAAATTTTTATTTAATAATATCAATTTGGCTGGCATTCCACTTTTTTCCAATGAACATAAAAATGTCTTCTGCAAAGTTTTGAGGAAATCCATTGAGATTTAGGGGTGCCACCTCACACGTAAACTTTTGTACATTTTCGGAAAATGTGAAATTTCTAGCCTTATTTGCCAAAAGGTTTACCTGGAAATGTTAAGTACAGTGAACTCTTATACAACAACATTCTCTATAGGGTTATCAAAGTAAATATATTTGTCTGCCCTTTGGGCAGATATGGTATTTCTCAGAATTAAACTTTCAAGATTCTCCATTCATTTGCTCTATTGACAAAATGAATGGCAGTCAATGGGACATGTTCAGGTGGACTTACCCTGAATTTTATGTAGCAGTGATGGATATCGGACACACATATAACGTTTAAACAATTGATTGTTAAACACAAGGGGCAATAGTAACACAGTTAAATAACAAACTATTGGCAAGCCCACTAGAAAATCAAGGGATAAGAACAAGCTAAACTAAAATTAACTAAACTTCAAACTTAATTGCTCAGTCTACTGTGCCAGAGTCTGCTCTACTAAGCAACATCACCAGGGAGACAGGGCAAATCTGAACTGAACCTCGCCAGTGTGTTTAACCCCAGATTTGTCATCCCACCTGCCACCCAAGAGTAACCCTCCTATTCAGCTTGCGTTTGCAGTGCAGTGCAGCGCAGTGCAGACTGCAGCACAGTCTGCAGGTGTTGCTCCTTCCTGGCCACTGAGACAAAGTCAGATGTGAGCTTGACGCCACGCTCGGCACAGTCATTCACCACATTCATTGTACGGACAGTCAGACACTGACCTCACTTTTTTTAAACGCAGCATTGGTAGCCCATTGTTTCACATCCAGAGACAGGAATGCTGGATCAATGTGCAGCTGGTGCATCCCAAACCAACAATCTGCATTGGCGAGGTCAGCCAAGGTGGTTGTTGACAAGAGGGTGGGAAACTTTGGCTTGCCAAAGCCAGTTCCAAAGCGCTGTTGGGGGACATGCATCGGAAGATCAGCAGGCTTGTGCTCCAAGATTGCACTGGTAAGATGGGCACCTTGCTGCTGAAGAGAGCCAGGGGAAGCATCTCGCCTGTTGTATTGCAATGCAGGATGCTGTCAGATGGCCAGTGTTTGATGGTGTCGTATCAAATGCCATGTTGACAACCTGGTCAGTGCAGCACCGGTCTTCCAGCAACTTGCATGTCAACCGGGCAATAATAGCTCCACATGCCTCATGATTCTTATACACAGGGACAACAAGCAGTTTCAAAAGCAGTTTCACCCGCAGGGACCCACTCCAGTCCCCAACCACCACTGTAAGATGCTCCTCACTGACAGTCTCCAACACTTGGCGTCTTGCTCGGTCAGCTGTTGCATAGGATGCAGAGATGTAAAAAAATCACCACCTGACTCTGTGACCAGGGAATGCGTGAAGGCAGCCTGTTGCATTGGAGACATCTTCAACCTTGCAGCCAGTGACACAACACTTGGTCGGCTAATATATATATATAATATAATGTCAGGTGGAATGATGACGTTTGTTCCACTCTTCTTAAGGTTCAGAGATGGTTTGGCCTCAGATGGTGGACAGACTGTGTTAGATCATCCTCCGGCTCCTCATCACTTTCTGACACCAAGGTGGACATTTCCATCTTCTCCTTCAGCTCCTTTTCACAGTGGGACTGCCTGGCTGCTGCGGCAGCATGATGCTCCTCTCGCCGCTTCACCTTGAGCTGTAGCTTTTTATCTAATGCACCAAATGTGGCCACTCTGGCGGTCTTCATGCTGGCCAAGAAGCTTGGTCTTCAGGGTTATCAGTCAGCTTCTCAACATTTGGAGGCCACAGTGGAAATGTGGCATCAAGTCTGCACTCCATTTTCTCCAATTGTTTCACTGCAGCCTCACTGACTCTATCTATGACTACAAATCTTTCAAATTACAAAGACAAAACCATATATTTGGTAGTAATGTATAATAGGAATATAAATAACAACAAAAAAACAAAAAGATCACCTCAGATTTCTTAAATTGCAGTCTTTGTTTACCTTAAATCTCCATGGCAACCACTGAGCACTGTTCACCACTTTATTCCACAAAAACAGGTGTGGTGGCACCCCTAAATAATCATGGATTTGATTTTTTTTTTGCATGTGTTGTTTTTACATATATTGGAACACTTTTAACACCCAGCCATATCAAAATTCAAGAATTGTGTTTTTTGATGCACCCTAATGTATATATATATGTGTATATGTATATATATGTATATGTATATATATATATGTATATGTATATATATGTGTATATGAAATAATTGTGTGAAATAATATATGTATGAAATAATTGCTGCCTGGATTGGTTGAACATACGTGTGTGACCTTCTTCTTGTTAACCGAACCCTTCAGTAGACTGCTGTTCTGATGTTCATGTTGGAGAAAAGCTCTACGGCTTCGGATGCCAGTAAATAAACTGAGTAGTTCTATTATTGGCAGAACAGCCTTAACCTCCAAAACACTGGCAGAGAAAATGTCTACAGGGAGGCTTTTCTTGCTACCTCTCTATTTCCCCCTCCCTTCCTGGATTCTTCTTTCTTTCTCTCCCCCTCCACATCCCTCTTTCTCTCTTTGTCTCTCCCTCTCTCCCTCGTTGGACACAGATGAAGGAGCACTGTATCCAGGCTCTGGTGCTGTTAAAGGAATCCTGCACCCTTCAGGAATCCTTATCAGTCTCCCAGTTCTGTCACGCTGCAGCCTGAGAGGCAGGACCCAGAGGAGGGGGGCCCTTCCAGCCTCCTCATCCTAGTCCATTTGAACAGAGTATCAATGGAAGTGCAGGTGGCACAGCAGAACACTGGAGAACCCTGGAGAACCCATGGGAAGCCCTGCAGATTGACGGGCTTGCTGCCACCAAGCTAATGAGATATCTACCAACCACAGAGCTAAGAGGGAACAGACTAATCAGTAACTGGGACCACATGCACATACGGTAAACTTGCGCGCCCTCACACACACACCAGCACACACAGACGCGCACACATACACACACAAACACACCTCAGATTTAATTACCCCAAGCACCCTACAGAGTGAGAGTGGGGGGGGGGGGTTCTTTGACAAACTACAACTTTAAAGGCATAACCAAGCCTTCATCAGTGAGGCTTAACGTTCATTCATGTAGACATCCCCTTGAAATGGCCAGCAGAGTTGATTGCTGTGGTGTGTTTTGAATTACGGTCCAGAAACGATATAAAACAATGATATGCAGCTGATCAGTAATTGATGAGGATGGATGAACCTTCAGACCCTTTTAAAAAGGTCAATCGTCAATGATGTGGACTGACAGCGAGTGAGTCACCATTCGTACCTCCTCATGTAATATTCAGAGGTGGATACAGTAGGCAATGACAACACCACGGCTGGGAGTACAGTAGCCAATCACATCAGGCCTTTCAGGGCCTAGCGACCACGTGGAAACAAGGAGAGGCTTTGCATGATTCATAGCTGTAAGAGTGGGTCACATGGTCACTTGATCATTAATTCATGACTGAAAGGTTCAGTCCTGTGTTAAAGTAGAAGTTGTTTTGTTGGAGCTATCTGCAGAGGAAAGAAATTCAAAAAAAAAATCAAAAAAAGGTGAAAGTTTATTTAGATTTCCTTGCCAAAGTTCTTTGCTGTGGAACCGGGAACCAGAAGGAGATGTACTGTTGCCATGTCTGGCCTTGTTCAGCAAGCAGATGAATATCATCAAGAGTGTGTACGCTCTGATAAGCATGTTTTCAGAGTCTGTGCATCAGATTGCTCTCATTCATCAATGAAGGGCTTTCAACAGGACAGATGAATAAATCATTACAATTGTCCCTCAGTTTATGATTTATGATATCATGCAGACTTCTTGATCATATCGACTTAGATCAAAGACACTAATGATGATCATCAGGTCACCATACAGGATGTGGAGGAGAAGGGACAGGAAGTATAAGGGGAAAACACAAGAGGTACACAGAGCAGAGAGATGGGAGGAAATGGAGGTGTGGAGGGAATGAGGAAGGGAAGGAGGCTAGGGAACAACACAGCAGGGTACAAGAGCAAAGGGGAGGAGTCTAATAAAGTTCACATTGAGTCATAAATCCAAACTGGGAGACTGACTGCAGGGTTGATGGCGTGTTCCTCGGCTGAATAGATCGGAGCCATTATGAAGCCTTTATGAAATGTCTCTGATGCTCCTAGGGAGATTACCGTGACTGTCTTGTGGGATGGAAGGTTGGAGACACTGGGATGGTTAGAGTAGAGAGCTCTGGTTCCTCTGGAGGATGGAGGTCAGGTGTAGTCTATTTTCCTGGTTAAGATGATGTGAAATGAAAATGGTAATGGGGAATGGATGGTGTGATCATTATTGAGCCACCTGCAGATAATGGAGGAGGGAGATGGATGATAGGTGGGGTGTTGGAGAGGGAACAGGAAGGACATCACTGGGAGTCATTTAATTTACTTGGTTATTTTTGAATGACACAGCGGCTTAGTCCTTAGTCCACAAATCCGGCAGGTTCAAGGCAAAGACAGGGAAGTTCATGAACATTTTAAAGTCTTGTAAAGACTTAAAATAGTATTTCCACCAAGTTCTGGTATTAACCCCTTGTCCTTCTGTTAGACGACAAAGCTGATGTCATATCCTGGTTTATTAAAAACCAGCTTCTAGACATGTCAGGGATTGGACAGTGAACATGATGTTAGGGTGACACCTTCCTGATTATCCTGCTGCCTACCGCAGATTGAGAAGGGCGCTAATCGCCTGCTTCCTTTGATGCCGCCCCCCCCTTCCTCCCTCTCTCCCTCCTGTGCATCCCTCCATCCTTCCACCACCCGCCCTTCTCTTCATAAACTCTCAGTAATAATTGAAAGCATCAAAGGCCTCTCGTCTCCTAATCCCCTGCATGGTGATCCACCGTCTCTCTCTCTCTCTCCTTACTCCCGTCTTTCTTCTCTCTCACTCTCTTTAACCACACAGAAAAGACCAAGGATCTTAAATGAATGTCCTTAGTGTTCCATCAAGACATGACAGATCCCTCTGAATAGGTCAGGCTTTTACATGTCTGCCAAGCAAGCGTCACTCTCTTTCGTGTCTGCCTTGTTACTCTCTCTTTCTGTCTCTTTAGCCCCCACTTCGACGGTGTCTCTCTTTCTCGCTCTCTCTCCTTCTCACACGGACTCACACACAAGCGTGCACGCACACACATTTCCAATGCTTCATTTGTCATGCTAATGTAAAACTGCTCTTCACCCTTAAAGGATTAATACTTGTCTGAATTAGATGAATGAGCATATCTGTGTTTGGTTCTTTAATATATGTGTGCTGATAATGTACCTACAGAGATGTTAGTATTATTTCTACACAGACACAGTCATCGTCAGTACATACCCAGGCACAGACAGACCCTCAGTACAGACCCAGGCACACAGACCCTCAGTACAGACCCAGGCACAGACAGACAGTCCCTCAGTACAGACCCAGGCACAGACAGACAGTCCCTCAGTACAGACCCAGGCACAGACAGTCCCTCAGTACAGACCCAGGCACAGACAGTCCCTCAGTACAGACCCAGGCACTGACAGACAGACCCTGACTGTGCTGCAGTGAGGAAGCAGTCACCTGACTCTCCCTGTCCTTATGAAGGTGATCCTGAGACCTGAACAGCTCTGTCCTCTCTGCACACCTCTGAGTAATGGCCTTATTATCAGACTAGTCTAAAAGCTGAACACCTTCCAGTGGAAGCCTACTACACACACACACACAGGGCACTGTCCCACACACACATTTATCAACAGGAACACACAAGCACAGTCTCTTATTTCTCGCTCTCTCATACTCACACACACACACACACACAGGCACTGGTGTCAAACGCAGACACACTGGCTTGCCCTCTGAAATTACATTCCCGCTAATCTCCTGTTCCCGACCCATGGGCCAGAACCACAGCTAATTGGGAAGAAATGGGATTCGTCATCTTCATCATCACCATCGTCATCCTCGCCTGTCCAAGATCTGGGTGTGAATTATTGGATAATGACCCAGATTGCTCATGAATACAGACTAAGCTGAATCAACCTTCATTTGAATACACTCACCATCAATAATGGATTTAGCCCCGTATGATATTATCATATATAATACACAGATATTATTGTACCACTCCTGGGAGAATAACAAGAGACATCTTTCTTCATCAGGGCTGTTTTCTGGCTCTGAAACTGTAGCTTGAGGAAAGTTAGTTGCTCAGGTTTCTGCATTGTACGAGGCATGTGTGGTGCCAGCTGTGCTGCAACACTCAATATCTGATGTCTACTTGAGAGTGTGTGTGGCAGTTTGTCATCTGTCCTCTTCAGTTCATGGAATCGATGTGTGTGTCTGGCAATATGTGTGTGTGTGTGTGTGTGTGTGTGTGTGTGTGTGTGTGAGACAGTGTGTGACTGTGTGTGTGTGTGTATGAGACAGTGTGTGTGTATGTGTGAGACAGTGTGTGACAGTGTGTCAGCTCTGCACCCTAGGAGCTGTTTTCTACCCCACCACTGGATTTCCATAATCTCTTTATCCGTGCGATGTGATCGGCCCCCTCTCACAAAGAGAGAGACATTACCCCCAATTTGAACTGCCAGCGCTTAGCCAAGAAGAGGGCCTGCATGCCACTGATAAGGGGTAGGTGTGGGTGGGAGGGGTGCGAGGGTAGACTGGCAGAACCCGTTCCGAGGTGACTGTGTGTTGCTGGGTGTGATGGGGTGGGGGGCAGAAATGGCAGGTAAGACAACCTGGTTTTCACTCACTCTACTGGCAATCGATTTCCCCTCAGAGAGCTCCGGTCTCTCTCCGTGACGTTTTAGCGATCTTGAGCTCCCCTCAGAGTGAATGTGTGCGCTTCACCGGACGACGTCTATCACGGGCTGCATAACAGAGCGTGCTGCACGCTGGAAACATACTGACAGGTCAGAAGGAGAGCAGCCAACTCTACATACCGTATGTGAATGACATGTTGCTAGCATGAGTGTGCAGCATACCAAAAGCACATAGCTACTATGAATGTTAATGTGTTTTTTTTTCATGGGCTGGGTTTGGAATGGTTGAGAGATCTTTGTTGCATGCAAAGGTGTGGATTGTCTGGGCAGAATCCATGTGTGCAATACTAGATCCTCCCTATGTGCTTCCAAATGAATCCATACGTACAATATTCTAGGATGATGAGAGATTCTGAAGGGCTGGTTTAGATCGCTCTAAGGGAGACGAGGAAGGAGACTTCTTGTGTATTTGAAGGGATGTCAGGTGGCTCAGCGGTTAAAGCGTTCATGATTAGTAAGTTGTGAGTTCGATTCCCGGCTGTGGCTACATGATATAGTGAAAGGCACTTCACCCTACTTGCCTCGGGGAGAATGTCCCTGTACTTGCTGTAAGTCACATTGGATAAAAGCATCTGCTTAATGAATAAATGTATTTGAACGAGGAGATCTGACGCTGGTGTGAATACAGAGTACAGTTGAGATTAAGACCTGTCTCTCTACCATGAGGGCCTCCACCTGCCTCTCTCCTGTCTCTCTACCATGAGGGCCTCCACCTGCCTCTCTCCTGTCTCTCTGTCATGATGTCCTCCACCTGCCTCTCTCTCCTGTCTCTCTGTCATGAGGGCCTCCACCTGCCTCTCTCTCCTGTCTCTCTGTCATGATGTCCTCCACCTGCCTCTCTCCTGTCTCTCTACCATGAGGGCCTCCACCTGCCTCTCTCTCCTGTCTCTCTGTCATGAGGGCCTCCACCTGCCTCTCTCCTGTCTCTGTCATGAGGGCCTCCACCTGCCTCTCTCTCCTGTCTCTCTACCATGAGGGCCTCCACCTGCCTCTCTCTCCTGTCTCTCTGTCATGAGGGCCTCCACCTGCCTCTCTCTCCTGTCTCTCTGTCATGAGGGCCTCCACCTGCCTCTCTCTCCTGTCTCTCTGTCATGACGGCCTCCACCTGCCTCTCTCTCCTGTCTCTCTGTCATGATGTCCTCCACCTGCCTCTCTCCTGTCTCTGTCATGAGGGCCTCCACCTGCCTCTCTCTCCTGTCTCTCCTTCTTGATGTCCTCCACCTGCCTCTCTCTCCTGTCTCTCTGTCATGATGTCCTCCACCTGCCTCTCTCCTGTCTCTCTGTCATGAGGGCCTCCACCTGCCTCTCTCTCCTGTCTCTCCTTCTTGATGTCCTCCACCTGCCTCTCTCTCCTGTCTCTCTGTCATGATGTCCTCCACCTGCCTCTCTCTCCTGTCTCTCTGTCATGATGTCCTCCACCTGCCTCTCTCTCCTGTCTCTCTGTCATGACGGCCTCCACCTGCCTCTCTCTCCTGTCTCTCTGTCATGAGGGCCTCCACCTGCCTCTCTCTCCTGTCTCTCTGTCATGAGGGCCTCTGCCTGCCTCTCTCTCCTGGAGTGTTCCTGTCCTGCCTCAGCTGCCTCAGCTCACATCTGGCAGGGCGGGAGGCAGCGAGGCGTAGGAGACGGCAGAGGAGGGGAGGGGCTGCATGTCTGAGGATGCTGCAGGCTGCAGACTGACGTGGACGACAGGTGCTGTTAGAGAGCTTTGTGGATGCAAGTTATTGAGTATGTGTGGATGTGGGTGAACAGTTTGTGTGTATGTGGACTTTATTGTGAGTGTGTGTGTGTGTGTGTGTGTGTGTGTGTTTGTGTGTGTGTGTGTGTGTGTGTGTGTGCGTGTGCGCGCGCGTGTAGGTTTATGTTTGTGTGCTTGCGTGCGTGGGGGGCGGTGGAATATGTTTGTGGGCGCTCACCTGAGTGAAGAAGCACTGGGCATTGTCATCTGACGTCAAGAACAAACTGAAATTACTACATTTAAATGATTAGGCCTCTGAATTTTTTCTTGTAATTACTGGCTTAATTAAAATGAGTTGGTCCAGATGGGAGGCAGATTGGGTTATGGAGATGAGCCAAGCTAGCTGTAAACACACTTCTGTAACAGTGTGGAACTTGGAGCAGGCTTCGAACATGTAGTCAAGCATGCGTGTGTGCATCTGTGTGTCCGTGTGTGTGTCTGTGTTTGTGTGTCTGTGTGCGTGTGCCTGTGTGTGTGCCTGTGTGTGTGTGTGTCTGTGTGTGTCTGTGTGTGCGTGTGTGTGGGGGGGTGGATGACTGGATCGTGTCAGTGACTCCATTACAGTCGTTTGCATTTTGGCACCTCCATTAGATCATAGGATCACACAGTAAGCTGCTCTCTGTGTGCAAGATGTGATGGGTGGAAGTCTGGTTTAGACAGCTACAAGGCCTGCACACACACATAGACACATGCACACACACACACTATTGCTCTCATCGTTCGTCCTCAATCTTCCTCCTTTTTTTTCTTTCAAATGCATTAGCATGACCTTACAGTGATCCTTAAAGTGCTCCAGTTTGGTGAAGGTGTGACAGCTCAGTGGCAGCCAGCTCTCTGGTGAAGCAGGGCAGGCATGGAGGGTCCAAACAGGACCTGCCAGACCTCCTCTCCCTCAGTCCTGTCATCCCCCCTCATCCCCAACATCCACACCACCAGACTGACTGATTAAAACCTCCTGCATCAGTTATTTATTCCTGCATTAGCCACCGCAGCACAGCTAGCTATCGCACTCTCTCTCATATTCTCTCCCTCTCTTTTTCACACACACATACACACTCTCTCTCACACACACACACTTACATTTACGGGACATTTACAGTAATCTGACTGGCTGACTTACTCTGTTATTGGTCACAGAGACTTTTGAGTCAGCCAATCAGGCTTCTCCCTTCATCCTTCTGCCTTAGAGCATCTTGACAACAGTAAAAGTGGCCTTTTCACTGCTATACCTTTTAAAGTGGTTTAATATGTAATTGCTTTGGTGCTTGGCTCGCTAAATAGCTTCCACATGAGTGCCTACCTGCCTGCTTGCCTGCCTGCCTGCCTGCCTATCTGCCTGGGTGCCTGCCTGGTGGTCTGCCTGCCTGCCTGCCTGCCTTTTTGGTTTATAGATGTTAATGTTTTTACAAGCAACACCAGAGACATACTCGAGAAGTGAAGGAGAAGGAAAGAGAGAGGCAGAGACAGTCACCGAGAGAAAGAGGAGAGAGAGAGAGAGAGAGAGACAGAGAGACAGAGAGACAGAGAGACAGAGATAGAAGGGAAGATAACCGAAGATAAATGGAGGAAGGATGGTAAAATAAATGGATAAAAGCAATACATTCACATTATCTTCGGTTATCTTTTTAATTTTTTATTTTTTTGCATTTCAAAACGTGTTAATCCATGCCCGGGTCCTCAAACGCAGTGCAGAAATAAATCGTCCACCTGGTCGTCCACACTGCTGGAGAGTAATCTGGTAATGATCTGAGATGTTGCTGCTTCTCATCTCTCTGGAGGCGCTGTGGTGATCTCCATCCTGAGGAGATCTGAGAAAGATCGATCGTTTCCAATCCAGTAACGCTGCCGTTCAATAATGTCTGTTCATCATGAATGGTTGACGATACAAATCTATACAGAAAAACCCAGACTGTAAAAATATTGAATTCTTTATTGAATTGACTGAAAACACAGCACTGTGTTCAGCATGGTTTTCCAACATTATCCCAACACTAAAGAGCAAACACGAGATACATATTTTACTTAAAAACAACTCGTTATAGTGTGTGGTGACAGTTCAGCCCATTTACAGTAGTCTGTCTCGCCCGTCTGGGATCCCTGTAGGCCGGTTATTCTGCTCGACTCAACATTGGATGAGAAAAACAGGTAACAGTCTTATAATGATCAATATCGCCCTCTGGTGGAATGTCTAACCTCCCCCACTGCAATTTGGAGAGGATTACGATTACATTTAGTCATTTAACAGACACTCTTATTTACATTTTTACACCTATTCATTTAGCAAACCCTTTTATCCAAAGCGACTTACAGTAATTACAGAGACATTCTCCCTGAGGCAAGTATAGGGTGAAGTGCCTTGCCCAAGGACGCAACGTCATATAGCCACAGCCGGGGTTCGATCTCTCAACCTTGCGTTCATGAGGCCAACTCCACATTACATGTATTCTTTTAGCAGACGCTTTTATCCAGAGCGACTTACAAGAGAGAGCTTTACAAAAAAATAATTTGTCAAATTATGAAAAATACATCATGTGAAACCAAACAAGTGCCAAAGGGAAGAGCCTTAAGAGCATTCAGTTAAACAAGTTACGATTACATGGCATGCATCTAAAACGGGCACAAGTGTAGCTGAAGGAAAGCAAGTAATACCAAATTCCAAATTGGGTTAGAACTGGGCAAAAAGAGCAAGAAGCCTTTCAATAAGGGTCATTATTGTCCTGGGGGACACCAACATTAGGTCCAGCAGTCATTCCTAAGTACCATTATACACCCCTGAAACAAGTGCTTGAGCCATTTCTGGATTTACATCGATAAGATCTTTATTATCATAAAATACAGCATAATTATGTAAATCAGTACCCATTTTATAATGCTGCTTCACATCTCTGAGTGCTATGGTGACACCAACAACAATAGACACACATTCTGGTGATGTTGGGATCACATTGGTCATTGTGGTCACCTCCACAACAGCGTTACATTCATTGTAATAGTATTCAACAATACAAAAGTGAACAGCAAACATGATGCTATTGGTACAGAAATAGGTACAGTACAGTACAGTAACATACCATAGACAACTACCTATTACATGAAGCTGCAAGAATGACATTGCATTATACCTGTACTACAAATATACTGTTGTCATACAACACTGAAATAAAGGCCACCAAAAGCATACAGGACACTGATCGCTAAAGCTTAGCCAGTAACAGTTAACAACAGGGCGGTGGACAGGGTCAAGGGTGACAGCTTGGGTCGTTAAACCTCCTGGAGGGCTCTGCGGTGTGGGGAGGTTCAGCCCTGCTCTGGTCCCTGTCTGTCTGCTGTTTAGGACTGGTCTTCTAAGCAGGGAGAGAATACCAAAACCTGGAGGTTAATCTTCTGAGGTGAAGGTTAGGTCTCTGACACACACACTCACACGCAAACATGCTCACAAGATACGTGACCATGACAGATAATGACATCTGTCTGCGGTAGACCTGAAGATGTTACTGTTGGCAGAGGAGCAGTTTTCTCTCTGTAGTCCTCCAATGTTTCTTACCTTGCCGTGCATCCTTGGCCTTTGTCCCTTCCTCCCCCGCCTCCCCCGCCTCCCTCATCTCCCCTCCCTCTCCTGCTGCCTGGGTCTTCTTGCTGAGGTGACGCACCACCATTGTGGCATTGAAGGCTCTCTGGGATGCACACACACACACACACACACACACACACACACACAGACAGATACACATGTACAGACACACACACACACACACACACACACACACACAGCACAGATACACATACATGCAGAAACACACACAGATACAGACAAATATACACACATGGACATATATAGACCCAGAGACAGTGGAAAACACACCAACACACATATAACTGCGGTGCTACGAAACGTTGAATGTTTAATGTTAAGTTAGACGTCGGGATCAATCAGACAGCAGGAAGCAAACAGACCTTCCACTGCATCTTGGCAAAGTTTTTCTGTATCTGCTCACTGACAGACTCCTGAATGTTCTTCTCCAACGCAGCTCCACCTGAGATCCTGAGCACAGACAGGCAGGAGGTAACCTTCGAGCAGCACTGCAAAAACGGTCAACTTAACAAACATGCGAGGGGGTAAACATACCTGTAGAGGGCAAGCCTTTGTAACATTCATGTGATGTTCGATAAGCTTTAGAAAAGGTCTCCAAGTGGAGTCTGGAAAGCAGTTATACAACAGGCCTCGGCTCTATTTGTGGACTCACCAAGGATGCCTCAAGGCCTGCTCACAGTTGTATCTGCTCTCAGGCTCCTTCTGCAGCAAGTGGGGGATGAAGTCTTTTGCTAAAGAAACAGGCGGGGATACAAGTGGGGGGATTCGAACACGGTACATTCTCGGAACAAAGGACACATGCTTTTACTATACATACAGAGAGATCGGGTGCAGATCGAAGGTATGTTTGATGAAAGTAAATGGAACTTTCTATGCCCTATTCTTCTCTACCATTTCAAGATATCTTATCCTTGAAGTACCAAGACCATCAGAAATTGTCCAGCCCTCCCTCCCTCCCTCTCCTTCTCTCCTTCCATCCCCCCCTCCCCTCCCCCCCTTCCTCTCTCCCTCCCTCCCTCTTTCTCTCTCTCTCTCCCCCCAGTACCTGAGATGGAGATCTGGTCCCAGTAAGGAGAGTCAAACTCGTACTCAGCCTTGATGATCTGTCGGTAGAGGTGGGAGTCGTTCTCATCATAGAAGGGAGGGTAACCGCACAGCCTGACCATCAGACATGAACAAAACTCAACCCAACTGCACGATGAACTTCGCACGATGTCTTAACCACACACCACATGTCTAGGCGTTCAGAGTTAAGCCCTAAGCCCTCCGCTAACTGGGATAGAGTAGAACACACAGGGTGGGTGATCGCTGGGGGGGACGTACAGTATGTAGGTGATAACTCCCAAGGCCCAGAGGTCCACCTCTTTCCCATAGGACTTCTGCTGCAGTAACTCTGGGGCTGAAAACAGCACAGGAAAAGAATGCCTCTATGGTCATATTCAAACCAAACGAAACTTTATCCATGGAGGAAATTTCTACATACACATCATAATAGATGAGATAATATGATAGGAACAGGGCTGCTCACCCACGTATGCGGGCGTCCCACAGGCGGTGGACAGCACTCCCTGGTCCTCCATCTTGGACAGGCCGAAGTCACTTATGACGATCTTGGAGTCTGCTGCGGGAGTCTCATACAGCAAGTTCTCAGGCTAAGGGCAAGACAGTTTCATAATGCGTCACATATACTACACAGCATAACACGATAAATACTTAATAGTACAGTATGTCAACATTTGCTGACTGCTTCGGACATTCCATCTGTCATGCTCATCTGTAAGCGCTTTTAAACGATGTCCCAAAGTGATGGTTGAAGTGGAACAGCTACTTTCAGTAGCTCAGCACGTTGGTGTGCCTACCTTGAGATCTCTGTGAACGATGCCCAGCTGGTGCAGGTACTGAACAGCCTGTAACACCTGCTGGATAACCCGGCTGGCATCCTTCTCTGTGTAGCTGCCTCTCTCCAGGATGCGATCCAGTAATTCCCCTCCTGTCACTCTGCACAAGAAAGTATTTGTTTATTTTCTTCTTTTTTTTGGCTTTTTTTTGCATGAATGGAACATGGTCAAACGACTCTCATTTTTTGTTTGTCAAATGCAGAAGTACTTAAAACGGTGGCTGAGCGTTCACACTTTGTGTTGTGGATATTCAAAGGAATACTAGTATAATGTGTTTTGGGATCGGAACTTCCACTTACAGAGTCATGACTAGGTAGAGCTTTGTAGATGTTTCAAAGGTCTCTTCCAGGGACACTATATTGGCATGGTTGATTCTGAGGCATAAAATACACACGGTCCACTTAATATCACAACACCACACATCAAAGAGGTACAATTAAGTCCAAAGTCATATTTCAATCATTTAAGGTATTTTTAAGGCATCACTGGTTCGATGATGTTCTGCTCCACTGACCTGCGAAGCACGGTGATCTCGTTCTCCAGCATGGCCTCCTTGCCCTTGAGCGCCCTCTTGCGGATGCATTTGACCGCTACACGTCTGTGGGTGCGTCGATGCTGACCAACCCTCACCTCCGAGAAGGATCCCCTTTAACACACACACACGCACGCACGCATGCACACGCGCGGCAGAAAGAGTAACTGTAACTGCACACAGACAATGTACACAACACACCCTTGACGTCTTCCTGCTGATCATCATGAATCATCCAGTTAGATGTAGAAAAAATAACATCTTGAGTATTGATTCATTGGTAATCTTTGATCTCTAGTGCCAGTACTGAAGTCTGGAGGTGCCACTCACTCTCCCAGCTTCTCTCTCAGCTCGTACACAGCCGAGATGTCCTCTGCTCTTTTCCTGCCTTCCTTCAGGAGGGGCATCTTCTAACAGGGCAGCTGCAGCAAGACAAAACCAAGAGCCTGTAAAATACTTCCTTTCTGAGCTCAAATCCCATGTCATGGATGTTTTTCCCCACTCCTGTGAGTGGTGGTCCCTCTGATGGAACGAGACTTTAGAAAGGTCACATCCTCACCACAGGTTCATATTTACGCAGTGAACATAGTCCACAGTGACTGCAGACTAGCCTGATCATAACTGACCATTTCCAAAGCACAAAAAGGCAAAGGACAACAGTAATTGTCAAATGAAACTATTCAAAACTCACAAAAAAAACATTATTTCCCACGATGGTAGCCAACATAAACCTCAATAATCAATTAAATGTATTGACCAGTATGAAAAGATGAAGAGCGGTGCCATCATACCTGTTGACTGTGTTGGTTGAGAATGAATGATCCAGTAGGTCTGTCGTCAGTCTCCTCCCTCCTCTCCCTCTCTCCCTTCGTTTTTCCATCTTTCCACTGACTCAATGATCTTTTAATTGAAACCCACACTCTTTCTGTCTGGTACGACCTTGTACACCCACGCGCACACTGGAGCTACAAAAGATGATTTTTTGAAAACAGGCGAAGAGAGGTAGAAAGGCAGAGACGGATACATAGAGTGGCGGAGAGATAGATAGGGAGAGAGGGAGAGAGAAAGAGAGGGAGGGAGAGAAAGAGAGTGGGAAAGAGAGAGAGGGAGAGAGAGAGTGAGGGGGGGACAGAGAGAGACAGAGAAAGAGAAAGGTAGACTAGTATGTTTACACGCCAGTTTTAAGACAGTGGGACATACTACATAACTGTGCTTTACATAGACTTTAACAACAGGAATATAAACTTCTGTATATACTGATCATGGAACCATGTAGCTGTGTCTGCTGCATAGCAGCAGTTTAGTGTGCTTCGCTGATTTCCTGAGTATGACCATTGGTGTGTGTGTGTGTGTGTGTGTGTGTGTGTGTGTGTGTGTGCGTCTGTGTGCTCTGCTCGCTCCAGAGTTTGACTTCTTTCCCTTGTTGAACTAGTCTGTCTTATCCTTCTATGGACATCAAATTTATCCTCAGCTATAAATCAACTAACCCACAAATTAGTCCCTGGCACAGACAACTCAAACAACATCTATTTCCAGAACAGTCCAAGCATAGTGGTGTGGCACTGTTTGGTCTACTAATGGACCAGGAAACCCAGGCCCAGTAACTGGCTGAGATCAGAGTCTGGCAGGCTTGTGCTCCATGGTGGACACTGGTGCAGTGGAATAACCAGGAAACAACATGGAACACAATAAAGATATAACTGACAGATATTCACTTGCAACCTAGCTAAACTCTTAATTTTCGCATCAGCTTTGTTTGCTTTTGTGATTCGAATCAACGTTGCCTATGTTGAAGATGTATTACACTGGTGGTTGACGTGACGGACTGACGACATCGTGCAGCTATGCCACCGCTGTCCAATCCGATTAGAGAATGATTTGGCACTGGGAGCGAGACCGGAAGTCTGTCGCAGGAAAAAGAAGCTCGCGAAGCTTTCAAGTTTTTTGACAGTTTGCTTGTTTCAGCGCAGAGCTGTGGCTTTTAACGAACTACTGTCTCGGTTGCCGTGTGAAATAATACTTTATTGTTTTAGGTAAGTATTCCTTTATTGACTCTTTCTTTAATTTCAGTGAAAATGTGCAGTTAGAAACATACTAACGTGGTCACGTCGTTATTATGGTGCTCCAGACTAAACACACGTCATCGGTGGGTGCTAGCTAGTTAGCTATCTGGTCCTCAACTAAATAGTTGGATTTAAAGCAATGGGCATTAAATACGTATATTGTGAAGCAACATAATGTTTGTTAATATCTTATTATCTAGTATGGCATGATGACATCTAGCTAGCTTAGTAGCAGCGACGTGGTAGGACATTTTAACTGGCTACATTACATTACAGGTAGGCTAGTAAGGGAAGTTTGCCTGCTTAATCAGGTAGAGTTAGCTTGCAGCTTGACATAGTTATATCTCTCATCACTTAATCGATTATCACTATTCAGTAATGTTAATAACTGAACCGTTAAGGAGGATGGGATGGACTCGAGGAGTACTGGTCCCTGCAGACATGAGATGGAGCTGTTGCTCTATTTAATATAAGCCCATCAGAGGAATGCGGGTGCTAGAGCCCCTCCAGGGGGAGTAAAGAAGCCAGAGATACTCCTCCTCCTGGTTGCATCATAATTACAAGATTCCAAGTGCTCACCTCTTTGCTGTCGTCCTAAGATGAATAGGATCTATTCCCTATCTTGTTTATCGGTCAGAGGTTAGTGTGTGAGAGTCCATGCCCCTCACTGATAACGCTTTTAGCAAGAACGTAGAGCCAGTGATGCAAGTACACTCGTGCCTCAAGAACTACATGAATAAGCACCACCAGGGATGGGTGGGGACTGAAGTGGGTCTGGATTTGTAATCAGGATTATTTCATATTCAGTACACGGTGGGTGTGTGAGTAGATGCATCGTATGCAAATGTGATCTGGCTGGCTGTTCCATTCAGGAAATATTTTGGTTGATTACCAGAAAGTTCTGTGTCACTGACCCATTAGTGAGTAGATGCATGTGGATTTGTCATAAACATGTGTTGCCATGGTGTGTGTTCCTGCAGCCCCGCCCTGCCTTGAGGATGAGCCTCCAGTGGACAGCCGTAGCCACCTTCCTCTACGCTGAGGTCTTCTTTGTTCTGCTGCTGTGTGTGCCTTTCATCTCCCCCAAGAGGTAAGCCCCGGCCTGGCCTACTGTTCCTGGCCTGGCTTACTGTCCCTGGTCTGGCCTACTGTCCTTAGCCTGGCTCCGGCCTGGCCTTACTGTTCCTGGTCTGGTGTGGATTGACTACTCTGTCGATGTCCTGGTTGTCTCTGCCCTGGTCTTTGTCCTGAACCCTGGTTTTTGTTTGAACCTGCTCCATGAACACTGTGTCTTTGGATGACTCCATTATTAGTTATTCCAAGCACACTGTTTCCATGGACACAGCTGCTTGGGTATTTTGTTGGGTATTTCCTGTGTCCGCAGCAGTCTCTCAGCCAACATGCAGAAAATTGTCATTTCTTGATTGGTGACGGATGTGTGGTCTCATGACTGCTGACTTCATCTAACTCTGCCTGTTTACGGATGCTGGGTCTGTAAAGACAAACTTACACTACAAGGCTTTTGCCATACTAGGACACCAGTTATTTACAAAGATGGAAAGTAATTGAATTAGTTGCACAATGTTGTTTTCATGCCATAACCGCTAGCTGTGCGGTGGGACAGCTTGTGTCCTGTAAGATGACCTGGCACTGTATGTCCCTGACCATCTTCAACTCAAGTGTTTGTGTGTTCCCAGATGGAGTAAGATCTTCAAGTCTCGCCTGCTGCAGGCCATTGCTAACTATGGCAACAGCTGGTTCATGGTGGCCATAGCCATCCTGGTCTTCCTGCTCATTGGTAGGTGCTGCCTGGTGACCAACCAGTCCTTCCTCATGAGCATTTCAGACATAGATTGTAACCAATAGGGCCTCCCAGTGAGCTATGGAAGCCTGTCTTGAGCAGATTATATGTGAAAGCATCTGTAGGAGAATGGTGCCCTTGTGTTTCCTGTCAGATACCACTGGATCTGCCCCTCTGCTGATGCCTGCAGTACAGCCTCCCGTCCAAGTGTCTGCCTGCTCTGTGTAAAGTTCTCTTTAAGACATTTTCTAGGTTCCTCGTGTTGACTCTGTGTTCTTCGTCTGTGCAGATGCTTTCCGAGAGGTGAGGAAGTACAGCGTGACGGAGAAGGTGGACCTGACCAACAACCCGGTGGCCATCGAGCACATCCACATGAAGCTGTTCAGAGCCCAGAGGAACGAGTACATCGCTGGCTTCGCTCTGCTGCTCTGCCTGTAGGTGCCCCCTGATCCCTGCCCCCCTTCCATCCACCTCTCTACCCTCCTCTCCATCCCTCCTCTCTCCTCCCTCACCATCCCAGCGTTGATACGCACGTGTTCTTACATTACATTTAGTCATTCAGCAGACGCTTTTATCCAAAGCGACTTACATCAAGTACAGGGACATTCCCCCTTGAGGCAAGTAGGGTGAAGTGCCTTGCCCAAGGACACAACATCATGTAGCCACAGCCAGGACTCGAACTCCCAACCTTTCGATCATGAGCTCAATGCCTTAACCTGCTGAGCCACCTGACTCCCCTCTTCCCTCTCCACCAATACACGTCTGTTCTCTTCCGCAGGCTCAGTTCTAGAATGTGGCCTCAGCTCACTGCTCTGTCATGAAATGTTGTGTTTCAGAATGTTGCAATGCGTGACTTCAGGCACTACCAAACCAAAGTGTTCACCAACAGTTACCGTTACTTAGAATCACAGACCTGTGGAATTTGCCAATGAAAAGTCACTCATCGTTAATATTGTAGGTAGTTATACTGCTGTTGCAATAGTGTGTCATAGTTAGAATTACTAGAATGCCTAACAGCTGACACTAGCTTTCGGGGCCACGTAAAACAGATAAATAGTTTTCGAATGAAGCCTTTGTGTTGAGGCTCCGGTCTCTGTTTATAAAATCCTTGGTAAGTGACATTTTAACGACTAATGTAACACTGCTAAGGACAAGGTTGACTGTTGTGTCTCAAACCTGCTTAGCTGGGACTGCTCTGTTCATGCATGTCTGATCTTATCCCCATTTTGGGCCGTCTGTCATCTGCGTCATGTAAGTGTTACAGTAGGGATGGAAAGAATGCCGGGGGAGGTGTTGTGTGAGAGAGATCAACGTTTTCCATTCAAGTCCCCTCAGAAGTGTAAAGCTGAAGCTAACCTGATTGGTTGAGCAATGTGTGCCACTAACTGGTTCATAGTGGTCTGTTGTCATAGGTCTGTAGTCCAGTCTGCATATCTTGGCCATACTGGGAGGCTGAGGCATTCCTCTGAATGGCTGGATATTCTTAGAGCCTGGAGGAGTCTGGGATAGTTACTACAACTACATGTTGTTACTCAGCTGTTGAGACCGGGGTCTGAGTGAGGCCAGGGTCTGAGTGAGGCCAGGGTCTGAGTGAGGCCAGGGTCTGACTGAGGCCAGGGTCTGACTGAGGCCAGGGTATGAGTGAGGCCAGGGTATGAGTGAGGCCAGGGTCTGAGTAAGGCCAGGTCTGAGAGTTCTATCTAGTTCAGCTTGAGAACATAGAGGTTCTCTGAACTACTCCAGCTATGTCATAGTCATGGTTTCCAAGCCAGGTTTCCTGTTTTGGGTGTTTGTCCTGGTAACCATCAGAGCAGCTGGGGACTGAACAGCCAAGCAGCATGTGATCAGCAACTGGTGATGAGGGTTAAATATAGAGCCAGGCTAGATAGATGTCATGCAGATTTGTAGGCCAGAGGCCAGGTCAGGTTCCACTGTCAGTCCTGGGCTTGGGAACGCCTGTTCATACCAGCTGGAATCTGGGAGCATCAGCATCAACACAACATGTCCTGGGATATTGGGAGTCTTTATAAAGAAGCTCTAAGACACTAAGGCCTCTTTAAAATGCAAGTGACATGTCCCAGGGGTACAGATTTAGGAAATATATGTGACCGCTGGCCAGTGCCAGCCTGTGTATGGTGTTTGGCTGAAGCTGGTATATCTGGTATATATATGTCTGCCCACTCACATCTAACTCATCACTCCTGGTAGGTTGGTGTTGCTGTTCTGTATGAGGCCGCTTCAGTGCTACACCTGCTAATGCTACTGAGCCAGGCCTGTGGCAGGTCTTTTATTGGTTCACATGTCTGTATTATGTAGTAGTTCATTAAGATCTTGGCTCCTCTGCTACTGAAGCAGCACAGGGTTTTGTTACAGAGGAAGGGGACGGATGAGCTTTAGTCATTAGCCCAGTTTGTAAGTCTTGATAGGAGGGTAACTCTAGAGCAGGAACTAATCCTGTGCCAGCTCCCCAGACCACTCACTCCCAGCATGTGACTCCAATCCCCAGCCTCTGACCCCCCCAGCCCCCTTACGCACAGCCTCTGACCCCCAGCCCCCTCACACACAGCTTCTGACCCAATCCCCTCACCCCTAGTATCTTACTCTGCCCTCGATCCCCAGCTCCCTCACCCCCAGTATCTGACTCTGCCCTCGATCCCCAGCTCCCTCACCCCAGTTTGCCCCCACCCACAGACCCTGGACCCCAGGGTGACTGGAGCTCAAGGGTAGAGGATATACACTCTACGAGTATGCTACTTGTTTAATGTCACAGGGATCCCTACTACTTCTATATTAGGCATGAGTGAGGACTGATACGTCAGGGGACTTACAGAGGAGTACACATCCCTGCTAGACAGCTCACTTCTGTGTCCCAGATCCTGGAAAATCTACGGTCTGATACGGCCGAGAGAAAACAGGTCCTCAGTTTTGGGCTTCTGAACCAGCCAAGTAAGGCGATCCAACTGGTCTTGTTGTTGTTGGATGACATGGCTTGAATATCAAAAGTACTGGCCAGTGTTATTAATACTATAGCCTTTCTGCAGGGGTCATCATCCTTGGTAAGTTCAAAACATAGAGTTCCTAGAAGCATTCTTATGGTCATTTAAGACGTTGTCCAGCCACATTGATGAACTGTAATGTTAGATGTGGCCCAGTCGGACTTTAACCTTTCGCGTCAGGACTGCTGTGACCCTCCCTCCCTCCCTCTCCTCCCCCAGGCTGCTGAGGCGTCTGGCCACCCTCCTGTCCCAGCAGGCCACCATGATGGCCTCCAACGAGGCGTTCAAGAAGCAGGCCGAGAGCGCCAGCGACGCTGCCAGGAAGTACATGGAGGAGAACGACAAGCTGCAGGAGGTACCTGCCGAGTGGGGGCTTCTGGGAGTTGCGGTTGTTCTGCAAGTTTTCAAGGCCAGAGCAGACAAATCAATTAAGCAGTAATCGGCACAGCTACCACAGGGGGGCGCTAGAGTTTTCTGCTGCAGAAGAACAGAAGAGGGCCCTGCCAGGCAGGAAAGAGCCAGACAAGCAGGGTGAAATGCCTTGCCCAAGGACACAACTTCATGTTCGAACCAGGAACCTTATGATTACTAGCCCGACTCCTTAACCGCTCAGCCACCTGACTCCCCTGTTAATAGACCAGACACTGACCATCTGTCTGCTAAGGAAAGGGCTTAAGAATAGCAGGAATGGTTGAAATCATTTGAACTCCCCCCCCTAATGAAACCTTTGCCCAGAATTTTCAACAAGTGTTGCAATTTAACGCAATGAGATATCGTAGTATGTCATTCACCATGTGAGTCCTGTCGGTCAGTGCATGTCTGTTTGCGCACGTGTCCACTTCCACCGCACCCCCCCCCCCCCCCCCCCCCGACGTGACAGGGCGATAATTCAAACGACAAACTGAGCCGTGAACCCGCGCCTGGAAGGTCAGAGTGCCCGTGAATGTACACGTCACCTGCCAGTGTGCACGTGAGTGCACTCGCTTCTCCAGGATGTCCACATGGCCCCCATGCTTCTCCATAACCAGCCCCCCCTCATAACCCGCCTGCCTGCTCCCAGAAGCAGCCTGATACCCTGGGCGCCCTGCTTCCAGCTGCTGGCCTCCACTCTGCTACTAGGAAATGTTTCACCGGGATGGCATGCTACCTTTTGAGGCTCCCGTCTGACCCAGGGAGGGAGAGGGAACGCCCCCGAGAGACGAACCTCTCTCTTTAGGTTAGGGGTGTGACGATACAGTCAGCTCACAATATGTGTATCGCGATACTGGGTGTACGATACAATATTTATCATGGTATTTCGAACATTTAAACATATTTATTTCTATTTGCTTAACTCAGTTCAAGGCGCAGAGTAGGTTGTGCGCTGGTCTCGGATATCATAGTAAAAATATTGCCATAACTCGATATGATACAGCTTCCATCCTGACTCGATGCAGACCCAGCCGTGTTCTTAGAAAGGTACATCATCTCTGCCACAGCTTCTAGCAACCACCAGGCTGACCAATGGAGCTAGAGCCTCTGCCTCCGTCCATAATATCAGTATTCCTGTTTTCTACCTCTATACTCTTCGCTGCTGATTACCGTATTTTCCGAACTATAAGTCGCACCAGCCAAAAAATGCATAATGAAGAAGAACAAAAAACACCAGTTGCACTGGACTATGTCCCAAGTTTTGGGGGGGAATGTTATTCGATAAAATCCGAGACCAAAAACAGATGTTTCATTTTGATATATAATATTTGTAATATATAAAAAAACTAGAAAAAAATTCCTAAAGAAATTTTGAGTGTGCGTGACTCTGGCCCGGGACTCTCCCCCATATATCAATGACACTGTTGAGTCATTTTCTGAATATGACTTCTACCATTGCTTAGGTATGTGACAGATCAAGCTTTCAACAGGTGTTCATATGCTGATGCACTAGTAGTAGCGTTAACACTAATTTCAGCAGGATTAAAGATAGCTCCACTTGAGCACACTGCCACAGTTTAGGTTTAAGTAGTAAGCAAGCAGTAAACAATTGGTCACTCTGTGTCAGGTAGCACTTTACATTACAGTTCAGTAGCATAGTAATAGTTTGGTTCTAATTTGATAATAGTGATAAATGCTTTCAAAAACTTAGAGTGTAAAATGACCCAAATACATCCAATGCCAGAATTAGGCCATCAATGGCTATGACTTTGGTATTAGAAATACACCTTTTATGAAAATGATACCGCATTATAAATATCAGATAACATTATAAAGTTATACAGCTGTGTTAAATGTCAAATCAATCCACATGCAATCAAACATGTAACAAATCAGGATTCAGCAATAAGCTAGCACTAGGTCACACAGTTCTGATATCACACTAACAAAAACAGTGCTTTTTATCCAACATTAATTGAGAAAAACACACACGCACATACACATACACACACACACACACACACACACACATATATATATATAGATAGATACATATATGTGCATACACACAGGCAGTCTGTACATTAATGACTTAATGATGAACTGTCAATCAAACCATTCAGTGCAATGAATCACTTAGTAGCTGACACACAGGTTCAATCATCTATAAACTACAGGACTCCCCATACAACACTAGCCAATAGTTTGCAAGGTCAACCAGTATCCAGACGATTATGAATGTTTTACAGCAAGCCCCCCCAACAATTTAAATAGCAATTCCTAAAAGACCTGTATTTAATCCCCACTGTTTCTCTATGGAGCGGCAACTCCATTAACTGCCGATCCCGACCTCCCACACACCTCCCCAATATCTTGTTAGATTCCTATGGACCCCACCACATGAACCCTGCCCTCAAACCTCCCCGCACGAGCCCCCCCGCCCCCCGCGAACGCCGATCGCCCCCCCCCCTCCGAAAACAACCATAAACGGTCAAAATGCACACAAATAACCCTTCACCACCGTCCTGACTGATAAGCACATGAATACATAAGCCCAAATGTTAAAGAAGTCAAAAACCCACATCTTAGATAGCATGCTAGCAAAACATATGCTGATGCACTAGCAATTAGCTTAGGCGCTAATTTCAGCATTGGTCGCTAATGTTAGCAAACAGCATATCTTTACAGCTAGTTGGAATGTCAGTTGTAAATCCTGACTGATAAGTACATGAATACCTATGAGCCCAAATGTTAAAGAAGTCAAAAACCGACATTTTTGATAGGATGCTAGCGAAAGAGTTGAAAAAGATGTTTGCTTACCTTAGAGACTTAGAGCCAGAGAGGAAGAGTTGAGTTGGAGTACAGTTTATAAATACACCCGAAACAAAAAGAACCAATTTGATTCCTCCAGTAAATATCCTCCAATTAAAGTTATTAAATGTGAAATGAATTACTGTTCGTAAAATAGCCACCGTCATTCGTGGCCACCGTCTCTCCTCTTTCAAGCACGTTGCTAAGTAACTTCGCAACTGTTGCAACGGTCATAGCAGTTGGACAGAGAGAAAAGGCTTACAGCACCCCTCGAACAGGAAGGATTTCTGGCCAAACCGTGTTTCCAATCATAAAACCAGGTTAACGTGAAGCCGGCTGAGCCCTTCCTGAACGTCTACATAGGCATTTTGTGTTGACAAGTGAAGAAATGTGCTCTTGGGAGCAATTCTAAAAAGTGTTCGTTTTCTATCTTTTCAGTTACAGCCCCACCTCTCTTAACATAGGAGTCTATGAGGCTGTTCAAGGGTGCTGCGGCCGAATCTTCGCATGTCAAGCTAAAACAATAAATCTGACAGATAAAGTAAAGCAAGTGTGAGCTAGAGGACACATTTTCCTACGTTTCTATGTATAAATTGTGTCTGTAGTGGTGCATTTGAGGCCATGGTAGTCAAATACGTTTTATTTTTTAAACACAATTCTCTCTCTTCTCCACACTCTAGCGATGACATCACCACTCTACCTCTCAAACATTCTCTCCATTGACACCTATTCATTTTTTTGGTGTGGTTTTTGGCAATTTTTGGGCAAAATTGTTCGCCAAAAGTCTTAGATAAATCATAGCACACATGTCGGGGCCGAGCCGCACGTTTTGATATAACTTTTGTGTATATGCGTCAAAAACTCTGGTAGATGTTTTGAGCCAAAAAACGGCGTAAGAATAAGTATAATAATAATAATAATAAACGCTAGTAATAACATAGTGTGCGCCTTGCAGCACGCACACAATAATTCAAAAGAGTAAGTCACAGGACCAGCCAAATCATGAAAAAAATTGCGACGTACAGTCCGAAAAATACGGTAATAGCTGTCCTTATAGCTATTGATACTGTGGTTTGTGTGGGTGCGTGTGTGTGTGTGTAGGGGAGGTTGGGATAGTGTTTGTGTGTAGGAGCATCAGCAGCATGTTGACAGTTTCTGAGTCTCCCCAGGAAATGTCAGCCAAAACTGGTACCCAGTGGTACATGGACGCACCGCAGAACGGAGCACGAGGCCCCTGACTGGGATGGCTGATGGGCCCTGTTCAGCTAGTGAGGGAGAACAGCAGGATGGGAGGGAGTAAGGGGACACTCAAGCATGTGTGTGCACATTGGTGTCACTTCTTCCTGTCGGTGTGTGTGTGTGTGCTGCTGGTATAGCGACCGTCATGTTGAACTGATGACTCGCTGCCTCCTCGCTGGGTGATGTGCAGCTGCTGGTATGACTGGACCAACACTGGTTTTCCACAAATGTGAAACTATTCATAGAACTCTTCATGAGACTAAAGTGTTGGGTACTTTCCTGTGTGTGTGTGTGTGTGTGTGTGTGTGTGTGTGTGTGTGTGTGTGTGTGTGTGTGTGTGTGTGTGTGTGTGTGTGTGTGTGTGTGTGTGTGTGTGTGTGTGTGTGTGTGTGTGTGTGTGTGTGTGTGTGTGTGTGTGTGTGTCGAAGGGTGGGGGCTCGCTGACTGCATAAAGGAGCCGTTAAGCTGCAGGGATCCCAGGCAGCCTGACCCCCGGCCCTCCACCTCTCTACCTGCCTGTGCTAGTCCACACACCTGCTCCATCACCATTGGTTAGCTTTAGGTTGCAATGAAGCATACTGGTAGTGTACTATACCTTCTCCATTAGCTTACATCTCCTCTGTCTCTCTGTGTGTGTGTGTGTCTGCGTGCAGAAGCTGCGTGATGCTGGTGTTGACATTCCAGAGGTGGGGAAGAAGGGATCAGGGGGAGGAGAAGTGGAAGAGGAGAACATGACTCTGAAGACAGAGGTCAAGTCACTGAAAGAGGAGCTGGATGCCACCAAGAAAGGTGAAGGCCGACAAGTGTGTGTGTATATATGCGTGGTGTGTGTGTGTGTGTGTGCGTGCGTGTGCGCGCAGGGCAAGGATGAAATACATACTACTAATACTTTGTACTGGTATATTTATACTTTATACTAGTAGTACTTTATACCTTATACTGTGTAATTGTGTGTGTGTGAGAATAGCCCTGCAGAAGTCTGACAGTGATGTTAAAGCCATGAAGAAACAGGCTGGGAATCTGACTGTGGAGTACGACCGCCTACTGGAGGAACACGCCAAGCTGCAGGTAGGTGCACAAGTTACACACACACACACACACACACACACACACACTCCTTCTCACAAACACACAGTCTTTCTATCATGGACACATACACACTCCTTCTCACAAACACACACACACACAGTGTCTCTATCAGACACACATACACACTCCTTCCCACAAACACTCACACACACACAGTCTCTGTCATGCACACATACACACACTTCTTCTCACAAACACACACACACACTCATATAAACATGATAAGACTTATGCTTGCAGTAACCCCCCCCATCTCAGCGTGGCCTTCAGCTGGGCTGGGATCAGCCATGCAGGAAGCACGACATGAATGAAGAGCGTTTGCTCACAGTATCAGTTTGACAACACCATAAATCTGCTACGTAAAATAGGTGTTGCATTTCTATCACTCAGCACGCACACACACACAAACTTATGAATGCACACACAAATACACACGTGCGTTTCACAATTCCTAGAATAGCGTGTGTATTTTTTTTATTCACTGTTTTTGTATTGGGTAAGCAATGCAAATGTCAACAGGTGTTGGAGTGCATGTGTTGTGTACGTGTCCCTCCCCACATCTACTCCCCTGTTATGCTAGCCCTTCTGCTAGCAACGTGCTAGCCAACATATGCTAGTTTGCAGTGTTACTGCCTGCTGGGTTAGTGTGTTAGCTCTGACAACCATACCTGCTACAGTAGCGTGTTTAGAAGGTATGAGGGTTTTGATGATTTTGGATGTGTTCCTTTTCTGCATCACTTTGAAGCAAATAAGATGAACAGACTTTTACACTGCACCTAAACCTGTCTCTCTCTCCTCCTCCCCCCCCCTCCATTTTGTCTTCTCCCCCCTCCAAGGCCAGCATTGATGATGAGCAGGACAAGAAATCCAACTAACGAGGAAGACGAACCATTCCTGTTATCACTCTTCATCGTCACCAATACTGTCAACAACATTCAAACCACCTTCACTGTCGGTCTCACTGTCACTGTGAGAGTCACTGGTTTTTGATTATCCAGGCTTTGAAGGGGAAGCTGTCATTTGGACCACTTGGACCGCTTCAGAGTTTTCTAATTCAACTTGTTTATCTGTGAAAGCTGTTATGTTCATGAGTAGTTTTTTCTTTTTCTTGTTTGAACCATTTGTATGTGACAATGCCCCTTTACTAGAGGGAATCCAGTTGTGAGCAGATGGAATGTGCGTCAGCCATTTTGGTCTGGTGCTTAGAGGTTTACTGTAATCAGCTCTTGTCTGTGTGTTGAGAAGGGGACCACAAGGTAAAAGTGAGGAGGGGGGTACGAGTGTGATGTCAGTTTGGAAGCTTGGCTTTCCATTTTTCTGTCACGGTTTATATCACTGTTTTTGTTTTCCTTTCTTGGAGTATATTCAGTTTTTCTGCAATTAAAAGGTTTACGTTAACTGCTGTTTTTTTGCTTGTGGAGGCCAGACACACTGACTCTGGATAGTGGTGTATATGTATGCTCTCTACTACATGCTGAGGGGCATTGTGGGATTGGATATAAGGATTTAGAGGAAGTCTCAGAAACACACACTGCTTTATTTGCGTTATGGTAATGTCTCTACTCAGTGTTTTTTGCGTCTAGCGTTTGGGCTTTGTGTGAATGTAGATTTTGAATATTCATAATAGTAGTATTATGCTCGAGTTTCGTTCCGATGGTATGCTGCAGCCAACTTCCTGTGTGCAGCTCACTTCCTGTGTGACCTGCTACAGTGTATTGAGACAGAAGACTTATGTTTACTGACATTGTCGTTCCTCACACTGATGTCAATGGCGGGCTTTGCTGTGTTAGTGTTAAGGTTAGGCCCTGCCTCCAAAGAAGCATAGCGTCAAGCGGCTGTTTTTTCTGTCTCTCCTGGACCCACAGGAAGTGACCTGTGGACCAGGCCATCATGCCGTGGATCCCCAGCTCCAGTCTGGGTTGCTTTCAGAGCCTGACTTCACACGTGGCGGCCATCTTTGGCTTCCTTCTAATTGGACAGAACTTCATGAGAAATTGTTGTTCAGGTGTCGTGTTAGACGCTGAATTATGTCATTAAAGTCTGATCTGTCCAAAAAATGTCAAAGATTGTTTTATCAAATGGTTGAAAGATATCTGAGTATATTTCCCCCATCGTTGTAGCAATGTAAAATTATTTTGAGAGATCATTAACAAGCAACCATCTGCGCTTGTGTAGACAGGACATCTGTATAGTAACTAAACCACCTGCTCTTAATTGTTACTTGGTTTGAGGTTAACGCTAAGGGCTGCCCAACATTACTGCGCTCGGCTAGTTTAGTCAGATTCTATTTGTTTAATGGAGCCTGTAGCTTGGCTTGCCTGCTTATTGTGTGTTTTAAGCTTTGTCAGAGTACACTGAAGTGTAACTACATTGCGTAGGCTGCCTCAGTCCAGCCATGTGGTAAGAAAGAACTAGCATTCACATCTGCTCTAAGTACTTTGCGGGCCCTCTGAGGAATTGTGTCATGAATTGTAGCCTGCAGTATAAATAGTATTTTGGGCCAGTGTCAGGGTCTGTCATGCTGTATGTGAATGGGAGGCCAGCTGTTGGACTGTCGAGAGTCACACAATGAGCTCAGTAAGTCCTGAAGGGGGGAGACAGCTGCTAGTACTACAGCCTCCTAACATCTAGAGTTACCTGGCTGCACCAAGAAGCCTCTCATTGAACGAGTCATCACTGATGGATCATTTAGTTAGTCTGGAGTGAAACCGTGCTCTCATCATCCCTTGTGACCGCCATTCACTTTTGTCACACTGGTATTGCAAGGGTCTAAACAATATGGAAAACGTATATATTTTGGATTTTTTTTACATTTATTTAGCAGACGCTTTTATCCAAAGCGACATCCAAGAAAGAGCTTTACAAAAGAGCATTGGTTACTGGTCATGGCAACGTGACAGACCCCAAACATAGCAGGTTTATATCTATGAAACATACATTGTGAGAAACCAATAAGTGCCAAGGGAGCCAAGGGCTTTTTCCGAACAACATATGTGGGAGAAGATCGTGCAGGTCTAGTTGACAGAGGACACAGAGTGTCCAGAGACACAGTTAGCGTGGATAGCAGAGTATCGATGGCAACGTCCATAGGGTGGGACGTGAACTCGGCAATGGGAGCGAGGGATGATGTTACAACAGAGGAGATATGGGAGAGATAGGGAGTGGAAGTTGCAACTGAAGGTTACGAGGGGGGAGGGGCGTGTTAGAAAGAGTTGATGATTCATTATAAGACGCGAGGGGAGCGAGGGATGATGTTACAACAGAGGAGATATGGGAGAGATAGGGAGCGGAAGTTGCAACTGAAGGTTACGAGGGGGGAGGGGCGAGTTAGAAAGAGTTGATGATTCATTATAAGACGCGAGGGGAGCGAGGGATGATGTTGCAACAGAGGAGATATGGGAGAGATAGGGAGCGGAAGTTGCAACTGAAGGTTACGAGGGGGGAAGGGCGAGTTAGAAAGAGTTGATGATTCATTATAAGATGATTGATGAGAAGTGCTTTGGGTTCCGAAAGTTTCCTCAAACATCAGCAAGATTAATTCATCCACAGGAATGACATTCTGTTGAACCTGATTGGATTCATGTACGCCTACACTCATCTAGCACATCTGATTTTAATAGAACATGTCAGGTTAATGTGTTGAACCCAGTTGGTAACAGCTGAAGTTGGAGCAAAAACATGTAAATTAACTCCTAAGGATTATATTGATCCTCAAATGATCATATAATGAACATCATCATGAGTTGTGGGTCGATGTCTTCAGATCCTCAACATTGTGTATTTCACAATATTGTCAGCACAGAATGTATGTGTACAGGGTAGGGTGCCCTACCCAGTGTGTAGTTAGGCAGTATACTGTATAGTACCGTATATTACGCAATATTTTGTGGTGAGATTGCACAAATGAGACGAAACTGTTTTGAAAAACACACCTTTTCAGCAGTTATCAGTGTCATTCCTTCCTGTTGACAGCACTGTCGGCGTGTGAGTAATGTATATATTTAGTTGTGGCATGTCCCTATAAACGTTAAACTATCTTCCACTGCTCATTGTGGCAAAGGTTTCATTCATTAACTTTGTTGACCTATTTGATAATCATAGAGAACAAGAGCATTGCAGTTACCCTTAACAGCAAATCAGCAGGCTGCTGAACAGTAGCAGAACCATATACTGAAACCCAGCCCACACTAACAGATTAAAGGTTGGCTGTTCAAACCATAAATGCTGTTAAAGTAAGGAGATATGGTGGAGGAAACTGGAGGATGGAGATGGCTGGATGGGTGTGGGTTAAGGGGCAGGGAGAAGAACCGGGTGGAGGAGGGTGGTGTTGGTGGTGTTGTGTGGGGTATAAAAAGAGGAGAGGGTCAGGAAGGGAGAGATGTTGTTAGGATGAGTGATGAAAGTGTAAAGGAGAGGGTGCAGAGCTTCGACAAGAGAGCACAGAGGAAGCTGAGGACCGTGGCATTGATGTAGAGGAGGAGGTGCCCGGAAGGGGGGACCTGAACGCCAAGCAAGGCGGCTGCTACTGACTACAGAAATAGTCCCTGAACAGTTGGGAGGTTGCTGTCTAATCATAGATCCTAACTTCACGGCGATGAACCCCCAGCTTACAGTAATATGGCAGCTGCACTGTTCAGCCGCTACTAACCAGCAGTTACCATCAAAAACCGGTTGGAGCTGCATCTCATATTCCCCACCTGACCCTCCTCCCTGGCTCGGCTAGCTGGGAGACAAGGCCAGCTGGGAGACATCTTCTGAAGAGACACACACACATAAGAAAACAACAATAAAAACAAAAGCAAGGTTTCAACATGAAGTTAGTTTTATTGCCATTTGTTACTTGATGTGGAGTGAGTGAGTAGCTTTAGCACAGGATCACAGTGGTCTTAGTTAGCATGAAGCCCTTCAGCGTGAAGGTCAACACTGAATGAACACTGGCCATCAACATGGTTCTACAGTCAAAGTTGTTAAGAATCATAGAATCATAGTTTTATTTTTTTAATCTCTATTCTAGAATCAAGAATGGAAGACTGCAGTTACATCTCACGTGATACAAAGCACAATGATAAAAGTTAGATCATGTTAACAGTAACAGTACCAAGTTAACAGTGGTATTAAATATTTTTTCTGGACAGTATCCTTTTCCAAAGCAATCACTTTACCTGCAGTTGTTTTAGCTTGATTTAAACTGCTAATTAGTAACCAATACACAAGATAATCTGAAAGAGTGTTTCTCAAACACATTGAGAATAAAGAAGTCTGAATTGTTAGTTTACTTGAAATCTACTCAGGTGGTTCACATTTGACTAAAACATTCAAGTTGTGTTTATTTGCACTGCATGGGTATAGTAAAATTGTATTGTGACCAGGTTAGTTGGTCATAATTTGCACAGAATGTGTATATTTTCAAGATTGTAATGTTTTATTTGTAAAAACACCATTAATTCATATAAACATTTTGTTTACTAGGATATGCTGGTTACCTCTGTCAAACAGTATATTCATCTCTTGGAGTAAAGATAATGTCAAGAATAATTTGGCAGAGTGCAAAAGATGACACCATACATATGATCTTGGTAATGTACATTTTCATTATTTTTTTTTCTTCCTACGTTTAATTACTACATTTAATATTTTTCACCTCATGACCAACCCAGGCTAGAATCAATGACAGAATTATCTTCAACTCAAAATGTCTGACTAGATCATCCATCCTAAAAACAGTGTCTTGACTATATTTGACATCTGGTTTTAACATGGACAGATTTTAGGTACTGGGCATTTAAAAAGATGAGAAAGAGATTAAATGAACATCTTGGTTTGTGGGTCTGATGCTAGGCAAACTATTGCAAATGTTCCAATAAATAAAGAATCAAATATTTGTTTTACTGGGTTCTATAAACTGAAAAGAAATGTCCTGTCATTTATTAACTTGTATTAAGTTTTTTTTTTGCGTTTCTTTTTGTTGAGCACTGGGTGGTCTGAGGGAAAAATATGTATTATTTAAACACACACAGGTAATCTAAGACATGAATCTAACACTTGAGCGCTTGATATTTGAAATCAAAATAATTCCCTTTCTACATATCAACCCCAAATACACCTCCAGTTATCACTCACAAGCTTGTCCTGCACTGCATCGCAGCGACACAGTGACACATGCCCTTTCCATAAGAAATCTCCCTCATCAAAATTATATACTGCATGAAAAGGTTTTTTATGTATATATAACACACAAGGATATTCAATATATATATGTTTCATACTGTATGTATAAGCAAAATAAAAGCCTTCACAAAATAAATCTCTGATTCATTTTACAATATGTAAAACAAAACAAAAATCGTTCTTCTAACACGATTAAAAGTGCCAACAAGATTATTTTACAACAATGTGCAAATGTAGTTTTGTAGATTTTACATTCCCGGATACTTTTTTTTGTTGACGTTTCAAATATAATTTGAACCCGATTCCAAATTGATGTCATGTTTTCTCAAATGTTGGTGGGTAGCAGAATTCCCTGTGGCTCTTCCCTATAACTGTCCCTCTGAGCATCTGAGCATTTGGCTGGTATGAAGAGACCTAACAGGCTCTAGATTTAAGACAAACAACATAAGGCATGGTTTGGCATTAAAGAATCCTCTGTCTGAGCAGCAGAAACACTTAGTTTGTCTGTTAGAAATCATCGTTTTATCATGAGCTGTCTTTGCCATGGGTTCCCACTGCTGTGCGGATAGTAACAACCTCTGAGTGACTCATGTTCTCCCTGTCTAGCACGTTCATGGTTGAGATGACAGCTGCTTCTAGCGATGTCTACTAACAAGGCCCGCGTCTTCAGGGCAAGAACTGACCTCTCCTGCACGCCGAGACTGCGTCTGGGCGCACGGACGAGTCACACATTAATAGGGAACCATTCATGTGTGGCAAATGTTATGTAGAGACCAGACCAGACTGCAGAACTTGGACTGAGCTTCAAGCTATGTCTGTCACATTGTTGAAAAGCAAGTGAACCATCGGTCTCCCACACAACTTTTAGGCTTCTGGTTTCTACATACAGTTGCACAACAGAACCCCCCCCAGACACTCCTCCTCTCTCTACTCTCCTTTTCTCAGGTTTATGATCCATTACTTCCTAACTGTCTGCTTGAAAGTAAAGAAAAACTGGGTTTGAACCGGTCGTTCTTCAGAAACATCCAGAAGGTAGTAATGTATCAGGAACAGACAAGAGAGCAGCCTTTCTGCCGCTTGGTTATCAGTAAAGACGTCCGTCTGTCTGTCTGTCTCTATGAGGAACACAAACATCTACATACAAGACAAGAACAAGGACAACAACCGCTGTAGTGACATGGCTGTGCTGTCTAGCGTCACCCTGGAGAGTCCAGATAACCGTCATTTCAACAGAGGTCACAGAGCCTTTTGGACAGTCAGGCAAACAGATACTGAAGGTAGAGTCAGATACTAAACTACAGTATGTGGATGATGATGTGTGGATCCATATACAGTTGAGGTCTCTGTTTAGTGAATATGGCAACTGGAGCCACTCTGCCTGATGTCAACCAGAGATAGACAAGAACATTCTATTTGGCACTTCAGTCAACCTATGCACAGCCGTACATAACAGTATGTACAGCTATATACTGGGCATGGCATGAATCACACATTACAGTGACGGGGATGCAGTAGTTTGGCAGTTGTATAAGGGGCCTGAAAGTAAACAAGGTTACTTACAGTATAGGTATATTACTGACAATGTGTCAATTTAGTTCAAATTCCAAAAGTGATACACAATGTGATACACAATGATAGTAATTTAAAAACGTTTTTAACTTCTTTTATTGTATTTTAATATAAAAAAACATGTAATGTAACTTCAAAGAAATAAAGTGTTTCATACGTAAAAGGTGTTATAAAATGTAGGTTAATTCCCAATAGCAAGGCCCAGTGGCTCTCTTCTACTCTAGTCTGTGTGTGTGTGCTTGTGCACATGTGTGTGTGTGTGTTTGTTTGTGTGCGTGTGTATGTATACCCATTTGTAATGCGTTAGTTCATGACATTCCATTCAGTTGGGAAGTAAGCGGAAGGGAATTCTGCAGATCATATTTAAAGGGTGTAAATTCACCCTGGCACATGTGTCGATAGACACTCAGACCAACCCCCACCCTCTTGCTGACGTACACCTTCCCAGTATGGCCTTGCGCCATATCTCCATATCTCTATCTAAAAACACTGCAGGACATTGATAACCCAGTGTCCAACACCCAAGATAGAGAACCCCGACCTCTGACGTCAATCAGTTCTCAAATTAGAATAGAACGTAGAATTCTCCAAATCGTTTTGTCTAAGGTTTCTCGCTGGTAACCCACTGTGACAAAGGTGTAAAGGTCAGGTGGTGGCTGGTGCTACATTGCTGTGGGAACAGGAAGAGGAGGTTGTTTGTCATCCGTGGTCTACATCATCAGCGGAGTGTGTTCTACATCACACTCTCGAAGATGATGACCTTGTTCTCCTCGGTGCCGGGAGACAGGGAGGCCAAGCTCTTGATGTCTGTGTCAGGGGCCATGTACTCCAGGTGGTGAGCGCCCCACACCGGCTTGGTCAGGTGATCCCAGCGCTGCAACAGAGACCAAAACAAACATGCAGTCAAACAACATATCACAATGAGGACCACATTCTCTCAGTCTGTCCATGCCCACGTCCTGTACCTCTTGGAAGGAGCCCTTGGCTCTGAAGAGCTTGTAGAGCACGCTGACAGGGATGCAAAGCATCGAGGACAGGGCCATGCACCAGCCAATCACCTCGCCCCACCATGGATACACGTACACATTGTTGTAGGTTAGAGGCTTGTAGTTCACCAGGTGAAACAGGAAGATACCCTGGGAAAGAGAAAGAGAGAGAGAGTCGTGCGGTGAGAATGAGACTTTCGACAATGAAACCTTTTAAACAAATTTGTCAGCGTGGATCGCTGTGTGCGGACTGTGCAGGTCTTACCATGCAAACACATGGAGTGATAAATGACCAGCACCACTTCATCCAGGGGAAAGGCCGGTAGCCAATCATACGAGCTATGTCATCCATAAAGCGGTCAGCACCTAGAAAAACACCACAATGTCACTCAACAACCAACCAGGCCTTCTATCTACAGAGCTACCAAAGCAAAACTACAACACAGAAGAGCGAACTCTTCAGACGTCAACAGCAGAAGTGTTCAGTCAGGTAAAGGGATGATGTCGTACCGTAGACCCAAGCGACAACTATGCATTCCCAGAATGCCTGCCACAGGAGGGTCATACCGCTGGCTGAGTAGTAGTCAAACAGCTGGAAGACGTACATCCCTCCCTGCAGGGGACACACACACACACACATCAGAAATGAGGCTTCACAATAATCCTCACAAACAGGCATTCAATCCTGGACATTGGTACTGTTCGATTATAGAAACTCACCTGTGTAACCATGGAGAGATCGATAATGAAGCATAATAAACAGCAGATTGCCACAGCGATTTCACGTCGCCAGCGCATGTAATCCTTTCCCGGAAACAGATCCAGAATGCCTGTTACAAAACCCTCCACACCAACAAACTGGAGAGACCGAGAGAGAGAGAAAGAAAGAGAGATAAGACTAAATGGTACATCGTCCTTCATGGTAAGTCTTTAAGTGACAAAAGGCATGAACGTAATACCTGTGCTGTAGGTGAGTGCTGTTTTCAGAGTGTGTGCTCTAGGTGGATGCTGTGTTTTAGGCTGTGTGCTGTAGGTGGGTGCTGTGTTTCAGGGTGTCTGCTGTAGGTGGGCGCTGTGTTCCCATGACTTGGCTGCAGGTGTGCTTAGCGCTGTATGACAGGTGGGTGCTGGGCGTACCTGGCTGTCGAGTCCCAGCAGTAGCAGCATGAAGAAGAAGAGAGCCGCCCAGACAGGCGCCACAGGCATCAGAGACACGGCCTTGGGGTAGGCTATGAAGGCCAGGCCTGGACCTGGGGGGAGGGGGCACAGACTGGAGTCAGACACCCAGCTATGCAGCAAGGTCACACCAGGCCCTCCACCAGACACACACGCACACACACACACACACAGATGCACAAAACACACTCTCCAGCACAGTGGGGAAGGGGGGGTGGAGGTGAGGGGGGGGTGTAGAGAGGGGGAAAGGACAGAGTGAAATAAAAAAAAAGAACTGGAGAGAAAAATAAAAAGTGATAGTATGAGTAGAGGAGGACGGTCAGGTGAGTGACAGAGAAAAAGAGAGTGAGTGAGAGAGAGAGAGAGAGAGAGACAGACAGACAGAGAGAGAGAGAGAAAGAGAGAGAGAGAGAGAGAGAGAGAGAGAGAGAGAGAAGCACTTTAGTGAGGTGCCAGTGTGCTAAGTGGTGTGACTGTGTCCTGTCTGCAGGCTTCTCTCATGTCTCAGTAAACTTTGTGTTTGAACAGTATCATCAAGGCGAAGCTTGTTGTGGTTAGTTGTTAATGTTTCAGGACAGTAATGTTGTGTAGGGTGAAGGTCTGAAGGTTTTGCCTCTAATGTAAGCGCTACTGTATGTGAAGGCCATGCTGTATAGCATTTGTTTTTAGACTATGTAGTAATGTTAGTAGGGTACTTCCATAAAAAAAATCAACACCGCTCATGCTTTGAAATGCTCAGTTAAAGCTGTGTAGCGACTACTAACAGCTACAGTTATTTTAATTTAGTGCGTCTGTACGCGCGGCACAACATGCAAGTTATAGCATTTAGTGTTGCCAACCAAGTTTAAATAAACCTAAATATTTAAACTTGTGTAGATTAACTGCTCTATCACTCCACAGACTTTTTGAACGACTAGTGCCGCCCAAAAATACATCTGTACAGAAGCTATGACACTAGTGTGTAGTCTAAGAAGCAAATCCTCTAAACAGCAGGCTTTTTTACTGTGGCTTTGCTGGACTGGGGTGGTGAGAACAGCATTACCATGTTAAGTCTGAGGCTACTCTTCAGCATTGTAGGTGGACAGGCGCTAACCCGTGATGATGCATGGGCTGTATGGATGCTGCGTATTATACAGAGTACATGTATGGATGGATGTGTATTAGACTCTAATATTCTCTGGATGTGTGAGGGTGTCAATGGGCTGGCTTTGTGTTATGTTTGGTGTGTGTGTTTGTTCATGAGCTTGTTTGGCTGTGTGTGTGTGTGTGTGTGTGTGTGTGTGTGTGTGTGTGTGTGTGTATGTGTGTGTGTGTGTGTGTGTGCGTGCGTGTGTGCGCGCGCGCTTGCATGCGTGTCTTCACAAAAGACCATGTTTGACATTGGAAACCTGATGACTGAGGGAGGTGAATGACAGCCAGATTGTCTCAACTACAGTTAGTCATGACAATGACCTCAAGGTTCATACACAGAAAACCCCAAAAAATGACTTGAAACAGAAATAAGGTTTTCCAAAAAGGCTACCGATGTGTTTGCAGCGTCTACCTAAAAAATGGTTTTGACTGGTGTGAAAGTGTGTGTTTGTGTATGTGTGTGTGTACACACAATTAACAAACTGAGTTAGTTCTAACCATTAAGTTTGTTTTACCATATCTGAGTTTAGTATGGTTAGGGGGTTGGGAGCTGGTCTACGATTCATCAACTGTCTGTCCGCTGATTGGAGTGGATTGGTTGCCTTCTCTAGCCCTGTCTTCGGCTGGGCAGTGCCGGAGATGCAGTCTCTGGATGCTGATTGGTGCTAGAGTGCAGTCCCTGGTTCTGATTGGTGCTGGCAGCAGGATTAAAGGTGTGATGCTGTCGTTAGGGAACAGGTGTTTACCTTCTGCAGGGGTCTGCTCCAGGAGGCCTCTTGAAAGCGAGATGAGCTCATCTCAAGAGGCAAAGATCCTGGTTAAATAATCCTTAAATTAATACTTAAATAAATCGAAAATATAGATATATAGAGATATGATGTCAATCACAAGTCAGATAGAGATGGGACTGAGTAAAATCAATGTAAACCCTGTTAAAAGAGGATTCATGATAAGGGGACTTGTTTAATTCTTCCTCACGATTGTACAACTGGCAAAAATGTCTAACGAGAAGACTAACGCTGAAGCAAACACATCTGACCATGAGTCATTCATGTACCTGAACACACACTCATTACAAACACACTCACTCAATGCACACGCACAAACACACACACTCAATACACACACACACACACACACACACACACACTCAAAACACACACGCGCGCAGGCTTAACTCCCTCGCTTTCTCTTCTCACAAACACACACACACACACACGTATCTAACACTTCTGCACTCGGTCATTAGCACGCGCACGCACCTCACACGCGCACCAATCTCACACACGCAATCACACACACACACACACACACACACACACAGGGACTGCACACATGCGGAGTACCAGTGTAGTAGGAGTTGAGTTGTAATGAGGGTCATGTAATCATCTACGTCCTCAAGGCAAATCCAACCCACTGCCATGTCTTTCCCTCAGACACCCCTCCTCCTTCTATATCGCCCTTCCCAGTCATTTTCTTTCCCTCCTCCCTTGTTCCTCTACCACAGGCTCTCTCTCTCTCTCTTCTCTTCTATCTGCATGTGACTTCCTGTTCCTCCAGTTCCATCTCACCCTATCGTTGCCTTCCCTCAGCCTTAACCTCTCTCCCTCCCTCCCCCCTAGGCAGTAGCAGATGTGCTTCACATCAGTACTGATGCCGTCTCCCTCTGTGACGCTGGGACTAATGGTATGATGGCAGTATTATTGGCATCTACAGGCAGGACATTAGAGGCCCATCCTCCTCTTGCTGGAGGCAGTGGACTTCAGGCAGAGCTGTGACAAGCAGGGGGGCCATCTGGATCTCTGTTCACTAATGTCACGTTGCTTTATGGAGGGCAGCTCAACAGTTGTTTCCATGGCGGCAGCTCTTTCATACATAGGCCTCCCACCATGTCCTCATAGCAAAACCCCCGCTGCAGCAGCCTGGCCCTGCGGTACTGATGCGGTTACCATGCCGATGGATGTAGAGGATTTCTAAACACGTTGCTATAGACTGAAGTGCACCAGGGATGACAGCAGGACCAATCAGGACTAGTGCATTGCACAGATGAGCCACCTCTGTTTGCTTGTCTGGGTAAGCAGTATCACTGTACATACTGTACATTAATACCTGGGTCAAGGTCAAATACCTGAGTGCTGGCTGGAGCCTGTCTGCATCCCCAGTAGGGAGGGTTCATATTTCTAACAGCATTGTGCTGCAGACAAAAATAATCAAGCACAGACAAGTAAGTCTTTCTAAGCTAGTATTTTGACCCAGTTATGCTGAACAGTATGTCTGCATCACAGCCAAATTGAATAATTCATTGATGGAATAGAGTAGATGAAATGTATAGAATATTGGGGTAGTAGATGTAGAATAACTGTTGCTTGGCAGTCCTGCTGCACTTTACGGTCAAGTTTCATTCAAACACTGAAGTATTTTCAGCGTTGCCCTCCTGTCGCCATGGTAAATTAAGATGTACCATATTTGTTAGTCAAGTAGTTGATCATTGCATTCATGTTGGTTTTTAACACAACTATTTTCCTTTCGGGGGGAGGTGATGTACTGATTGTATTTTGGGATATCTACCTGGTTTATTTAGAAGGAATCAGAATGAGTTGTTTGTTGTTATTTCACCGTACCAGATCACCGCACCATTTAATGGATATTGAAATAGGTTTTGGCTTTTGCTGCATAAAATCAAGCGTTATCTACTGATTAACTGAAGATCGATTTGATAAGATTCATTGGTTGTTCTTGAGAAAGAGATCCTCAGACGAGATACAGCTGTCAGAGTTTGAACGTCAGAATGAGGAAACACCTGGATCATCCTATCAACTGTAACTAACCGAAGCAGCGTTCCCTTCCTCCAAATCAGCGCTGTCAGAATGATGGAGGTGTGAGTGTGTGTTAGGCTGACATGCAGGAGCAGTGACACATGCCATGTGTGAGAGGGGTGCTGCACACACATGCCCCTGTTCTCCTGCCTCTGGGACACAGCTACCATGGGCAGAACTAGACTGAGACTGACCAGCTGTCAGCTGTGAGGCCTTGACCACCCCCCGGAATAGAACCACCCATTAGTTAGCGTGGGTTACCGTGGGTAACCAGAGCTCCTATGTTAGTTTACATACACACAGACACACGCTCTTCAAACTGTAATGTTAGAGACAATTCACCACCATAGACTTGTCACTTCGTACCACATACTCACAAACACACACACAGTTTAGTTATGAATAGTTGTCCAGACAAGAGACACACACAAACACACATAAACAGTACACATAGAATACAATAAACACACCTACATACATTTTCTCTCTCTCTCATACACGCTCTCTCACACGCACTCATACACTCACGTAAACATACATTCTGGAACGCGCTCACACATGCACACACCCAAACATGCACCCACAAATACACGTACACACTCACACACTGCATTCATCAGCACACACTCCAACTCTATAGCACCTGTTTCCTAGTAAAAGCAATACATTAACATTTGTGAAGCAGTACAATTGCATACACAGTTCATGTAAAACAGTATTCACATTGAATATAATAGATAAATAGATACAGTTTGATTAAAATAAACATTTCACATCACGTGTCCTTGGTAAACAAGATTTTCATCATTTCACATGATTTGAAAGTCCCTTTCATTAAACTGGTAAACTAAAGCATATTATAAGTAAAACAACATGCACTTGTAAACTGTGTGTGTGTGTTTGTGTGTACATATGCGCTAGTGTCTGTACCTGTTTCTGCCACTTGTGAGATATCCACCCCTTGCTCTTTGGCCATGAAGCCCAGGATGGAGAACACCACAAAACCAGCAAAGAAGCTCGTCCCGCTGTTAATCAGAGCCAGCATGAAGGCATCCCTGCAACAGACCAAAGTAATCAACTCAGAGCCAGCCTGAAGGCACATCTCGGTAACAGACCAGAGTAATCAACTACAGATCATTGTATGGGCAAACACCAACGCAAGATCCTTGCGCTAGCATGGAGTCATCTGTGCCCATGTCTTACTTGTAGCAGTCATTGTTGAATCGGTTGTAGCTGCCCAGGGCGGTGAGAGCGCCCAGACCAATAGCATAAGAGAAGAAGATCTGTGTTCCAGCATCGATCCACACCTGTGGGGGGAGAAAAGGAAAAGATTTGAACACACCCCACCTAGATAAGGGTCGACACAGTGAGCACGATCACAATGATAATCTTACCTGCGCCTCGCCCAGTTTGGACCAATCAGGTTTGATGTAGTACATGATACCATCATAGGCTCCAGGCAGGGTCACCCCCCTCACCAGCAAGATGATGAGAACCACGTAAGGGAAAGTAGCTGTGAAGTAAACAATCTGGAGAGACATGAGGAACACAGAACTGTTAGAACCACTGGAACACTTGGAACATTTACATTGCAGGAACATGTCATACATCATAAAAGTACAAAGATTGGTGCAATCATTTTTTACAACATAAGTGGTATATTAAATGTGTTGTTGCAATGATCAGGCCTGTGATGTTTAGAGTATGGCAGTTAATCTGAATGAGATCCCTCGCCAATATACTGCACATATACACACATACATGTGTGTGTATATAGAAAGTGTATATACACCCCTGGCACCAGTGCTAATCTTTGCCCTCAAAGACCTGCCAGCTTCCTAGCCTCCTTCCTGCCAGCTTCCCAGCCTCCTTCCTGCCAGCTTCCCAGCCTCCTTACTGCCTACTTCCCAGCCTCTTGCCTGCCTGCTTGTCAGCCTCCTGCCTGACTTTATTTCCTGTTGGTCTTGATCTAATCAGTGAAACATTTCAAACAGTTCGACCTTTGGCCCCTACACAGTCACGTGATCCACAGGGTTATTAAACCTACTCACAGCAGGTTAGTCCCATTGGTTTATGAACCTGCTAGCTGACTGTCTGACACCGGTTGTTACAGCTGTTGATTTTAAGGAAGAGTTCTCTCTGACTAATACACATGTGGCAAACCTCTCCTACCTAATACTCCCCCAAAACTGTTTACTCATAGCCTCCATTCCATCAACCTCATTCTTAACCAAACTCCTCTCCTCATTGGAAACTCCTCTCCTCCTCAACACAATGTTACAGAGGAAAAAAAAGACATGCCGTTCTTCGAAACCTTACTGGGATGATAAAAGGGTGATATCAAATCAGGTCAAATAAACCGACACTACAAAGCTATCAGGTGATGTCTTTAATGACGCCTCTGACTCAGAGCTGATAGCGGCCTGGCAGGAATCCCATAGCTCTGAAGTCCGCACGGGGAATCAGTCACGTCCCACTGCAGACAACCTACCCTCCTACACCAATCACTGCTGGGCATGTGACAGGCCAAGACCCCACCCCCCACTCTTTTGACGTTGCTATAGCAACGCTCTCCCTCATCATTTTCAGGCTGCGTGTGACGAGACAATGCGTGTGTGTGTTTGTGTGTGTGAATCACAACACCAGGGTAAAGAGAAGTCATCACCCTCTCATTCACTCATGACTGTGAGGCCATAGACCATGTGACTTTGACCATAAATACACTCCCTAATATCTCCTTATGGATACCAATGCGATACTGTATGAAACCTTCAGTTCTAGTCACGCCCTTTCAGCAATACAGATACAGATGTTGTATAGCTAGCTCTATCAGCCACATTAGAGCAAACTATATTATCCATGCTCCCATTCTATAGCCCGCTTTATCAGCCATATTAGAGATAACCGTATTAGCCATATTCTATACCCAGATATATCAGGCATGTTGCCCTACATGCTAGCCTTTTCAGTCAATCCCTATCTTGATCCCCATCTATGGAACATTCCTATTTGGCTCCCTACATCCCTGCCCTCTACATACGGTCTATATGTATCCTTATTAAGGCCACCATCCCTCTCCCTGTGCAGGTGCATCAGGAGATGAATATGTGTGATGCAGAAGGTCAGTTAGGAGCTAGCAGTGACTTACTGATCCCTAGAGACTGATAAATCAGCTCATCTGTGACTGGTAGCACAACCAAGCGGATCAATAAGCCAATGCTACACTTTGCCCTCTGCAGGTCACCTTCCTCAGGACCTGACAGAAGCACAGGTGAACCGGAGGAGAGTGGATGGGGTTACCTTGCCAGTAGACTTGACTCCTTTCCAAACACAGAAGTAAACCATCACCCACACCGCCATCAGGCACAGCAACAGCTCCCAGTTCATCGATCCAGGGTGATCCAGCCCTTCTGAGATGTTCAACACCTTATTTCTGGAGGACAGAAGGAGAGAGGGGCATGAGAGGTTGTAGAAGGCAGGAGGCGTGAGGAACTAATCCCAGCCCACCCCCACCCCTGCCCTGTTCATCCCTTCCTCCACATCCACGGTCCTAACCTGTCCTCCCCTGTCCTCCCCTCCTCCTCCCCTGTCCTCTCCTCCCCTGTCCTCCCCTGCCCTCCAGTGTGCCCTGAACCTCATGAATGTCATCCTGGAACACAGAGCTGCCCAGCCATGCAGATGGGAGTCACATGGACGGCTTAGCCACGAGGACTCGGCCTGCCGTCTCCTCACACATGATTACAGAGAGCGCTGCTGCCTAAATAGAGCCGTTAACGAGCATCGTCACCCTGCTTCTTATAGCACAGCTCAAACACTCAGGGTGCGTGCACATACACTAACACACACACACACACCAACACACACACACACACACACACACAGGGCCACGCATGCTAGGAAACAATTAGTGCAATTTGGTCTCTAGTCGTGACTTGAATTTCTGAGGACTTGAGTTGAACTGACAAATGTGCTTTGTTAAAGCAATTAGCTGTTAATCCTTGCGGTTTTTAAATCCCTGTTTTAAACTGAACCACTTTATTTCATGGATTTTCAAAAACAGGAAACATCCCATTGAGTTCTCTGTTGTTGAGGTAACATGGGCAGGACTTCAGTGACGCCAGTGAACTGTGGATCAGGGCATCAAAACAAGTGAGGGTATTTGAACAGTGTTCCCACCTGTAGAGACCCCCCTCAGGTGTCCCCTCGTACGCAGAAGAAAGGGCTAATTGGTGCCTTACGGCTGTGCTTACGTCCTCATAACTAGGCCCTCCAACCATTATTAATTATTACTATAAATGTAACACTTTAGCCGGCAATAAATGCAACTACGCTAGCTATGAAGCTGTTGGTCAATGTCAATCAGAACAAGTAAAATAAGGTAACACACTCCCCAAAATATTGCTATTTGACAGGGCTTAAATACGTAAGAAAAAAGCATTCAAACCGTTCAACATGCCGCAGCTGAAAAAACCTAGAACCAGTTATCAATTGTAAATGAGCATAATGTCGTCTCATGGAATCCTATCCGTTTAAAGCCCCGACACCCAGAACCAAAGTACTGAGGGAAGAACATCAGCGACTCACTCCCAGAACTCGATGATGGGAGAGCGGCCGTTGGCCAGCTCCTCGCAGGTCATGTTGCCGTGCGTGGTGTTGCCAAGCGAGCCGTTGGTGTCGCAGCGGAAGAACTCGATGCAGCTCTCCGAGTTCCAGGGGTTGTCGCAGGTGGACCAGGGCAGGGTGGAGGCGAAGGACTTGATGAAGTAATAAAAGCCCCAGGCCAGCACCATGATGTAGTAGGTGTTACAGAAGAACACAATCACCATGGAGGCATAGCCCAGGCCTGAGGGGGCATCAACAAGAAATCAAAAACTAGAAACACTGACATGCGGATGTCTGCTGTTGTGTTGTTGAATGTGTGATATTCAGGGTGTGGTTTATCCAAAGAATTTGGGATGTATTGTACCTTTAAACAGCGGTGCGATGTTCCACACATTGATGCTGCCTGCTTTCATGAACTGTCCCAGAGCGATCTCCAGGAAGAAGATAGGGATGCCCCCCACGATCACTATCAGCAAGTAGGGGATCAGGAACACTCCTGGGGAGGGGGAGACACAAGTGGAGATCAAAAGGTATTAGAGGGAACAAGAGAGAGAAAGATGAAGAGAAATATGGTGTGTGTGAGAAAGAAAGAGAGAGAAACGAAAAGACAACATTAAGTACAGTTACATCGATAATGCTGTCCACTCTTTGGTCCACATCAAAGTGTATGTGTAAGAGAGCAGGAGGAACACCGTGTCTCCGTGTATTGAAATAGAACAGTACATCCTGTTGGAAGTGGTGTTGAGGGATGCACAGTACAATGCGTGCTGGAACGTTTCCGCTCCAACGACAGCATTAAAATACACCTATCAGACTCCGTTATCCTTCCTATCCATCAATGTGATTTTAATAACTGTTAACGTCGTTCCCATGGTTTTTCCCTGCCCATCAAGATGGCGTTCTTGTGTGGGGTCTGCTTAGCAGAAAGATACATGGGCCTTATGTAACGGGCTGCTGTGTGTGATCATGGATGATCTGATAGGAGCACAGAGAGAGCATACACACACGCAACCATACCCACACACAGCACAGCCTGGAATGCAAATTGGAAACAGGAATCCATTTTGTGTCAGAGCACGTGGGTGTGCATGCCCACAGTATGCCTTCTCTTTCTCCTCCTCCTTCCCTCCCTTCCTGCACGGTAGGGGGCCACTGTGCTGCTGATGGCTGTGTTGCAGGCAGGGGTCTGGGATGGAGATAGAGGACGGGTGGTGGAGGGAAGGAGAGATGAATGACGGGGAACATGGGAGGGAGGGAAACCTGATATGGCTGCATGACTTCACAAATCGGACTGAGTGGGGAGAGGACCAGAGTGGGGAGAGGATGAAGGAGGAACAGAGAGAGAGAGCAGGGAGAAGAGGCGGGAGGAGAGAGAAATGAAGAGAGAAGGAAGGATGAAATACGGCAGGAAGAGGAAGAATCGAGAGAACAGGGAGAGAGGAGGGGTCAAAGAAGGGGCTGGGTGGCTCAGGGTTCTACTCTCCCAGCGTAGATTATCTCTACTGAACAATGACCCGCACTGAATGAAACTATGATGTCACCGCCTACCTACAGGCTCTCTGATTGGCTGATGAGGAGTGAAGAGAGGACGGGCTGTGAGCCGAGCTATAAAAAGCGTCACCCGTTACGTAACGCAGGCTCTGCAGGCAAGAGGGACCAGCCAATTTCTTTCTGCCCGACTGGAAAAAACCAGGAGAAAAGTAAAGACTTGACACAGCCCTCAGAATGAACTTGGGTGAGCCGCCGCAGCAGAGAAGTCACTAAAACAGCCCACAGAGACCGAAAATGCAGACGTGCTGCAGTAATCAAAGTCTTACAGCACCCACGTACTGAAAGCACGGCTGAGTTGATCCTATTTACACACAATAAAGCCTTCTGGTTTGTTTGAGAGCAGCTGCAAGACCATAGACTGTGTGACAGCACCAGTCAGAACGGGGACACTACGCAAGCTCTGTGTCACAACGCACCGTGTGATGTGAATGAAGGAATTCACCATAAAAAAGATGAATAGACGGCAGCACATCCTCCGACTCCTACTCCCCATCATTCTCCCTGGCTCATTCCGTCTTCCTAACTATGAATCCTTCCTCTCTCTTTCTCTGTCTACATCCCTCCCTCTCCCCCAGTCTCTCTCTTTCTCTCTCTCTTTCTCTCTCTCTCTCCCTCCCACCCCCATCCCCTCTCGTCTCTCTCCCTCTCTGCATGGAGAGAGTGTTCATTCACAGCTCAGGCATCTCTACTATGTGCCATTGTGCTGGTTCAGAGTGGGCTGCTGAGGTAGAGCGTCTCACCAGCAAACAGAGCGAGCAGCTACAGCAGCTCCTGCTCTGCCAGTCAGCAGGGATGATGCACGATGGCTGGTGGCTTCCATCCAGCACTCACGCGCACATTTAGACGTTGACTCAAATTAAATGATAATCCTTTATTCTGATTGTCAAATGCGTGAATGTACACAGACACACCGTGGGTGTGTATGCAAACACAAAGGCAGACACACAGTACACACACACACACCAAACGCACATGTGGAGGGAGCCAGGCATGCAGCAGCAGCAGCAGAGGCGAACCGCGGTCGTCACCGTGACGTCGTGTGAGTGAGTCACAGCCGCAAAATCCTGTCGCTCTGCGTGTCGTGACTCCCACCAGGAGCACCCCCTGACTCCCCCCTCCCCGTGCTGCCGCGCAAACGTCTGACTAGGGAGGGACAAGAGGGAGAACCAGTACATGTCGGAAGACAGAGTGTTGTTCTGCTTCAGTTCACTTCCATTAGCCTCCAGCAGCAGCAGCAGCTTGTTCCTCCCCTCTGCACCAGCTAATACCATGTGTCCGTGTGCTGTAATGCAGTTAACATGTCCAACATGAGCCTGACCATGTCACAGCCGGTGCAGGCGTATCTCCACGCCTGCCAGCAGACTCAATCATCAAATCTGATTTGATGACGAGTTTGCAGAGGGTGTTTTGTTGGCCCAGCTGAGCTGTAAAAGCAGGCTCCTGCACTAGCAGTCTCTCAAATTTAGCCCAGATCTTTCTTCATGTGTGTAAGCTGCATGTTGGGGGCCAGTGCCTAACTAGCTTGACGCGTGTTCCAGTAGGGTTTATCTATTGCTGTGACTCTGTGAAAAGTTATGTTTTTTTTTGTTTTTTTTTTTTTTTACATTCCTTTAGGTCGCAGAGGTGGATACAGGCAGACCGACTTCCTCTTCCACTGAACATGCGTCTTCATTTGGTCGGATGAATCAGCGTATAGGAGGGCTACATTCACCTGTAGCCATGCAGAACTTGGCCCAGCTGAGCTGTAAAAGCCAGGCTCCTGCACTAGCAGTCAAAGCCCAATACCGTGCTAAGCCTGCTAATTTGTACTAAGACACGTTTGAAGGCCTGACCGAGTTAGCTCAGATGTGAGCGTACGGAAATGTTGCCGCAGCCATGGACAGCTCATTACAGGACAGGTGAACGCATCTTCAGCACCGTCCTCATCCTTGTCATCCTCGCTAGGCCGAGGTCGACCCTTCTATAAGCAGCCTGCTTCTCTGTCAAAGCTGGTTCGGATGTTGATTGGCTTACTGAGCTTGTTTTGACGTGCTATAAGTAAGCCTCCCCTCCCCCCCTAATATCCACACAAAAATGGGCTCTCCTACTGGCACATCCTAATCCCACCCCTTTGGGCAGGAAATAACAGCATAACCTTGCTGGTATTTCTGGGTTGGGGGGGTGGTTGGGGGTGACTAAACACAACCCAAAGTATTTTTGATTTTTCCCTGCTGGTTTGTTAGTACTTCACCTTCCACAGCGCCAGCTCCTGTGCTTCATGTTCCCTGTGAGGTGGCGTTAGTCTCTCAAATTTGGCCCAGATCTTTCTTCATGTGTGCAAACTGCATGTTTGGGGCCAGTGCCTAATTAGCTTGACGCGTGTTCCAGTAGGGTTTATCTATCGCCGTGACTCTGTGAAAAGTAGGTATCACAACATGACGTGCACGCCTTCAGCTAATATCCCTCCCTCACCCATTCACGCAATCACGGCTACTCTGTATGGGCGCATGATTGAATCATGATCCGTTTAATCAGGGTATTTGAAAGTTCTGATTTGTCACAACGGAGGAAAGAAGTCCAGGGGGAAACAAAACTCACAGGTGCGCACACACACACACACAAACAAAGCAACTAGCAAACATTTGGAAAAAGCCTAGCGGTGGTAATAAAAACAAAAAAACGGTAATGCAAAACCAGTATTAAGCCAATCAGAAATATGTAGACAGCCTGGTGCCATGATGTAATCCCTATTCCCTAACCCTGATATACAGTGAATGTCAGATTGGGGAGCACATGGCTAAATAGGAGGCTCTAACATGAGGTGATGTGTTGGTGTGGTTTACATGTCACACACATGCATGAACACACACACACACACACGCACGTTCACGTGTTACTTTCCTATGTTGGTAAACATAGGACCAGTCTACAGTAGAGTAGACCATAGGGGCCTAAGGGGATGTGCGTTGTAACTGGAGCTTTTAACTGTGACAAGCTAGAGATATCTTTAGCCCTGCTGTTTCTAGCACAGTTCCATGTTATCAAAGTTGGCAACTCAGCTCATTTAGATTCAACACTGAAACGCAGCAGAAACAGAACAGATTAACAACCGCACTTTGATGGCAATGGTGCCAACTTTGACGAACCAGCAGATTCAAGACTCTAAAATTATTATACCTGATTGATTGGCAAACATTCATCTATACTCTGATTTCATTAGTACAGGACTGTCGTGAAAGGTTCTCCACAGAGATAGCAGACACAAAAAGATACCCAAATAGCAAGGCTAACATCCTTTTGCAGATATATTGTAAACTCGCTAAAGTAAGCTAGTTAGTCGAGGCCTGAACGTTGCTGTAGCTCCCTGGTCCCAGGGCAGTCAGGGATGGGGATTAAGAGATTAACAAACGCTCTTCTTAATCGCTGGTCCACGTGGGCTGGGGTGATGTCAGCAGGGGCACACAGCCAGCTCCCTATATGCACGTCGTCACCACTGATTGTTCACACGCCCACTGTAACACACTGTGACCCATATGGCAGCAGGCTACAGGCCCTTCCTGGCCCTACTTTTCATGTTTGACGAGCAAACTCATTTGAATAGTACAGCAAACAGCATCACAGTACAATCTCATTGATACAGTCTGTCAAACTCATTGTGGTATCAATGATGAAATCAGGGATGATTTACACATTTACAATCTGATATTTGTTCCCCTAATATTTACACTCCAAGTGATAAGGTTGGTTGTATTGGAGGGAAACAAATACCAGTGTTTACACTGCAAAAACAACAATGTTTTATGACATTCAAACTGTAACTGTATCTGATTCCTAAACAACGGGCTGCATGAAAGCGCTCAAAGGTCATCTGCAATTGTGTTTAGGATTATGTGTCTGATGCAGGATTTTGTGGCTGCATGTTAACAAATATTTAGGAAAGAATCCCTTGACCTCAATGTCGTTCTTCATTACTGAGACGATGATGGTAAACTGCCCAAGGACACTCTGTCCTGAATCCCAAGTCTGTATCTCTGATATGACAGAACTCAGCTCATCTCTGAAAGATGAAAAATTAAGCTTGTGGCTGTAATGATAAGTACTTTGGGATGGTGTGCTGCTTGGTCAAACAGGGTTTTACTGCTGACTAGGGGGCTAAGCAGGGGAACATGGCTTAAAAGCTGGACTCCTGAGTGGTCCCAGCAAGGACACATAGTCTCACTGCAGACAGTCTGCCAAGGACAGACAGTCACACACAGCACAGCAGCAGCAGCAGGCTGGCAGGCACACTGCAGAGCTCATAAATCGAGTCAGACAGGAGGTCTGAGGATGGGGGCGGAGGGAGGGCTTGAGGCAGGAGCATGGGGCTGGAAGGATGGGGCAGTGAGCCTAGCTGGAGAACTAAAAGGACAACAGTAAGATACCACAGAAAAGGAAACTGAAATGAGCTGTGAGGCTGGAGCGTACAAGGTAGACAAGAGATAAAGGGTCTAAACTGGGGACGTGTCTTGGGAGGTGAGATAGGAGGGTTGGAAAATAAGATAGAAGGGTTGTGAGTCTTGAGGATAGACACAGCAACTATCTTTTTTTTAAAGACCCTGAGTTTACAGAGAAACCTTTTCATTCAGACATGACCTGAGTAGACACAGCACTTTGACGGAGGTCAAAACAGATAGGATTGACTCCACTGGTGACCTTGTCGTTAATGTCATAAAAACACTCATAGTTGCACTAAGGAAAACATTAACCTTGCTTTGAGAGGAAACTGCACGTCAATACTTTGCATGGATAATTTGTTTGAACAAAGGTCAAGCAATCTTTTTGTTTAAGTGGTAAGGTTCAACCAGAACAATGAGATTCAGGAATGTGAGGCAGTGTCTGTTAGTTGGTTTGTGTGTTTTGGTCAGTCTAGGTGTCTGTGTTCAGTCGTGTGTTTGTGTGTGTGTGTGTGTGTGTGTGTGTGTGTGTGTGTGTGTGTGTGTGTGTGTGTGTGTGAATGCATCGGTCTCTATGCAAGTGTGCCATAGCCACAAATTTTCGTGTTCCTGTGCGACCCAGACATTTAAAACCGGGACAGACTGGATCTCTCTGGCAGTAGCCCGGACAGGTCTCCAGGGAGCTAGCCACTCATCCAGAAAAGCACTGACTTCAACAGCTAGAACACAGTGTCTGGCCTCAGACAGACCAGGCACCAACCCCCTGGGTTAAAACAAGTATTTTTAAGAGAAAGGTTTAAGAGATCAACCCCAGGCCTCTCCTCTGTCTCTCCTTTCTTCCCCTGTCAGTGTAGAGACGGGGTCTCTTTGTGTTTCCTAGAGTGATGTTTCACTCTCCTCCTTCCCACCGGTTGGTCGCCTTGCCCTCCTGGCCCAAACCATGCTGGGTCACTGGCTAGCACCAACCCTCCATCTCCACTGTCTGTTATCTAGCACCGACCCTCCATCTCCACTGTCTGTTATCTAAACACTCTCCTGGACTGGATTCCCTGGTAGATACTATGCTAAGAGAAACCCTAGTGCAATAAAAACACACAGAAGCCCAGCAGGAGACTAGGCCAGCAGTAAGACAGCAGGAATGTAATCATGTTATCATCTACTGGAGGTTTTAAACCATACTCTAAACATTGTTGGGGTTGGACCTCTCCAGGTTCTCTGGTATGTTGTCTTAACTTATCTGGTTCTTAAATGTTTTATATTACAATGAAGAGCCAGGCTTGGCATTAGACTTTCGTTTTGGTCAGATTCAAATGTATATTAGCCTCCAACAAATATTTCAGTTCAGACCTCATCTAAGGAGTCAGACGTCTAACTCCAGTTGGCACATTCTTTATCAGTCTAAGTCTATGCGTGAATTACAATGAACAATCAAAGTGTATCACTCTAGGGGACGTTGTGTCTTTGGTTAGTCAGTAATTCATTCATTGATTCACTGAAGAAGACACGGCTGCTGCCCAGGAGATGGATGGCAGGTGGGTGGTGCCTGTGTGCAGCTAAAAGACTGTGGAGGCAGTCAACAGGGACACTGAAACTATCGATCCTTTCACCTAGAGACACTGCGTGTGTCTACACTCTCACGTTGAAGGAAAAATCCATGTCGTCCATTTTGTAGATTAAAACCGGGGTCATTGTCCCAACTCTAATTAGACACAATTTTGGCTATTGGATGAATTAAGATTGTACAGGGATTATTCATTCAGTTGGTTTTACCATAGGTTATACTTGGCAAACGCAACGAGGACGAACAGGGGACCCCCCATAGATGTGGGGGCCCCCAAATGACACTGATCAGCGTCATCAGCTGATTCAGATGCGCGCGCTGACCTGACTGCGTAACCAAGGACACTACACTGCTCGCGCTGTTCCGGAGGATGAATGACTATAGATTTGATTCGCTTCCATAACCTGCGGCGCGCTATATTTTCGTTTAAAATATATATTGATACTACAAAGGAAAGGAAGGCTATGCGCTTATGCCAGCAAACCGATAATATTGCTTTGGAGATGATATGACGTAGCCTCTCTGATATTTGACTCATCCGATATTTACACATGGGAACTGCTTGAGTTGCATTTGTATTTCATTTATGTTGTCGAGGGTCACTTTTGAAGGACTGAATATGTATAGGCATATATGAAACTGAAACTCACCTCCACCGTTCTTATAGCAGAGATAGGGGAAGCGCCATACGTTCCCCAGACCCACTGCGAAGCCCACGCAAGACATGATGAAGTCCATCTGTCTGGTCCAGGTCTCTCGTTCGGGATACCCTGGCTTCGCTGCTGACACCATGGCGGCAGGTGCCTCTCCAAGGAGGTTGCCATTGACGGCAGTTTGATGTCCGTTCCCGTTCGGGATCAGATGCCCTTTTTTCTCCTCTCCCAGGACCACGTTCACTTCAATGCTGTCGGTGCAGAACGCAGATTTATCCATCCCAATTACGCACTTTGTAAACGAAAACACCCCCTCAATGTCCAGGTAACACTGAGGTGAAAACCAGTTAAAAAGATCAGTCAATAGGATTCAGAATAATCCCGGATAAACCTTCTATACTCTCTTTCTCCTTTAATCTTATTCGCGTTTGGGTCGTTTTCCCTTGATGGACCCAATAACGTCCCTTTTGTTTCACTTCGGACAACCCGTTAGGGTCTGGTCCGTGCCCTTCTTTATTAGCCTTGTTTCAAGTCACAAGATATTTAAGATATCGATTTGCAATATCGAACACTCAACGATGAGACGGTGGTCAGAATCGATTTTTTTTTTAAATAAATTTAGGGACTATAAAATAAAGGGTAAATTAAATTATATAATTTTCGGGAGACGATCTCACAAAAGAAAAAACACCGAATTGGACAGCACCTTCAAAAACAATCCACGAAACACTTAAATGTGAGTCTGAAGAATCGCATGGGAACGTATCTCTCAAAGAGGAGACGGGGGTCGAGACAGAAAAAACCCTAAAGCGGGCGTTGCGCGCGCTCGATGTTGAATGTACTTAAATTACATTCGTGGTTTTAGTCTGGAAAAATCCGTTATCAGACCATCTTCTTCCTTGGAGTGCCTTCAATTGGAAAAATACTGTCGACGAAATAGATCTACCGCGAGGGTTCACTGCTGTCTACATGCACTGCTCTCTGTCAATTAACGGTGCTCCGCAGTCGCGCGCCGCTTTAAAAGGGTCGCTGTCCAAGCTGACGTCACTTGAATTCTCCCCTCCCCTCCCCCTTGCTTAAGCACGCAGTTGCCCTATTTCAGCCTTTCGGCTGTCATTCCGCAGCTACCGTTCTTCAAAGATCAGTAACTTTAACGACGCAGCACAGGCAACGTTTTTTTTCTTCTTTTTTTTATCCTACTTGCTCTGTATACTAGGGACAATTCTGTTGTCACAATGTCCAATTAACCAACCACTTGCATGTCTTTAACGGTGGGAGGAAGCCGGAGTGCCCGGAGAGAACCCACGGGAACAACGGGAGGACATGCAGCACAGGCAACGTGACCATGGTGGCAATAGACAGTGGACGTCAGTCATGAATCACCTGGGGCCTGTCAGATTTTTGTAGATGTTTTTAACATGATTAAGTGGTCATTGTGATATCCACACGCAGGCGCGCGCACACCGTTTTTTATTTTTTATTTAGGTTAGGTGATAGAATACTCAAGATCACCCATCATGTTTATCATGTTGACAAATCCATCATTTGCTCAGTAGCCACACTCACCAACATTAATGGAAATAAAGTTCAATTAAAACAAATAATTAGGCATATATATAAATATGATAAAATAATCAAAATGTTGTTTTTATATATTGAGATAGTAGGCTACAGGATTGGAAAAATACAAGGGTGGGCAATCCTGGTCCTCGAGGCCCACTGTCCAGAAGGCAGGGGTTGACTGGCCATCTAGCATACCGGGCATCGTCCCGGTGGGCCGTTGACCCAATGTGGGCTGGGGCCGCGGATCTGTTGGTACCGGGCCGCGGGCCGCCGAAGAAATAGATAATTAATAACAATATTTTATTTCGAAAAATTACCGGATGCTCTCGGTTAATTGCCCCCCCCCCCACCCCTGCCTGAAGGTTTTATATCTTTCCCTGCTCCACCACACCTGATTATAATTACCAGGCTTCCACATAACTTGATAACGACCTGTTCATTTGAATCAGGTGTGCTGGAGCCGCTACCGTGAATGAGACGTTTACCGATCATTTTAATGTAACCAAAGAATATTGGTGGGGACATAACAATGATTGCTGGATATTGGTGGCGACATGTCCCCTCCATCCATGCCAAAGCTACGCCCTTGTGTGACTCTACCTGTTACACTTGAAGGAAACCTTTTCCACAATTCTATCAGACATACACATCACAGACACACAACTAAGGACGCAGGATCTCAATTATTATTATGTTGATTTTTTACATGCAACAGACATTCTGTGACTTATTTTAATGAGTTGATGAGAGATATTGTCTGTCACATAATCAAACAAGGATTTGTAGGCTTACATGAATTCATCTTCCAGTTAATGCAGATGGTCAAAAATTCAGTATGTCACTTGACTTCTAGCTTGCACCAGTGGTATATCAAGAGGGCATATATGAGTTCCTGGTGCAAGGCACTTCACCCTACTTGCCTCGGGGAAATGGCCCTGTATGGGCTGTAAATCGCTCTGGATAAGAGTGTCTGCTAAATGACTACATGTAAACATATAAAGCACAATGGTAGGTACTTTTTTCAAACCCAATGAAAATTAGTTTGAACATAAATCACAGTCACAAAGCATAACAAATGTGCTTTTAAGCCTGTGCTTAAATCCTTTTAGTTGACAATAGTTGATATCACATTATCCCTGAACCATGTAGTACAGACTGCTACTCCACCAAACATAACCTCAGCCAACAATACTGTACTACACCATCGCCTGACAAGCAACAACACCTGCAACTGTAACACCATCTTCACGGTTTTGCTCCGAGTATTATTGGCAGAGGAACTGTATATCAGGTATCCTATAAAAATAGCCCCCTGACCCCCTCCCCGAAGCCAAGCTACAAAACAGAAGTGCTCTTCCATACTAGGGTAAGTCAAAGGGAATTGTTTGTAATATGTGTGTGTGTGTGTGTGTGTGTGTGTGTGTGTGTGTGTGTGTGTGTGAGGGGGGGGGGGGGGCGGGCACGCTTCATCCACATGAACACACAGTTGTTCACGTGACCGAATGATAGACATGAAAAAGTGAACCTCTCGCTAAGATAATAGTAAAAAAATATTTTATCTCTACTCCTCAGGTAAATCTGAGGCCCAGTCTGTTCTTATTCCACTAGAACTAGTATCATAAAGTGCCAAAGTAAATTCCTTGTCTGTGCAAACTTTCATAGCGAATAAAAACCCATTTTGATTCTGAAACTGAAAGGCAGTAGACCATTTGAGATGATTATATCCTGGAGTTCTATGATGTGATCTTAGCTGCAAAGAGATGATCATGTGGAATGTAAAAGTAACAAAGACTGTTGGTCTACTCTAGAGTTAATCATCGTTCCACTTTGATTGTTGGCCTACTGCATGATTGTCTTCATCTAAGGAGTGAGCCAATTAAAGAAGGACTTTGAGACAGCTGCATGTCTGTGTTATGATTGTTTATGGACCCCATAAGATAGCATGAAGGACTAACATGATTTAAAAAACTGAATACTTAGAAATCTTAACATGACTAAAATAAACTTTAAGTACAAAAGTACACAGTATGTAAATACAAAAATATAACCACCTGGAGCTCCTTGGATACTTGATGATGTGGCTCTCACACAATTGTAGGATTTGTAATTGCCTAAAATGTATTCTCAAATAGGGTTTTGTAATGCATCCATAGCTTGTCTGACGAGAATTGTGGCTCTTAACAAAGGCGCAACTTACAGTAAGGAAAGTGTACAAACACGATAAAACCAAACATACATTGCAAATAAAGCCACAAATGTTGCAGTGCACGTAAGACACGGACATCAGGTTAACACTTTCATCAGATGACTTTTCCTCCAGTTTGTCCCACAGTTCATGCAGCCACATACACACACATTGACATATCTGTGTCCCTGGCGCGGAATGTTGGCCTCTGCCAACACTCAGCCACTCTGAGGATTGCTGGCCCCTAACCCTTAAATATCAGACCACAGAGGAGTTCCCCATGAGTTTATTGTTGGTCCTTTAACTTTTCAAAACACTTCGTCCATCTGTCCACATCTGTCCATCCACTTCACTTATCTGGGGTTGGGTCCCGTTGGTAGCAAGTTAAACAGGGTGTTTCAGATGTCTTTCCCATCTGGATCTTGAGGGGTTACCCGGTTCAATGACATATATAATCCTTCGTATTCTCTACATCACAACAGTCTGGTACAACGCTGTACCAACCTGCCTGTTGTTATCAAGCTCCTTTCGCCTGTCACTCGAGAATAAGATCCCAAGATACTTAACCTCTTATGATCGGGATAGCAACTCATTTTCAACAAAACACTAAAATATTACTCCCTATCCAAACAACAATATGTCCCCCATACAGCAAGACTATCAAACCATCTGAATACAGATGAGACATATTCTTTGAATCCTGGGAAAGAACAGACATTCCGATCTGGAAAAGGGACATTCCAGGTCCCTCCAACTCCATCCAGCACCGGCCTGTCAGCCTTGACCCTGTAACCCCAACCCTGGACCCCTAACCTTTCACTCCTAACCTTCCATCTTTAATCATCCAACCCAGACCACCAACCATGTCCCCTGACTTTCTCTTTTGTTGCATGTCGTCACTCTACAGCAAAATAAAAGACAAATTTAGTAGATTACAACTGAAGGATATTCTTTTTTTGTTGCCTCGGAAGTCCTCTCATTGTTAAGTGTGGGAGTGTGTGGGCCATGCCAGGGCAGAGATACATGAGGGGACACTGCAGCATGCTTGTCAGGATCTGGCAGGCTAGGTAGCAGCAGCTACCCCAAGGCTAACAAATGCCATGCTAGCTGCTACTGTTACGCCAACAAGTTATAGCTCTATGTTTAGTTCTTCCCAAACCCCGTGACTTAGGCAGCAGCTGTCTTTTATGTGGCTTTAGAAATAGACCTATAGGCAGTGAGTCATTCACATGTTCTGCTGTTTGGTAAAATGATGAAGGGTTGGGAATCTTCTGATGAGTCCAGATAATATTCTGCTAGACCAACTAACCTGCAGTCTGTGGGTGGTCGTATCATAAACATGTGAGTTCTATTTCTGTGTCTACCAGTTTAGGGAGTTCCGGCTTGGGTGAGTTGAGTTGTTGATATGAGCTTTCTTAAAGCCCTTTGTGGCATGTTAAAATAGTGTACACAAATAACATGTAATTAGATATTATGACACGACCTTGCAGTATGATCTAGATCATTATGATTTCTCATCTTCCCTTTCAGAAGTATTATTTTAAATACTTTTAACTAAGTCCCAATGACACATACAGTGCATGGGGTCATGCCTCTCCAGAGATGAGATGTTTGTGTGAGTTAAAATGAGGAATGCAGCTGTTCTCTGGACTAACAAGGGCCACCTGAAGTACAGTGTTTAACTCTCGTCAGGATACAGGATACTTTACTTAGGTAAAGTACAGCGTTTACCTCTCGTCAATCAACAGCCATGTTAATATGTGCCAGGAATGAGTCCAGGGAACAAAGATGATTCAACTGTGACAACAGCAGTCAGGTCTCTGACATCATACATACACTGGTTGCTAGCTATAACGGCCTCCTGCTCCCCGTTCCATGTCATGCCCACTAGTTCATTTTGCTGTCTCTGTAAACCGCACCCGCACCCTCCTCCGCCCCCCGGCCCCGCCACCCCCCATCCTCCTAATGAGAGCGATGACAGGTGAAGCTGCTGACAACTGAACTGGGTTTCACACACGTACAGTACACATACACTGACAAACTCACACACACTGCTGAATACCATACATGCACACACACACACTGACAAACACACACTCATACTGTATGTGCACAGAGAGAAACATTATTGCTTGCCTGCACACACACACACACATACTTGGGATGACAGTCTCTGTGGGGGGTAAATGTGTGCAGTGGACTATTGTGGCGGTAAAACAGGAAGTCTAATCCAACGTATCCTATATACTCTACTATGCATGAAGAAATGCTTGGAGGCATTCAACCAATCGTGTCACATCAGTGATTTCTCCTAGAAAAGACTGTTGAACAGGGCCTGTGTGTCACTGGATTTGATCAGGTGATATCCATTAACTATGTCATGGTACTGGGAACCCACAGAGGTTCTCTAGCATGTGACTAGGGTGTCAGTGTGGCTGTGTGTGGGTATGTGTGTGCGCCCATGCTATCGGTTGTCAGACAGCCAGACTGGTATTGACAAGTGTTAGACACATGTCCTCTCCTTCCATAACATAGTCCTGCAAGAATGATGGTTGAAGGATAGAAGCAGCCTGATGTCTTCAGGTCACACAGCTAATCTAGACCACGGAAATCACAAGTGGCATAAACACAAACATCGTATTCATGTGGATTTGTATTGATAAACATGTGCTGCATGTTTAGGGCTACCCGAACTTTTGGTGTTTATTCTGCACAGATTTCTAGTAACTTTAAATCTTGAGAGGTTTTATGGAAATGTCACGCTGCCAATTGTGTAAAAATACACTTGAGGAGGTTCTTAAAATGGCAGGTCTATATTCCTAAAGCAGGTGTTTCAGTCTTGCATTCTTTTCATACATGGTACGTATATATCTTAGTGCTGTCAACAGATACATTGGACTGATTCTATGTTGGTCCTGCCAAGCATTCCAGCTTTTACTATGACAAGGTTTCCCTCTGGTGGTCAACACCTGACTCGTACACGTCATGCCTTCAATCTTCACTTTCTGCTTCTCAGTGCGAATTTTCAACAAAAGAAATGCACACTAAATATAGTCAGATCATTGTACCATCCTTCTAGATTGCTATTGATACATATCTCTTTATTGTAAAAAGTTACGATGATATGGATTTATGTTCAACATTAACATTTCAATCAGAATTCTGATAGTGTCAACAACTTTCAGATAATGATCCTAGTGCCAGACTCCTGCCAGCCTGGATACAGTTATACTGCCTTCCTGTGTAACATTCCCTGTGGGCTGCCAAGCTCCCAGTTAGAACTTCAGTCAGGAGAGGGCGCCAGAGAACTAACACATTTCCAGCAGGGCCACATAACATTCGAATACAAAAAAGGATCAGAACAGATAAGATAGGATTCATAAAATCGTTAGGATGAAAAAGCAAATAACACATAAGTTACAAGTTCAACATCAATCAAATGAAAGGCAACAAGGTGTGTTTCAGTTTAGTACCAGTTACATTGTAAACTAAGCACCGTGCAGGTGCCACTGATAATCCTGCCTGGCAGCTGTGAGCTGAACTGGTCTTTGGAGTCTTCATGATTCTAAAGGCACTTGTCGTTCCGGAAGTTAGGTTCTCATTTGGCATGATGGACAGATGTGGAGTGAAGAGCATTCATAGAGGAGCAGTCCTCTCCCTCAGCAGCCTTTCTCCTTTCCTGAGGTCCTGGAGGGAGAGACAGAAGGAGAGACAGAGGCATAAGGAAGAGAGAGGGGGAACAGGACAATAACAGTTAAATATGAAAAATATCAGAATGGTTGCTCATTAAGGTAGAAGGTTAATTCATTTAAGGGATTTGATTAGTAGATTAAACACATCATTTTTAAACTATTACTGTGTTCTATGAAAGATTTTTGGTCACAATTGAAGTGGTCAGCAGATCTAGTTGCACTTGTCTTTCATCCAACTCACTTCCTCTTTTTATCTCCCAGTGTTGCATGCAGAATGGCAGGATCTCAGGTTGTACAGGTTCAACAGGTAGTAATTCTGGCATATTACAAATAATCTTAAGAGTCAGCCAATCCTTCCAACAGGGTGTGTTCACAATGTACAATAATATGCCTGGCTGGACAGCAACAATGTGGACAAGCATGTTTTCACCTGTAAAATTATGACTGAAGACTAGACTAGAGAAGAGTGGGAAAAACTATTTGGGTATTAGGGTTAATTTATCTATAAGGTATTTTGCAACATAACCATGTAAAGTAAGACAACATTGGAAGCAGGGTTTAAACCATATCCCGTTTTATAAAAGTTTGACTCAGTACAAACAGACTGGCATTCGTACAAATGAAGTGCAAAACTATATTAAGTCAAAGTAAAAATGTGAACTATTGCCTTCCTTTGTCTTCATTAAATGTTTCCAACATTTCATTTTCTCACCCACCCAGATATGTTGAAGAGATTCAAAACATGGAGGCGGATCTAAGACAAGTTGAAGGCTAGCTGGGCTGTGTATTTGCACATGCTTACACGGTCTGTGAGGAAATCTCATGTATGGCAGGCAATACTTTCCAGTAGGCCACTATCTGTAGATGTTTCAACTGTAAAACTAGTCTAGCAACTGTAATTCTGTTGATATGGATGTATTGAGAGTTGGGGAGTAATTAACAACGTATTTTGATAGTTGTGGAGAGTCTATATATTATCTGTATGTGAACTAATGTTATGTTCATGTGCAGCTCTGCGTTTCCTGTAAGGAACATAAGCAGCTTAACTTCCATTCATACCCCACCTCCTCACCATCACGTAAACACAAATACATTAACATAAATCCTTTCCCCAGTTTTTTAGGGGGCAAATACAAAATTACTACCTTCCGTGTTACATTGGGGTATCATCTTGAATATAAAGAAACAACCTTCAATAGAAGTGGCAATAAAGCCACACCGTAACAACAAACAAAAATAATAACCAAATTAACCCCCACCCCACACAACTGGGCCAAGTTTCAAAACTCATTCTTCCCTGTTTCCCCTGGTGTGACATGACTGGCTAGAGGCCCCTGCAGAAGAACCCTTGGTCATCACGCATATTAGATTAGAGATGATCATTGCAAGGAAGGGAGGGACAGAGTTTTCAAACCAGGCCCAGAACACAGAAAAGACACCGAGAAATAGAAACATGTTAGACTAAAAAAAGAACATAATAAACATTCAATCTCAGAAAAAAAAGAAAAAATATTGTCCAACATAGGACAGTTTTGGTGTATAAATATCTGCCTGTGTCCCATTACCACCAGAATTATCTCCAACAACCAAAATAATGTGAAAGAGAATCATAATAATTCAACATTATATATGTCAATTTGGACTATTAAATTCAACCTATGATATGTACAGATGACAGAAAAGGCACAGCATGACCATTGGTTGTCTCAGGCAGACCCCAGGTAGCCACACCCACTCTGACATTCACTGGGCTGAATATCCGACGCCTGTCTTCACTCACTTCTTCTGTCCTCCATTCCTCTCCGATGCATTTTGAGAAGGGGGGCAAGGAAAGAGGACACACACATGTGACAGATGCCAGCAGGCCAGACAAGAGGTCCCAGACTACGGAGGCATGTGAGATTCAGCTGTGTGTCATTAGGGCGAGGCCTGCTGCACTGGGTCCACAACAGGTCAGGTGACCTGAGGAGGCCACATTTGAGCACACAACCACATACAAATGCATGTCCAGACACACACAACCACACACAGCCAGTAACAGAGTCGCCCATCCTTTACAGACATTGATAAAGTGTCCATGCCAGCTGGAAGGTTTGATATCCTACGTCGACTAGATGTGAATAGTACAAGGTATTTCTAGGACTCTTTATATAAAGAGAAATGGATGAGTTAACCCATGGAGCTGGGGTTTTTCTAAATACCTGATAATTTCAAGAGACAACATTCAAGTTGCATTGCAACTGTATCTTATAATCCTCCTATATGGGTATCCCACACACAAGTCATCAGGATGTGTGGCAAGGCTTTTTCTGATACTAATAAAAAACAATCAACCATTTTAAGGCAAGGAGGGGTGGGTAGTGCTGAAGACATATGACTGAAATAAGTTAGACAAACTGATGGAGAGAGAGAGATAGAGAGCAAGAGAGAAAGAAAGACAGGGAGAAAAAGAGAGAGTGAAAGAGTGATATGAATAGCGTACCGTCCTCCTCATGGCCTGGTTCAATGATACTTCCCCCTCTTGTGCTTTCAGAGCTGATAACCAGGTAAGGCCACTGAGAGGACAAGCCCAACCCTCCCAAAAACCACAGAGGAAAGGGGACAGGACCACATGACCCCCCCCCCCCTCCACACACACACACACACAAAGACAAGCAACTGAAAAATAGAAGAGGGTGAGTTCCCAGATCCCATATGAAGCAGCAGAGAGACAGAAGGGGAAGAGGGGGAGTCATTAGTTTTTAAGTCCAGCAAAAGAGTGGACAAAGACAGAAAGAGAGAGCCAGAGAAAGCTGCAGATAGTTTGGTTCATTTCACCAGCACTGACTTTGGGAGGAAAGCATCCAGCTCCGAGTCCCCAGCACCATCGCCCAGCTTGCCCCGTGGTGGGCTGGAGGAAGAACAGGGGGGAGCGGCGGTGGAAGGGATGGGGCCTGCAGACTTGGGCAGACTGTACATATAGACGGCTCCTATCACTAGCCCCGCCCCCACGGTGAACAGGAGGTCCACGTGGAATCCGAAGAGGTAGACGGAGGTCACCGTGGAGACGATGATGGAGAAGGATGTGGCGAAGCCTTTCAGGATGTTGTCAGCGTACTTTACCACCACGGCCACCAGGAGGCCTCCGAACGCCTGGTTGAAGATGACGCCCCATACCATGGGGGTGTACCCGTGCAGGAAGCCGCGCTCTGTGGCAGCCATGGCCTCCCCATCGTTCCACCAGAGCCCCAGCAGCCCCATCAGGGTGCCGAAAATGCCCAGCTGGACGTTGCGGATCCAGACGGATGCTGAGCTTCCTTTCAGGATCTTCTCAAAGTAGACCCCCGCGAAGCCAGACGACAAGCAGGACACCACCACCGCCACCAGGCCTTTGGCGTAGTTCTGGCTGGCTCCTCCCTTCACGCTGCTCTCCTTAACCTTACCCTCCTGCTCCACCTGTCACCATAACATTAAACATAGTAAACCTGATACCAACACTAGCTCCTATCAACAAACAGCTACAGCAAGCTGGATCGCCTTTATCTTTCTGAACATAGATCAGGCATTATCCTTCAATTCGCTTCGTTTCTTTGACCCTTCCATCCCCACAGAGGCAGCTGTACCTGTACAATGGCGACCCCAGCGAACAGCAGCAGCAGAGAGATCCACTGGACCCTGGACAGGCTCTTCCTCAGCATTAACACGGAGAACAGAGCTGTGGTCAGGATCTTCAGCTGGTACGTCACCTAAAACACACAATCACATGCAAAACATTGAGTTTATGTTTTGGCAATTGTACACATGGGTAAAGTCATGAACGCAGAAACACAAACACACACAGACACAGAAACACACACACACCTGGAAGGTGGCTGCTGGAAGGTTGGATATGGCCACATACTGCAGGTTGTTCTGCAGAGTGTAGATTAGCGAGGGTACGGCCAGCTTGAGGGTGTCTTTGTACTGCACCACGATGGAGTCAAACAGGGAGTGGACAAAGTCCCTGATGTTCACTAGCAGGAGGAGGAGAGGAACACAGCTCAGTCCAGAGGACATGGCTGACAAACTGAAACAACCTCAGACCATTTTTACCTTTGGTGGTGGTTCAGAATAGCCAGAAAAGTCAGATGTAGTATGTCTTCATGGGTTATTTTTGAATGTTATTTTGTATTTAAGATTTACTATGTAAAAAAATATCCTTAATATTTTCTAACAAAGCACATAACATGATGGTAAGACACGGGTTAGAGTCAAGTAAGGCCATTGGCTGGGCATATTTACATCCAGATGATTTGCTATATTATTTTCTGCTACATAATACACCTGTTGTTCCACTACTGTGCGTTCCCCCACTGTTGTGTGTTTTTGTAGCGGAAAAAAAACATTTGCCTTTCCACAGATTATGTCAGGAAAAAGTGTATAAAACATTTAACATCCAAGGAGACCATCAGATTAAAACAAACTTGCACACAAAACAGCCTAAAGTGGTTTATCAGACTGACCTCTCTTCTGGACCAGGATGATAAGCAGGCAGGTGAGCACCTTAAGAACCTCCGCCATCACCACGGCAGAGGTGGTGAAGAAGCGGTCACCTGGCAGCGTGCGGACATAGCGGATGCTGAGGATGAGCGAAGCATTCTGGACAACCAGGATGGCCAGGCTGGCGTACTTTAACTTCCTGTTCGCTACAAGAATCACACGAAGCAAATAGTCAAATAGATGACTCGCTGTGATCTCAACGGATGTGGATAAACGTTTGGCCACAGGAAACAATCACGTTTAAATCAAATATTATTTGGGTATTCTGCATTTTTAAATAAATTGTGGATGTCTATAGTTGGTCAGATGGGGTGGTCAGATGGCTCAGCGGGTTAAGGCGGTGGCATCATGATCAGAAGGTTGTGAGATCGAACACCGGCTGTGGCTATGTGACATTGTGTTCTTGGGCAAGACATTTCACCCTACTTGCCTACAGGGCGAATGTCCCTGTACTTACTGTAAGTCGCTTTGGATAAAAGCGTCTGCTAAATGAATAAATGTAAATGTAATGAAGACTGTTGGGCAATCTTCAAACCACAAAGGGTGGTTTGAACAAGTGTTTGTGTCCGGTAGCCACAATGATGCAGTTCATTCATGAACATTTTCAGTGTTGACATAAAGCATAAGGACGTCTTTCATCCGTGTATTTTACTGGATTAGTTCTTAGCCCCACCTTCACCTGGGTGTGACTGAGAAGACGACTGAGCACAAACACCTCCACGTCACCAAGTGTGTTAGCGTTTTAAATGGTTATCCTAGCTGAAGAACTCGGAAAATTCCTAATAAACATATTATAAATACTTACCATGAGTTGTTGAAGCTGTGTGACAGTTGTCGTTTACCAATAGTAAACCCCTGCATTTGCATGCGCCAAATTAGGCGGTGAAATAGTTGTAAATGCTATAGCCAGCTAACTAGTATTTGTGTATTCTTAGTCACATTTAAACAACACATTTTCAATGTCGTTGCATTTATAACGTCTAAATCTAGAAAACTTTACCTTCACTTTGACGACGGAGACTCTTATCTGCTGTGTCTTGGCTATCGTTGACCCGGGTCATGTTAGCGAGTGTTTGGGCGTCCAAGTTGTCAGTATCTCTACCTGCCTGGAGCGACTAGATCAGCCTGTCTAGCTGCCTACCTGTCTAACTGCTTACCTGTCTAACTACCTACCTGTCTAACTGCCTTCCTGTGTAGCTGCCTACCTGTCTAGCTGCCTACCTGTCTAACTACCTACCAAGCGACTAGATCAGCCCGTCTAGCTGCCTACCTGTCTAGCTGCCTACCTGTCTAACTACCTACCAAGCGACTAGATCAGCCCGTCTAGCTGCCTACCTGTCTAGCTTCCTACCTGTCTAGCTTCCTACCTGTCTAGCTTCCTACCGGTCAAGCTTCCTACCTGTCTAGCTGCCTACCTGTCTAGCTGCCTACCTGTCTAACTGCCTGCCTGGCTAGCTAGCTTTTTCCTCAAACGTCAGCTAGCTTCCCAGCTGTCATCTGTCTCGACTCCCTCTTCCACTTGAATGAGTTCGATGCTCGATCAGCCCACTAACTGAGCCATTCTGCGCTTCCAGAGCAGAGAGGACTGAGCTCTTCTGGGTGCTTCCAGGTGGTTTCTTCTCCCAGGCTTGACTGGCAGGCTAGTTTAATAGCTAGACTACCATAATGTCTATGTAGACTACCCTTACAATCGTTTCCTTGTTTTTTCTTCTTCTTCTTTTAATTAGATTGGCAGATTCCAACCTACTTAAGAAGGCTTTACCGCCACCTACTGTACTGGAGGGGTGAACAGTCTCCACCATTCCCATTGAAAAAGGGAAACGAGTAGAACTAACAAGGAATTAACTACCACCTCTTCAGTGGTTTTGAAGATTAAAATTCCCCTGTTTGATTTCAGTAACCCTATTCCAGGCGACGGGTCTGCCTCTCAGCAAACACGCAGATTTTTGCAAATGGTATTGCAACATAAAATCCCCATGGGGCCCAGAAATAATTTTTCCCATAGACCGTAATAGTAAAAGAGAAGCCTGTAAAAAGGTTCTCAGGACACCTCCAGCTGTAACCACTATTAATTGCTAATTTTTTTATTCCATATTTTGATGTCATGGACTTTTAAACCGTCAAAAAGTTTTCTAAAGTCACATCCTCTTCTGGTCTTACCTCCGTGAACTCTACTGTCACCTGCTGGTGAGGGTCTGAAAATACGTGTTTTTAAACGTGTTTAGTTAGAATCTAAAATAATAGGAATATTTATAGTATATTATTTATATTTATTTATTTTATGTGTTTATTTATTTAAATTGTTTATTCATTTATTTATAATTTATAGTATATAATATACTACTAATAAAACGTAATGTAAAAAAAGACCGTGCAGATGACCTGATCTGTACTGTCTTTTTTTACATGACGTTTTATGGAAATGTTTGTAATTATTTAAATGGCGATTGGAACTCGTTAAAAACCCTTGAGATTCCGACCCTTTAACACGTTGACAGGCAGGAGATATAGTTATTTTTTTCTTCAGATGGCTGCATGTCTAACAGGCCAAACCATTGAGATAATGGGGGTTATTAGATTAGATTAGATTAGATTAGATATATATATATATATATTATATATTGTAATGTAAGTTTATCCACTTGACACACAACTATTCAGACTACGCATATCATGGAATGGGTAAATAACTTTAATTGCCTTCCTAGCGAATTTAACTGGATGGTAACTTTCTTCATAACCACATGCAAATAAACTGCAATGGTTAATATCAAAATACTTGATACGTTTACTGTTATGTGAAAGTCAATTTAGAAGTGATATTGATCTACAAGGGGTTCTATAATTGAATATTGACTTTGACTTTCACAGTTCTACACAGTATGTTTCCGTGGTGTGACACAACAGTACATAATTTCCATCATTTCAAAGAAGACGGCTGAACATGACAGGAGCGACCATTCGTGTAAACTAAAACAGTTAACTTCGACGCGGTGTTAATCTTAAAAGGGCTATTCAATGGCTGGAAGGCCCTTGATCCCGGCTCCCCTTACGGGAAAGGACTTCCACGATTCACACCTTCCCTTTATAGGCTTCGGACCAACACTCACAACAACCTTCCAGGATGCTTTCCCATCCTATCCCACGCTTCCCAAGAGACGTGGGAAACTGCTTGCCCCCCAAGGCCAGGTTGAACACAAGGACCTGGCACGGATCAGGGAGTTTGCAACTGAGACAGTTATTGCCTTTCCACACCACCACCAGAAAACTCTCAGTGCCCCTACCCCTACGTGGAATAACAACAAGTGGCTCAAGACCAACTGGAAGATGTACTCTGACAACCAGCCACTGAGTTACCTGACCACCCATGCAGATAACTTAAAGCCCCAGGTATCAACCTACAAGAGAAGTACTCCGCCAGTCGTGGACACGGCTAGAGTCCTGACCCAACTCAAGGAGAAGCTTCGGAAACCACTAATGAAGCCACCTTTCCCCCACACAATGTTTCAGCCATTGTCAAGGCCCCAGTTAAACATCTAGGTCAGTAACGTTGTTTTACCTTGAAACAAATTATGGGAATGTAGTTTATGATTGATTGTTCTGATGCCTGTGTGAATGCAGGGGTCTCACATTTGCTAAGTAGGAGAAATTCACAGTATAATGTCCTTCCATGAAAATGTTCAACAGTTACAATCCCCAATGTAGAACAGTAGCTCTGATCTTAATGTTTAACCTCAAATATGAATCCTCCAGGTGGGGTGGGGGGGGGCTTTTCTGTGAATTTAGGTTATCTATCGTGTATGCGAAAACAACTGTTACAAATAAAACAAAAATACTCAAAATGTCACAATCCTTGTAATCTAGGTGGGGAGCCCACCATCAAAGGTGATCTGGGGAGATGTTATTTTAACACCCATCACAATGAGGAATTCATAGAAAGGCAGTGTAATCCACCCCCATGTTTAAAGGTACATGCAAACAAATGTAAAATGTATATTTAGAGCAATAATTTTGACAATTCAGCATAGTGGCTTTCTTCAGTGAGACCATGTCAGAACTAATATAAGATGACGATGGCATGTTAGGATGCTTTACTGAAGAAGTCTGCCTTCTCCTTTGCAGCCTCTTTCTACCTTGGTTGCCATGGGAGATCCCAAAAATATATTACTGAGAGAAACGACAAACCAGGAGTCCTTCAAACACCCTGGCGTCCCTAGGTTTGTCTCTTCTGTTCCTTTAACTGTGGCGTCCCTAGGTTTGTCTCTTCTGATCCTTTAACTGTGGCGTCCCTAGGTTTGTCTTTTCTGTTCCTTTAACTGGCTGAGTGGTTAGGGCGTCTGGCTGGTGATCAGAAGATTGCCAATTAGATTCCCTGCTGAGGCAACATGACGTTGTGTCCTTGGGCAAGGCACTTCACCCTACTTGCCTCAGGGGAAATGTCCCTGTACTTGCTTTAAATCGCTCTGGATAAGAGCATCTGCTAAATGACTAAATCTAAATGTTTAAATGCCAGGATACATGAGACATGCAACCATATTATATGGCCATCTTTATATGTCACATTAGCATATTTGACCTATGTTGACCCCAACCCTGCTGTTGATGTTCATTTTAGCCCAGTGACCATACCAAAACATCCAAAACCAAAACAATCTTGGCGATGACTCAGACAACACATGGAAATCTACAATGTCTGCCTCATTTCAAAGTCATAAGCCAGGTATTCAAACTCAATGAAGCATGACATAATAATAATGACCTGTTCCTGACAAGTTAGAAATTATTAATACATTGAATCAATCAAATAATACAGCACACTGTTTATTGTTTATTTACAGAACTATGTTGAGAGGTAAAAAAAATAGCTTAACAATCTTGAACCTAGCCAGTAGAAGCAGCTGAGCTCACAGATAAAATAATGCTGTATTGGACTCAAACCCAGTGTATGCCGATTGCCTGCCTGGCTAACCCTCCATTTGGCCTGTTTCTCAGACCCTGTTTGCTTGATGAAGGCGGACAATAGCCAGAACGGTTTTTCAAAAGGAAAAATTGATGTGGGACGGAATCGTGAGTGGATGACGGCCACCACTAACAACTTGTTCTTTACCGAGGTGAAATGGAGTTCTGCGTATTTACCAGTTATCTGAACTCTTTGATATCAGTAGTTTTCTGGTCTAATAGAAACATGTTCCTAGTAATAATGTTTGTATCCGTTATTTAATATGTCTGTCAGGTAAATCATTGACTATCCTACAAAAAAATGACCTAGTTTGAACCAGTTTCAAGCAATAACAGAAAATGTATGTTGTAATTTTTCAGGGCAGTCTTCACTAACTGAGCAGGTTGTAAGGTTTTACAAACCTTTTAAGTTTCACTTTTAATTGAAAAACCCCACAGCACAACTTTAGAGAACAAACACCCCATGTTATTGGGGCCAACCTGAGCAACAAAAGTAGCGTAGAATTTGGAAGACCCAGTCTTGGAGGCCAGTTCTACAGCACAACAATCCAGGATCACTATCCCAGAAGGGGTATGGACAGGGTCAAACCGACTACATACACTTCTGGACAAGTGTTAGGTGGTCATGGTGAGATGCCCTGCTTTGTTATGCCATCTTCATGAATCCAAGATTTGCATTGGTTCAGTTGTAGTATAATATTTCCTTGCCCATTATGTTCCCCAGAGTCTGGGGCATTCTTGACAACCGCACACAGCGACTTCCTCCCACAAAAATGCAGGAGACAGGAGCTTGACCCAGGACGACTTCAGGAGGTATGTAGCCTAACACACAACCTACAAAAAATATGCAAAACTACAAGCTATTTTACTTTATTAATTTAGAGTTTCTCTATAAACTGTCTGTTCTCTCTTTCTGTCTCTCAGATTAAAGGGAGCCATATCAGTGCACCTGACAAAAAACAGCACTTTGGCACAACCCATAACGAGGCATTTGGGCTCAAACCTCTCTCCAGAAGACTGGTGAACAACCCTCCAAGACGCAGTGGATGATTTTTCAAAACTGTCTTAGTGACATGTTTTTATTTGGTTTACTTTGATTTCAATTGGGATTTGATTTGGATTTATCCTCATGAAAAAAGGCTGAAATAAAAAATGACATCAACCTCTAATCCATTCAGTTTTTTGTTTGATTTATATGGTTACTTTAGAGCATTTAAAAATCTGTTGGATTGTACTCTCTACATGGCTTGGTATGAAGCTCTTTATTTATCATTAATTATTACTACATACTGAACCCATGTGAACTGACTTAATTCTGTGCTTCATAAGAAAATAAATGTTATGTTATTAGGTGATTTGAAAACAAACCAGTGCTTCCACATGCTTTCTGCATGCACATTTCTCAAATGTTGTTTGTAGAGTCTACATTTTTGGCTTTTTCCATACACAAATATTTTGTGTTTGCAGTATAAACTGTAGGGAAATTGGGTCTGTTTAGTCATTACAAGTTTAGATTTAGGATTTTGACTTCTGTGTGGTTAATAATAAGTTGTGCAAAAAAGATAGTCGCGAAATAACAACCTAACCTTGAACTTGAGTGGCAAACTTGTTTTGCTGTGGAAATCGGGAGCTAGAAAGTAGACACAAATAAACCCCATGAGTTCAACAAACCTGGATGATCCAACATTCTGTGATTAAGAAGTGAAACACACCCCTGTCCAAGTTGATGAATCGGTTAGTTTAACCACTAGCCTAATTACATTTACATGAGCATTTATGTACACAAATATGGATTACGCTCACCCTTTGAAAAATTATCAATTTGACTACACAGGTCCTCGACATCATTGTAGGGGGTGGCGAGCCTTGGATGGAGGAGGATAATCTGCCAGTTCCTCCTGAGGCTGATCCAGAAAGCATATTTACTGTATATTTAATCTCAGCTCTGTTCCTGAGGAAGTAGTTGCCACAGGATCTCAGAGGAAAGGCTTGAAGCGCCCTTCATCAAACAAAGATGGTGATTACAAGGCACTTCTGCAAAAAGAGACTGAAAGGGCAGGAGCACAGCTTCGTCTGGCAGAGAAACAACTGACTCTGACCAAACTGCAGCAAACCAAGGCCAGACTTGAGATCCGCCTCCTAAAGGCTAAGCTCAGACAAGCTGGTCTCTCCACATCAGATGAGGAAGTCTGAAATTATTGTGGAGTATTTGACATTAAGTCTTTTTTCTTTTTTTCATACATCTATACTTGATACTTGTTATAAATATCCGCAATGTACAGTGTTTGTGTTGTAGGTCTCAGATGAGCGACTGCTGGAAGAGGATGGGGTGGGGTTTTTCTTGTTTTTAGTAAATGTGTGTGTTTTCATTTGAAATAAAAATAAATTTATATTGACCCCACACTGGCTATTCTACTTGTTGCTCTTTATGTATCCATAGTTCTACATTGTGATTTCCTATCCTGTTTGAGCACTGGTTATCCAGCACTGGTTATCCAGAGTTGGTGATCCTGTAAAGTTCATATCTGGATCAGATTGATCCAATCCGATGTTGCTTTAAAAAACTGGCTCCAAAAGTACACTGGTTTACGTGATCATGGATCGCAAAAAAATAAATCCGGATCAATTTTATCCGGATTAAACCTTTTGAAAAACCGGGCACTGGAGATCGTGACGAGGTTCTCCAGTATGCATGTCGTGTGCATGCCACAGAGAGGCAGTGGAGAACCCTCTGGTTCCTCCAGGGAAACAAAGGAGTAAACAACTTTCACACAAAAGATCATCATCGGCCTCCCATCATTCCATTCCCCATAAGCGGAAGTAAACCAGGAAGTCAAAAAACGTTTTCGGCGTATGCGCCAGGTGAGCAACTTCATTGAAATCAACGGCCGCCATTTATCTATACCGCATCCAGTTTATATTATAGGTCCATGCCCTATTCCCATCAACACAGCAGAGATGAGCGCCATCTACAGTTATAAAAGACAATAGCCCACAAAATGAATCAATTGCAGACTGGTGATATTTTCATTCTTGAAAAGACTTTCATTTCAATAACTTCATATCTGAATGCACATCAGTGATGTGACTATTCTGGGGTAACCAGAACCGTATTTCAACATAATAAAACCCTCACTTCATTAAGTGTTGAACTAAAAAGTGTGCAGAAAAGCGGTACTTGTTATCATGAGAATTAATGTAACTAATGAATGCAAACAGTGTAATAAACATGTAATACATGCTTCATGTAATATAAATAATTTTTAATCTGTGACACTGAACAACAATAATACACATTTATTTACATACTAATTACATAACTGTACAACCACAGTGTTCTCCAGGACTACAATGCGGCATCATTCTGTATTTCTATGTCATCACAAGATTTGAATGTTAGGTTAAGTATGAGCAGGTTAAGTAGAGTGTTGAGTCCTGGCCGTTTGGACATTGTGTGGCTCCAGAGTTTAGTCTCAGTGTTTAAATGGAGGCCATATGTAACATGCCTCATTCTAACTTATTCTCCTCAGAGGTCAATCCAAGACCAAAACATACAACAAGCACATGCTAAACCATGATGTACAATGTACCATCATAACTGACAAAAAACAAGCTGTCAACAGCATGCAGACTTTAAGAACAAATTATAATATAACATTCCAGACAGCAGTGTTGGACAGGTGGACAGACCAGAGACAAGGTCTTAGTCCATGTTGGATGGAATGCTGCTCAGGGCTTCAGTCCATAGGTAGCAGGATAGGTGCATAGTGCTGTGGATGCTTCCTTTAAGAATTGTAACAATGTGGTCCATATGTTACCCTGGTCCAGTGAGGCGTACCAGTAAAACATAAGGTAGTCCTTTGTTCCTCTAAAACAAGGAAGGTGGGTATATGTATTTAACCTGTAAAACCAGGCCACTCTTTTGAGAAAGAGGGTGATCTTCACTTGATCACAATGGGAGTTTCTGTCTCAAACAAACCAGGGGGATGTCAGAAACTTCAACAACTTTCAGTATTACTGCTACTGTAAATTGATTTCTCAATTGAAATCCAATAAAATTACAACTATACTGTACTAAATACCCATAAGTTAACAAAAAGTATACACATATTCTTGTGATTGTGATAATTTGGAAATGTTAACTTAAATTATTATTGTTATTTTTTATACAAACTTGTTCTTAAAAAAATCTAGCCATGGAATATAGTGCTACTTTTTCACACTTGTTTGCAAAACCTGTAAAATAAATTAAAACCGAAAGAAAGAAAAAAAAGCTCAACTGAACAATAAATAACAAGGTTTCAGGTAGGGCTGGATACACAGAACACAGTGCATTGGTTGGTCACTTGGACCAGACCAGCAGGAACTACAGACAACAGTGAAGTTTCCCAGAGCCTCCTATGCTCAAAAGTCAGATGCTGGATTGACTGGGTAACGAGCTGCTTTCCCCCGTCAGGTCTCCAGCCTCACCCCCTTCCTCTGCATCCTCGCCCTGCTCCATCCAAGAGTGATGGAGGATCTGCTCCAGACTGGGCCGGTCCTCAGGCTGGTAGGATAGGCACCAGCGAATCAAAGACTGGCATTCTGAAATACACCAAGGGGGAGACTGTCAATTGTGGAAAACTAATTTGAGAATAAAGCAGAATAAAGTTGTATTTGATTAATTAATGGATACTGAGGCTTTGGAATCCGACCAACAGAATTTGTTGTACACACCTTTGGAGATGCGCTTTGTGAAGCTTGGCATGGCTTGCGTGATGTCACAGTCCCTCTCGAAGGGGATGTCCCCACACACCATGTCGAAGAGCAGCACGCCCAGAGACCAGACAGTCAGGGGACGTGCGTGGTACTGCTGCTCCAGGATCCATTCTGGAGGACTGTATACACGCGTGCCTGAAGGAAACCAGGGATAACAGGTTATTACATGATGCTAAACGCATAGTAGGATATTACACCCCAGGTAAAGGGTTCGACTGGATAGTCTATATCATAGTTTAGATTTACACCACCAGGTGGCAAATATTATATACACAGTTTAACAAACTGAGGTTGTCCTCTCACCTTCAAACTCTGTGTAAGCTGTATCCTTGAGTAAAGCCCCAGAACCAAAGTCGATGATTTTAACATCTCCTGTCCGTGTGTCCACTAGTATGTTCTCATCTTTGATGTCTCTATGGACAATCCCTCGAGCCTCGCAGAACTTCAAGGCCTCCACGATCTGACGCAGGAACCTGGCAAAAGCAACAATAATATCCTGTTAGACTTCAGATACAACCATACTAACACATTCAAACTGAGTTTCAAATATAATCCATGATAAGTCAAAGCTAGTGATCTAAAGACTTATTAAACATAAAGGATCTTTAAACACCAGTTCAACCAGGTCTGTACACACCTCTGAGCAAGCTGCTCGTCCAAGCTTCCCCTCTCTGTGATGAAGTCGAACAGGTCCTGGCAGGGCTGTGGCCTCTCAAACACCATGAGGAAACCCCGTCCTGGAACCTCAAACCAGTCCAGCATCCGGATAATTCCCCTGTGCCCCGGACTCCCAGGACCCCCACCCAGATGCATCAATAGTGCAATCTCCATGGGAACCACAGTGGCTTCACCAGGCTGAAAATAGGATAGAAGGGAAGGATAGAAAAAAGGGCACATTAGTATCTCTGACATTTTATAAGACAATTGTGTATATTATACGCATGTAAAAAAATCTAAATATATAACTATAAATAATACAACCACAAAAATATTTCACCCACAGACGGGGGAAATACCACAGAAAAATGTAAATTCTGTTTGGTTACCAAGGAAAAACCCTACGCGTCATTTCCTATTCAGTCTGCTATGTCAAGCGATATGAATAACCGCGCCAGTGGAAATAACCTGATGTGACTCAATCTATCACCAACAGAGGGCGTAAGGGACTATAGATCACATTCTAATATCAAATTGTAATATTTCAAAAGCATCAAACTAGATTGGAATCACAACATGGTACAAAAACGTCAATGCGCTTTTACACTTACCAATCGTGCCCACTGTTGAACTCTTTCACTTGACACTTGTTTTATGGCCACCTGAAAACAAATAACAAGAAAATGCATTAGCCTCATGAAATAGTTTATTGACTATTCGTACTCTTAGGAAATAATTCCAAATATTTGACTCTTTTGTTTCTTCCTTGTTTAACTGATGTTGTGAATCAGCCTACCTGCAGGCCATCAGAAAGTCGTTGTCCAGCAAAGACCGACCCAAATCCACCGCTTCCAAGAAGTGCCCCGAACTTGTATTGCTTCTCAAAATCCTCTTTTCCTACATTTTTGGATGTAAAAATATGAATGAATAAATACTGTGTGCAAATCATAGTAAAAACGGTGACATATTGAAATTGATTGGTTGAAATAATTTCACATGATAACGACAAGCATAGCTTCCCAGGGTAGATAGACTCTAGTCACTAGAGCTAGAGTATCTGTTTTGTTGTGGTAACAGATACAAGTTGCCCCTGGTGAATTCCAATGCTGTGACCCAACCATGATGTATTTATTATACAAACTACCACTTTAATTCGAAGCTCATTGATCAAAATAATAACGAAGTTAAGGTTGAGGCTAGTAAATATAGCCTTGTCTACTCAGTCTGTCCTCTTACCGCTTTTTCCTCTGGCATCTTGATCCAAATGCAGATCAACAACAATGCGTTTGTCCAACATCTTTCAAATTGGTGGAATGAAATAGGACAATATTGTAGGTTTATTCCAGTGAGTTTAGATTAATGATATATCCATCCGTTCACGATAGAACTTCCGTAGTAAATTGTTCTCTCAAGTTTCAAAATATCCGATAAGCACGTTTCCAACGTTCAACCTGAACGACTATGATCAACTCTCAAACCTCCGCGAACTTTGTTGCGGATTTGTAGTAGCAGCCTTGGACACGCCCACACGCATCTCTCATCCAATAGGCGTGAGGAACAAGACGATATTTTGAATAAATGTCCAATCAAATGTTTAGCGCGGTTTGATCTTTTTACTATTAATGAGCTGCTGTTTACTTTTCTCTGAATTTCACCACTTCGCCAGGGTTCCAGTAAAGGAAGGCGGTTCTGAAGAGAAAAGGTATCCGTGGTCATAACATAGTTCTGCTTTTAGTAACCTACAAAATCGCACATTACAGCAAGAAAAGGGAAATTTGTTCATGACATATTTCGATTGTGATTTCACATTTTCCATACCGCTCAAAATACTTACATACAATATATACTTATATTTAAATACTTATTTATAAATATAGAAATAATATACTTATTTCCCTGTAATTCTGGTCAAACATTTTAAAAGCGCGGGGATTTTTACAATTCATTATGAACTGTAAGATTGTGTATAAAGTGGTACTAACCGTTTTGACACCCTAATCCGTATGGATTATAGCCTATATTTGAACCAAATTATGACAAAGGGAAGACAGTATGGTTTATTCTGGGCGGGTTCAACGCTGAACTCCCTCGACTGATCAGTATTTTAAAATGCTAAAGCAAAAGCAAGGGTAAAACAAAGTAACGTCCTCAAATTCGCAGGTTGATTTCAATAACAGTAACATTTGCCATGGCTCTGACTGGTCAGGTTTGACACCAGTTTCATCAATCTAATAAAACAAGGTAGTAAATCACGGACAAGTCATATATTTCAGAAAGATTTCCTCTTTTATTCCAAGAAAAAAGGTATTTTCATCCCAAACAAGAAAATAAAATAAAACAAACTTATATTAATGAATCATTAAGAGGATAAGTATGACAATTTTTTTATCTATTTTCTCCATGTTTTTCTATGATGATATTTGTTGTGTTCCATTAAACATGCACCTAAATAAGTCCAGATAATGGAGTCAATGGTGTTAGAAAGGAGGAGGGGTGAAGCCTGGTTATGATGGGTCTTTATTGGAGGGTGTGGAGACTCAAGGAAGGGTGTTTAGGAGAGAGAAGACCAGATGGTTTGCATGATGACGTTTGGAAAACGAGTGTGGGGATCTCCCTGGTCAGTCTTCTCCAAGGGTGAGGGAAGACAGAGGGGGGTGAGGGGGGGGGGGGGGCGGGGAGGGGGGCGGTTGAGAGTGTGTTGGGTCCCCGTTATCAACTGCTGTCTGGGGAGGGCTCTCTATGCATGGAGTTCTTCTTGATGCTGTCGAGGTACTCTTGTTGTGACACGGCCAGGACAGAGGCCAGGATCTCATCATCCTCCCAGTCTGTGAGGCCTACAGTGAACACACACACACACACAGAGGGGTGTTACAACCATTCTTTTTTTACCCTTCCTCCCTCCCATTGTAATTGCTCTATCCTTCTCTTTCAGAATCCTCTATATACTCCCTCCCTCCCTCCCTCCCTCCCTCCCTCCCTCCCTCCCTCCCTCCCTCCCTCCCTCCCTCCCTCCCTCCCTCCCTCCCTCCCTCCCTCCCTCCCTCCCTCCCTCCCTCACCCTCATCAACTCTGTGCTTCATCCTCCCTGTTGTTGGGGCTCTCTAACACTGTGTATTGTAGCTACACTGTAGACTGCTATCTGATACCAGACCACAGAACTGTCCTGTCCTAACCAGTCCTAATCTGGAACAGTTCACACAGACACATCACCCTCTTCCCGTCTCACCAGACCAGCAGTAAAACTGCTCTTGTTATCTTTTGTTATCCTTTATTTGACTGTTATAGGACACTAACGCTTTTTTTCTACACTGGAAGCCCTTTGAATAATTTGAATACCGTCAAAACTTTTACTGACAGTAAAGACTGGCCAGTTTGGAGCATGTGAGTCTACCTCATGATACACATGGAACATGAAAATGAACAAATCAAATACACATCATGAATTTACATCAGGAAAACCCCTGCACACCATGACTCTCCGTTGCTTATATGTTCCGTAACTGTGTACACTTTTTCGTCGCAGTGCACAGATTACACATCACGGCTGAAATGTCCTTTCCCTTCGCCCTCTTGTGACAACTAGGCCACTTCTAAAGTATTACCTGCAGTGTAACATCACCCTACACACACCTGATACTGGATAGACCACTTATGTAAGACAATCCTGTTAGTGTTGACAACTAGCCATGTAAGGCAATCACAGTTATATAAACACCAGTAAGATGAAATTCAAGGCATCTTCCTCTGAATGGATGAATGGATGGATAGGACTGCAAACCTTCAGGGCTGTGAAGGAGTGAATATGAGGTGCTTCTATTGGTCTAGCATTACAAGGAAATGCCCATTTTGCTATACATGGTTATATAAAGTACCTATGAAAGGTCTATAAAAGGCAGTTAAAATAAAAGATATAAGATAAAGATTTTAAAAAGTCTATATAGGATCCATCAAGGGTATATTTATAGGGCCAAGGAAGGATTTTACCGAAGGCGGTGGGTGACATCTCCTGCATGATTGCACGGTACTCCAGATGGTGACGCCCCACTCCTGCCTGGTTACTAGGACCTGGACAGAGGGGGGAGGATTCAACTTACTCCATAAGACTATTATCAGGCCAGCCGATGTTTGTAACTTTTTGGGATGGAGTGTGTGTGTGATCGAGGAAGGAGATATACCTGGTGCACAAGGCGATGGGGGCTTGGGCAGGATGAGTGCAGCGCCAGCAGGGGATGGGGGCTTGGTGCTGACGTCAGGGTGGGAGTGGGAGGGGTCGGGGTTTTCTGGGGAAGGGGCGGAGGTTCGCTGGCGAGGAGAGCGAGCGCTCCACTCTTCCAGACCGCTGGAGGCCGCAGCAGTGGCCGAGCTACAGGTGGCACTGGCTTTACGAGGCTGGGAAGACACAAAGTGAGAGGCGGTCAGTGTGTTACGTGTGTGTTATATGTGTTTGAGTACCAGTGCGTGTACCTGTGTGTGTGTGTACCTGTGTTTGTGTGCCTGCAGATGTGTGTGTGTGTGTGTGTGTACCTGTCGGGCCTGTTTCTCCTGGTCCTGGAGCCACTGCAGGTAGGACTCCCTGGCCACCTGCTCCTCGATGGCCTCGTTGGTGGCCTCCCAGTCAGTCGCTCTCTTCTTGTCCTCCAGCATCTGCTGCTCGATCCACGACTCCTCCGACGTCTTGATGGCGTTCTTCATCAGGGACTGGTCTGCATACTGCTGGTGGGGGGGAGGACAGAGAAATACAAGGGGTAAGCAGGGGAGAGGAAGAAGGTTTAGAGGAAGATAGCAGAACCAAGGAGAAGAGAACCGGAGGTGAGCTTTTTGTCCCGGTCAAGGTAGCAGAACATGCAGTTCAGTGGTTTACGAGCAGCCACGGCCCCCTAAACCACCCCCCAGTCAGAACATACTGTGAGCAACTAGCAGTCGGCACGATTTCCCTCATTACATTTATCTAAAGGAACAGTCGAGGAGGCCATGACTCAATGAATGGATTCTCCAAAAGTACAAGTTGTTTTCTGTATCTGTCCAGGAGCAAAAGCTTCTGTACACACATGCACACACTGTGGACCTGACACTGGCTACAACCTTGCCTGGAAACCTCCAACTGATAAGAACCTAACTACATCCAATAGTGTGGGTGTGTTTGTTTTACTTGGACCATGGCACTGTTTGTGTGTGTGTGTGTGTGTGTGTGCGCTTTCCTTAAGGATATGTTTTCTCTGGATGAATGAGGTGACCTTACAATCTGTCGTCTGTTACTGTGTCCCTACTGCTAAACACCACTCAGTTCAGTAACCTGAACAGCCCACATCAACACCTGACCACAACACGGCTCACATGCTGCAGGGCGGTCCGACCCATAGCCTGACCTCCACTGCTCCAGGTTAGCATGACGGCCCAGTTCAGCGTTCAGTTTACAAAGGCCAACAAGTTGAAAGTTATGCGGAATCCTGATAACAACCACTTAATTTGAATCATGCGTTGGAGCAGGGAAACATCTAGAACATACAGGAAAGTAGGGTGAGAGCACCGGGGTTTTAAGACCTCTCAACTAGGCTGAAGTAGCTTTGTCCGATCTGGTCTGGCCAAGCCAAGGGTATCCCTATCAAGCTCAGCCTACATGACTGAACATGAGCTTCAGTGATGTGTTTTGCAGTATTGGCTAGTCCCAGAGAGGTTTTTCAGATCTGGAACAAAACGTCTGTTTGTTCCTGCTCCCTCCTGCTTCAGACTGGACACATCATTCGCTGAGGACCATCAGAAGTCTTCTGCTAACACGGCTAAGAATAGTTTCAAAAGAGGACGCGGTGCGCTGCTTCTGTTTGTGCCTATGTCACCAGACATGTCAAGAGTTTCCAGAGCAGCTACCTGCTAACAGAGACTAGAAGCCATCAGTGCCATGAGGAATGTGTCTCCTGTGTGAGGCCTGCCTTCATGCCTGCCTGCTCTCGTCTCTGCCTGGGAGTGGTGCATCACACACACGCATGCGCGCACACCCACACACGACTTGACTTTTTAACCATTCCTCCCTCTGTGACCTACTCCTTAGACCTCTTCATGGATTGGGTAGAGGCACTGGACAGCCCCACATCTTCTCCTTACCACTTTGGTTTAAACAGGTAACAGGGTAGGGGGGGCTTGGTGTGTGAGATGGGGAGTACGGTGGGGGGACGACAGGTACCCACCCCTGGTTTGAAGGCAGGGAGGCCCAGGCCCACTCCGATGGTGGCTTTGTTTGGGTTCACTACGGAGTTATAGTGTATGTTACGGTGATAGCTGACTCTGATTGGCTCGTCATTGTTCTGATGGATACCATGGAACGTGTTGATTGGTTCTGAAAGAGAAGTTAGGACAGAATTTGTTGCAGGTACTGTCTGGTTTGTAACCCACACACAGCTGAAGGTCTGGTACATGCACACAAGCATACTCATACAATCAATGTTACACACACACACACACACACACACACACACACACACACACACACACACACACACACACACACACACACACACACACACACACACACACACACACACACACACACACACACACACACACACACACACACACACACACACACACACACACACACACACACACACAGACACAGACACAGACACAGACACAGACACAGACACACACACACACACACACACACACACACACACACACACACACACACACACACACCTGTGCCATACTGGTAGACCTCCACAGGTCGATTGTACATCTCCGCCATTGCCTGCATCTCAATGTGGTTGCCATGGCAGTTGTTTTTCCTCTTCCTGTTGATGTATGTGGTGAAGTCTTCTGTCACATAGTTGGAGAAGTAGTCTGCATTCTTCATCTGACAGACAGACAGACAGACAGGCAGGCAGACAGGCAGTTAGCACCCATTAGGCATTATTGACATCCAACCATCATATGGAAAGATTAAAAGCAGAAGCTCCCAGTTCACATCACTGGGCAGCAATGAGGCTGTACAGCAAGACGTCTTACCAAGTAGTCCATGCAGTGTTTACGAACAACTTCATGCATGTCTTGGTCTCCATACACTTGGTCAGCTGCAGAGATGGAGGGAGAGGAAAAGCAAGATAAATAAGAAGGACGTAAGGACAGAAATCAGGCAGTAGAAATCGTTCTGATGCATTTTCTGATGAATTGCAGGACTGACCACCAATCTTCATCATCATCACCATGGAAACGGTGTGTTTAAACAGCAGGGGGTCATGACTGTATGACTGATCGTGTGATTTGCATGACCTGCAGACTCTTTTAGCCCCTCAAAACTCTGAATGTCACATCTGCCCCCGAGCCAGACGTGAGAGAGTCCCAGATGTAAACAGAAACCTAAAACAGGTTTCACCCCGCAGCCACCTCTCACCCCCCGCCTCGCCCCCCCCCCCCAACCCCCTCCACTATGAGAGCAGTATGCAAATGAGCTTCGCTCTATATTCCGGCAAGTCACATGACACAAAGACCGCAGAGATTCTCAGAAACCCTTGGTCAACTTCCTCTTGGTTCTGAGTATGAAAGCGGCGGTGAGGCGGTGTAGCTTGGGAGCTGCAGCAGCAGCAGCAGCAGCTAGCATCGCCTCTACTGCAGCGCTGCAAGCAGGCAGCTCTGGCCTTGGGTTTTGATCACACACCTCACAGCCTATGTCAGTCTTGCTGGTAACACTATATTTGGAGAACCCCCCCCCCCCCCTTACGCTTATAGATTGCTTTCATACACTCAAATTACCTTCAGTAACCCTTCAAGTCCAGTAACACTAACCATAGCCTATATTTTGAGTTGAAAGAGACTTTTTTTGATAGCTGTTTGAACAAATAATCCACTGGGCTTTCTAGAGTGAGATGTTATCTTCGGCCCATGATAATGTAGTGAAACTAGTAGTGTTTGAAGTGACATTTTAACCATTGTGTCGTCCAGATATATACAGTATGTATGTAGGCCAGAATCTGACGCACTGTACAGAGACATTTCAAGAGGCCGAAAGGACAAAGGGAGATGCGCTGGGAATAAATACACAATAACACTCGAGACAAAAAGCTGATTCTTTGTTTTACTGAAGAGTGAGCATAAACTTGAAAACCAGATAAGTAGAGAGGAAGAAGACTCGGGTCACATGCTCTGCTATTGTCTGAGTGGATTTGGGTTTCAGTTCCCGGTTCCTGGTTCCATTGCAGAGGTAAAGATGTTAATGGCACATGCATACACGCATATGCATACACCAGGTGCTGGGGGCGAGAGAGAGAGAGGCAGGGGAGGGGGGGGTCCCCCGCTAATACTCCTATCTGTGTGACTCATCTTTCCACCGCTCCACTCGACGCCAAACAACTAACCCACCGCACGCACCAACAGCTTAGCAGAAGTAGGCCTCGACAAGTAAAACTGATCCTCTACAAGCAGAGTCCCAGTCTGCTGGAGTTCTGCTTTAGAAAAGGACACAGCGACACGATCAGCAGCACCCACATGACCGCCTGCATCCACAGACACGCCAAACACAGGTAAACATCCTCAACGCCAAATAGCTTCAGTACTAGCTAGCGCTAATAGCTCTCAGAAAGTTCTGTTGGTCTGGGCTTTGACCTCTGGCCTGCAGCGTAGTTAGTCAACAGTCAGCCAGGGAGGAAGCAGTTGAGGAGGGGGAGGAAGAGGAAGACTACGTTGCATCAAGCTGCTGGGAAGTGACCACAGAGATGATAGGCTTCACAAGAAAGGAGAAGCGAACCAACACCCACAGAGGAAACGAACAACCGCAACAAGCTCTCCTCCTGCCGCTGGCCTCTGATAGGTCAGTCACCGCGAGTTTCTCGGAAGGGGCGTGGCCACAGGCCGTGACAGAAAAAAAGGCGGGATGGTTGGGTTCCCGCCCTGTCAGTCTGGAAGCCCCCGATAAAAGTTTTATCAAATACGACAGAAGACAGTGCGCAGAAGTACAGTAGTCAATGGATAGTTGGTAGTAAGAACGTAGAAAGGCCGAGGCTACACATGTAGGCACGTCATTATTTTTCTCTGGAATTACAAAACCAGACACAAAATCCCCTCACTCACGCACGCACGCACGCACACACACACACACACACACACACACACACACACACACACACACACACACACACACACACACACACACACACACACACACACACACACACACACACACACACACACACACACACACACACACACACACACACACACACACACACACACACACACACACTACTCTGTCTCTGCAGTTCCAACATGTAGTTGCTGAATCTCCACTTTCCTTGTTTCAGGAACCAGACTAAAAAATGAGCGCCAGAAAGCCCAAGTCAGATGCTCTGTGCCAGGTCCCACTGACCTGTGCTATTTGACCACAAGGTGACTGTGTTCACTGACCACCAGCTTCAAAGCTAAACTTTGATCCTCAAACACAACAGGTCAATACTGGCTCCAGGATCAGACTGCACTGTCATCCTAATCTGTCAAACTGAGCAGAAAAACAACACCAGTGTTAGCAATTTGAGACCACTTGAGTTGACATAAGATTAAACTTTTCTGGGTGTGAACTTTGAAAACACTCTAAGGTGCCGTGGTCAACAGTGCAATACGACCAAGTCATACATGTATATGGTAATAATAATAATGTATGTATGGTTGTTCTCTTCAACCATACGTACATAAAGAGTATCGGGGGGCAGAAAGGCCTCTGGCTCTTCTTGATCCTCCTTCTGGTCACTTCAGTCAGTTTAACCTGAGACAACAGACCTACCCTGGTCATTTCAGTCATTTAAACCTGTGACAACAGACCCACCCTGGTCACTTCTGAGTCAACACACTCCAAGATTCCACAGATCCTTCCAGGAAGCTCCATACACTTATTCTATCCTGTTTGTCTTGTATTTCATCCATCTGCCTACTACAACCACCAAGCAGAATTGTATTTCATTTTTGAAAGAATAATACAAATCCTAGCATTTTAGACCTAATATCTGCCCACATTCAGTAAAAAAAAGAAGAAGAACAATAACAACAACAAGTAAGAATGGAAGACGAGCCCCAATCTCTAAAACCCATTTCCAGGCAGAGCAAGCTGGGAGACATCTGTATGTTAAAGTTCACTGCTCTTCTCCACGCAGAGCAAAGAATGCCTGGCCCAGGCTGACACATCACTGTTCACGTGCTCTGGGTTGGCGGCAGAACATGTGTACTGTGACCCCCTCTGACTGTTGGAGTGAGCCATGCTGGAATGACCAGAGTCCACCGTGTGATCGTGGACTGTACATGACACGGGTCAGGCTTACAGTAATGCTTGAATCATCATTACAGCGCTCCACCACCCCCGCACCCCCTTTCTCCTTCGCTCGAGCAAGAGTTGAGAACCCTGGCTGGGTGGGCCGTATTACAAAGCGTGTGTTGCTTGTTAGCGAGAGGAAGTACAGCTGATTTTTAACTGAACAAGTGTTTTACAACTCTCCCCCCACCCCCACCCCAACAAGTTGAATGAAAAGACTGAGAGACAGACTGGAAGACAGGATGATGGAGACGCCGTCAGAAGGTTCCCCTCTTCAGTTCAGTCAGGGAGATATTGCAGAAGAGAGGTTTTTTTTTCTTCCTAGACTCATAATGCAACAGTGCTGTGTGGAAAAAAAAGCCAGTCCAGTCTAGCCTGTTACAGTAACCATGCCAAAGGACACTGTCACCAAAGTTCAACAGTAGAGCAACACAGCCGGCGTTCACATGGCCAGCTCTCTCAGATCAGCTGAGACCTCGTCACAGGATTTCAAAACAACACAAAGGGGATATCAACCCAGACTGGCTGGCCCTCAGTGGGACACCGGCAGCTCCAGCCAGGCCAGGCCAGGCCAGGCTCCGGCAATCACATCAATGCCAAATGTTGGACATTCTTTTGGATTTTTACGCTGCAATGGAATGAACTGCAGACCATGTTTAGCTGCTGTAGGTCATAGTGCAACGTGAAATCTTAGGTGGCAGGTCCACAAGAGAGCAAAGTTCAACCAATGCAGGTTGTGTGTGCTTGTGTGCCATTACCATCTTTCGCAATGGAACTGGGAAATGAAACCATTCAACCACACAGCACAAGTAAACATAAAGACAGGTATTGGTGTTTCAACCTGCCATTAAGTCCACAGGTAAACACAAAAACAGGTACCGGCCTGTTTCCCGCACTGCTCGTCTGAGTGTATGCAAATACACTGACAGGTGTCTGTTTCCAGGTAAAGCTCACGTCAGGTGTTGTTTGGCATCTATGGAATGTGACAGTCCCCGAAACGCAACAAACCAAACAGGGCTGCGCCCAATCACTCACAGAGTATTCAGCTGGGAATCAAGTGACTGAGAGGTAAGGAAGTTGGGCTGAAGGTTGCGAGTTTGAACGCGGCTGTGGCTACATGACGTTGTGTCCTTGGGCAAGACACTTCACCCTACATGCCTCAGGAGGAATGTCCCTGCACTTGATGTAAGTCACATCTGATTAATGACTAAATGTTAAATGTTAATAGACAGAACGGTGAGACCGACATACAGGACTGTTCATAGTTAAACAAACGAGAGAGAGAGAGAGAGAGAGAGAGAGAGAGAGAGAGAGAGAGAGAGAAGAGAGAGAGATAGAGAGAGAGAGTGAGTGAGTGAGGTATTTGTGAGTGAGATGTGTGGGTGGGAATGCGTGTGTGAGATCTAAGTCACAGGTAAACTCCCAGGTGAAGGCTGTTGGTGAGTGTGCTGCTCTGCTCTGACTCACCCTGTTGCCACAGTGTGAGAGTGTGAGAAAGATCATCAGGTCTATATGAAATGTTAATCAGAAATCAGACTAAGAAAGGGATAGACGCATATGGCTCTTCTGAGTATACAGACTCTACACTGTGTCAGGCCTCTGCATGCCTGCTGATCCCTGGTATTCCTGTCGGAGTCACTGATCGTCATCATCAGCACAACTCTGCTCACATGACACACACACAACCACACTGTTCTAGTTCACAGTATGGACCCATAAAGAACTGGCTCCTAGCCTGGTTAATGTACAGTAACCTACCCTGAAATGGATAGAAGGGAAAACAGTTTCACATCAAACACCACCTTCCCTGCTGGTTTCAGGTACACAGAAAATAACCAAGTACCAATGAACAGAAACCACAGGGGGGTGATGGGTTATTTCCCTTTTCTCTCACAAAATGATTTGGATTTTCTTAACCGCAACAGAAACGTCAGCAGCCCAGCAGAGCAGACTGTAAGAAAAGACAGTCCCTAAAACACAGCAATGAAAGTATCTCCCCTCACACACTCTTGCCGGCCAGGTGCTGAGTGAGTAACACACCTGGCCAGAGCAGCAAGACCGGGGGGGGGGGATGATGAGAGGGCTTTTCAGTAAAGCACCACCACAGCGTGTGGGTGATGGTGGTGATGACACAGGCTACACTAATGAAACCAGACCATCTGTTGTGCGCTGGCTTATGTTAGATATAGATTCTACGGTGTTGTTAACCAACGACTCTCGTAAAAAAAAACATTCAATTAAATGATCAGATGGGAGAGAGAGAGAGAGAGAAAGAGAGAGAGAGAGAGAGAGAGAGAGAGAAAGAAAGAGAAAGAGAGAGACAACCAAAGATGCCTGGCAAAGGTCATTAGATCTATGCAAATGCTCCGTGATGACCAACCATCGGAATGCCCTGTAGGCTAGTTTCTATAGAGGGCCAAAGGAATGCAGCTAATGTGTGTGAAAAAGTTTGAGGCGATTTGGCAAGAGGTGACGTTCCACCTGTGGCCGAGGGGGAGAATGCATGGTTACATCATATCAATTCAAAGCAGGAATACCATCAATGAACTGGCATGGTAACATGCAAATATCTCAGAAGCCCGAGGAACACGACTATACATGACCTCACTGGGGAGAGACACATCGTCCCTTTTTGATCGCACAGTGGGAAAATCTTGCAGGCGCACTCATATTCAATGCATTGGCTGGGAATCGAACCCCCAACGGGAATCGAACCAAGGCCCCGCACATGATAGGCAAGAATCTGTGAATCCGTGAACCACCAATGCTTCCACAATATGAAAAGACAGGTTTCTAACTTGAAAGGAATCAACTATGATGATAAGGATTAATATTACTGGGAAATACAGAGGTGGTGCTTTACGCTAACTGTAAATGTCCTTGTACAAACAAGCACCAGGAGGGGAGGACAAGGGGAAGGGAAATTTGAAACTTGCATTCTGTTTCCTTACCACTTCACCAGTACAGCTGATATATGGAAACAAAAACATTCTTTACGCATTCCTTCCTTAGTGTGATGAAATCAAACTAAACAGGAAGCCTTGGGTTTTGTTTCAGTGTCACTCTTATGTAAGCAGATTCTTCCTGGTGAAGTCCATTTGTTTTGCCAGGTAAACCCCGCCCTGGACTCAAGCTGCAGTAGACTGGCTCAGGTTCCTGCTGGGAATGCTTACATTTAGGTCACTGGGAGTGGAAGGATGGAGGGACAGAGAGAAGGGCTCCATGGATGGATGAATGGAGTTTCGCTCTGTGCCTTAGGGTTTGTACAGCCTGATACTAGCAGCCATTCCCAGGACTCTCTCTCTCTTTCTCTCTCCCTCTCTTTTCTGTTTCTGCTCCTCCCTCCCAGGGTGAACTGAGGTGAGGGAAAACTACAGCAAAGCCTGAGGCTAACGCAGAAACACTAGGACCCAAAGAACACGTTGGAAATGGTACTAACCACTTGTATTTACTTGTCCACAAATGAAAAAATGAACCAACCTGACATTCTTTGGTATTAGATGTGCCCCACCGAAAGAATAACCACTTAGATCTGACTATATCTGAAAAGGTGCCATTTAGTGTAATCTAGTAGAATGGGACCAAAGGAATCAATGCTGTCGGGTAACAAAGCAATAGTGTGTGTGTCTATGTGTGGCTATGTGTGTGTGAGTGTGTGAGCGGGTGTTTGAGCATACGAACCGACAGCTCTGAAAAGACAGGCTCCATCCTCTTTCATCTTCTTGATGACAAAGCCCTTTTTCTCCCCCAGCGCCTTCTCAAACCAGTGCTCCTGCTGGGGAAACAAAGCTCATCAGTCAGGCATGGGGGGGGGGGGGGGGGATACAGGTGTTCAGATGCACACACTCACACACATTTTGGACATGAACACACTCTCACACACTTTGGACACTCACACACACTCACACATGCTTTGGACATGAACACACTCCCACACACTTTGGACATGAACACACTCTCACACACTTTGGACATGTTCCTGATCAACTTCCAGATTCATATGGCTTCATGAATGAAGGACAGAACAGGAAGGATGAACAAAAGGAAAAACTGGACATCGGATCCAGATATTCAATCAGGAACATAACCAACTGGTGCTTGTCCAAACAAAGCAATGCCTTTAGCACCACCATGTGGCGAGGCAGGAACGTCACTGACAAGGTAACAGGCCTTTAGACACACCTGTGATCACCCTTTGTTGACTAGGTTGGATTACTTATAATAATAATAATAATAATAATAATGAAAAATACTGCCAAGACAACACACACATTCCAGTACAGTACTATTCTATCGCATTGTTGCAACAACAAACAAAAAAATCACAATTTATTGTTTAAGATACATTTTTAGGAGCAGTAGAATTGATAAATACATGTAATTAAATTTTAACCCGATGTTACTGATTTAATTTACTTTGTGTGCAAAAGAATCCATAGAGCCTACAGCTTCAGATGTAAAACATTCCTGCTGCCCTATTTCACGCAGCTAATGGATCCTATAAAGTAGACAGCATTGTTCATTGAATAAACATTTCTTGAAAGCATTCACTTCCAAAAGCCTGTGGGCCACCAGGCTGAGAGTACATGTATGTGTCTAGGTCAAGAACTCTGGTATCAGACGGCTCATCATGACTCCAGGACAGTATGGCTTAAGCAGGTTGTATGGATAACTTCCAACATTCTGGGGTTTCTATTGAATATATATAGGACCTTCCACCCAAAGAAGCAGCAGTGATCTATATCTATATCTACAGCACAGCTCAATAGCAGTTTTGTTATTATAAGATCAACTAAATGTAGCTACCAATAGATGACAACAAACCTGAATCTGATAGCCCATAACACGGTTGTTAAGACAATATAAACATGCACATACTGTACATTTTCCATTATATCTCTCTCATGGATTTATGTCTTCCACAGAGCTTTTGATAATGTATGGAAAAAGGACGATAAGTCAACAAATCCCCAGCTGATGCTGCATTATAAAACAGCTGTTCCTGTATTTGAGTGATCCAGGGCAGAAAGCAGTACTTCAAGTATTCACACGGTTGAAAATGTTCAAAGATAGGGGAAACCTAAAACTTAAAATCCAGTGCTGTTGTGAATCAAGCATGTTGTGATCATGACAACACAGCTCATTGGACCCATGTGTAGTAACACAGAAGCACCCAGAGACAACAGCACTTGTACCTGCACATTACTGCTATACACACACCTCCCTACAACAGGCAAATTCTGGACCAGCCATATAAAACAATAGGCTAAGTTACACCATTTAGGATGCTGTTTGTGAGAGCTATTTTATATCCATCTATTGGCACAGGCAATCCTATTATCTGTACTGATGAAAGGGCTGAGATTAGCCTACCTACTTCAAAGTTTACAATAGCAAAATTTCTAAATGTGAACCGTCTACACCCACTTATATTCTTTTTAGCAATGAAATAAACACGCAACGGTGCAAGGATCCAATTCAAGTGACATTCACTGTTCCAAGGAATCTTTCTCTCTTGTCTCTAGCCTTTCTATTGGCCCTTTACAAACAGGTAGCTGGCTGGCTAACTGGTCATCAATGTTACCTGCTCGACTGTGGCTGGGTCTTCGGACTGCAGTCTAGCGGCATTCTCGTACTCATCTTCACTGTTGTAACCCGCACCTTCTTCCGAGTCTGCACTGGGACCCCCTCCGCCACCTCCTCCAGCCACACCGGGTGTGCCACCCCCTGTCACCCCACCACCACTGCAAGTGGCTTGTCGTCGCCGTTTACTCAGACCGGGCCCCGAACAGCAACTACCGATGCCTCCACCGCAGCCTCCGCCGCTCCCTGACAGTTCTCCTCGTGTTCCAGCCACGCAGGCGATGCCTCCGGCCACGCTGCCGTCTCCGGGTCCGACAGGAGAGCCTGAACCCCCGGGTGGAGGGGAGGCCTGCTGCGGCCGAGAGCTGGCCTCGTTCCGTCTGTCCTCCCTGGTCGAAGGCGGAGCGGCTTGGTAAGACCATGGCGGCGGCGAGGCCCTTGGTCTCGCACCTGTGCGACCTCCGTGCGGATGCTGATGTGGGTCTGAACTGCTCCTCCGGTCGGTCTCGTCGGGGTGATCCGAAACACCGACACTGGAGTTCGGCTTCTTCTTCGGAAGAATCGTCATGGTTGTCTGTTAAGGGAGGGGGGGGGGGTCAAAGGGGTGACGATTCTTCCTTTCCAGATTGTGGTCAATTACGTCTAGCTTTAGGCCGTCCGTTTTATTCGATATTCGACCTAAAACTCTTAGTTAACCAAAAATATCAGTATGGTGTGTTATTGGCTTGGTTTTGGAGCTTTAGGAGAACAAAAACAAACCGTCTCCCTCTTCCCGTCCTCCAAGCTCTCCAGTCTCCACAAAACATCAACACAGATCTGACGTCAAGCCACGACGTCACTTCCCCTGTTGCAGCTGCTTTTTGAGTTAGGCGTAAAAGATGTATTTTTCACTTCTATTACTCCTAAAAATTTAACTTATCCAGTAAATTAGGATTTTTTGATGCGATAAGAATAGTACTGTACATTTCATAGTACTGTTTCATTATTATTATTATTATTATTATTATGTCCATGGTCTCGCCTAGCGGTTGTTCTGCCCGGTAACTATTAGATTGGAAAAGCAAGATGTGCTTTGAAGATAATACGGGAGAACAAAGGATTATTTACTATGGCATTTGTTAGTTTTTTAGATGTTTAACATATCAATAAGAGCTGATCACAAACACAAGGTTCTATTTGATAAAATATGCGTAATGGTTATAGATGATTACATCATTTATATTAATGGCCTAGGCGTGGTGTTAATGACATTTAATTTTATACGGACAGAATGTAAGGATGAAAAGTGTGTGTCTGTGTGTGCATAGACTAGGCTACGTATATTTATCTTCTAGAATGTTTTAGGTTTACGCGCCACATAGGATCATTATGTAGTGGTCTTGCGAATCATTGGAATGAACCAAATCTATCTATTGCTAGAAATATAGCAAGTTTTTCTCCATCAACAAACAAAAGGAGACGGGAGAGTTCAGACAGTGGGATACTGAAGTTTAATCATTTGAAAATCTCCGCAGACACAGTCACCCTTAACAATAGACCACACACTCACACGTAGTGCTGTTGAGTAATATATACTAAACGTCGATTTAAATATAACAATAAACTTCATGTTACAAAATACCCTGCATATCACGTCTGTCAACTCGTATCTAATTAAATAGCATATATTATACTACGGCATTACAGAGAAGATCACTGCGCTGTTTCAGTGTTCTACCGCTGGAGGGAGTACTTACACCTGTTACCAAACACCTCATTTCCAAAATCACCCTTTTATTAGTCTCGTTTTAACAAAGCCTTCTTGTTTATCGTTGATCAAAATATGTATTTACCAGCACCTGTGGAAGAATGAGCTATAAAATCACCATACACAGATAATCAAATTAATTATTGTCTAGATGAAAATCCTTGGCTTTGATTGTACACCTCAATATATTCATAACAGAAACGTGGAATGTAATCTCACCGTACATTATTGATTACGAAATATAAATACACGTATCAATAACAGTTTAACCCTAAGAATAACCCCATTTGATAATGCAATAATAATAATAATAATGAGAGATTCCCCAAATTTTAATGCCCAAAAGGTGTGTTTCCTGAAGTAGCATGAGTAGTCTGGTACTGATGTTTTGGTTGCTGGGGGTACATTTGGTTAGGCGCACTGCACAGAGTCCATCTTCACCTGGTTAACTGCTATGTAGTATGACACAAATGTCTTGAAACAGTCAACAAACTAGAGTGCAAAGACATGCAATTAATCACTGCTTCAATGTGCAACCTCTAACCAATATGCTCTAAAAAATCTACTCACCAAGTAAATTAAGTGTTGAAGAGGAGATGATACAAATTGAGCATTAGATTTTTTCAGTGAAGATACACTGTCAAGGTGACCATCTAACTGTCCATGCAGTGAAAATAAACCAGAGTCAGCATAACGCATCCTGATCAATGTTAGTTAAAAAGGTTAAGAGGTAAAGATACTGTGAAGGGAACTAATCAAAGCTGCATAGGCTCATATGTAGATATATCATGTAGAAACTCTATCTGCTGAAAACAAGGGAAATGAATGGCTGGTGAAACAAAACATACATGTACATTCAGATGCCGTTTCTCTATTATGTGTGACAATAACAGCAGTCCTCGCTGTGAAAGCACAATAGCGTGAGCCTGACGACCATTGCTGGCTGGCTCATCTGCTAGGGTCATTTTTTGTTAAAGCTTTGTTTAAGATGTAAGTACTGGAACTGCTTATCCATTAGGGGAGAGGAAAATGCAAGAAAACAACTGTTTATACGTGGTCTCTCTCTCTTCAATTTGTCGGAGAGATCACTGATCTGACACCACGGCGTGTAAAGAACCACCTATTAAAACATAACGCAATCAGAACAGGCCAGAGACTTTCATTTTCGAATAGCAGAGGAGTAGAGAACTAATAATGATGTCCTCACATCTGTGTGCTTGGCAAGGAGAAACGAGGACCAGGGACCCAGAACACAGGAGGAACATGCAAGTTGACATGCAAGAGATCCTACCACAGTCACACTCTACCTGTGAGCATGAGTGGACAAGTCAAGAGGGTTTAGATTAAAAGATGCTCTCGCTCTTGAAAAAATTTCATTGTGGTGTCATAAATATTGCCTGTGAAGTGAGATATATAAAGAATTAAAATATAGAATACATGCAGAATTACAATGTATTTCTGTGGAGGTGTTTGGCCACTTAATAGTTGGCCTTCTGCGCACAGCTCCTTATATAAGAAAACTGCTTTACAATAAGATGATTAGTCAACAAGAATCTAAGTGTGCTTGAGAGAAAGAGCGAAAGGGAAGGATAAGTGAGAGATTTGCAGTCTAAAAATACGTATCTTTCACAATGACATCTTACTCTTAAATCTGAGAGTCAGAAAAACTAGATTAAATACACAACAGTTCATAAACATCTTCTTCAGAGTAAGTAGTCTCTCCTCCATTCCTCCACTACCACATGTAAGTCTTGGAGGTGTCTATCTGCGACCCAGGGGGGTCCACCGAGCCCTCCTTCTCTTTCTCCGCTTCACTCTCCCAGAGGTTGATGAGGGGAGGGTACAGCTCATTGAGGGGGATGGAGGTGGCGTGCTGCATGTACTTCTTCAGAGAGTGGTGGCAGGACTTCTGTTTCACTCTTCGGCCCATGTACACCACCAGGAGAGCCATTATGCAGATGGCAAACAAGGATCCCATCACAGCTGCCAGCGCCACGTTTGCAGGCTGTGCCACCATCTCCACAGCAAAGCTGGCTTCTTTGGTGGTGATGTTGAGGCAGGAGCGCTGGGTGTGGGGCTGAGCAGAGGTATAGGCGGGGGCGGCAGCTGCAACGGTCAAACAGACTCGGTACTCTGTGGAGGGCAGCAGGTGAGTGAGGTTGTACTCCTGGACGTCCACGGGCACCTGAGCACTGTAGCTGATCTGGGGGTTGTGAATACTCATGGTGGCACTGGCCCAGCGGGGTTGTGGTAGCTGGGGCACCTCGTGAGTCCCCACAGCGGAAGGAACAGAAGAGGATGGGTACAGCTTCCACTCTAGAACTACAGACTGGGCATGGATGATTTTGGCCAGAACCACCAGGGATCCAGTGGTGGTGTTGACTGAACCAGGACCCCTGGACCTACCACTGCCACTCACCCTGCCATCCTGCCAGTCCTCCCCCTTCTCCACCCACACAGAGACACTGCGCGTGTCAGCACCTTCGGCGTTCCACGCCACACATGTGTACAGACCTGCATCCTCTGGTTCCACATGAAGAACCTCCAGGGCTCCAGGTTCTTGCAGGTAGTGCTTCTTCCTGCCCCGCCCCTCTGCCATCCCCGGCCCTCCTGTCTCGGAGGTAACCTTGTCCCCAGTGGGTGTGACCCAGTAGAACTGGGGGGCCGGGTCGGCCTGGGCCCAGCAGTTGAGGATCAGCGGGTGTCCAGCAGTGACATTGAGCTGTGGGGGGAAGGTGTGTGAAGAGATGTGGGGGAGACAGCTGTTATAGGCCGTACCCACGTTCCAAATGCCGCTCACTACTTCCTGCAGGCTGTGGCCTACCAAGTGGGGCGGAGAAGAGCACAGTGTCATCTGGGACTCTAACAGCTTGAGGGAGGAGCGGTTCCCCAGAGCTGGGCCCCAGGTGGCGAGGCAGTCACACCTCAGTGGGTTGCTGTGCAGGCTCACCTCGTCCAGGCTGGGGAATGACGACAGCAACTCGTGCGAAAGCAGGCTGATGTCATTGTTGTGAACCAGCAAAGTCCGCAGTCCCCCCATGTCCGTGAAGGCCCCCCGGTCAATGTAGGAGAGCCGAGGGTTGTTGCAGAGCTCCAGCTTGGCCATCTCAGGGAGGCTAGAGAAGGCTCCTTGCTCCACAGCTACCAGCTCCTCCATGTTGTTGAGACTCAGCTCCTCCAGATGAGGGAAGTCATGGAAGTCTCCTTCCTGGACACGGGTGATGGGGTTCTTGTTCAGATCCAGAAATTTGAGATTGGGGAGGAGACGCAGGGCCTCCCTGGGGACAGATGTCAACTTGTTGTCAAAAAAGGAGAGACTCTCCAGGTATTCAAGACCCTGGAAGGCTTCAGAGGGGACCTCCTGCAGCCCCATTCCGGCCAGGACCAAGCTGTGGAGCCTGGAGAGGGGATGGAAGTTCCTGTCCTCCAGACCCAGGATGGGGTTCTCTCCAATCATAAGGATCTCCAGGTTAGGCAGAGCTTGGAACCAGTGGCTGTCTATGGCCACCAGGCGGTTGGAGTTGAGGTGGAGCCGGAGGAGATTGGTGAGGCCTGAGAACGCTTTGGGCCCAATTGAGGATATCTGGTTGTGATTGATATAGAGCTCCTCTAGATTGGCTAGGTCCTTCAGACAGAAGTCCTGCAGCTCCGTCACTTGGTTCTCTTCCAGATACAGGGTGACCAGCTGGCTGAGGTTCCCCAGCCCGATGTCCTGGATCTGGGTGAAGTGGTTCTGGGAGAGGTCCAGCTCTGTCAAGTTGGCCAAACCCTGGAGCTCCACACTGACCAAGGATATGTTGTTGCTCTGGAGAAGAAGGACCTGAGTGTCTGCAGAGATGTTCCAGGGAACTCCACGGAGGTGCAGTTCATTGCAGTCAACTGTCTTGGCCTGATGGTAGACTGACTGGGGGGTGTACCAGGGTCGGGTCTCACACACACATTGGCCTGGGCAGGGGGTGTTTGGGCTGGAGCCGGGACTGGGGCTGGGGTTGGGGCTGGGATTTGGACTGGGGCTGGGAATGGTGCTGAAGCTGGGATTGGGGTTGGGGCTTAGGCTGGGGCTGGGGGTGGAGTTGATGCTGGAGATGAGACTTAAGCTAAGGCTGGAGATGGAGCTGGGAATGGCAGTAGAGCTGAGGGTGGGGCTTGGGGTTGGGATGGAACTGGGGACATTGCTCGGGCTAGCAATAGGGCTGGAGCTGGGGCTTGAGCTAGTAAAAATGGGACTGGAGGTGGTGGTGGACTGAGGGCTTGAGCTGAGGTTGAGGCTGAGGCTAACTCTAGGGAGAGAGGTAGAGCTTTGGCTGGTGATAGTGCCAAATGACACAGTCACCAGACAAAAGGTCAATATCACAAGCACTGCCAGAGGAGATCCCATGGTGCAATGCAGGTAGGTAACCCTGACTCTAAGAGGAGGATGGAAGTGGGGTCATCGAATCCTGTAAAACAGACAAACACAACAGTTAGATTGACGTATGATGGCAAATATTTGACTATTGATCTAACTCTCCACCATATCTAATTTTCATTTTTTTTTTCAGAAACAAAATCATGTGAAGAAACAAGTTTACAACAGAAAGGGTAAAGAGGTGAACTGTCTTTATGCTCACTGCATGTCAGAATCAGAATCAGAATCAGAATCAGAATGGGGGTTTATTCGCTATGCAAGATAAACAAACATAGAATTTACTTTGGCAGGAATGAGCAAACATAGAACATAAATGTGGCCTACTAATAAAATGAAAATGAATACCATGTAAGATACACTGCAGATATGATACATATAGACAAGGAATACAAATGTTACAAATAATACAATAATAATACAAATGATGCGAGTAGTGCAATGATACAGGTAACATGGAATGCAAATGTTACAGATAATACAAATGATGCGAGTAGTGCAATGATACAGGTAACATGGAATGCAAATGTTACAGATAATACAAATGATGCGAGTAGTGCAATGATACAGGTAACATGGAATGCAAATGTTACAGATAATACAAATGATGCGAGTAGTGCAATGATACAGGTAACATGGAATGCAAATGTTACAAATAATACAAATGATGCGAGTAGTGCAAATGATACAGGTAACATGGAATTGCAAAAGATATGGGTACAGAGTGGAATGGGTATATATATATGGTACGCTGGGGGGGGGGGGGGGGGGGGGTATATACACAGTGGTGCAAATATCACAGTTGTAAGTTTTTTAAGTTTAAAGTGTTTTGTGCTAAAGTGGCAGAGTGCAATGGGATTCTGGAGGGGGGGGGGGGTCTCAAACTGAGTCCTTGGCCCTGTTGAAGAGGGCAATAGCAGAGGGGTAGAAGCTATTCTTGTGGCGAGAGGTTTTAGTCCTGATGGACCGCAGCCTCCTGCCAGAAGGGAGCAGCTGAAGCACTGAGTGTCCAGGGTGGGAGGAGTCGGCCGCAATCTTCCTCGCCCGTTTTAGAGACCTTGCCTTGTGCAGGTCCTCAAGGAATGGCAGGTTGCAGCCTATCACCTTCTCAGCGGCACGTATGATACGCTGCAGTCTGCTCTCATCCTTGGCAGTGGCAGCAGCGTACCAGACGGTGATGGAGGAGGTGAGGATGGACTCGATGGTGGCAGTGTAGAATTGCACCATCATTGTCTTTGGCAGGCTGAATTTCTTCAGTTGCCGCAGGAAGTACATCCTCTGCTGGGCTTTCTTTGTGAGTGAGCTGATGTTCAGCTCCCACTTGAGGTCCTGGGAGAGGGTGGTGCCCAGGAAGCGAAGGGACTCCACACTGTTGACCTGGGAGTCGCGCAGTGTGATGGGGGGGAGTGGGGCTGGGTCCTTCCTAAAGTCCACAACCATCTCCACTGTCTTAAGAGCGTTGAGCTCCAGGTTGTTCTGGCTGCACCAAGTCACCAGGTTGTCCACTTCCCACCTGAAGTCAGACTCGTCCCCATCAGAAATGAGCCCGATCAGGGTGGTATCGTCCGCAAACAAACACAGCAGTCTTTCCAAGATGATGCCACAGGGACAATAAGAAAACACTGTACAGAAAACTATATAGTTTACTATATAGCGTTGTTGCTTACACTAAAAACCTGACTAGGCTGTAAAAACAGCCTTTCAGTGTGAAGCCAGGTTTCAGTCAGGCAGTGTTTGGCTGGCTGGCTGACTGACTGGCAGCTTGTCTCCTTGCCTCGCTGGCGCTAAGGTAACCGTCAGCCACATAGTCTCTACCTGCCCACATACTGGCATGGTGGCTGTTACCAATGACATCATCCCTGAAAGAGGCTTAGAATTATGGCCACAAGCCAATCGGAGCCTTAAGATGTCTTGCCGCTGCCTCAGTGATGCAATGTCATGTAACTCCGCTTCTCCCCATCTACTCCCCCTTCTCTGTCCCCTTCCTCCATTATCGATTCTTCCCTTTCCCTCCAAGGTGGGGAGGAAGTTCTAAAGGTTCCGACTACCCCTTCCCCATTTCTTGTTTTGAGTCGCTCCGGCTCTTGTAGCACCCAAAGACCCAGACCACCTGCTCTCACAGTTGCTGTTACCACGTCCAGAATGCACTGGCACAGCCTCATTCAATTATTCACTGACGTGTGTATAAAAAGGTCCAGTGACAAATCAAATCGGCTTCCACACAAAACCCACGCCAGCTGTCTTGCGTGGATATCCCCAGATGTGTTCTCTCCTCGCTCAGCCTCTGGAAACACACGCACCAGTGATCCAGCCTTGTTCAAAATCCTCAGAACAAATGCTGTACATGGAAGCCATGTTGCTGTATGGCAGGCTCAGAGCCAAGACATGGACATGGAATAGAGGAGGGAATCATTACCCTGCTCCTTTCAAATTCTGCTCACAAATTGACTCTCTAGAGGGTTTCATCTGGGAGGCCAGAGCTGACTGAGTTGTTCCAGGTCTAGGGACTGGGATCGGGCTGGATTGGGTCTGAGAACCAGACTGGGTTGGGCTGTACAGGGTCTAAGGGATGAGATGAGCATGGGGTGGGGCTGTACCGAAAAGAACAAACTGGTGGGAAGAAGAGAAGGTTTGGTAAAAGAGAGCTGGAGAGAGGGAGAGAGAGGGACAAAGAGAAAGAAAGAGAGGGAGGCAGAGAAAGAAAGAGAGAGAGTGAAACTATATGCCAAGCAGCAGGACTGGGACATGACACTGAGTGAGCAGCGCTTGGATGAGCAGCTTGCTCTCTGTGATCGTTCTGGACCCCTGTCTGCGTCGGTCCAGGATGTGTGACAGTCCCCAACACGCTTGTCTGATCCCATTAGAAGACCAGGGGATATGGGTACACACACACACACTCACTCCACCCCACCCCCAGGCCCTCTGGGAAGGCAGGAAATAGGGCCACCTTGCCTGATGCCATGGCAACTTGACAGGAAGAAGTAGATGAGCAACCCCTGCACTGCACTCTGACTGGCTGGTGCCCTAGCATCAGCTTGTTGCCCTTGGACTCTATTTGAGACTGACTTGCTGGGCCTCCCTGGGAGGAGAAGTAGACAGAACAGCTAGCTAGGGTTTAAATACTGTATATCACCTTCTGAAATGGTACTAGGTAAGAGTCTGTGGGACTTAAGTCAATAGACACAGTCCTTAAAGTAACATTACACAAATTACACTGCTCTCTGTCGAACTATAATCAATCTTTCCTTGTAGGATCTCTCTCTCTCTATCTCTACAACATCTCTTGCCCTATGAGAACTGTTCTCTTTAGTCTAATAATCTAATCCAGAATGTTAGACTACAGCCTTTCAAATTTGCACTTGTATCGGAGGCGATGAAATATTCATGGCTGCTGTATCAATTATTGAATGTGCTGCAGGCAGGTCTGTCTCCCTCCCTGCATCTGCCCAGGGAGCTGCACAACAGCAGCTGCTAATTGGTGTGACAGAGACGGATCCGGAATTACACAGTTTGTCAACACCTCCAGTCCAGCCCCCTACATAGATCTAACAGACACAGCCACACACACAGACATGAGAACGTCTACACACACAAACATTCACACACGCAGACACACAATACACATACCAATAAACTGTCTCTTTACAAAACCTGCCCTGCATTCCATACATGGGCATGTCGTGCGTAAGAACAGGAACCCAGCTCTGTTTGCTGTCTCCTTGGTGACATGGAACCTCCAGGATTCCTGATCATTCCAGCAGCCGTCACTGACTGACGGTGCTCATGAAAAGCGCTGCTACCTGGCCCCAGCAGCGCTGCACACCAGTGGGAGGACAAATAAGTGAAGTGCTGCCATTTGCTCTGGGTGAGAATGAGTCTCCCACTCAGGGACTCACTAGAGTAGGCGTGAAAACACTCACTGCATCCCTCTCTCTCTCTCTCTCTCTCTCTCTCTCTCTCACTCTTTCTCTCTCTCCTGCTAGCTTCTCATCTCACCCTCTCCCTCACTTTCTAAACCTGTTCTCTTTCTAACTAACTGCGATCTCTATCTCACACTTTCTATCTCTCTCTCTCATCCCGTATCGCTCTCTGTAACTAACAGCTATCCCCATCTCACACATTCTTTTTTCTCTCACCCAGTTTTCTTTCCCACTCATATCATCCTCTCTTTCTTTCTCTCACCCACTTCTCGCTCACACAGACACATACGCTTTCTCTTTCCCTCTCTTCAGTCTCTCTGTTTTTATACGCACCACCTGGTCCACCCACATAATGTTGAAGATGGGTGCAGATGCCATCTGAACACAAATATGCCATCTCCGAACGTAATGTTGCCAACTGAGCACAGCAATGTCATCTCTGAACACAAATATGCCATCTGCACACATGGGCACTTAGTAGAATCATCAAACCAAGCCATTTCTCAATGCACCAACCAATTCAACCATTCTCAACAATATGTTCTCTCCTCCTTCCTGTAAATACAAAGTTCATCTAATGTAATGGATTCCAGACCTGCAGGGAATAAGAGATCTAATGTCTAAAACTTTTAAGGATTTTTAAAATTTATTATTAAAGGAACACCCATTATTTCTCTTGATCAGTAAGATTATTTGGCTGATGTTTTCAATAAGAACACTAGTTCTGTTCTCCGGGACGCTCCTACGACAGGTAACATCGTTTTAAGAAGCCCAATCTTCTTCTTTATCAGCCAATCTGCCGATCTGTTTTTCTCTCCCACTATTAATTTAATCAAAGTTCTCCTCTTATAGCTCCTCTTATAGCTCCTTCTCTTTATTTCTACCCCCCCCCACCCCCTCCTCTCTGTCTCTCTTCTGGCTGCTGTGAGATTTTGAATGTGACAGCTCAGTGAGGGAAGTGGGGGCCATGAATGCACATCACCAGGCAGATCTTCTGATGGGAGAGAATTAAAAGTCACTCAGAGAATGGGAGGAGTGAAAAAGAGAGGAGAGAGCAGGGTTAGAAATGGAGGGCAGTCAGGAGGATGGGGTGAGAAAAGCAGAAGATGGGAAGGAAAGAGAGGAGAGGAAGGGGAAAAGTAGATGAAAAGAAAAAGAGGGAGAAGAGCGCAGATGAGAAGGGAGAGAAGAGAGGCAAAAGGGGAAGAAAGGAGGAGAGGAAAAGGGGAAGAGGCAGTTTGATGGACAGGTTTGGCTCTGAGCTCTTTCATCTCAGTGTGTCCAGGGACTCGGAGGCTCTCCTGCTCCCACAGGCCCGGCTCAGGCTGACTGAACATCTCGAAAGTCCTCCAGCTAACCCACACAGCCTCTGGAGTGCACACCTCTCCTCCAGAGGACTCACTCCAGTCAATCCCATTGTTTCAATGTCAGTGTGTGGGAGCCTGTGTGTGGGAACTTTATCCATACCTGCTTGTGCAGTCAGAAATGAACCTGATTTATCAAACCTAATGGTCAAAGACAACAAGTCCTGCTGATTTCACTTCTTACACCCTCCCAACATCACAGTGGAGAGAAAACGCCTTCAGAGAACATTCATCCAAGATGAATGGTATAAAAACACCTCTGACCAGTCATCACCCAGCTCATCCGTTCTGTGTGGGAGTTCATGACCAGATCTCCTTGAAGGGAAATCTTTATGTTAATAATGATCCGAAGCTGAGAAAAACATCAAAGGGTTCAGCTAGCGTGAGGCTCCTTAGTACACACTACACATGCTGAAATATGGGCCTGCATGTAAATTTAACACAATCTTGTTTTTTAAGGGAATGGAAATTTTAGGAATGGAATGTGTCAAAGGCACAGGTCTGTCAAAGGGTCATCGTTCTTATCCCATCGTGGAGGCTATAGTCCCAACAAGTGATGATAATGATAATGATGATGTAATTAACCATGATTTCCCAAGCGTTTCTGAAATTGCATGCTGAGCACACAACAGTCCCCTGGCCGTTCTAACCAAGAGATCAAACAGAAGAAGCTCCAGGAAGGAGGAGAGGAGGGATCCTATTGGAATGCCAAGATATCAGACAAGGATTTGATGAGTCGACATTTAAGTAAAGAATAACCGGTCCTGCTTGTCACTTCCATTTAGTACAGAGGCAACTCTGAAAGGCAGTAGTTTATCATTGTTAGGCCAAGCTTTCTCCTCGGGCAAGGCTCTACTTTGAACATCAAGCTGAAGACATGTTGGCTAAAGTATCAATAACTCGTTCATGGATAGAGTCCATGGGAGAAATGACACGACTTCGATACGTTTGTTAAAAAAAAAATTGAATTCGATACATCTGATTTCTCTCTCACACACAGGTTTGGTAGCCTTTACATTGTTACATCCATATTATGACTATTTAAAAAGGAAGGGATCAATATGTTGTTATATAATTCACATGGAGATGCTCCACCTGATAAAATGAAGAAAAGAAAAAAATAACCTGGAGGTGAGTGACGCCCTTCACCTACCTTCAGCGATTGCAGGCGGCTTCCACTGCCAGCCGTCAACACCACAGCCAGTTCCTCCACACTTTCGTCGTCACCTTGAACAATATATTAACACATAGCTTCTCCTTTTGCAGAAGAAAAAAAAATATCTCCTTTTTGCAGTCAATTAATCGTTCACCAATATTGCAGTCAAAGAGAATACCCCGAGCTGTATAGGAAAAGCCTAAGCATCTGTGTGATCCTGCCCTTCGCTGTCTGTATTTGAAGCTCTCTGCCCGCTCCACGGAATACGTCACTCACGTCCTCCAGAACCTCGGCTTCAGCCAATAGGATTATTGGGCCACGGCTCTCGTCCAATGGCAGACAGGGAGGATGCTGTCGGCCTTTTCTCTCCATCCATGATGTAATGCTCTAGTTTCATCCTCCTGATTTTGTTTACCGCTTATGCAGCACTGGGGATAAGACAATGTTATAAAGCCAGTGTATCGTTCCTGCCTTTGATTAGGTCATCGACTTTCAGTTGAGGAATAATCAAACCTTGCCAGCTAAGTGTGGTGATCTCACCGTATTCCAGTAGAAGACGTGTCAAAATCAATCATATTTACTGGGATGATATGTTACATTGTTACAATACATATACAAATATATACGCAATGTAATTTTTGTTTTTGTATTTGTTAAGAGAGTTAATATAATATTATATTATATTATTAATAAAATAAAAAACGAATGCAATCATGACATTTACTGAATGACGAGGGGACAGAAATTTGTATTGCCACCATAACCCACACTTAAAAATATACCTGTTAAAGGTAAATGTACACAGCCTGAAAAATAAATAAAATATTTTTTGCTTATGGTCCTATGTACATACTGTTATCCCAGTGACCTAATTGTTGGCATTTTAACATGTCTCTGCTCTGTTAAGCCAGACAGGGTGCTGGCCTGCCCAGCTGTGTGTGTGTTTCTGTGTGTTTGGCAGATGACCAAGGTTTTCCTTTCTGATGCAGCTCTCTCAGTTATCTTACTGGCTGACCAGAGACCCTTCCAGCCCTGTGGGTGTCTGAATGTCAACACATACTTACTGCATTTGTTCTGCTTTTAATTTGCCAATCAAAAATTCTGCTGATGATTGTTTTATGTGTATGTGTGGTTGTGTTTTGCACATGTTTCTCATTAAAAGTTGTGGATGTATGTGTCTACATTTCGAAAAATACATATCCAGCTAGACATGAGTCAGTCAGTGATACTGGGCATACAAACTGAGACTGTAACTGGATTGTGAAGCTTCTGACAGGATTAGATCAGATCAGATAAAAAGAGATATTAGATCGTCAGTTCTGTTATTCCCCAGTAGTTCATCTCAACTGATTTGAACCTTGACCCCTGGTTGAAACAGGAACTCCCATGGGCACAAAAAATAACAAAAGTGTAAAAAATGTGTTTCCCCTCACTTCCTACTTCCCTAAACACTATAAACTGTCTCAGTAACAAAGAAAAAATAATCCATTCGGGAGAAAAGTCCCGTGGGAAAGCTAATCTTAGCAGTGGTTTGATTAGGCGATGGGCCAAAAATGAACACTACAGTAAAATACATAATATCTCTGGATTCAGCATACAACGTCTATTTATTTGTGTTGCTAGATTGCTTGAAAACGGTTTTATGCATTGCATTGTATAAACAGCTTGGGCACTAACTCCCACCTACTGTAAAAATACTGTACTCTTTGAAATGTCCATGTTCGACTGTGTTAAAAGGACTGGGCTTATCTGTGTAAACAAGTGTTGACTGCAGGGAGACAGTAACATTGTGGCTCTGATTCTCCTGCCGTAGCTGTGATACTTGGTGCTGGTCAGTTAAAGACAATGTACATTTACAATACCTTTACAGTTATTCATTTAGCAGACAAAGCATCTTCCAAGAAAAAACTTTACAAAAGAGCAAAGGTCACTGATAATAACAACAAGCCCCAAACATTGCAGGTATCCAGAACATGAAGCATACATTGTGAAAAAACAAATAATTGCAAAAGGGAAGAACCATAAGAGCATGCAGTTAAAGATAAAATAAGATAATCCTTTATTTGCCCACAATGGGGAAATTGCAGTTTACAACAGCAGCAGGGTACAGCACAGCACTCAGAGTAACAGGTTAAAATATAAAAATACAAAGTACAAGATACGGGAAATCCTATAAAATATGGAAATAAGGATCTAAGAGTATGAATATGAAACCAACCATTGTAAACAACAATTAAACAATATTAAGTTGTTCAAAAGTGCAAGAGTAAACAATGTGCATTCACAATGTATACAACGTGAATCTTAGGAGCTTTTAGTTTGCCACACTTCTCTCCAGAACCCTTGCCCTCCTCATCCCCAAACATACACACACACTGAATGGTTAAAGTGTGACATGTCAGACCTGGCTGTCTATCCCTCAGTTTGGACCCATCAGAATGAAAAACAATCACATCCCTTGAAATCCGGGATTAAGTTGGATTAGGCAAGTATTAAATGGTGAGTGGGGGAGTAGGGACAGGAATGGGGATGGGGAAGGCAAGAGAGAGTCTATGTCTCTTCACAGCACTCGGTGGCCTCACGCTGCTGCTGAGAGACAGTCACGTTGCATCTGACACCGAAACATCTACAAGCCCTGCGTGTGTGTGTGAGAAAGGGTATGTGTGTGTGTGTGTGTGTGTGTGTGTGTGTGGTGTGTGTGTGTTAGTGTGGGTGCGTGTTTGTGTGGAGGGACGCTAATGTTTGTTTGGGATATTGCCAGAGCTTCAAATACTAGAACACTGAGATGATGATAATACGAACCCACAGATTAGCCCAGTCCTTTAAACACAATCCAACAGGGACAGTCCAAAGCCTACAGTATACACTTACAAATGTATGGCTATTCCCTCAGGTAACCATGTCCCTGAAATGTTTCTGCTGAGTCAGTGTTTTGCAGTCATGGTTATTATGCGTTGTACAGGTCATTGAATGAGGTAGATATTGATCCAGGGTGAGCGCACCCTTGCTGAGTCATCATCGGACCTGGGAAAGGTTACGCGTTCATGTGATTCTTCTCAACAACCTCTGCAACCTCGCCTTTTAACAGGAGAGAGGGGAATGTGAAAGTTTGTCAGGGATGTGTTTTTCTCTGCTTTGTCTGATAACTTTCCAGCTACCTGCCCCTCCTATCCAGTGGAGTCCTCCCACCTTTTGTTGACTTCCCTCAGGATGCGTCAGGTTTCATTTCACGTGCAAGAGCAAGATCGGCCCACTTCAACCAGGATCAGAGGGGGACTGGCAGCCGGGTGTCCCCCAAGGGGGGTCGTGGTGCACCCTGGAACTGCACAAACAACTGTTGGAAGGATGTTTGACCAACCATCTAACATGATAATAAATATTATCATAGTCAAACCTAATGTCACGTATAGCAGACTGACAATATTAGGTGGTAGGCTATACAACACAAGAAGATGTTCCAGATTCTCAATTTTCGTCACATGTTCGTCTTTGCTGTGAAGAATAGATCCAGATTCCGTCTTTCATCATTCTTCTCTCTCGCAACTCCCAGCCAACTTTTATCAAAGGAAGTCATCATACTAGATGCTGTTCTGGGGTTTGTCTTAATCAGAGCTGGAAACCCTGCTGCGTCTTCTTCTTCTCTTCCACTTTAATGAGTAGCTTGTGTCTCTGCCCTGGAGGACCACGCTGCACTCCACCTCCCTAGAGGCTCCACGACACCAGCCATGGAACCTCCCCAAGGAAAAAAGTTCTGGAACAATCGATTGGAATTTGGAAGATTCAGAATACAATTGTTACCCTCTCCAACAAACAGGAAGAGGAAAGATAGGTGGGGGAGTTTCTCAATAAAGAAACATCTGTCTGATAGAGTTGTTTATTTACATTTACATTTATTCATTCAGCAGACGCTTTTAACCAAAGCGACTTACAAGAGAGAGCTTTTACAAAGAGCATCAGTCATTGAGCATAGCAACATGATAGACCCCGAACACAGTGGGGTTTTTAGATCGTAAATTATACATCATGAGAACCAATAAGTGCCAAGGGAAGAACTATAAATGCATAACACAACGATTGTGAACATAAAGCAAGAGATACAACAAACAACACTGGCAAGTCACCATATGGGGACCAACAACTAGTTCTAAAGCACATTAGATTATGTGAAGTGTCATACTATTCCTAAGTGCCATTAAATTCTCTAAATAAGTGAGTGTTAAGCCTTCTTTTGAAGGTGAGAAGGCAGTCTGTGCTTCTGATGGAGGTGGGGAGTTGATTCCACTATTGGGGAGCCAGGCAGTGGAAGAGTTTGTGTTGAGCTCGGGCGCTCTTGAGGGGGGGGTACCACTAGACAGTTGTCAGCATGATCGCAGGTGACGGGTGGGGGTATAGGGCTCGAGGAGAGAGTTGATATAGGTCAGGGCAGTCCCGTTTACAGCCCGGAAGGTCAGCACCAGGGTCTTGAATCTGATGCGGGCCATGACGGGAAGCCAGTGGAGGGCGATGAGGAGTGGGGTGACATGACAGCGTCTGGGTAGGTTGAAAACCAGACGAGCGGCTGCATTCTGTATCCTCTGAAGGGGACGGATTGCATTTGCTGGAAGGCCGGCTAGTAGCGAGTTGCAGTAATCCAGCTTTGTGAGGACAAGGGCTTGGACTAGCAGTTGGGTGGAATGTTGAGAGAGGTATTTTCTGATTTTCCTGATGTTGTAGAGGGTGAATCTACATGACCAAGAGACTGCGGCAATGTGAGGTGTGAGGGAGAGCTCATCGTCCAAGGTGACCCCCAGGTTCCTGGCAGAGGATGAAGGGGTCACTGTTGCAGATCCCATAGTGATGGAGAGATCGTGGGTGATTGAGGGTTTGGCAGGGATGATGAGGAGTTCTGTTTTGGTGAGGTTCAGCTGGAGGTGATGTCTGGTCATCCAGGCTGAGTTGTCAGAGAGGCAGGAATCGAATCTGGTCGATATCCCTTGATCAGTTGGGGGAAAGGATAGATATAGCTGCGTGTCGTCAGTGTAGCAGTGATAGGAGAAGCCATGGGAGGCGATGATTGGCCCGAGTGAGGTGGTGTATAGGGAGAATAGGAGCGGACCACGAATGGAACCCTGTGGGACACCAGTGGAGAGCAGGCGGGTACCACATGTTTTTCCTCCCCAGGAGACTTGATAGGATCTTCCTGTCAGGTAGGATGAGATCCATTTAAGTGCAGTGCCAGTGATGCCCATCTCTTCGAGTGTGGCGAGCAGGATCTGGTGCTTGACTGTGTCGAATGCTGCGGAGAGGTCTAGCAGAATGACAACAGAAGACCTTGAGGCTGCTCTGGCAGACTGGAGGGCCGTGGTAACCGACAGGAGGGCAGTCTCAGTGGAGTGGCCGGTCTTGAAGCCCGACTGGTTAGGGTCCAGAAGGTTGTTCTGGGAAAGAAAACTTGACAGTTGGTTAGCTACAGTACGCTCAATTATTTTAGAGAAGAAGGGTAGCAGTGAGACTGGTCTGTAGTTCTGGAGGACGGCTGGGTTAAGGGGTTTATTATTCAATTGCGTCTTTGTGAAATGTATTTGGTATCAGAAATAACTCACAACTAAGGCATCTGATACAGGTGTGAGTCAGATTGCACCGTCACTAGTCTGCAACGCATGTGGACCGGTGTTCACACTGATGAACTGATGATCTCAGAGTAAAAATACAGACCACAGACCCCAGCCCTCTTCTGGGTCTCCACTCATTCATCATCATGTGAAAAGCCCAACTATTCATTTAATAAATTACTCTTAATATAGAGTCCTTGGCTGGAGCTTGAACTCTAAAAACCTACTGGCGTGAATGATTTTTCATCCTAATCAGCTAATAGGCCAGCAGCACGTGTCTAAACAGTAAGAGACAACTGGAGAGCAAGCACAGAACAAAATAGGATTTTATTTGCTCCTTATTAGTTCTAAGTCTGTTTTAAAAAAAACAAAAGTAATATCTAGAATAACATTTACACAACCAAAGTAAAATGTGTAGATAAAAAATAGTTTTGTCTCTTCTTCCAGTAAATATAATATTTTGACATTTCAGAAAAATAGAAGTAGTTCCACCCCTTTTCTAAATAAACCCCCAGGGACCAATCACACCACTGGAGAGGGGCGGAGCTACACATATCTGACTGCAACAATAGGCCACAGAAACCGACAATACTCAACAATACCCTAAAGACATTGGTACTCATTCCAGCTGGAGAAATATGACAAATTTTCACAAACATATATACATTAAGGTTTTCCCCTAAACATCCTTGAATAGAAAACCTAAACAATGACAGCTCTGTCTTACACAATACTAGAAATCAGGAAAGTACACGTTCAAGAGTCATAGTGTTTTAGTAACTTTCAATAAGAGACAGTAAAATGATGTTGCTCAGTGAGTGCAGAGCTGCAAATGTGTTTGAAAACACACAACTGCCTGTTTAGCAACTGTAGTTAGCATCCCAGCTACTAAAGAGTAAAACTTTCTTGCATGTCTCCTTTACATGGCCGTGTTTCAGAAAGGATGAACAACCACTAATCCAACTCCTCAAAAACTTGTACTTTTGTGGTAACAGAGGAAAGAAAATGTGTATAACTGTCTACTTGACACTTCCACCAATGGGTACGTTCTATAAAACAAATACAGAGAGCTTAGCTGTATAATCTCGATTTTTGGAACGTCTCCAAGTACTGTTGTGGCAGAATTTTACAGCCAACATGACGTCTGTCTGTCTGCCAGACAGTAACCCTCAAGCACAGAGTTTAAATTCACTCCATGCACAAAAGACAAGTCAACCTTTTGCTGGTGAAAGAAGTTAGCATGGAGTTAGACGGCAACATTTAAGTCTAGCCACTGATGAAGATTCTGATTTTGCAGATCAGACGCACCCTCGATGCACATTTCTCCATTTTCAAATCTTTAAGGCTTTGGCAATCTATGTTATAACACTCTTTTGCATGATTGTCTAAAAAAATAGACCTCTAAACAAATTTCTCGGTGAACAGTCTCAGCAGGGTTGAGAATGGCTTAAAGCGTTGACATCCGATTTGCATTTGATACATTCCAAAAACAGCTGAATCTATTATCATTAGATACAGAGAATGAGCTAGATATATTATCATTACATCCACTAGATGGATGTAATCATTTCTCAAGGATGGCTTCATTCAGAATTGGGACTTTTGCTGTGGCTGCAGCCAAAAATTACTAACATTCCTAATTGAGGACGTTAAACGCCAACAGATTTCCAAAGGCCAAGAGTCCAAATCCACAGCCCTGTTTCCTCTGACACGGTTCATCTTCATCCTGAACTACAGTAATAACCACAATGGAAACTTGGCTTAATCCACAGGGAGACCCTACGGGTATATATGGGCAAGGAGGAGAGAGGAGGCTGATCATGTGCATCATTATGCGAAAGAAGCTTACATACGGTTATGTATGAAAGAGCTTAAACAGTATGAAAGCATACAGAATGGCTCATGTTCTTGTATAAGCCCAGTTAGCAACAGTCAGATCGTCCTATCACATTTAAAATGATTCGCAGCTCTGTGATCCTGGCAAAAACGCATCATAAAAAGCATCTGTATAGACAATAGAATTCTATATACAGTATTCTTAGGTATATTGTTCAGGCTTGTATTTCCAAAATGTAATTGTTTTACTATAAAAATGTGATTGGGTCAACGGCAACGCTCACATCAGTTTAATGGCTGACCAAATGTAATCTTGTGGTCAGGGCCACGCCTCTGTGACTGGGACTGCCACTGTTCAGACACCCTAAGACCAGAGTTCAGGAACAAGCAGATATATCCACTTAACATTTAGACAATTGAATTAGGGGTTAAAATTAAGGAGAAGAAAAGCTCTTTGAGCAGTTCCTCAACATTCATTATAGGTAACTGGTCAACGATAAACCAACTGTGTACCTCACAGTTGCAAGAGTAAACGTGTCACATGACTTTAGTCGAACAAACATGCTAGATTAGAGCCATACTCATTATCACAACTACTGCAGTTACAAAGCATGGACAAAATGCACCATAAAAACTGGGATCTGTAGTCCAATACTAAGGTCAGACCATAGCACTGCAAAGACGAGCACAAAAGATGTGACTACAACATAAACCATAGATTAGTCAGCTGCAGGTCAAAGTCTACATAGACTTTGATGCCGGAAAAATTAACATTTAAACTTATTCCAAAAGACAGAAGGCAGTTTCCTCTCTGAGAGGTTAGACATGGAGATGCAGGGCTGAAGCTAAAGTGCTAAGCATGCGTTCCCACGCCAACAGTCTGTATATTTAGCCACCAAAAGGGGAGGGGAAGGGCGGTAAAATTCACACCACTTACATGCCCACACCTTTCCCCAGCAGAACCAAACATTCAAGTGGAGGGTTCACCATTAAACAGCGCTGATTGGGAGATGATGACATCATTAGTGTGGTTGCCTAGCAACCGTGTGGAGCCAATGATATCTTTGGATCTGTGAGCACCTGTGTGTGACAAGCTTTGGGCTGGTGAGACAGCAGGCTTACAGATACACAATTAATTTACAAAATCTGGACGCAGGCATTGACAGAAGGTTAACAAGTTCACGTTCTAGGGGACAGGTCTGTTCCCAAAACACACAATCCCTCTGTCCTTTGTTGTTCAACTGCGACTGCAAGGTCAAGTAGGGGAAAGGTTTTTTCATAAGGCTTTGTTCAGAAGCTTTCTGTGGAGGGGAATCCAAATCTTAATATTCTGAAGTTGACAAGTGAGAGAGAAGACCGTGTAAGGTGATTCAGCTGATCAATTACAATTATTCAGATATTGTACTGTCACAAAAGACAAAAAGCAGCATTTAACAGGTGCAAGCAACTGGACTGAACAGGACCGGATCTTAATGAAGACTGTGATAGACCACTAGTGATGTTAAGACTAGTTGTGGCTAACATTTCAAATCAACACTGAGAATGGATGTCATTAGCATACTTTTGAACCCAATCAGATTCGTCTTCCTAGAGTGATCTGACTATGTAAACCATCCAAAATAAGCTCTGAGGACATGAAGTCTGACTGGGTTGGGTAGCTTGGTAAGATGTTAGAGCCCTTGGGTGAATGAAAGCAAAGCCACCCCTGAAATCTTAGTGTGATTCGATCTCCACAGCAGGTCTTTGGCTGAACATCACCTGAAACAGGGACAACATTCTGCAGTAGAAGACAACAAAAGGCAGGGAAGGGAAACCTGGAATGAGCAGAAAGTTTTCAGATTACAGGATACGTTTTGTTTCATGAAAATATGGAATGTTGATCCAAGTTTCCGTGAAAAATAATGATAACAAACATTAAAACATGTTCATGGGTTGTAACAGTTTCCGCTGTTCAAAAGTCAGTTCGACTTGTCCAAGGTCAAAGTTCAATTCCAGCTTTGAGATTTATTTTTTATGTTTAGCGTAGCTCTGAATGGAGTCTACTCCATGATTATAAAAGATCAAACGTTCAGACTTGAAGTCTTTAAAGACTGTTGCGTCAGCATCACAGCACCTTCCAAAGGTTGGAACAGTCTGTGCAGGGATGACATCTTAAGTGCTGGTCAGTTGTATGACTTTTCTTTTGCTGTGACTGGCTGCAGCTTTATTGAATATATGAAAATAAGCAATCAGTTGCATCATATAAAACCCTTGGCCAGACAGTCTAGTATGAGCGGAGAGCGTTCTTGTGACATATCCCATGTTTACAGTCAAGTGCTTTTTTTTCGTTGGGAGAATGAAAGATATATTCATATCAAGTTCAAATTCAGGCAAAAATAGTAATCTTCAAAGACAGAGAGATGAACCAAAATACCATATCCAACAAGAAAAAAATAAATAACACAAAAATGGTTTTAAAAGTTTTCAAAGAAAAAAAACAAAAACCTGCCTTTTCTCGTGCCTCCAAGCAACCCCAAGCTACCCATGACCTAGGCTCAAGGAGGGGGGGGGGGGGGGGTTGGTGGGGGGGGGGGACTGTGGGGTCATGCCACACATGCCAATCTTTCCCACACTGTGAAGTGAACTAAACCTCATCAGGAAGAGCTGCTGCTGCTCTGTCTAAACCTCTGAAGGAAGGAGGGAGGGTCTGGAGGGAGGGAGGGAGTAGAGGGGGTGTGTGGAAGGGGTGTGTGGAGAGGGTGTGTGGAGTGGGTGTGTGGAGGGCTTCCAGTTTGTAGGAAAGGACAGAGGAAAGAAGAGCAGCAGAGACTCCAGCAGGGCATCTTCTAGTCATAGTGGGACCAGAAGAAGGCTGGCCGAGGGACATATCCAGCTGAGCCAGGCCCACACCAGGCTTGAATCCAGATCCCTCAGACCAGGCCGCAGACCAGGCCAGAAGCAGCTGCAGCAGACTGGCTGGTCCTCAGGGCTTCTGAGGGCCGGGCGATAAGACCACAGGGGTGGACAAGCCGTCTACACTCAGAGCTGGGATATGGATCTGGTTGCTTCCATTGGTGGGAAACTGGAGAGGAAGAGAGAATGTCCAGCAACGTCACGTAATGTTTGCAATGAGACCTACAAAGACTTGACCATGGGCAAGAAGAAAGGTTTGTCCAACCACAGCTATAGCACAGAACTACGATGACAATCTGCATCCATCAATATACTCTACAATATACTAGATTTCCCTGGCTTGCACCACTAACAGTGACATCAATTTGCCTCAACTGTAGTATAGTTGCTAACCAGGAGAGGGCGATGAAGCTCTATCGCTTCCTCAGACCACAGTGGCACAGCTCCATAAAGCATCGATTAGACATTACCTGCCTTAATTAGGTCAATTTAGAAGCTACAATCAGACTACTGCGTTCTGCAAAGAACATAGACATTTGATTGACATTCATACTGCAACTGTAATACAATAAGTTAATATTGTATATGTGAATGTGTGTAATCAGAAGATTGCGGGTTCTAATCCCGGCCGTGACAACATGACGTTCCGTCCTTGGGCAAGGCACTTCACCCTACTTGCCTCGGGGGAATGTCCCTGTGCTTGCTGTAAGTTGCTCTGTATAAGAGGATCTGCTAAATAACTCAATGTAAAACGTAACTGTATGTGTGTGCATGTGTGTGTTTAGCAGAGGGCACATTGAGAAGAGACAGATGGTGTGTGTCGTGGCATGTGCCAGCCTGCGTGGGCAGGAGCAGGGAACAGGAAGGAGCAGGTGCTGCTGAGGTTAAAGGGGTGTAGGAGGGGCGTGAAGAGGGGGGGGGCGTGGAGGTCCACACCCTCATGGTGTCCGATCCAGCCCTCTACTGTACCTGGCCATGCAGCAAGCCATACCAAACAAATGCACTGATGAAGACATGTCAATAATACACCATGTGACATATGGATAGGACAGAAGGTTACCTGGAAGGAGAGCTTGGCTGGGCTGCGAGGCGCGATGGGACTGAGCGTGCTCCAGAAGTGGATGGTGGAGGGGAGGGGGCTGGGGGTCAGCAACACTGGAGTCTGAGGAGACAGAGACACACACAGCTCAGGCTAGCCGCTCCACACTAGCTCCTTTCGGTTTAGACGCACAGGGAGCGCCAGTGCGGGGGGGCAGAGCCCACTGACCAGGGAGTGTGAGGTGATGACAGTGGGCGTGAGGGTGTTGGTGGCACTGCCCGGAGCCAGCAGGGAGTTGACAGCAGCGTTGACCTTGTCCAGGCTCAGTCCCGGAGGCAGCAGGTTGGGGCTGGAGGGAAGCTCCAGCACCTTGGGCTTCTTGGCCTTGGGGGGCAGGCTCTCCTGCGGGGTGGGCGAGGAGATGGCCACAGATGGGGTCTGGGAGTTCTCTGGATGAGAAAAAAAGAGAGACAGAAGAGTTCAAGATGGTGATCCGACTCAGTATAAGTAAAGGGGAGTACTTCTCTGTTAGCTCTTATCTAACACGAATGGAAAGATGTCACCAAGCTAGTACTGAGCAAGGCTGGATGAAAAGATGGCTGTTAACAACCTGACCCTCCAGATTGTCAGGGTCCAGGTCAGTGGGAGTTACCTGGCAGCGTTGCCTGATCCTTGCCCTCGCCTTCACCCTCACCACCCGGCTGCCCCCCCGGCTCCACACAGGGAGGGGGAACATCGATAGGCAAGGGTGTGTCTGGTTCCCCTGGTCCACATACAGGCTTGAGAACCTGGAACCGGAAAGGACAAGGCAGAAAATCAGAGCACGGTGTGGAAAATTTTTTGACTAAAATAAGAGTTTTAAGTGTTCTCCAAGTGCCCTCTCCACCTTCTTCTCCTCTCTCCTTTTGTTCTTCGCATCCCCCAACTGAATTTACCCTCTCTCTGCCCCTCCCTCTTCTCTCCTCCCCTCCTTCTCTTCCTGTGCCCATGCTTACGTCTTCTCTGGGTTTTTCTTGGATGACCATCTCCAGCAGCTGCTCCTCTGGCACCAGGCTCTCCTCCTTCAGGGGCTGTTTTATCACCATGTAGACTGAGTGGGAAGGGGGGTTACCCACCACACATTCCCCTAGAGGCCCTGGGGCCCCCGCCGACTCCCCAATCTGCCCCTGAGGGAGGAAGCGGGTGAGGGGGTCGGACACGCCGCTCAGGTAAATCTGGGGCGGGTCGCTCAGAGTGTGGGGCTTCTGGGGCTGGACCTGTCAGTGGGGAAGGGAGAGAGCTCTTCTGTAACAGCGCTTTCAAACTGTTACAGATGTGTTGGCTGTGTGTATGTCAGCAAAGTTCCCAGGCGGCCTTGTACCAGAACAGTTCTGAAAACGAGTCTTGCTAGGCTCACCGTGCTGTTGGGGGTGGATCCCGAGGGTGTTTGTGGGCTGAGAGCGGGCGTGGCACACGGTGAGGGCTGGGTGACGATCACCTGCAGGCTGGACTCGTTACTGCCACACCCTGGCAGAGAGGGCTGTGTTTCTGCTGCCACCACACACACCTGGGGAAGGTAGACAGCACACTGCTAAGACGCAGGAGGGATGCAGTGTTCTGGCTACAGCCGCCGCTCCAGTCTTATAAAGCTCACACCTTCACTTCTCCAGTCCACTTCCCTGGAAGTCTTCCATTTCCACTCCTTAGTCTCCCCCCTTCTCCCCTCTATGTGACCTGTCACTACACCCCCCCCTCTTCCTCATCCCCAAGCCGCCCATGCCCCCCCAACTCACCTCTCTCAGCATCATGCTATCAGCAACAGCAGCTTTGGGGATGTGTTCATGGGTTATCATCAGCTCAGTTTTGATTGGCCTTTGACTGGAGTTCTTGCCAGGCCCCTGCAGTGATTGGATGGTGAAGGTCGAGTAGAGGCCGGACTTCATGTAGTCGTTCCTGGAGCTTCGATGTCCGCCCCCGGGGGAAGAACGCTGGGCCTGCAGACCGGTGGCTTGACAGGTAGGGGCCCCGCCCACAGGAAGCTGGGTTTGGTTTGCCATGTCGCCACTCTCCCTCTGTTGCCCCTCCTCCCCAACTGATAGCCCCTCCCCTGCAGCCGAGGGGTCTGGGTAGGTGACAAACTTGTACACAAACTTCTGGCCGCTCACCTTCTTGATAATGTTCTGTGAAGAGGGACACGTTTAGCTGAACAGCAGTCGGTACCAGTGTGATGTAAATGCAGAAAACACTTTGAGCTCATACAGAACGTCAAAAAAAACACCCTCCATTCCAACTACTATTTAAGTGCTTATTGATTACACAGGACTATTGGGAGTAAACAACATTATTTCATGGTTTCTCAAAAGGGGTTCAGTTCAGTAGCTACCTTGTCGTAATAGTATCGGAGAGCGCGGCTAAGCTTGTCGTAATTCATGTTGGTCTTGTTCTTGCGGAGCCCCCAGAGGCGAGCCACCTCCTCTGCATCCAGAAGCTTGAACTCCCCATCCGCAGACGTCCAGGAGATGAGGTGCCGTTGACTCTGGTCCTTCAGAAGGTGCAGCAGGAACTGCCACAGTGTGATGGACGGGTCCATGGCTGGAGCAGGGGGGATGGAGGAGGTGAGGGAGGTGGAGAAAGAGAGTCAGAGAGACGTCATAGTATTCACATATTCACAGGTGTGATCCACAGCTCACTGAACAGGGCAACACGAAGGCAGACAGGGGAAAGGGAGGAGGGGGATGGGGGGGAGCACAACAGAGGAAGTGCCTGCTTTGTTCAGGAAGAACATGTCAGGCATGCAAATTGAGCTTATTACCATTTGTTCTCAAATTACGTAACTCCTATCAAACACCTTGGAGACAATCACCATGGTAAAGACCTTTCATCAATAGTAACTAGGGGGGAAACATGCAACAGCGTGACAGCCTATGAGTGCTATCAACTGCTAGGTTAGAGGGTAAATTGGAGGGTTATAGATCTCATTACTTTGGCCATATGGATAACGTACAGTGGGGCTTCACAAGCACGGTAACGACCAGCTAATCAGCATGGTATGCCTTGTGAAATCTATGTGTGAAGTGTGAGTATGCTCATTATTGGGGAGAAACGCATCACTGACGCATACTACCAAAGCCTGCCTGTCTACTTTGTTACCGCCTTTTCAGTATGACTGTTTGAGTTTTAGGGAAGAAAGCTGAAACTAGAGCCTGTCTGGGTCTAGACTGCACTCTCTCAGCTAGGCGCTGTTGGCCCTCATGTATGGGTCCATCACACCCCTGCCTGAACGAACAGATAGATCAGTCGCCCTGAAAGCAGAATTGCGTATAAATCTACTGCCTCTGACAGGTGTTATTGCCTGGACCTCTGGGCAAGGCAATGAACAGAACCACTGATCAAACAGCCAATTACTCCAAGTCTCTACAGAGTGATGTGATGTACAGCCTAGCTATTCACAGCAGCCTCATAATGCATGCACTGTCTGCCTGCATTCATCTGCCGATGACTAACCACCCAGCACTGAATACGGAGTATATTTCATAAAGAGAGATAATGAAAGAGAAAGAGAGAGAAAGAGAGAGGGTGAGAAAGAGGGTGAGAACACAGGTAGACCACAGTAGACACGTAGAGACAAGCAGTCACACAAAAGTTCTAGAGGGACAGATAGACCTGACAAGCAACTAAAAAAAATCACAGGTTCATTAAAAAGTGTACGTTTTTACAACGTGCTATTTGATGTAGTTTTTTGCCACCAACATTTTCAAGATGTATTTTATATAACAGTAGCTCTATGCACACAAAAAAACACATTCATACCACCTGTTGCGACCCTCACACATCATGCAAATGAATGCATTCCTCCCCAAAGGCAACATGTAGTGATCATGGATCATCATGGATCATGCAGCACAGCCTAAACCACACTATAAATAGCACCAGATGAACTTAACCAAATATTTGACGTTAGACATTTTTCTACATGGATGATCTCTCTAACGATGATCTCGGGAACACAAAGTCTCTTACCATTTATAAGGGGGTTCGAATCCATCTCCGTCAATATGTCCACTAGTTCCTAGACGAGTCAAATAATGTCCATAATGTGCTCTTTTTGAATGAAGATGTCAACAATCCCCTGTTACAGTGGGGATACAACGGCCCAGTCCTGTGTTATGTAACCGTGCTGTGATGATAACTTGCATCTCTGCCTCCATACTACTAGTATTAATAATAATACTATACCATAATACTAGTATTACTAGTACAGCAACCTTGCATGTTGTCTTTCCAACTAAGACTTGATCTTGTTGTTTGTAAGTTTTTGCTCAAATTTGACATATCCTGTATGCTTTATATTTCAATAAACATGTAAAAAAAAAAAAAAAAAAAAAAAAAAAAAAAGATCGGAAACACAATAAAAAGCAATGGACAGATCAAAAAAAATTATACAGCAACGTTAGCTGACTGTTGACAGCAGACTAACTGCTAACTGGCAGCTAGCGTTTAACGGCAGTGTTGCTCACCACGAAAAAAAGGTGCATTTAATGTTTCCAGTCGAAAACCAAAATAAACTGAATCCGGACACATTACATCACGGTGGGAACCCCCCAAAAAGTCACATATATTAATATTCAGTCCAATCGAGAGATCATCTTGTTAACACCGAGCTAAGCTAGCTGACTAGCAGGCTAGTGGACTGAAACCTCCACCGTCCTCCACTCTCGGATCAGCGCTGAATGCAGACATTTTCTAGTTGATCGGGTCGCTCCAAAAGTCATCTTTCAAATGGGAAAAGTTTCCATTAATTTCCCCGCAAACAATGTTCAGGCTCAGTGTTTCTTCTACGCCACCACTGAATCCTCTGACACTTTCACCGTTTCCTCGCTGCTTCCTGTTTCTACACTTGTGTTTCTCCCACCATCAGTCTGAGTCTGATCAGCTTTACTGCTGCTAGAGTAAGAACCTCATCTGATCCGTGACGTTTTCTTTATTTACCTCAAAAGGAAGGTGATCTTGTAAGCTATGTTGATACGATTTGATTATATATTTATAGCTTTCAACATGGACACATATTCATATGAAATATGCAAGCATAAACACGTGGGATGGTTTAATCCATTTTAACCGCAACCACAAAGCTTACATCATCACTGACTAAAACCCAGATATGTTGAAATCTTAGGTTATACAGGCTGTTTTAGTTGTCTGCTTTATTTATTATATGTGAATATGAATATATATGTAATACTGTTGAGTCAAAAACATTATTTGTTTAATGGACATACATTTAACCAAGATAATCAAATGAATAGAAAATACAAACATAGGCAAACATCTCTTTTTATTTACATGTCAACCCTGAATGAATCCTGACAAGTAAAATCGAATGTTGTTGACGAAAGACGTCTCAAAATGTAGTTTGATCTGTCCCTTATCATTACTCAAGCACATGTCCACTCTGGAAGAAGTGTGTAACCTGCCCACAACACATCTATTTCAGAAGATGCATTTACACTGCAGCCACAACTTAACATCCCAGTTTCCATGGAAACCGTTTCTGGTGTGTGTGCATGACAGAGTGCAACAGTCACCGAGGGCTGAATAAGAACGAAAACTCTTGATGTTTTCTTCCTGACATTAGGAAAAGGAAGAACTGTTCGTACAGTGTAAATGTAAAATCCTTGACCTGACCTGGGCTATAATAAACACTTAAACTAGCACACTAAAATACTTCTTTCGTTTTGGCATCAGGCAAGTCTGGTAAACCCTGGAGTTCTCGGAGACCCTGAAAGGTAAACAAACACAGGGACATTCAATTCACGTTTTTTTTATTTTTACAGATGCTTTTATCCAAACTAACAAACAAACAGTACATATAGAAAAATAAAGGACAAGTTTCATATTTCTAACAAGAACAGACTCACATTTTTTACTAAACCATAATAACATCTTCTAAAAATTGCTTAATTGTTCTGATAGGACAGTGCAAGAAACAAACAACAGTATTAAGTCCACATTGTATCGTTGTAGTACAATAGTTGTTTTTGTTTTCAAACAACTGTTTAAATGTTTGTAAAATTGCTGATACATGAAGAAGGATTCTTGTTAGAATACAGAGAGCAACCACAACTTGTATGTTTGAACCTGCCAGCTCACACCCTTGTAAATGTACTGTACTCAAAAGCACTGTACTCACCTCCAACACCATTCGAATATTGGCTTTGATTTTAGCTGAATCTTTGGTCAAAGTCTCTGTTTGTCTGTGAAAGAAAATTGAGGATACCAATTGACCTCAATAGAACGGCGACACATCTTGAAAAAAAATCTTTGTATGCGACAAAATACAACACATGGTTAAAATGATGCCCAGACAAGTGTTTTGTTTTAATGATGCCCCCTGCTGGTCATCTGCCAAAGGCTACTGTCAAATTGGACTGCATCTCATTTGAAAAAGCTCCTTTTCTTCTTAAAATCTAATTACATAATGCTACCATCCTTACTCGGATAAAGAAAAAAGGTTAAACGTACTGTAAATACACTTTTTTCTTATTTTTTAATATTAATATATATATATATATATTTTTTTTTTCTGACATTACCTCAAAAATGGGAGAATGGAAGCATTGCATTGAATGTAAAGCACTGCCTTTGTATACGTCAATTAAAGTGTTAATATCAGCAAACATGATTCAGGCTGCCCACTGGCTTATACTCACGCAGTGAGCTGATTTGTCTTCTTTTCAATGAATTTGAGAGCCTCTGCATGTGTTAACTCTACGAAGAAACCGTAGCCAACAGCAACAAAGATCTTAGATGAGTCCTCCCTGTGAGAAGAATCCCACTGAATTTGTGCATTTACCACCAGAACCATAACCTTTTTAGATAATTGATTAACTTCGTTACAATCAAATGAGTTAAATAAGTGTTCTTCTAAAAAGTAAAAGCTTATTTTCCTTGTTATCACTTACACGTGAGCTTGGACATAGAAATTGCAGCCAATATCAACTTCTGTTTTCAGTTCCTTGGTATCAGATTCCTAAAACAGAGGTACAATTTGATTGTGACTGAGGATGTGGACGTACACACAACCAACACTGCAAGGCGATATAGTTTATGTTACCGTATGTGTGTGTATATCTCTGCGTGTAGTCTAGAAAACACCTTCATTTCTTAAGGTTTCTACCTGCAAGCTCTGAATTGTGTTTTTGAGCTGTAGATATTGGGATATTTTCTCGTACACTCCATCTCTCTGCTCCAACAACTTCCTGGCAAAATGAAATAAACAGTGGTAAGTGACTTCTTATTATAGACTGACCCAGCAGGCATGAACTGAACATTAGAACCGAGACATCATGAAACATTTCTAGTTTATATTCCAGATCTTTTCATTACTCAACCCTGCATGATCAGCCACCTACTCCAAATCTCGTTTCAACACGTCGCTGATGAAGGTTTCATACTGCAACACCTTCTCATCAACGCTGGGCCTCCCAGTCGTCATCGTGGTAGTCATTAATTTGAAATAGCAATGTAATATTCGAACGAAAGGCAAGATCTAGTACGTTATCTTTAGCAGAAGTACTTAGCTGACTGCTTGTTACACTATGAACAGACTATAATAGATCCATGGTAAGAATCCACAGTAAAGATGTCAGGTGTCACGTGTCCAATGTTATGCTCCTAGATGAAAATTGTATTTACATAGCCTTTTGCCCTGTGTATGTTAAGTAATCCCCCTTTCTTTGGAGGGTTTTTTGTATGTTGTTGTTTTGTTTTTGCAAAAAAAAATGTTTACAAAAACGTGTCCAATGTTATGACCGGAACCGGAAGATCATCCTGGTTCTCTTCTCTTCTTCTCGCGATAAATAACCTTTACTTTTTTTCTGGAATGAAGATGGTTTAATATTCCTAACAAGCTGTATAACTAACTATCTATATTTCTTGTAAGTAAATTACGACATTAAAAAGCCTATTGTTACTATATTTTTTGTTGTTGTTAAAATTGCACGTTACTTAAACGTTGCACCAGAGGTCAAATCGTTATTTAATTCCGAGGTTAAAGGGTGAGCAAGCCAATTCTAAAATAGCTCTGCTCTGTGTAGCTGAATAGTTAGGATAGCTGGCAAACTAGCCTTTGCATGAGCCTTTTATTTATTGGTTTGTAAACTGATCTCACAGTTGTAGAGTATAGAAAACTTGATGTGATCTTAAGTATTCATGGTTTAGCTGTTAGGAAGACAGACTTGTCCTGAGTACAGTAAGTCTGTAGTCTTCATACAAACTCATCTACACACCACATGTTACATCAAAGGAAGCATGAACCTGTCGCCTTGACTCAGGAGCCGTTTATTTCATTAGATCTCTGACATGTGCAAAGCTGTCCCTTTGTCGACATAACCAAGTACCTAGACGTTTATTGTTTTCAATTGTGCTTCTCTTTCTAGAATTTCTCTGGTAGCAGATCTTAAACCAGAGAAGGCAGAATGGCTGGGCCAGAGTTGTTACTGGACTCCAGTATCCGTATGTGGGTGGTCTTACCTATAGTGTTCATCACTTTCTTTGTTGGAATTATAAGGCACTATGTCACCCAACTTCTGCACAGCGACAAGAAAGTCGATTTGGAGCAAGTGTCTGACAGGTGAGTTTGTCACGTGGGTGTGTGTGTGTTATTGCAATACAGGATAATGCTGATAGACTGGATGGGCTTAAGATTGGTGTAGACATTGTAATACAAACATATTTTTCTATCAACTTTACCTACACAGCCAAGTGCTTCTGCGCAGCCGAATCCTGAGAGAGAATGGAAAGTACATTCCCAAACAGGTAAAACTCTTCAATATACAATTAAAAACTGTCAAGAAAGACTGTGTGTGTGTGTGTGTGTGTCATATCATGTTAGAGGGTAACTGCTTCCTGTCCTCTGTCTGCAGTCATTTGCCATGAGGAAGCATTACTTCAATGATGCAGAGACTGGCTTTTTCAAAAAAGTCAAGAGAAAGGTTGTCCCCAAGAACCCAATGACAGGTGAGCAGTAGGACCCCAGCACCTTCCCCTCTGACATCACACAGGAGAGTGTCTCTCCTGCCCTTTAACCTTCCTTGAGTTGTAGGATCATGATCCCTGTCCACCTGTTTTCCTCTGTCCTCTCTGTCTGGACAGACCCTCTGTCTCCCTCTCTTCTGCCCTGACTGATCTTCTCTACTCATCCTCTCTCTTAGATACCAGCATGCTGACAGACATGATGAAGGGGAATCTCACCAACGTGCTTCCAATGATTGTGATTGGAGGATGGATCAACTGGGCTTTCTCTGGCTTCGTCACCAGTACGTTTCCTCTACCGAAAAGTGGTGGAGACAGCGATTACCCAGAAGCATCACACAGGAGAAGGCTGGGCATGTACCAGAGCTGCTGTGTGTGTTTGTGTGCATGAGATGATACTGTGTTTTCTTTCTTAAGCCAAGGTTCCATTCCCTCTGACCCTGAGGTTCAAGCCCATGCTTCAGAGGGGGGTAGAGCTGCTATCTCTGGACGCCTCGTGGTACGCCAACACAATGTGCAAACACATGCAGTTCACAGTGACACACAAGTTTCAGTAATGGTTGTTGTTCACATAACACTGAAGATAGGGGGGCAGGGACACGGTACAAAGTGTGGATGTTGCAGGATTTTAAAGTGCGAAAGTCAAATGAGTTGTTCTGTTGATGAGTATTATAAACTAAGGATGATAATAGACCAGGGGTGTCCAATCCTGGTCCTCGAGGGCCGTTGTCCTGAAGGTTTTAGGTGTTTCCCTGCACCAGCACACCTGATTCTAATGAAGGGTCGTTATTGAGCTCTGTTGAGGTGTGCTGGAGCAGGGAAACATCTAAAACCGTCAGGACAGTGGCCCTCGAGGACCAGGATTGGACACCCCTGTAATAGACCCAATAACAAACAAAATATTTAATTGCAAACTCTCTACAAAAATCGAAAGGAAAGATGTATCAAATACAGCAACTTGAGGCTGTCATCTTGACATAGATAAAAAGTTTAAGAATGAAAGTTGAAGTAAATTTAAATCAGTGTTAGTCAGTGTAGAACAAACCATTTCATGTGGTGATGGAAATATTATATTTTGCTTCCTCCTGTATCTCAACAAGAGTGTTTCCTTCTGCAAATTGCATAGTTTAATAACTGACTGTGCATGATATTAGTGTGAGGTAAGCCAGCGTCTGTAGGTGAACTGCTCCCCCAACTCTGCTCACTCTGTTAGGGGACCGGTAGGGCAGTGACACTCCTCTATTAAAAATGCCATGAATTCAGGCATGTAAATTGACATCCTTCATGCAGACTGTGGTTGTTTTGATTGTTAACAGGGTAAGCTCAGCATCCTGGTATTTCCTCAATGTGTTTGGCTTGAGGAGTATGTACAGCCTCATACTGGGACAGGACAATGGTAAGTCATAAAAGCGCTCTTCATTTTAGTCTCTCCCCGTTCTTCCTCCATGTTAATCTGTCCCCCCACTCACCCTCCAAGCTGCTGACCAGTCCAGAATCATGCAGGATCAGATGACAGGCGCAGCCATGGCGATGCCCCCAGACCCCAACAAAGCCTTCAAGGTAAGAAGCATCACAGACATAGGGGTTTTGTGGTTAGTCGGTGAAAAGGAAGTATTTCTTTGATTATGAGTTTGTTTGCTTGTCCTAACTGTGGTTTGCACATGTTTTGATTGTCTGGCAGAGTGAGTGGGAGGCGCTGGAAATAGTGGAACACAAGTGGGCCTTGGAGAACGTAGAGGAAGAGCTGATGTCACGGGATCTCAACTTTGGTGGATTATTCAGCCAGGAGTTGAAATCCACCATGTTCTAATACTGAGTTTCCAACTAGTGATCTAAGGGGGTGTGGGGGGTTCTAATGCCACTGAACTCTGCCACTGCCCTAGATCCCCTCTCTATTATACAGTGGATCCTCATGGTCACTACAGAGCTGGTTGTAAAAATGTCTTAATGGTCAATAACAGGACCATCTCTTTGCCTAAGATAATTTAAAAGTATTACACTGTTCAATTGGTTTATTTGTTATTTTTATCTCAAGTGTTTAAATATTACTGCCTACCTGTTTGCCTTGTTTTCAAGATTAAGCGCTTATGAGAAAAATGAAGAAGCATGTCTCTGCTTAGTTACTCTGCTGTTTTGAGCCTTACTATGAATGCTGACTGATCTTAGGTAGTGACTTGAACTTTGACATTATGTTTCTTTATTTAGATTTTTTGGTTTGTTTGACTTGGGGTATTAATGTTCTGTCCTCTCTCTGCAAATCTTAAGCAGCTTATATAAGTCTCACAAGTGATTTACATGTAAGATGAATGAACACTCGCTTTTGATTGTGTCTGAATAACCTGTGTTCAATTTGATTATGGACAGAATTTATGAGATTATGTTTTGATTTCCTGCTATTAAACTTATGACTCTTCTATCTGCAATTTGTTTCCTTCACTTTATCGCCACTGGACAGCTACTAATTACCTTTCCCACCTTTTATCACTGTCAAAATACTGACCAGCTTTGTGAACTGGAAGAGATATTGCCTTTCAAGCCCAGCATTGGGCCAGGGGAGCATCTTTTAGGAAAGAGAACCTATATTATGTACACCATCTTGTTTGCCTGTGGTAACTTTGAAATAAAGAATCAAATTTGTCCCTTCTTGAGGTTTTGTTGATTTTCAGAAAGTTGTTTGACTATCAAATGAGAGATGATTGAAAACAATGATGGTTCAACTTCTTTATTACACGCGTTCAGTTTGCAAAGCAGCAGTTTTAATCACAAAGTGTGTAAGCCACCTTGAATAAGAGAGGGAAGGTGATGCAAGGGTAAAATCTATATCCAGTGTATCTCACAGGCCATCATCCCTTTAATAGCTTTTCTAATTATTGTTCAGTAGATAATGTGTGAGGAGGGACTAACTAGCAGCCCTGCTTTCCTGAACCCCACTGGGGATAACAGTGATTCAAATCGACCTGTCAATCAATTCTCATACCTAATTAAAATACCAGCCAATCAGTAGCTCAGGTATAACTGAATATTTCAAACCGTTGACATGAAACAATCTCAGTGGCCTCTAAATAGTAATTGTCAGAATATCTTTTCAGATTGGGCAGTTGTTTGTAAATCCACAGTGCTCTAATGAACAATCGACCCCATGCTAGTGCACTGATATTACAAAGCAAGCAAGAGTAATACAAAATTGTGCCTGTATATATATTTCTGTACCAGTGTCAGTAATATTGGAGTACAAGATTGTCATTCCTCATCTCATCAGTCTGAGTGAAGCTAGTACACACCTAAGTCCATATGGTTGTGCTATAGTCAAATTTAACTGTCTAAACTTTACTACTGTGTCTAGCATTTTGCACTGTTCTGTTAATGAGTAGTTCATCTTTTATGACCTGGTTCAACAGTTAATGTCTCCTTCCCTCAAACCTTAATTTAGAAGTCACAGATTTGTTAACTGTATTGCAAACAGCTGCATTGTGAAGTACCAGCTTTCACCTATAAAATCACGTTAAACCAGAAAGTACTGTAAGCAAAGGAAGAGCAAGGCATTCAGGTCTGCCTAAAATCCTCTATCTATCCTGACAGTTCACAATAACAAAGACTGAGATTATGCAGTCAAGAGGAATGTTGTGTAAAAGTGTAAAATCTATCTCATGCCTATAATCATAATCATTTATTAATATCAAAAGATGTGTACAATAAAATATTACATCTATTATTAACAAAGTAAAGTAAATGAAATCACCCACCCCCCCTCCCCCACAGCTTCTCCAGAGATAATACATTTATTAAAATACAAAAATACTGTACACATGGGCTTTTAAAAACCACCAAGAGCGCTGCCCAGAAAGCACTTATCTGTAGCTCTGGATTTAAACATTGCACAGAGTAAAAGAAAAAAAATGGAAAATAATAGTATCTCAATTGTAATGTATATTTGATCCACTCCTCAGAACATTAATTACATTTCCATTAGAATCTGAAAAATATGTATCTGTTAATATGCTGCAACAATCAATATTTCCTCAGTATAACTGCTATAATAGTGAAAAGCAGTAACGATACATGGAAGACCTCCAGCATGAAGTGTGTGTGTGTGCGTGCGTCTAAGTGGTCAAACTCGTAAAGGCTCTGATGAATCAATTAAAAAATAAATAAGATCAATCAAGAGAAAAATAAATGATAAACAAAGCTATAATTTTATAAGCTTCAATCAATCTCTCCTGTATCCTCTCCAATACTATAGTCCGCTCCTTAACCTTCTGTTTAAAGCACATTGCAGCACTGAATTTCAGGGTGATACAGCGGTTTCCCTATTCCAATCCACTAACACTTCAGGACCTGTGGGGTGAAAGCAGGGGTAAAACGTCATGGTGATTCTTAGAGGTCCTGATCCAGCTGAACTAGGACCTCTGAATGATCTGAAAATGCTGCCGTCCTTCCATCCATCCTGTAGGTAAGTCTCTGATCAATACTGTCTGGGGGTGTGGTACTGGGTAATATGTGGTAACAAGTGGTAGCATGTGGTAATATGTGCTTCACAGCTGTCACCAATCCAGTCATGTAAGATCAGGGATTTATCCATGTAATGGAAGAAGTTGAAAATAACAGGTACAGACACATCTAACTTGTCTGACTTGTCTTAGCACTAATAGTACAGTGTAGGATGTCTTAACATGACTGGAATTTACCATCTGCCTTTACCAACAGGCTGGTCTGAAATTGTTAGTCAAAGCAACCGACACAAAGTTCTGTCACAACAATGACCCAAATTCACTCAATCAGCATTATTTGTTGAGAAACATGAACATCGTTCCTGTCTCTCTTCCTCAGCCTGAGATACTAGCCCCTGTCTCTCTTCCCCATTTATATACTACGCCCCTCTCTCACTCTCCCTCACTCTCCCTCTCTCTCCCTCCCTCCCTCCCTCCCTCCCTCCCTCCCTCCATGTCCTCCCCATCTATCTATTAAGCCTCTCTCGGTTCTCCGAAGCAGAGGCAGAGGGCTTCAAGTGTTTTTGGAATAGAAAAAGCGAAATGAAAACAAAAAATCAATAGAAAAACCGAAAAGACCCAGCAAGGAAAAAAAACAACAGATAACCTCTGCCCCCCACCCCCCCAAAAAAATCAGCTTCAATCAGTTTCCATAGTGACACAGGGCGTTGCTCCGTCCGTGCTGTCATGCTTAGAGGAAGTGACATCATTAGCAGCCTGGGTGGGGAAGTCTGTGCCATCGTCGGTAGGTGCAGGGAGGGTGGGCTGGCGGATCTTGTCCTGTCGCTGGTAGAACAGGAGGTAGGCAGCGTTGGTCTGCAGGGGAGGCAGAGCATTTACATTAACATTTTACATTTAGTCATTTAGCAGATGCTCTTATCCAGAGCAACCTCTGAAGGCAAGTAGGGTGAAGTGCCTTGCCCAAGGACACAACGTCATGTTGACACAGCCGGGAATCGAACTCGCGATCTTCCGATCACGAGCCCATTGTACAGTATCAGCTTGCACCTCCAGGGTCAGGGGTTCAATTCCTGCCCAGACTGTACGTGCCTGCAGACTAGATACTTGCTGACCACTAGGTGCTTAATGCTAGTGAGCCTGTTGTGTACACAGGAATTCTGACTCTTATGTATAAGAGACTATGTATAGTGTATAAGAGACTCACCACTATCTGTTCCTCCCGGGCATACGTCACCTTGCTGTCATCAAAGTAGTACCACTGGCCGTTGTCCTTGTTCTTAGCATAGCTGGTGTCTGGAGAAAGATGGAGGTCAGCCTTTACTATTCTCTTTACTGACAGTTTAACCTGAAGCACTGCTGTGACCGATCGATTCATATCAAATCTTACAATGTCCATCTCTGAGTCCTCCATAGTGATTGGACACAGCAATGAGGTCGTAGCAACTGGGAGGCTCCCCATTGGTCAGGCTCTTTCTCAGCAGACAGCCGGAGAAGTCCAGGTGTCTGTGTTACACCACAATGAATAAACAATATCACTACATGACAATGAGATGTTCCACTAATAAAGTGTTTTTGACGCATGAACAGATAATGCCAACGCCAGTAAAGCCCCAATGGAGAGAGTGACAGGACCAGGGCCTCACCTGAGGGGGAAGTCTACAATGATGTCCAGCTTCTCTCTGGAGTACTTGGTGTAGGAGAAGCGCTTGAGGTGGATGATGAGAACCTCCGGTAGCGACCACAGATCCAGCTTCTTGGTGGCCAGCTGGTGCTTCTTACACTGGGGGCAGTACCTGCAGAGCACACCCACACGGTTTGAACACGGGGAGCATTCTCAGGCTAATTACATTCCATTCAAATTCTTTCTTCATTGATCCTGAAGGAAATGCCATGTTCAGGTAATTGGAGTGTACATTTACATCCTAATAAACAAAGTCGTAAAAAACAGATATAACCTATATTAGATGGGGGACTAAGAGCAGGTAATCAAGGTGTGTGTGTGTGTGTGTGTGTGTGTGTGTGTGTGTGTGTGTGTGTGTGAGAGGCCTCCGCACCATGGGTTCTCCTCCTCCAGAGTCTCCACGGTGGTGAAGAGCTCGATGCACTCCTGCAGCATCACCCTGGTCTGCTGCTGGGACACCTCCATGCTGCTGTGCTTCACGTATTTCTGGGGGAACAGGACTCAAGTCAGTCCAACAGGTTCCTCCTTACTGCTACATGTGGGGTGTTAGCCTTCATGTTCAGACACAGCATCAGTGGAAGATACACACACACACACCTCTGCCTCATTCTCATTGTAAAACTTCTTCTTCATGTCCGGGTCCCAGTCAATGGCCACATAGGGTTGGGCTGAGAACAAGAGACATACAGGCGTTTCAGTGTAACAGATCACTACAGTGTGTGTGCATGTGTGTATGTGTATGTGTGTGCGCGCAAATGTGTGTTAACTCTTACAGCTAAAAGAGAAGGCTGTGCCCCCCTCTCCCATGCCTCTCTCCGTGGTGCCATTAGAGTTCACAGCCTGGATGGAGAAGAGCAGCTTCCTGCGTTTGGACTGGCAGGTCTTCCTCTTCTGCCTCTGGTGAGAGCCGACAGGACACGCCTCCTTCTCTTCCTCGACATCTGTCGTCTCAGTGGGCTGCTGGGATGCCCCCTGGAGGCCGTCTACGAGCGCTGCGGCACCCGCATTACCGCAAGCGCCCAAACTGCTATTATTCAAGGCTGTAGCGCAAGCATTGAAGTTGGCATTAGTAGTGGTGGTGCTGTTGTAGACACTACCGTTACCATTGTCTGCGAAACAGACACTGAAACTTTCATTGGCAGCGGCATTAGCATCATCACTGCCATTTCCAAGGGCTTTAGCAACAGCATTGAATCTAGCATTAGCAGTGACGTTAGCATTAGCATTGGTAGAGCCGCTGCAGGAGGCAGAGTGGCCGTCTTCTGCCCCAGCCTCACTATTGGCTGGCTCCGTATGGGCGTGGTCCAGCTGAGGAGGGATGGGGACAGGGCGTGGCTGGTTTGTTGTGGAGCTTTCTGCAGGGAGGACGCCCTGTCCGCCATCACAGCATGGGTCTCTCTGGGAGGGGCCTGCCGTCTCCGAGTCCTCCTCACCGTCTTCTGGGGACGGAGAGACGGAACATGTCAGACCTTCCACTGTTCCAGGAACAAGACTGGAAGCTAGAATGCTACTTCAGAACAGGGTCAACACTACTCACACAAGACAATCACATGTTGTAAGGAACAATACAGGCTGTAGGTTATATGGAACATTCCTATAACCCTTCACTGACTAGGAAGAGAAGGACTACAGATTTGACGATAAAAACAGATATCGTATCAAATACCGTCGCTCACGCCGTTGGTCTGGGTCTTATACTCCTCCTCCTCTTCCTCCTCTCCACCCTCTTCCTCCTCCTCTTCCTCCACCTCCTCCGAGGGGTCAGGAGGGCGCACGTAGCGTCTACAGACACACAGGTTCAAGGTTACGTACACGGGTTATAGGGGTTCATATAGAAGTCCCCCCATTACTGCTGTGTGTGGTTGTATAGCACTGATTGCAGCAGTTACACAGCCTTGTGTTCCGTGTAGTGAAGTCGACTCACGCCAGCCTCTGCAGGAAGAGCAGGTAGAGGGCGTCGCGGGTGCACTGGCTGCGTGGCACTGCCATGAGGAGGGGGTGGCCGAACAGGCAGGTGCCGTAGCTGCTGCTGCCCGAGCCGTAGTCCCGGTAGTGGGATCTCTCTCGCAGGTAGAGGGCCAGAACCACCTCCTCACCATCCTCCTCCACCGAGCCGCTGTTCAGCTCGTACCTGGAACAACACACGCACTCGTTACAGACACCATCACCTCTCCATCCGTCTTCTAGTCAACAGAAGGTTTCCGTACACAAAGATGTCATCTCGGTCCAGGATGCAGCTGAGGGACTCGTCAGCGTGGTAGATCTTATAGAAGCGGTGGTTAAAGACGTCTGCTACCATCATCTAGAACACACACACACAGACAGAGACAGAGAAAGAGAGTGGTGCTAGGTGTAAGTTCCAGCCAATAGGACAGTGTGCCGGTGGTTTGTTTACTTCTTCAGTGCTTGCCAGGGTAGGAACTCACATGATTGGCTGGGACATTGGTCATCTGGGAGAGGGTGGAACACAGGTCTGACACCTTACCAGCCTTGGGCACCACAAGGCGATGCTAGGAGGACACACAGACAGACACACGCACACACACATTATAACCAGTCATTTGGATATCCAGCTGGGTCTGTAAGACTCACGATCAGGATGACCAGAGTGGGGTGCTGGATTATGCTACCTGGACAGGCTTCGCCTCCGGGTCCAAAGAGACAAAGAAGACCTCCATGACCCTATCCTTGCTGACCGGCAGCGGCACACTCAGGTAGCAGAAGGGGTCAAAGGTCACAGACACCTTGTGGCATTCAGGGCACACCAGCGTGGACTTGAACAGGCCGTGGAACGTGTCCACTATCACAGAGTCGTTCCGTCGCCGGTGGTTACGCCACGCCTCCTCTGCCACTTCCTGGAGCGGTAAGAATGGTCAGAGGTATTTCTTTGAAAAACCTACTTCCCTTGTCTAAAAAAGGCTTTAGAGAAGATCAAAAGCGTGGGCTCATTAACATAGCTATCACTGATCTTGTCAAGTAAGACGAGCGATTTCCCTTTAAATGATCTGGGGAAAAAGAGGCCTCCCCTGCCTCATACAGAGGTGTTGACAAACAGACCCACCTGGTCGGGCCTCCCATCTGCGTCCCTCAGCTCGATGTACTCCTTGTTTTTGACGCGGTTCAGATCCTCGTGCAGGCCGTCCAACAGGAAGGACAGAAGCTCCTGGGAGTCATGCTGCTGGTAGCCAAGGAACTGGGATGCAAAGTGGCCCACTTTGGTCTGCACGCACACACAGGCACAACCCAGTGGATATACATTTACATTTATAGTCATTTAGCAGACGCTCTTATCTAGAGCGACCTACAGCAAGTACAGGGTCATTCCCCCCCCCCCCCCCGAGGCAAGTAGGGTGAGGTGCCTTGCCCAAGGACACAACATCATGTTGGCACAGCCAGGGTTCAAACCAGGGGCCTTCTGATTGCCAGCCTGACACCCTCGCCGCTCGGGCACCTGAACCCCTATGAATCTGGCTCCCTCTGACCTTGAAGATGCGCGGCACCACAGAGTAGTGTCTGCCAGACCACATCTGCTTGATGACGTCAGCGTAGGCCTCTGCTATCTCCCCCTTCATGCCCAGAGGGTTGGTGAAGTTCAGCTCCTCCAGGTAGGAGCTCAGCAGGAAGTACTCCGTCAGAGGGGGAGTGTTGCTCAGGCACTAACATACACACACACAAACAAACAAACATAATCACACATGCAGGGAAAGGTGTTATTATCATCCTTAAAGGTGTTATTATCATCCTCCTATGATGTGTCATTTTCACACCTTGATTTTTCAACAAACTATTTATTGCACCATTCAGTATTTTCTCTCAGTAAGCAGATGATAACTTTTTTGCTACTGCTGTCTGGCACAGTACATGATGAACCATCCTTTACCATATGGTGGGCCATACTTGTTTCTAAGTGAACCCAAATGCCATTGTCCTGAAGGTTTGAGACACTTCCTTGCTCTAGCACACCTGATTCTAATGAATGGGTTGTTATCAAGCTCTGTGGAAGCCTCATAATGACCCTTCATTACAAGTAAGTGTGTCAAAAGCAGGAAAACATCTAAAACCTTCAGGACAGTGGCTCCCTAGGACCAGGGTTGCCTAACCCTGGTGTACAGTATGTGGTTAGAAGCCCTAGGTGTAATAGCACAGACCGACCTGCAGGGCAGAGTTCATGAAGCAGGTGTTTCCAAGGTTGGTGAGACCACACACCCCTGGTTGGCCCCGGTAGGAATCCTGCTCCTCCACAGAATTCCTCCTGAGAAGACACACAGACACACAGTAACATTCTGAATGGTTTCTTTTGATGATGGTAGGTGCTGTGATACTGCTGTCAAAACGGTCTCGTTTTCAAGACTGGGATCTTTTTGAAAAAACTGCACACCTTGAGTGCTGAATGGATTGAAGGGAGAGAGCAGGTAGGACTAACTTACATGATCTGTGGTCTGGAACTAGGCCAGGTCCCATCCGCATTCCTCATCTCCATTATCACCGTCTGACAAGCAAGCGCAGCAGGTTTCAACAACAAAAGAGCCGCATGTTCAGACACATCCCAAAACTTATCACCGAATCTCTAGAGTAAAAGAATGGGAGGGTGATGGAGTGTGCTTCACTGCTTCTGACAGCTGTGGTGTGACGGAGCGCGTGTGCCAGGCCTACCATGTTAGAGCTGAGGCAGGAGTCCAGCACGCTCACGTGCACATTCCTGAGCCTCTCACAGCTGGTGTCAGAACTCTTCATCCACAGCCGGGTCTCCGCCCCCTCTGGAACCTCAAACTGATGTTGCATCTCCTTCTGGATGGTGTCTGCAGAGACAAACGCACCCAAACACATACATCTGAAATGCCCTGTGGTAAGGACTCTATCTAGGTCTTTATCTAGGTCTAAAGCACTCACAATTTAACTTAACATGACTTACGCAAACCATACTTTAATAGGACCCACACATACAAATTGAAAGGGTCAACCGAAGATACATACGTATGTGGTCTGCACGGCTGAACTGAGCTTTGATGACATTCTCCATGTTGCTATGGAGACACAGGAAGATCTCGACGGGATACACCTCCACCTTCAGAGTGCTGGGAAGATCTACAACCTGGAACACATACATACCAATCTACAGAAAACACACCTTCATACCCATTGTTTGTTCCAAACAGCATTCACTCTAAGAACAGAGAAGAAGACAGAAGCAACTGGCTTCTGGTCCAGTGGGCAGATAGCTGAGTCTTTACCTTGCGTTCCAGAGGAGGCTGGTCTTCCACTAGGCCGTACCAAGTCAGCAGCTTGTGCCAGGCCTCAGCAGGGACCAAAACAAAGTCCTCGTTCTCCACCAGACGTTCCTTTAGATGGTACGAGTCTTGATCTAAGAGAAAACAGCAGAACAAACACAATGTTAGGTACCCATCTGCTGTGGTTGGTGGCTTTGGTGAGAGTGTACGTCCACATATCCACTTTGTCAAATGTAAATATCGAAATCTACGTACATACTAAGTACATACTGTCTGTGTGTGTGTGTGTGTTGTGATACTAACCCTCAAACAGCTCTGTGTTATCAATCTGTCCAGGGAAGGAGGAGGAGTTCTGGTCTCCAGTCTCCACATACTCCTTCCACTGCTCATACCAGCGCCTCTCCACCAGGTACCTGAGTCACACCATGGAATCCCATCAGACACCACAACAAACTAACGTAAACTGTCTAATGCCACCCTGTCAACAGTCACAGCTGGCATTCCTTAAGGATTAGGAGAAAGCTAACCACACAATACACATCGCCAAGTCTGAAAAGCAAAGTTATTAGGGCCACAATAGATTAAAGCATTCTATTCTGATCACACGTGGGAGCAAATGTTGCGTCTCCTAAACCTTCGTTTGATGACTGTCCACACTAACATCTGTCTGGATTACATATCAGCCGCTGAGTTCATGTGGATGTGATATGGACGACCTATTTATAGGAAACTCTACCCTGCCAACACAATAAGTAAACTGTGGGAAGCGAAATCGAAAGAACATTCAGCTAGAATCTTACCTGATTTACTACCTAGTTAAGTTAGCAGTAGCTTTTTTATACTTTTCTAAAGCTAGAAGGTACCTTGAAAATATCACAGGAGACTCTTTAGCAAACGAATATAATGTACATAGAAATCAAAGTATGTGCTGCCAATACACTGACACAATCTGGTCATGACGTTAGTAAACCAGCTATTTAGCATAGCTAGCCTATATCGTTAGCATACAGGCGTGATGCCAACAGCCCTTAGCCTTAGTAATGTACAGTCATCAAACCAGTTACCAACCCACAGGTAGTGATTTAACACTGATTAAACACTCCTCAAATGATTAACTAAGACAGGAACATACTGGCTATATAACTAGGTGGGGGTAAAAGGTACGACACCTTCCTAAAGTAGCATAGCGTGGCTACTGTAGCTAGTGTTACTTGTCCAGCTGGCCGACTGACGATCGATTTTAATTTGCTCTATCTATTATCTGTATTTTATCGCCTTTTCTACTTTTATTCTGTTGCTGTAAAACGTACATTTCCCAGTTATGGGATTAATAAAGTATATCTAATATAATCTAACTGACATCGAAAGTCAAAGCCTGGCTAGCAAGCTACTTTGCTAACGTTAGGTTAGCTGTCGGGCTAAAAACAACACAGTTAGCTGCTCCTGCACGCTGTTTTCACTGAACATTGAACTGTGCAGCAAGAACTGTCTTGTAAATGACATGAATACAAGTGGGTTTGGGTAAATAAAAGTGAACAAAAACAACTCATATCAATGAGCTGTCATTTTGATGTCTGTGTCGTGGGTCAATGTGTGTGTGTATGTGTGTGTGTGTGTGGAGGTGTCAGTGTGTGTGTGGGTGTCAGTGTGTGTGGGTGTCAGTGTGGGTCAGTGTGTGTGTGGGTGTCAGTGTGTGTGTGTGTTGTGGGTCAGTGTGTGTGTGTGTGTGTGTGGGGGGGGGGGTGTCAGCGTGTGTGTCAGTGTGTGTGTCAGTGTGTGTGTCAGTGTGTGTGTGTGTGGGTGTCAGTTCAGGGCGGTTAAGTCTCACCAACTGTCCCCGGAGCGCAGTTCATGTTCCTGAAGAAGAGACTCGATTTCTTTCCGTTGGGTTTCTAATCCAGGAGGTTCCGTGAGCACGGCTGGTGCTGAGGTAGTCATGGTAACTCATAAATATCAGGGTTATAAGATAGAAACACTGAAGACAACCGAAGCATCGATTCTGCGATAAAGAAACCGGACAGTGTTCAGGTTCAGGAAGTAGGAAGTGTTTTGTTGGTGACAACTTCCCTTACAAGAAAAAGGATGTGACGTAGGGGGTAGGGGGGTGAGGGGGGGAAGGCAGAGGCTTGGATAAATTATGAGGGTTTTTAGTGGAAGGCACTGAACACCACTGTAAGGTAATAGAAAAGAAAAGTATATAACTATGGACTATGGAAATGACTTATCATTTGTTGGATGAATAAACTAGGTAACTATTCCAGCCTGCTAAGTCTGCTCTATGAACATGTGGACTAAACTGAAATGACTCATCAATATATTGCATTGATCATATTTAATCAGATGACAGCAACATGCATTTTATTTTTTGCTTATTTATATTTTAAACAGATAGTCTACCACATAGACACGTAAACTTTCTACTTGAGACCCTACCAACCACTAGATGGCATTAAACTCAAACCTGTAGACAGGCCTATGCTGTAACACTCAACCTGCTCTTGCAAATGCCCTCCCTTTTTTGACTGACTGTTTAAGCAAGTTGCTGTGTTGTGTGTGGCTTACTTACTTACCTCAATGAGATACTACTAGTTCTAAGTCTCAATACCCTGCAGAATGTTGGTTAGGATTGTATTATTGTATTGTGATTGCAGAATCGTTGACCTGCTGTAGTAATCTACTCAGCCCTTCACTAAAATGAGATCCTGTCCATTCCCACCATGAAACTCTGGGCCAGTAGTGGTTTTCTGCTCCAACATTAGCCAATACCATGTCTTCCTAATGATCTACATATTTCTGATATGTAGCAGATCAATGGAATTTCAGTCTCTCGTGTCTGTCCGGCCTCATTTGTTTAATGTTCAAACATGCTTTGGTGTGACTCTGTGGATAGTCTGTCAGTCCAACTGGGGCCCTTTGAAGTGTTCTGTGATGTAATCCCAGGGGATGGTGGTAGTTCATTTACACCTCATGGCCACACGTTACACTACTGTAATGTATTAATAGTCCGAGCAGCTGTTCTCCGAGGGACTGCAAGCATTTTACAGCATGTGATGCTGTCTGAACAGCACTAGGCTACTGCTATAGGCACATTTTAACATCTTATTTGTTGCACATAAGCAGATGCTGGAAGTTGGTGCCAAGGACAACATTATTGATCGGCTGCAGATATATGGAAGCGAATCAGTGATAATGTTGGATAAAATGCATAGCATGTTTTTACGTCAATCATTCTGTATGTTGTAGCACTATAAATAAAACAGATCTAGGCATAGAATATGTGTATGGAAGCAAAACTGTGACTTCTGGCGAATATGATCCAAAATTTGACCTGAAGTTGACCTGAAAAATGAAGATTTCATTATTTTTATGCTTCTTAAATAGTATCACAGATTTGCTTCCATACATATATACTATGCCTAGATTGTTTTTTGTTGTAGTACTACAACACTCTGAATGATTAAGCTAGGAACATACTGTGTGTTTTAACCAACCAATGGTATGTTATGCACAATCAAAATGTAACAGAATCCACAACGGTATTAAAACATTTATTCCAACATGCATCAATGCATACATCAACCCTTACAGCTACACCCATGCCCAACTCTGTATTTGTTAAGACTAGGCAACGTCTTCATATAGAATTTATAGAATTCATACCTTGTGTGACATTAACATTGAGAGATTGTCCTGGATTCAAACATACCATTAAACACCTGAGATTTGTATAAGAGGATTAAACATTTAAACCACAATTCTTTGTCATTTGTGGCCATTTGTAGGTAGGGTTTGTTTTTAAAATGTTCGAGCTTGATAAATAAAACGTTTATAAATTCCATTACATTTAATTTGAATAATATCCCTTATATGAATTTCCTTCTGTTGACTATGTATGTATACCTAGATTAATAAAACCACAAATGATACATGATACATATTATTTTAGCCTTATATGCTGCTGTGAAATGACAAAGGAATTATTCTGGTATACCTCATTAAAGCTAAGGCTTCTATGTACTCTTCATAGATGAGGGACTTTTAATGGGATTGAAAACATTTGCTCAGTTCAGTATTTGTATTACTGTGTCTTTGTATTACTTGTAAATAATTATTACTCTTGAAAAGTTGGAAATAAACTTGGTAACTTAGTAACTTCTTTTTAGCAGTGAGCGAACTGAGAGTGAATTTAAACAGAAAGGTTATGACTGTACAAAGAATGCTGAAGACTGAATTAATCTCATTGACTGGGACCACTCTTGACCTTTGACCCTGAATTTCTTATTAGTATTGTGCTTCCTGTCCACAACCCTGCAGCACTCTGCATGCCAATGCATTTCTGTTTAATTCATATTCAGCTAGTGTATTTTCTGAGAAGGAGGGTATGTGTTATTACTCTAGCTCAACTCCCCAGCTGTAATTGAGTCATACATTTCTTGGATGAGAAATTTGGTTTGTAAAGAAGATCGTAGTAGACAAACACCTGTCCTGTGTTTTTTGGGGCCACCTGTATTGTATATGAAACCACAAGAAATATGATTTAAGATAGTTGTTAATTTGTGAACATAAGCTGCCTCCAGCCTTTCAACTTTGAAAAGCAAACATGATAAAATTGACGAATTGACGATTGAAGAAAATCCACTTTTAGTTCTTGTGCTGTTATCTGGCAGAATTCTAGACCAGCAAGCTTACTGACAGTACATCAATACCTAGACACATGCTTTCTCCTGAATCACAAGCATACATGTAATTATTTTTTATTAAAAAAAAAGTGCACAAGACCTATTTCGTTACGTTCAAGTTCATATTTACATTTATATGGAACAAGATCAACAATGTAATGTATATAATACTTTGAAAGTAACATCTAATTATTCAAAATTTCATTATGTTCCTTAGTGCACATGCAAAATATTCACAGAACTGTGAAAGGTTCAACTGAAGAATTCTGTTCATGTGGATTTTTCTATAAAATTACTGTAATGTTGAAATAGGTTTACCAAGTGTGATAAAAACATTCAATATTTAATTCCAACTTGTGCTGTAAATGGAATGTGGATTGAGAACCTTTTATTTCTCAATTAAATTGTATTTTCCTATATATAAGTTTTCCCATGGAAAAAAAAATTATGTTCTTTGGGGGAAAATGTTAAACATGTATGGTAAAATTCTGTACCGAAGATAAACACATTGTTAAAAAAAAGTATTCATTGAATGTGGGAATCATTGCTCAAATAATGTTTGATGATATCATAGACTATTATCACAGCTTCAACATTTATACCCTGGTCCTAGAACAGAGAGATAAACAAGACCATCATTTTCAATGGCCTGTTTATAATATCTAATATACACAAAAAGCAGAGGCAGCAGGAACACATAGAACCTCACCTCAGTTAGAGCAATCCAAAAGACATCATCGTACATCATTTACCGAAAGACACCTGTATTAATTTGATCTTTTGAGCCAAAATCTTCCCTATGATTTATTCATTTGAAGAAGAAAAAAGTGACTTTATCATTGTCAGCACTTGATGATCAGAACCAAAAGTGTTTCTAGATCATGAACACAAATATTAACAACCTAAATTCGCCATGCTACTACGTCAGTGAACACAGCTCTACGGTTACTTAATCCAAGCTGGAGTGACCACCACACAGAAAAGAACAACACAGTACTTATAAAAACCATGTCAACCATTTAACTACATGGTAGAAAGCTGGTCCATGTTACTGTAGTCATCAGTCTTGATAACTAAAGGTTCAGATCTTCACGTCCACTCCTGTAGTCTGTAGATCATAGTGTGATGAGGCAGTAGGCCCACATCAAATTCATTTAGATTAAAAAAAGTCACATTCACTAGTGCAGTCAAAAATAATTTGAGTTGTAGTTCCAAAGGGACAGTATAATTTAATAAGTAGTTTCCTTCCATTGGTACTCCATGGACCCTTAAATCCTTGGTTGTCGCTGGGCCAATCATGCATCGTTTCCACGATCTTGTCTCTGGCAGACTAGTATAAACTATGCAACATTCACTTGTGTTTATCATCATCATCTTCATCTTCTCTCCATTCTGAGATGCCTTTCAGAAGTTCTTACTTTAGGTATCTGAAGGGACAAGAGGAATGTGACATGAGATTTGACATTTTGTAGCATGTTAACTAACTAGCTCAATCTGTTTAAAAAAAAAAAAAAAATCCTATCTTGGTTCTAAGCAGGCCTCTTCTCCCAAACCCAGGCACCGCTCATGGGTAGGAAGAGCTGTACAGACACCATGGTATTTCTACAGCTGTGATGACAGCCGGGCTATTCCTGGTGTTGCAAACTAATGACGTGTTCCCCAAAAGGTCTGGACAGGCCTGCTAATTTCCCAGGGAGTATGCTACATGACTGAATGAGGTTAAAACCCAGTATGCTGCTTTAACATCCTCCGGTGATGGAGCTGTGAGATAATACAGGGTGTTTGGTCCCAAAGCTTTTAAAGGGCTGATCTGCATGAGGAGCTCACTGGACGTCACTGGTGAACGCTAACAAGCAAAGATGGTGTGTGTGTGTGTGTGTGTGTGTGTGTATGTGTGTATGTGTGTGAGTGTGTGTGTCTCTGTGGTGTGATGCTCTTTGTAAAAGCTCTATCTTGTAAGTCGCTTTGGATAAAAGCGTCTGCTAAATGAATAAATGTAAATGTGTGTCGGTGTAAAACACATCTATTCTTCTTCTTCTAGGTGTCTAAAACACACCTATTCTTCCTCTTCCATGTATGTAAGACACATCTATTCCTCCTCTCCCGTGTGTGTGTGTGCATGTGTGTGTGTGCATGTGTGTGTGTGTGGCTGCGTGTGCACATGTGGGCGTGGGTGGAGAGAACAGAGCATAGTAACTGTTTATTAATGAATAAGAAGAGAGAACACATGTTGGTAATCCCTGTGAGGACACCTTTGAGCTTAGCTGGAGAGAGTCCCTGCTCTGGAACAGTCATCCCATTTAGCTGGAACAGACATTTCATTAAACTAAAGCTTGTTACACATGCATGAAGGACGGCCAGAATTGTCATTGAGAAAGAAGATTTTTTACACATACTGTACAGTATCAGACTTTTTGACTTGACAAGGACGATGAAATAAAAACACTCCTTGGATGTGCTGATGGCGATCATGTAGTAAGACGTCGATTTTGAGATGGAGAAAGTTGAAGAAAAAGCATAAAGATGGAGAGAAAAGTCAAAGAATGACGCAATTAAATTGTTTGCTGTCAATGAGCAGCATCTGTTTGGAGTTATGTGGCTCAGCGGTTAAGGCGTTGGGCTCGTGATCGGGAGGTTAAATAAGGTAAAATTTCCGGCTGTGCCTGCATGATGTTGTGTCCTTGGGCAAGGCACTTCACCCTACTTGCCTCAGGGGGAATGTCCCTGTACTTGCTGTAAGTCGCTCTGGATAAGAGTGTCTGCTAAATGACTAAATGTAAATGTATTTGACGGTACTTGTGGATGGTGTGTACTGCAAACCTGACTTGATATCGTATTCCTATTTCATTGGATGATCGATGTATTGTAAAGAGATAGAGGAAATGTGAGCAGTTAAACTTGGGTCCACAGCAACACATCCTCATCAACAGCTACAGTTTATTTGCAGAAGGCAACTGATATCATATCTCACACCATGAATCAGAATCACCCAGAAGTCATCCAGTATATCACAATTTCCGATTCAAAGGTGGAGAAGATAAGAGCCCTGATCTCAGACTCAGCCATGCAGACTCTAGACAACATCTCAACCTACATGAAACCAATTAATGTGTGATCAGGCGAAGAGAGGTCCCTCCTACACTCCAATGGCACCTTCATTTCCTCCTTCAGAGACACATTATTGACTGAATCTAAGAGCTGATAAATTACTTCCTTATAAACAAATAAAGAACTGATGATGATAGAAGCACAGAGTATTGATATTTCCATTGGAAATAGCATTGATATTTCCATTGGAATAATCAAGACAATAATTTTTGATTTGTATCAGAATACCAGAGCAGTGTTGGTCACTGTGACCAGTCATTTGTTGGGAGGAGAGCAGAGAAGCAGTAGCGGAGAGTTGCAATACACCGAAAGGAGCGCCATGAATTATTAATTGGTCTCTCGCAGAGATACTTAACTATGAAGCCAAACTGGTTAAACGCACATAAAATAAAAAATAAAATAAATAAAATCATAATTTCTTCATAAAGAAATTCTAATTGCAAGAGAGTGGAATGGTTAACTTGCTGAATCGGTGCTTCTTACTATTCACCTCGAGGTAAAAGCTATTTTACTTTGATAATATTTTGGTTTTGAGACATGTAGTGGTTCAGCTTTAAGATGTCCACGGATGAGAGTAATATCCACATTAATAGATATAATTTTGGGTAATTTCATGCTAACTTGGCGATATTCAGTTCCAGTGAGTCCGTATCAGAACTGCGGAGAGCTGAGTGGTCTGGAAGAGAGTTTTCCCACTCAAGGGAGAGAGAGAACGAGGACCAAAAGTAGTAGTATAGAGAGAGAGAGAGAGAGAGAGAGAGAGAGAGAGAGAGAGAGAGGGAAGATACTGTTGAGGATAGAGAGAGAGGGAAAGAGTGTTCTGTTGAGGATGGAGAGAGAGCGGGAAAAGAGTGTTCTGTTGAGATATGGTAGGGTAGAAATCAATCCAAAACACATTTACAGAGATTAAGAAGTAAAGAAGTAAGAGGTGCAGTGGTGGTTGTGGAGTGGGGGGGGGAAGCTCAGTGTGGGGTCATGGGCCATGCCAGACAGATACTTAAAGGGATTTTAGCCACCTTAGAAATTTGGACATCCATAAATACCGTCTCAGGAACTGAATCAGGTCAATTAGGTCTCTTTAGAGGACTTAGCTACGAGGCCACATATCTTCCAGCAAAACTGCTTGAGGTTTAGTTAGACAGCCAGACAGGGTAAGTGGACTGTCTCATGGGAGTGATGGGCAGGTTTAAATCCCATTTAACTGTATGACTCGCAAATATCTAACCACAACATATACACACTACTACAGCCCAGGCACACCAGTATTTCCTAAATCACTTTCCATGGTGAAATGACTCAATGGTTGATTTAAATCCCCGCAGGACAGCACCTACCTGGTTTACTGTGTTCTATCTGGTTCTATCTTGGTCTCTCCGTTCTGCTTGTCGTTGGACTTCTGGGAGAGGCGGGTGGACATGGTAGCTGCCTGGACCACGGCCTTGAAGCTCCTCTTCCTCTTCTGGACGTTCTGTTCGGGATGGAAGAGGATGACGTAGACCTTGGGCATGTAGAGCATCCCCAGAGACACTGAGGCACTCAGACTCATGGAGACGGTCAGCGTGGTGGTCTGGATGAACATCTAGGAACGAGGGAGGGCGGGTCAGTCCAACACAAACGCACTTTCTCTCCCACATTCAGTTGATTGACAGCTCAGCACGCCAATGTCACATGCAGGATGAGCACTGTATAAGTATTTACTGAATTTGTGTTTGCGCTACGGTTCTGTATGTATTGGAGACCACCAAGCCAGCAGCAATACAATGCTTCAGTACTGCACTAATTCCCTAGAAGCATAGCATCACACAGGCTTATTAAGATGGAGGAACACTGTCCGCCCACACACACTCTTAATCTTGCTTCTACCACAATACACCCCAGTATTCACCCTCCTTCCCCCTCTCTCCACCCATCCCTCCACCCCTCACAGGATGGGTGCTGGCTTTGTCACCATGTCAAGGTGTGTCGTACAAAGATAAGGAAGAAAGAAAAAAAAAGCGGTGTCTCTGCGTTTCATCCGCCTCTCCTCTCTTCCTCTACTTTCCTCCTCCCATTCCCATATCAAAGGACGCCTCAAACGGACACAACTGTCTTCTTGGCAACTTGAGAGCGTTATCACGAGACAGCCAGCTTGTTCCTCGTCTCTAATATTCTCATTTAGCCTATTGTTCCTTTTAAAGGCTGAACTTCTACAGAAGTACACAGAGGAGGAAGTGTAGCCAAGTGAAGTCACAGCCAGTAAGCTGCCTGCCCCACCTACACCAACCAGTCACCCTCGCCACAATCACACGCTGCATTCACACCACAACCGATCAATCTGCAGCCTGGAAAACATGGTTTCCTGGTAGCGTGTCCTGCTAACATGCTACACAGTCCATCCTTATTCAGCTGTTAAATGCATTTGGGACCAAGTACAAGAGAAGAGGAAACAAGGAAAGGAGAGAGACGAGAATGAAAGAAAGGAGAAGAAAAAGGAAGCGAAGAACAGAGATGAAAAGCGTATGAAGTAACGAAGGACAAGGTGAACGCCAAAAATACTCAACCCATTTCCGCCTCCCCTCTTCATGCAAACTCCATCCCCTCTTACCTTCTCTGTGGACTGGGCTGTGCCAAAGAAGATGGGTACGAAAGCCAGCCAGATGATGCAGGTGGTGTACATGGTGAATCCGATCGGCTTGGCCTCGTTGAAAGTCTCAGGCACCCCCCTGCTTTTCACAGCGTAGACGGTACAGGTAACCATGAGAACGATGCTGTAGCTCAGGCAGCAGATGAGGGACAGGTCCGACATGTCACACTTCAGGACCCCGCGGGCCAGCTCAGGGTTGGGGGGGCGCTGCTCCTCGTAGTCAATGGTGGTGTGGGGGGGCACCACCGCGAACCAAACAAACACCCCTAAAACCTTAAAAGGCACAACGGAATGACAGAATCTCGGTTCACACAGATTGATCTCATTTACAGTGTGCTATATGTACAAATGACAGTGAACTTGTGACCAGAACACACACACACAGAGGAAGACACTTGAATCTAGGCTGCTTAGTTACATTTACATCCGCTCTGCAATGAGCAGATACCGTATGTGCTGTCAGAACAAGTCTGAATCCAGCGTCAGTCATCTCTGAGCCTGCACTGCACATGACAGGAACCACGCACCCAACCAGTGAACTCTATCTCACCATATGCTGCCACACACATAAACACCAAAACGCATTCTCGCACATACTCATACACATACTCTCTCTTCTCTCTCTGTATTGATCAAACTGTAGTAAAATAATTGCCAGCTTTCAGAAAAAGAGGATCTAGATCTCCACAGGAAGCACATGGAATATAAACCCTCACACTGCACAGCTGCACTACACTACTACCAACTACCGATCAATCAATTAATCAATACTACATCCAGCAAAGACCTGTGAGACACGAGGACCAGGGACAGAGACACAGTGACAGAGGTGAAAGACAGATAGGGATTTAGAGGGGGAGTGAGGGAGTTTTACTTTTCTAATACCACATTTGCCAATCATACTGATACCAAACAAACTTATTCCACAAACATAACTGAGGTGAGCAAGATTTGCCATCCAGCCCAACATACTCCTGTCCTGTGTGTCCGAGAGCAAGACAGACAGACAGACGTACCTGTACAGATATAAGGACGAAGGTGATGACCAGCTGAGAGGTGGGGCTTATGAACCTGGGCGGAGACACAGACTTCTTCCCCTGCTCGAAGATCCGGTAGATCCGGTTGGTCTTGGTCAGCATGGCCGAGTAGGTGATCGACATGCCCAGGCCGAGCAGAAGTCTCCGGAAGGCACACACCACGGCGCCGGGCTCGGCGATCATCAGGAAGGTGATCAGGTAGATGAGGAAGATCCCTGTCAGCAGCACGTAGCTCAGCTCTCGGCCCGAGGCTCGGACAATAGGGGTGTCATTGAAGCGGATGAAGGTGATGACCACGGAGGACGTGGCGAGGATGCCCAAGATGGCGAGGAAGACGGGGATGATGGCCCAGGGGGAGCTCCACTCCAGCTTGATGATGGGCGTGGAGCGGCAGGACGTGCGGTTGGGGGTGGGCCTCATGTCGAAGGGGCAGGTCTCACAGGTGAGCTCGTCCAGCTGGTACTGGTAGCCGTCGCAGAGCTCGCAGTGCCAACAGCAGGGCACGCCCTTCACCATCTTCTTCCTCTCTCCGGGGACGCAGGGAAAGCTGCAGACCGAGTCTGGGATCTGCCGGTCGCCCCCTGACCACTGCATCTCATCCACCTGGGGGAGGGGGGGGGGGGGGGGAGGGGGGGATCATCACTCACATCCTACATATCAATGGAGCTTTCTCATGTTATGTCTCCATAAGAGTATGAGTGACTTCACAGTCACGGTGAGTTACATTGAGTCGAAGGTTGTTGGTCCACTGTCCGATCACTTTGTAGCCAGGGTTGGTGGTGTTGGACATTTGGAACTGGAATATGTCGTAGCGTCCTGGGGCATCACCGTTCTCGTTGAACAGAACCCCGGTTCCTGCGCTGCCTACAGAACCACACAGTAACAGGACGGTTAGCAACGCAGGAGCACAAAACATCTTGAGAACAGATGTTTTGGGCACTGCCAACCTATGATGGAGAGCTGAATCATAATGAATGTGAATAAATACAAAAGAATGAATAATGTGGATATAACTATACCTCATGCCAATCAGTAATTTATTCAATGAGCTTGATGACAAAATCACTCACAGAGTAATTGCACAAACACATGTTCAAGTTACTAGAGTGTACTGTAGTCAAACCCCCTCGTTATTCATCCATACAGTAATTGCGCATTGTTCAAACAGTTGCTAGAGTACAGTCTGGGCTTGGCTTTGAAAGACAACAGTACCGAGTGATCCAGTAATGTGCAGGCATCTGCATCTGCTTCTCTGTATAAAGCTGTAGTACGGAGAGGAACATCACCAAGTCATCTCACTCTTCATTACGCAACACAAGAGAACAGAGCGCAGTGCTATCAATGTACAAACCAGGGAGGAAGAGAAATTCAGAAAAAGCAAATGCTGCAATTATTTGGAACTTTATCTGTATTTCACCATCACATCAGTACTCTTGCTACATAATTGTATTCAGACTTTTTTTCCTCCCCTGATCTGTGTCAGTGACTTTCTATCGATGAGGGGATCTTAAATGCTCCTCCCAAAGATCCTTCAATTTCTTTCTCTTTTCCTTCTTTGAGGGTTTAGGTTGGTCTAGGTGCCATTCTAGATAAGCCTGTGTGAAACTTGTGAGATGTTACTCATGAAAACAGCTACACGAGTCATATTCAATCCAATTTGATTAGATTTATCAAGATCATTACTTTCATGACTGAAAACGGAAGCCTAAAAGAGGAAAAAGAGGGAAGGATGTACTCTCCCTCTTGTGCTCCTTCCTCTGAGCGTTTCACGGCCCTCTACCTCAACCCAAACAGCTGGCTCAGCTGAATAATTCATCCCCAGCCCCTCTTCCCCAAAACCTCACACCACAAAGACACATCTGCCTTTATTTCCACATGGTTGTCACAAAAATACAAAACAAAACGCACGCGAAAGAACAAATGCATGAATGCTGAATGAGCCGAACCCCTGATTGGGACCAGTAAAGATTTGAATCAGAGCACCGATGATAAAGGTGATCATAAACAACTGAATCACTCCACAAACCCAATATGGTTATTGAACCACAATGGATGAACAGGTGTTTCATTAGTTTGTTAAAACAGAACGCTAATGAGTGCTCTTCTCTAACCACCTGAACAGCCAGTGTTGCCACATTCCTCCAGGTACTGCTGGCCTTCTGCTCTAATAAGACAGAGCTTGGGTCATCAATGGAATCTTCAGTCTGGGCTCGATTGTTCATGACTGAAACAACAGTAGCCAATGGGTGGCTCTCAAAATACAAGCCTGTATAAAAATGGCCTATTTATGGGACACTGGATGTGAAGCCTGTCTGGATTGATCACTGTTAGCAGCCAACTCACTTTCTATTAAAGCGAACCAACTGTAAGCAGAGATAGCGTTGTCTCCTGTCTTGTATAATTCCCTATAACAAAGAGACGAGGCCCATTTTGCTAACCTGTACGGTATTAGGAAAGAGCAAGGCTGAGGCTGGGGCTGAGGCCTGGGCTGAGGCCAGGGCTGGGCCCAGGCTGGGGCTGGAGCCAGGCAGATTCTCTGTAGCAGTAATGCATATTACTTGTTCAGGCTCCCCCACAGGCTCTCCCTTCCTCCTCCTCCTCCTCCTCCTCTCTCTTTCCCTCCCCCTCGTCTCCCTCCGCCAGTGTGTTCACAGATGACAGAGACACGACATGGACATGGTGGGAACGTCAAGTTAAAAGACGCTGGTTTTCATAGAATGCTTCGGTCGCTCTGCCACCAGAGCACGGGGAGAGGGGAGAGGGATGATGGGCGACTGGGGAGAGATGAGGGAGAGGGGGAGGAAGCCTATTTCCTCATTGGTGTGTCGTTACAGGGAGGAGAAGGGAGAGAAATAAGATGAGCGTGTCATGATGTGCCTGAAGTGAGACTTTAGGGGCAGGAAGCTAAGATCTCTCCTCCCTTACCAGACGCCTGCTGGCCTGCACGCAGGCACAGACTACACACACGCACACACACCTCATGCACGATGGGAGTGCCACTTTAGCAGATGGACAGGAACACACACACTCATGTGGACATGCACAGTGTAGCAGCACACACGCCACTACACACACACAAACACCATTAACATGCCGTTTCCATCATAAACACCTTCCAGGATCTAAACACTCCTTCTATTTGAAGAAGATTATTTTGATTTGGCACCATGCCCTTCCTCTACACATGAAAAGTCCTCGGACCGTAAGAACGGTGACTCCAGCCAGTCAGAGTCAATTACATCCATCTCAGCTCAGACACAGGCCCTCTCACCATTGAAATTCACGGCACGTATGTAGCTGAGCAGCATGCGGCCCTCCACGGGGTCCATCTTGTCGCAGACCCCCATGGATCCGGGACACAGGTCCTGGTGCATGTTGTGCAGGGCGTGAGCCATGGCGTACACGGCGTCTATCACAAACTGCACCTTCCCCTCTTGCTCGTAGGGGGTGTCTCGACCGATGCGCTCCTCCCCTGGAGAGGAGAGAAGGAGGAAAGGAGGAGGTAGGGGAGAAAAGAGTGTGCAGGGAATGCGAGATGTCAAGGAACGAGAGGGAGAGAAAAGCTGTGTTCCTGCGTCTGGAACCAGCTTGTGTCATTGGTGTTCCTGCGTCTGAAGCCCACCTGTGCATTTCTTCTTCTCACTGTCGATCTTGATCCCGGGCCGAGTGAGTTTGCAGCGGAAGTCGTCTTCCCAGAACTCGGCGAACCAGATGTTCCTGCGGTTGTTCTCCAGGGAACGAGAGGTGAAGTACTGGTCAAACCCTAGATGGCCACACACGCGCGTGCACACACAAACACACGCACACACACACACACACACAAAGACTCAGGGAAGCTCATCAGTGTGTGTATGTCCTTACTGAGACATGTGTGTACACATATTTGAGGGTGTCTGGGAACAGTGTAATGAATGACAGTGTGTGTGAATGACAGAGTGTGTGTGTTACCCTCTATGGATGCTCTCTTGGGCAGGATGGTGACAGCCCCCTCAGCCACGTCCTCCTGCTCCACGATGGGGGAGCTCTTCGCCCCCCAGCTGTCCGACCCCACAAACAGGAAGTGACCTGTAAGGTTAGCCCTTTTTGCCGCCTCCAGGACACGTCTGTGGGCGGAAGAAGAGGGAATCATAAGCACAGGTGTAAAAGAAAACTGCACAGCGAACTGCAACTAAAACAGGTGAGTCCTGGATTCTTAATGACATCCAAAAGTTTAAAAATACTTTGGCTTAGGGAGCATGAACACACACAGACTCCTCAGAATGTGTTTCTAAAAGATGATATTGTTTATGATGTGACACCTGCCATGCTCTGGGGAGCACAGAGCTGCATCAGGAAGATTCAACACTCCCGTTCCCTTAATACTGGCTGGCAGCCTCTGGCTTCACATGCTGTGTTGGTTTATGTATAAAGCTGTGTATTAGTATACCATATTTTATACATACAGTTGGAACTCCAGCACCAGCTTGACTGAGGCCCATCGTGGCCACCAGCCTGTCTCAGTCACAGTGTCACCCAGACACAGCTTGGACGAAAGTCTATGACTCTCTGAGCAAATCCAATAACTTACAGTATGCAAATACTCACTTATAAGTCATAATATTCTGTCTTGTTCTTTTCCTTCCTTCCTTCCTTCCTTCCTTCCTTCCTTCCTTCCTTCCTTCCTTCCTTCCTTCCTTCCTTCCTTCCTGCCTTCCTTCATTATTTCTTTCTTTTTCTTAATTCCCTCTCTCCCTCACTTTTTATCTCCTCCTTTCTTTCTTATCTTCCATGGTCTGTTCCTTCCTTCACACCGCCCTGTTTCTGCAGTGTCTAAACGCCTGTCCTGTCAGCAGAGCGATGCTCGACAGTCTGATGCTGCTGTTCTGCGTTTCCACGTCTGAGTAAGAGACAGCTGAAAGAGGCCGGGCAGGATAGAGGGAGACAGAGGCACCCCTCCTCATCAGTCACACTACAGTCCTGACAGCAAGCTGTCCTTGTGGCGCACACTGCGATGCTGAGGAAGCGCATGGCTGACTTTGTTCATGTGCGTCTGGATGATTCAACAGCTTCCCTGTGGCTGGTTCCGAATTCTTTTCTTGTTTTTCAAATTGGAAAGAAAAATGCTAACAAAGACACAAGCTTGCGTTTGTGTGTGCGTGCGCTTGTGGTCTGTGCGAGTGAGTGTCTCTCTCTGCGTGTGTTTGTGTGGATCATTCCCCCTACAGTAGATGTGTGACTCCATTAAGCATTCCAGGGTGTTTCCAACACCCACACTTCATCCTCCTCTCCACTCAAGCTTGAACCAACAATGAGGACAAAAACAGCCCTCTCACACCAAAACACCCTCGACACGATCCATCCTTTTCACCTCTGCCGCAGTTCCACTTAATGCAGTGGCCAAACATGCAGGGCGAAGCCTCGTCCTGAATGCTTGAACAGCCTCGGTTAGAGAAAGGGGCCATACAGGTAGCCCACCTGCTCTGACAACAATCCTAATAGCACAAGGCTGGCAACAGTTCTGTTCAGCACAGTCCCAGTATTCAAATTCAAAATTAGTTGTCCTGTGTTTCTTGATTAGAACAGAGACTTTACTGCACTGCTATGTCATGACATACTGTATGCTAGCAGGCTTAGCTGTCTCACCATCTTTTCATCAATCTGTTTATTACTGTCTACATCTCTATATTTAAATGATCTTCTTCCTCCTCTTTCCCTCGGTTGTGTGTGAAATGCTGAATTCATGCGTATTGTGATGCCTCACTTGATGTCATCCTCATTGGCAAAGATGATGACCCCGCGAGCGTTCGACGTCTCCATCAACCTTTTGATGATCTTATCGAACTCTCCAGGCTTTGGTTCTCGTGGGATCTTCAGGGACTGGGCGATACACACACCTCCTTCACATTAAAAACACACACGCAGACACACACAGGAACATTGATGTGTAGCCTGAACCAGAAATAATGACACACGAATGAGAATAAAACATCGATGCCATCCATAATCTATAATTGAAAGAAGTGCAGAAGCTACCAAGTTCATAAGGGTATCCATGTGGTGTCCACATTGGGGAGTACAACTTCAAAACGGCTTTGTACAGTGGTAATCAGGAGAAGAGAGGAGATGAGTAGATGAGAGGAATGGAGGAGAGGAAGGGAGAGGAAGAGAGGAAAACACAGGAAGGAAATAGGAAAGGAGAGTGGGTCAACTGTACCTGCCTCACGAGAGATCTGCATAAAGGCATCAACGCCGCTCTCTCCATAGTTCCCCTCAGAGGCCAGTGTGGACACGTAGTTCCAGCCCATGGCCTTGACGATGTCCACCATGGCCTGGGCCTGGTAGGAGTCTGGAGGCACTACACGGGAGAAGAAGTCGTAGCGGTTGTTGTCACTCAGCTCTGGGGCTGTAGATGCGTAGCTGATCTGAGGGATCTGGAGAAGAGAGAGAGAGAGAGAGAGAGAGAGAGGGAGAGAAAGAGAGAGGGAGGGAGGGAGGGAGGGAGAGAGAGAGAGAGAGAGAGAGAGAGAGGGGAGTATGAGATGCATTTGAAGAAAAGACAGTAGAGGCTGTTGTCAGTCTGTTCTGGGCCTGAGAAGAGGAAGCGGTAAAAGAAAGGAGTGAGTTTTGATGGAGGACGTCAATTGCTGATCTGTTGTAGTATAGGACAGGTGCATAATATAAATACATGAATCTGTGTCAGTACGCACACACACACACACACACACACACACACACACATACACACACAATGACATAGTTCCGAGCTTGTGTAATGGGTTTATGCTCCTGGTGACCATCTGAGTGTCTAGGTGTCTGATGCTGCTCATAGCATTCATTTATTCACTTGTTCATTTTGCTCTCAGATAATAATTACTAAGAGATGAGAAGGTAGACAGAGAGAGATAGAGAGAAAGCGAGAGAGAGAGAGAGAGAGAGAGAGACAGGAATGTGATGGGGAGAAGGAGAGAAGAGGAGAGAGGGAACCATTTGAGAGAGTGGTTGGGATTACTGAGATTTTAGTCAAATGAAGAGAAGCTCAGAGTAGGTTGAAGGGGACCTGGTACCACACAGAAGCTCCACCTCTGACCACCCTGTGGAGTTCACATCCTTAGACACACACAGCCACAAACCCATTCATAAACACACGTACTGTACAACACACATACACACTCATTCCTGTGCACATACATGCACTCCCCCCAACCTCCAGAGTTTTGAACAAATAAATCCCTGTATTCATTAAGTTTTTGTGTCACTGTTTAAGAGGATTCTTGTTTGGTTACAGAGCGGATCTGGTTTAAAAATTAGTTTGTTTCTTTTTTTTGTGTGTGTGGAAACAGACCAGAGGCTGACAAACCAGATTCTGTATCCCAACACTGCACTCTCATCTTATCGAGAACATGCCCACAAATCCACTGTTTTAATCACTATAATGGTACTCTCTTTTTTTGCTCTCTACAGTACAGCCCTGTTGTCCTGGTGGCTCCTCAAGCCTTGCCTACCTCGGGGAAATGATGCATTATCACAGTCAGGACGGACGAACCTTGAGGACAGCTAATCTCTCTGAAATACACAGTAATTAAAACTGTTCGAATATACTGCATGCTCACCAGGGACCACATCGCATTCTGAGATACTTCCTGTTTCCACTAAATTGGGTGAAATATGTAAAGCATGACAAATCCTCAAATCCTGTTTCAGTGTTATTAACAGGAAATCATCTGTTTTAGTAATCCACTGATATAAAGAGGAGTTGGTGGTATGGGTATGACCCGTATTAATATGGATGTGTCATGTACATATTCCTTGACTTGCATGGCTTGTATGCATAATACATACTGTACGTTATGTATGAATGCTTCCCCTGTCAGTCATAAGTGGCCTAGTTTAATTGACAGGTGCTGTAGGCTCCACCCTTGCCTGTATTGACTCCACTCTCTCAGGAGAGGGAACACTAAATGATGCATGACCCCCCTCCTGACTAACGCGAACGCTTACTCTAAAGCTAGCTCTACCGCTAAAGCTGCCGCTGTGCTTTAAACAGAGCGTCCTCCCATTATGAAGGTTCAAGCAGCTGTTGAACAGCCAGACTCTCCTTACACTGACGACACAGAAACCCACAGAGGCATTTCATATCCAGAGAGCAATCTAATTCCAGCCACTGGCAGTCAGGTAATGCTGGGGTGGACCAGAGTTGCTCTGTGATGGGGAAGACAGGAGATGGACAATGGCCTTCTGATAGAACAGCTCAATGCTCCATTCTCATATTAATAGATGTGACAATGTGCCAGTGATTTATTATGGTTTTTGATTAGCTAACATATGTCACAACGGCTTATGGCTTAGCGAGTGTAAAGCAGGTCTGAACTTCACCAGATCTACCAGCTGCCTTACTAGACATTCTATCAGGATTCATCTAAGCCTTCTGTGTTGGTTCTGTCCCGGTTCTAACCAAGAACCTAGCATCTACTGCTGGAGATCCTTTGTTAATTCCCGGAATGTATTGAGTCTGATGCTTAGAGAAACAGAAAGGATCAAGATTGATAACAGATAAAGGAGGAGAAGAGGATGGATTGAGAGAGTCAATGGAAGAACACAGTACCATGGGTGACAGAAAGCATTAAAGTGAACCAAAAGCTAATTCAAGTTGACTTGTTATCCGATGGCCGGTGTGTGTGGACGTTTCTGTTTCCCCCTCCTCCAGTTTAGCCCTGTTAGGCCTGGGAGAGGGACTGTTCTCAGGGCCTCAGCTTGTCAGGGAAGCTCTGATGCTTTGGTGCTCTGGTCAGACACTGCCTGATGTGCTGATCTGCTCCTTAGACCCAGATAACTGGCTTAGTGAAGAGGATGTGTTGCTAAGCTGCCCACAGACTGACAGCCATAGAGGAGAAGAAACACAAATCATCGTCTTACTCTAAATGATTCCTTTTCATAAAACATCCCATTGCAAAATGTAGACGGTGGCATTCACAAAATAGGGTACAGTTCCAGATGGCTCATACTACACATACTGTACCTTGGCTACAGAACTGAGATCCTGTAAAAGGCAGTGTTTACCTCGGTGAGATACACTGGATCCATTTGTGAGCCCGAGAGGAGCCGTCCTCCAAATGGAATACTAGCATGGATGCGCTGTGGTGGGCACTGACGTAAAGACATGGAGTGGCTATAGCTGTTTCCTGGACTAAAATGCAATGTCTCGTCATTAAAGATAGATGGAGAGCGAGTGTTCGCAAGCACATCTCCACCAGACTCCATCATCCCAGAGAAATCTGTAATTATGCAACTAGCTCTTGGAACGAGAGCGAGAGAGACACGAGAGAGGGGGAAAGAGAAGAGAGACGAGAGAGGAAGAGACAGAAATGGAGAGACAGAAAAAGAGACAAAAAGAGTAAAGAGGATCAGAAGTAGAGGTTGAAAAAGCACAGAAAGTTAGCTCAAGACAGAGAGAGAGAGTGTGAAAGGAGATTGAAGGATAGTGAAAGAGAGTCTGGGATGGGCTGTTTCAGCACTCAAGCTCTAGTAGTCTGCACTAACCTGTTTGTAATCAGCAAAAGTGCAGGTTGGAGGATGACAGGGATGGAGAACAACAGAGATGGGTGTGCATGTGGGTAGCTGTCATTTTTCCCAGCATGCCTCTGGCCTGTAGCTCTCTGCTAGATTAGAGACAAGGGTTCTGTTGCCCACCCACGGGAGCTGGGGTTGGTCTGAGGTCAACGTGCGTAGTGGAGGTGGTTTGATAAGGTGAGGGTCAAAGGAAGATGCTTTATCTAAGACTCCGGAGGCTGTTCTTTTGGGCTGGTTTATTAGTCAATTGGTGTGACAAACCCAATACTCAGTCAATTACTTATGGTAGAGGACTGAATGGAGGAAAGGGATTTAAGATCAATCAGACATGGCTAGTTGATGGCTGAGCGACAGTACAAACAAATAAGGAAAACTGGCAATGACTGTCTGGCTCAGACATCACTTGTGGCATCTTGACAGCTTCTACCAACATGGTCACTCAACGCAATTTCACAGACATTGCAGTGGAAAGGAAAGTGACAGTTGTGGCCTGTCGGATTGTTGGCTAAGGAGATGTTCTGCAGCCCAACACAGCTGTCGAGCACATTAGGAGTATGACAAACGCTCAATAATCTCATAAGGTAAAGAGAGCTGACAGTTTTAACACAACTTTACAGTTGCGGCTTTCTACCTCACACAATAGAACTGACTAATTCTTCTGGTGCCTCAATTGAACTTTTTATGCCTTCCTTTACTTCTGAATAATGACTGCAAAATCTGACAGTTTATCAAATCTTTTAACATCTTTATTGTTTAACTTCCAACTCCAATGAGGTTTAAAGGTGATAGCCGACAATTAGACGTCCTTGTTTTCTGTGTCTTACTGCTTTAATGCTCCTCATCTCTACAGTAAAGTATTCTTTTTAATGGAAGGTGCAGGGCCACTGTTCCGCTCCATTGTACAGCCTGCTTCTCAATTAGCCCTGCTTTAATTAGCCCATTGTCTTCCCTCCCCTGCCTGCCTCTGACTGGAGTGCATGGCTCAGACTTGCTTCGCCTCTATTTTCATGGTCTTCTATTTGAAGGGATGATGGCTGCCAACTTCACTGAATAACAAACACCATTTCAGTGCATTGATGGGCGGAGAAATCAGATGTTTCGTTTCTGTTCTCGGCTAGAGAGATGGATCAGGGTTAACTGGGGTCAGCTCCTTGTATGAACAGTAGGAGTTTATGTCAGTAATTGTTTTTCTACAGTCTTGTTTCTTCACAGTAACTTGTTTACTACACAGACAACACAATGTAATGATGTTAAATATATACTTGCTATGGGCCTGACTTACACCTACAACAAACTAGAGGAAAAAGGTTATATGTTTGTTAATCTTGCATAGCGATTAAACCTGATTCTGATTCTGAAAAAATTAATAAATGCCTTAAAATATTTTGAAATATATCTTTAGGATAAGCCACCTGAGATGATCTTGTTGATGAATGATCTTGCATGTAAAGTCTGTGCATCTATATATAGTAAAACGGAACTAATTCTGGTTACCAACTAATTGTAGCATTTCTTTCTCTTTGTTTGAGATAACAAATTGGCTTTTCTGACACACTTTACTTGTTGATGTGGTCCGATGCGCTCCACAGATACAAGACCCTGTGCAGTCAGACGATCTCTTTACAATCAATTTCCCTGTCCTCTTGATCCATACACTTAAAAAAGCTAAGGAACTATCTACAATCCAGTTACATTTTATACAACAATGGCCTCCCCTTACATAAGAGACACGTAGGATGGGATTTATGTGTTACAGGAATGGAAGAGAAATGATGAGAAGAATAGCGGAGAAGTGGAGAGGAAAAGAGGAGAAGACAGGATATTCTGTTTGAGCTTCCAGTGGGGAGCAAATCTCAACATTAGTCACAGAGATTCACCATTCTCTTGTATTTGGCACTGGATCCTTCTCTTTCTTATTCCTTCCTTTTCTCTCTCTCTTTCTCCTTATCTTATTCCCTCTCTCCTTCACTAGCTCACTTTGTCCCTCTCTTCTTCCCTCTTTTTATAGCTATGTCTCTTTCCTTCCTTTTCTCTGTTTCTCTTTTCCTCTCTCTGTCTCTCTTTCTCCAGATCTGCTCTCCCTGAAGACCAACCAGAGTCATGGAGGAGGCAGCAGTGTGAGGTAATGTAACAGATTTAAACTGGTTACAGCTTACTTCTCATTTGAAATACTGCCCCCCAGTGCCATTGAGATAACTCGCTTCCCGGTGGTGTATTACGAGGTGGTGTGCGTGTAAATTAGAAGGCCAGCAGGGAAGATTCTCTTGAGGGAAGATAGACCGGAAATGCTAAACTCTGGAGGGTTTGACAAGCAGTTGAGTGGTGCTAACATTTGCGTTGGTGTAATCAGAAAGCTCTTTTGGGGATGCCTTGAGAAATTATATTATATTTTTTTTATACCCAAAGAGGGAAGGAGACAGATATAGAAAAAAAGTCAATTCAACATGCTCTTGAATAAAACCTTGCAGCCTTCTTTCATGTTTCGTTTGTCAAAAGCTTGCAAGAGCCACGAAGTGACACCTGTCACAGAGACAGGACCAGACTGATGTCTGTAACTGTCACCCTAGAGCGACACTTATTAAAAGAGACTGACAGGCTGGAGCTAGTAAACAACACACCTATTTGTTTCTCTCTGTTAACAAGGATATAGGATCAAATAAACTGATTAGGTTTTCAAATGAAGATGGCTTCAGTTGACACCCACTGCTGCCTTGGCAACGCAAAGTCTTTGCCGTTTCCCCGCCTACCGTGTCCGGTATGATTTCCAAAAATACTGGATCCAGATGACTACATTCAATGCACAACAAAGGACACATTTCCAAGACAATAGCTTTCATCATACATTCATGGATTCGGTTTATCATACATATTCATAAATGTTGGCTATTTGTTCAAATCTGCATATGTTCATTCGTTCTGTCACCTTATCAACAGCAGGCCTTTGATTCTATCCATTTCATCACACATTTATGACCCTGTATGTCCCCAGTGGGGATTAAACTCTGGTTTCCTCTAAACCCTGTCATTAAACCAGGAGGACTTTGGATAGATGTGGTCCAGGATATGCACTGTTTGTTCCAAACATGGTCAGGAAATGTCCAGCCTTCCAGCCTCTGAGGACTCTCTGTGTTTTCTCCAATACAATCCAGAATCCCTACAGACTGATAACATAGAAGAAACTGAAGGACAAAAACCAAATCTTTTTAGGCTTGCCAGATAGAATGCCATTTGTCCTTTGGTTCCATTCCGACATTCAATTAGAGGCACTTCAATTATTGCGGTAGACGTGTTTTTTCTGATTCTGGGAAGAGATGCTGCAGAGATATGAGCATTACTTACCTGGCAAGTTAGTTGCTAATCATCTCTCTCAAAGCCAAATACTCCAGATCACAAAACACAAGAACAGAGACATTGGGTCTGCGCAAAGCTGCTAACGTGATTGGCTACACTTTCCAAATCCTCACTGTCCATTCTCTACAGCTCTTGCTTGGGGAAAGGGCTTTCCCAGATCGGGACCATGTGACCAGACTCCCACTCATAGGGGATTGTGGGTAAAGAAAGATCCTCCATGGTTTAGGATGAGAGACAAATGACTAGCCTAACTAGAAATGACTGTGTAAAATATACACCTGTTGACCCTTAAAGTCAAGAAGCTAAAGTATGTGGTAAGAAAACACCTTTTACACCACTTCCTCTCTACAACACTCGCTGGTCTCTCACTGTTCCTTCAATTCAACTTTAGCAGTTTAAATAATGTCATTCAACTAGATTTCAGAAGCAGCACCTAGCAGCAACATAGACCCATCTCACATTTCAGCAGTGTGTATGTGTGCAGCATTGACATTCATACAGTAGGTTTTCTTTGACAGCCAAACCAGTCATTCCCATTGAGAACTGAACTAATGAAGCAAATATATCTCACCTCAAACAGCCGAAGCACATTGGCCACCATGATGGACACGGAGCTGGCTGACGCCCCGATCACACCCACAACCCTCTCTGGCTTCCGGATGATGGGTGGCTCACCGTTGGAGCAGCGGATGTCGGACGTGTCCTTCTGGATCAGCGCCTGGACGAAGGTGAGCGACTGCTCCAGGGCGTAGGTGTCCCTAGAGCAGGTGTCCAGGATGCGGGCCCCTAGGGTGATGTTGGGCAGCAGCTCAGGGTCAGAGTTGATCTGGTCCAGGGCGTAGAGCATGGCTTCCATCCGGTGAATGCCCTTCTCCTTCTTGATCTCCCCACAGGGAAGGCCGTGAGGCCCCCGTGAGTGCACGGGGAACAGCCCCCCCAGAGTGATGTCACCGGCGATCTTGATGGAGTGAGGGTGGAAGTGCTGGTGGGAGCAAGAGACAGGCCACACCCCCAGACCCAGCCACACCCCCAGTAGCCAAAGGAGGCGGGGCCAGTGGGTTGAGTGACTGGTTCTGCTCCAGGATACTCTGTATGGCTGGTGGTGATGGCAGAGCCATGGGGGGGCGGACGATGATGATGTCATGGTGCTGGGATGTTACAGGTTGGCGTTTTCACCCTCAACGTGAGGCAGCTGAGAAAATATAAGTTAAGCAGTTGATCAGTAAATCAATCCGATGTATATTCATTAAGTGTCACAGAGTGCTTTGCAGGCCCCAGACCCACCTCTGAGATCTGACAGGAAACAGTCATCGTAGTACTTTCAATGCCTGATAATCCACTCAGGTTATTGGTTCATGGATTCAGAGCCTACATCATTATAGTTGATTTTCTGTGTCAGGAAAACATACATATAATTGGGAAAGAGGATGGAGAGAAGATATATTGACACAAGGTCAGAAAAAGTCTGCTGATGAATACAAATCTGTAGATTGTGAGAACTATAAAGCGTTGCCGGGTTGCTCATGTTTCTCATTTAGATATCAGCTCAGGTCACCTACCCCCGTGTGTTCAGACTAGATTACTCCCAATGACCGCAGTCAGAAAATTCATCAATAGTAAGATATAATTAACTAGATAAGTTACATTTCTGATGGGAGCTCTGGCCTAGAAGATAATAAACTATAAAGCAACTGATATTGACTAATCAGATTTTTTTAATGGTATTGTACATATATGATTTTCCATTGGTCCATTGGATAAGGAGTCTGGGCGTGATGCCGGGTCTACCAGCTGCAGAAGGAGGTTGTGCAATTGGGCTTCCCAGCTGCATGAGCAGCAAAACATACTGTGAGGACAATGTAATAAACTTCTGCTGTGGCTTTCAGATATGAGCCTAACCATATCATCAGAGAAGTGGTATGGATATGGAGCCAGGAATGAGAGACAATGGAAGCAGAACAAATCCAATATGTGGGGAGAGTCCTACGTTTCAATTAAGTACAATTACATGCAAATTGGGTTGATAAAGAAGTGGCAAAAATACATGTAAAGGCACAGTGGCAGCAGCATATGTGCCAATCGACAAACTCTACATCTGGGCCAGCTAGAAAATAAACACTTTGGCATTTTCAGGTCCAACTGGATGTTTGTGTGTCTTCACCCGTCAAGCAGGGAGTCATGTGGCTCGGCGGTCAAGTTCCTGATTGGATGGTTGTGAGTTTGTGTCCCGGCTGTGGCTATGTGACGTTGTGTCCTTGGGCAAGGCACTTCACCCTACTTGCCTCAGGGTGAGTGTCCCTGTACTTGCTGTAAGTCGCTCTGGATGAAAGTGTCTGCTAAATGAATCTTTATTTTCACCTGTTCTCCTTGATTTCCCCTCCCACCCCTGCACCAGGTAACTAACCTCACAGATACAGTTCAGAACTGTCACCCAGGTTTACTGAAAACAAGTTCTCAGCTTTGATTTCTGAGAAGAGGCCATTCATGACTGCCCAATCTCTGGCTGCCATCTGCCCCTCTTCTGAAAGATTAGATTCAACACTCAACACTGCACACTAATTATGTTTTATTTTATTCATCATCTTTTTTGTTACTTAATTGGGTATAAAATGTGCATTAAGAGGCATGAATCACGACAAGCGGTCCCTGCTGAAAGGGGCCATCATGGTGAGTCAATTATTTATCAGGCCAACACTACTGTCTTGATGACAGTTTGTAAAATTAATTTAAGTGAAGTGACGATATTGTCCTAGCAGAAAAAAATAGACCAGTATGTATTCATACTTTTTGTATGAATACATTTTCATGGCCATATTTTGGTGTGCAATGCATGCATATGGATGAAGATTAAGCAGACTACAATTAAATATCCCTTTTGATATAGTCTCTCAGATTGTCTGACCGCTGTATCTCTCTTGTGATGCTGAACCCTGTATCTCTTTATGTAATGCTGAACCCTGTATCTCTTTATGTAATTCTGACACCTGTATCTCTTTATGTGAAGCTGACCACTGTATCTCTCTGTGTGATGCTGACCCCTGTATCTCTTTTTGTGATGCTGACCACTGTATCTCTCTGTGTGATGCTGACCGCTGTATCTCTCTATGTGACGTTGACCCCTGTATCTCTTTATGTGATGCTGACCACTGTATCTCTCTGTGTGATGTTGACCCCTGTATCTCTTCATGTGATGCTGACCCCTGTATCTCTCTGAGTAACGCTGACCCCTGTATCTCTCTACGTTACGGGTGTCCAATCCTGGTCCTCGAGGGCCGCTGTCCTGCAGGTTTTACGTTTCCCTGCTCCAGCACACCTGATTCTAATGAATGGTCATTATCTAGCTCTGTGGAAACGACTCTTCATTCATATCAGGATGTGACTATTCAATCAGTATCAGACACAGGGAAAAAAATAAAAAAGAGCGACCAACAACATGAGAGGAGGTACTATTTTGCACTAGAAAGAGTCGACGTGATTCAGACACAGCCCATTATGTCCATAGGTGCTGGTGACTCACCAGGCAGTACCAGGCGAGCGAGCACTAGCCTGATGACGACTATCCTCAAATAGACTTTAAAAAACGCCCCAAGCCCCAAGGCACGGAGACGGGACCCAGGCACTTGGACAACACTAATTATCAAGTAAAGTTTTTTTTAACAAGGTCCATGGGGCTTGTTAGCATCCCCTTACTATACAATACTTAAAAATGACTTTTATCGTTTGTTTCTACCTCCTTTAATCCTGCCTGTGGCTGGATTATCCCCAGACTCTCCACTATTCTGGGCCTACATTACTGCTCTAGGGGGGAATCAGATGCCGGCCAGACCGTACTCTAGGGATGGCCCCACCAAGGATGTGCACAGCCATATGGATCTGATACATCAATAAATTGATGAGGCTACACAAAATGTGTGTGTTACTTGATGTGATTTGTCTCTTAGCTATACCGCTGATTCCCCCTTGTTATAGGTCTTCTAAGCAATTGATGCTTTGGTTTAAACTATTGATTGTATGTATCAATGTTCCATCAAAAAAACGGGGTTACTGTGATTCAGACTGGTGCAGGACCCCCTAGAAATGTGACCCTGTAGTTGACAGTAATGACATCACTCTGGGCTGGTGAGATATAGGTTCCAAGCCATGCAGTACACAGTCAAATGTAGGTTACCAATAAATGTACATCAATGCAATACAATAAACGTGCATGTTTAGTCAAGCCCTTTAAATCCATTCATGTGCTTCTCTGTTGCTATTGAGACGGAGGTACACGCAGTGGACTGGTTACTGCAGGTGTGGAAAGGGAAGGTTACTGTGAAGAATACTTGGAGGATGGGGATTCCCTTTTGAGTCGCCTCAAAACTATATGATGTTATTCAGTTGAAGGGTATTACTGCCATATGTCACCTTCCTTTCACGTGTTTAATTCTTACTCAGTCGGTGGTTCAAGATCAATCAATGGGCGAATATGAAACGACCACTGAACCATTATGGTGTCACCGTGCAATTACATACAGTATAGTTGATTAGAGTTGATATATTACACAACTAAATACAGACAAATCTTTTTTTATGATTTGAAACGGAATTAATTCAGGATTTTGTTCTAACGCAATGGATATAGGGTTGAACGCACGCACGCTGGGTGATGATGGTGATGGAAGTGGCGCGAGAGTAACGCACAGTTTCCCTCTTATTCTTTCATTTAATTTCAAGAGCTGTTTTCCATCAGAGTTATTAAAATACACCACCATGAGTTTCAACAGTAAAGCTGAACCAACGAATGGAAAACACTAAACAAAGCGAATCAACAGGAAACTTTGAAAACATGTGGGTCTTTGGTGTCCAGTATCAATGTACCAGACTAACCAGTTTATTTTCTATGGACATGCAGTGTGATATTGGAAGTTCACATTTTGACATTAGGATATAAATTTAAATCGAGAACCAATACTTGTAAGGAATGATGAAACCTGTATCACTCACTTACTTAAAAGTTCTTTATAATTATCATCATATTTTGTCGACACTTTTCCCAATTAAACCTGCATTAGCATAATGCCACTAATGTCAATTAAAGTCAACGTGAATCACACGAACAATGGAGAAAGGTGCAACACTCACCTGCGATTTCCATAGACCTGTTTTACGAACTTGCTCCAAGCAAGAACACATGGAAAACATGATCTGTTCCAGAAATCGCCCACAAAAAAATCGAAATGTTAAGGAAATGTAAAACAGATACTTAAATTTGATGTCCCTGTCATTTTTGTGATCAAACTTGTCATTTATTGGATTCCATTGTGGTCTTAGGTTTTCGAGGCTCCGTAAAATATACAGCTCACCACAACTGTGACTCTTCAAATTATCAAATCTCAATGAAGCCTAGTTTTTCTCTCCCTCTCATTGTCTCTCTCCATCTCTCTCTCGCTCTCATTTTCTCTCTCTCTCTCTCTCTCTCTCTCTCTCTCTCTCTCTCTCTCACTCTCTCTTCCTCTCATTCTCTCTCTCTCTCCCTCTCTCTCTCTCCCTCTCACTCTCTCTCTCTCCCTCTCATTCTCTCTCTCTCTCCCTCTCATTCTCTCTCTCCCTCTCATTCTCTCTCATTCTCATTCTCTCTCTCCCTCTCATTCTCTCTCTCTCCCTCTCTCTCTCCCTCTCACTCTCTCTCTCTCCCTCTCAATCTCTCTCTCTCTCTCTCTCCCTCTCATTCTCTCTCTCCCTCTCATTCTCTCTCTCCCTCTCATTCTCTCTCTCCCTCTCATTCTCTCTCTCTCCCTCTCATTCTCTCTCTCTCCCTCTCTCTCTCCCTCTAATTCTCTCTCTCTCTCTCTCTCCCTCTAAATCTCTCTCTCTCTCTCTCACTCACTGACTCAGTAATGGTTGCAGATGTGGATTAGATGAGTGTGTCCATGCGGGCGCAGTGTGTGTCTGTACAGTTGGGCTACGTCGGTGTGCTTGTGTGTCAGAAAAACAGCAAATGGCTGAGGTCAGATATGACAGTCTGACGAATTCATCATCACAAGTCTTGCCTACAGCTGTCTGACATTCAATGTCCTGTTTTAAAAGAGAAAGATGGTCAAATTCAAAAAGAGTCAAATATCTTTGTTTGAAAAACAATAACTACCAATATTAGAACAAAGACAACTGGACTGTTTTTATGTTGGTGTTAATGGTTCCCTTCAGTTTGTTCTCTTGCAGCTGCTTGCCTGACACTTTCTAGTGTGGCTCTGAATTTTCAGTGGTAGCAATTATATTATCTCTCTACTTTGCTGACCAAATTGACCCAGTTCCCCATGTGGTCTGAAAAAATAATGACATTTCAATTCCAATATCTCTCCATTACACATACAGTAGTTCACAGTATGAGTAATACAAAGTAATACAAAGTTACATTTATGTGATAGACCCCAAACATAGCGGGTTTATAGATTATGAAACCTAAGTTATTGCAACTTTGTGTACTGCTACAACAAAGGCAGTTGAGTCTTGAAAGAGGATTGCCTTTTTGCAGCCGTAAAAACTCTTGAGTGACGTTGCGGGGAAGAGCACGCCACAGACAGTCCCAGTTAAATCATACAGAAGTAATGAAGATTGTATTTTTAAAGCACAGTATAAAGTTTGCGGGGGCTGATGCCATTAATGATGCATGGGTTGGAGGGAGCTTCTAAGACTGAAGCTACTCTGTTTAGCACACAGAGAGAGAGAGAGAGAGAGAGAGAGAGAGAGAGACTACTTAGTCGAACTGAGGAAACCAATGTTCCTTCCACCAAAGTGGAGAAAGAGAGAGGGTAACCTGCTGAATGACATACTCTGAGTTCCCATTCCATTCCTGCATGACTAGCCTGCTGGTCTGTTGCTGCTGCTGCTTCTGCTGCTGCTGCTGCTTATCTAACTAACCGGGGAGAAAAGATGATCTGCTCAGCCAGCTGTGCTGCTACTGGATGTGGGGATTAAGCCACCGCTCTGGAATATAACAGAGGTGGTTCAGTCATTACACACAAAAGCATATGTTTTAGGTAGTTCAAAGGGATGGCAAAGGTTTTACTGTGACACACAGGACAGGGACCTGTTTCAGGAGACCCATTGGTCTTGACCGTCCTGTGACTTGGACTGGCAACTCTGCATTCAAACAATGGTTGGGATAGGATTGGACCAGGTATGAACTATACAACACAACACCATAAAATACAGTAAACATGAATTCTGGTTGTTATGATCAAAGATGTAACAGGTGACCCTGAGTTATAGATTCCTAGAAGTCCCTTCATCTTTTGACTTGTTCCTAGTCACTCTCCCACACTCTCCCACACTCTCCCGATCCACTCTCCCACAGCCCAGAGATCTGGACCATTTTACCTTACCTATGTGTCTGTGTCATGCTGGGAAGAGTTAGATTGAGCTGGATGCTGACCAGAGCCTTTTACCTCACTCCTGCTAATCTACAGGGGGTCTGGAGCAGGTTGACATCTCATTACCTGACCACCACACAGATCTCTTAACCGCACACACAACAACTCTTCCCCATTCTCTCTCTGCTGATATATCCCTCTACTCTTTCTGTGCCTTACTCCAACCCCCAAACCAGGTCTGCTACGCTCCCCTAAACTCTCACCCCCACACCCTCTCACCCCCACACCCCCACACCCTCTCACCCCCAAACCCTCTCACCTCCACACCCTCCCTCCAGTGTCCTCACTCTCTTCCTCCAGCTTCTCTTTCATCCCTTGACTCCTTCTGGTCAACTTGTCTTTCTTTCGGTCCCTGTCTTTTACCACTCCCCTGTCCTCGCTCCTTTGCCTCCCCTCCCTCCCCATGTCTCTGCTGCCTCCTCTGCCTACCCTCCGTCCCCCATCAATATTAAAAAACCATAAATAAATAAATCATCATGGCCTTAAGCCTCTGGGTACTTTTGCACTTTCCATGAAAAAGAAAGGGAGACTTCTTCTTTCTCCTTCCACATGTTTTCCCCAGGTCACGCCTCACTCCCTAAGTCTCCTTAATGCTTTAGCTGTCTTCTGCCATTGTTAATACCAGACTTTACCACCTTTGAAATGAGGATGGCAATGGCTCACCTAATGGTTTGTTAGATTCCATTTGTATGTGTGTGTGTGTGTGTGTGTGTGTGTGTGTGTGTGTGTGTGTGTGTGTGTGTGTGTGTGTGTGTGTGTGTGTGTGTGTGTGTGTGTGAGAGAGAGAGAGAGAGAGATTGTTTGAGAGAGTTAGAAAGAGAGTGGGAGAGGGAGAGAGACAGATGAGGGAGAGAGAGAGAGAGAGAGAGAAATGGTTTAGGAGAGAGAGAGACGGAGAGGTAGGTAGAGCGAGAGAATGAGGGAGAGGTAGAGGGAGAAGGAGAGATAGTGAGAAAAGGAGACTCTAACTACTGTTGGCACAGGAGTCCAGACAGATGGCTCAGTATTTATCTCCTGTTGTTTGGCCCATCAGAGAAGCACTTTGATGTTTACACCATGCCATACACACACTCACACAATCACATTCTCAGATGCACACAAACACACAAATAAAGCAACTCCTTTCTCATGCTTACTTTTAGCTTTGTACGCCTTTTCCCCTGTCTCACGCCGACACAAGTCTCAGCTTCCAGAAACCAGAATACTTATCCTGGTAAATATTTACAGTTCTGATAATCAACTGATTGCTATAGTAAGAATTTTTCCTCTTTAAATTGCTGCCTTATGCCCCACTGTACTCAGCAGGGACAAAGAGCCAATGAGGAAAAAATAAAGAGAAGTGAATTAAGTCAAGTGGATGTTTGGCTTTCATGTCTGTTTTTTTTGTTTGTTTTGTTTTGTTTTTTACTGTACATCACAGTAAACAAATAAAATCATCACTAGATATTTCAGCAAAATAACTTAATAAACAGCCATATTGTCTTGTTGTTTACATGCCTCAATGTCTTTCCTGGTGTGAGACTACCATGTCTATTTTGAGAATCCTTGTCGTTTGATGACGTTCAAACACAGCTAACAAAGCAGATATCTGCAAATGCATACCTCTTTTTATCTCACAATTTCTCTGCCTTCATCCCTTCAACTCTCTCCAATCAAATGTCTTTGTGTCCTTCTACCTCCAATTTTTAATCTTCCCTCTTTAGTTTCCCTTCCTAATTCCGTAATTCCTCAGACCCCCCTGTGATCACACAGCCCTTTTTGAATCCTGGCCCTGAAATCTTATGTGGCAACATATCATCCACGCTACTGCTCTCTCTCTCTCTCTCTCTCTCTCTCTCTCTCTCTCTCTCTCTCTCACTCTCTCTCAGTATCTCTCTCTATATATCGCTCGCTCTCTCTCTCTCTCTCTCTCTCTCTCTCTCTCTCAGTATCTCTCGCTCTCTATATCGCTCCCTCTCTCTCTCTCTTGCTTCCATCCTTGTTTCCTGCCTTTATTGGCCTGTCTTAGCTAGTTTTTCTCCATCGAAATGCTGGTGTTGTTTGGTATGCATAGATATTGTCTGTACAGTGGCTTGTCAAAGCCATGTCTGGGGCCATCAGTCAGCAAAAGCTTCAAACAGACTCAACGGCAACAATGTACGTCTTTGCCGCCAGACATCTTGCCTGTGTCACACATCACTTATAATGGGTTATTTAATTGGAAGTTGTTTCAACCATCTCAAGGTCAGGATGATTTGTTGGATAATCTTCCAATCACTTGAAAAAATACGATCTGGCCTCAGAGGACAATGGTATTTTTAGGGGTGAAGGGTATAAATGGTGCATCATGACAGGGCTTGTATTGAACATAAAATTGTAAAATATTCTCAACAGAGTCTATGATGCCAAACTGTACTCACACAACTATAATTTTCTTGATGGATGTAAGACCCTTAATGTATGGACCAATAAGTAGTATCACTCATAAGGTTTCACACTTCTGTGGGTTCCAAAGGCCAAAGATCCCTCCCATGGAACCTTCCATTTTCCTATTTCGGCAAACCTTTCAATTTTATGTAAAAAGCCTCAGATATGGAGCGTGGTATCCCCTCTCCGACTGAGGGATGCTCTGAGTTCTATTTAAATAAGATAGACGGACCACTGACAGGGAGGCAGAGCACTTAGAGCCCCAGTCATCCTCTTCAATAATGTAACTTAATGCATGCGACAGCCACGCACAGCCTGTATACCAAAAGGCCCTAGTGCAGCCCCACAAGTGTGCACAAGTGTGCCCCCCCCCCCATGTTAAATTCTTTGGGGGACGCTTTTCATTAGTTTTCTTAGACATATTAAAATAATCCCTGTAATGTCAATTATTAGATGACATTCTGTTCAAACTCGTTAACGTATTGCTTGGTAAGGATTAAATTAACTTTAAAAACACTAATTGAATTTATCATTTAGTGGCCCAGAGTTCACTGGCAGGATGATGTCGCCCCCTGGCGTTGGGATGATAACATGCCGGAAGTTGTACCCATGAGTTTTGATAGACTTCCTCTCAGACACGTGAGAAACCTTGTTTTCGTTCATGGATATTTGTAATCTAAACGTGTCTACCAGTTACCTAGTGTTATGAGCCACCACTAGCAGTGTCTATATACCTTTAAGCAAGCCCTTAGAAAAGGTAAGCTGTTATGAATACTTCTGCAAGTATTGTTAATATCTGCTCTGTGTGATTCTCTAAGCTGCTAAGCATGCTAGCCACCTAGCTAGAGCTGTTTAAATGTCTTAAGACAGCCAGATCATTGTAACGATGTACGCCTGTCTTCAATTCAGTTATTCTAAATATAAGACTATAAATATTACCATTTCGAATTTCACTCAACCCTTTTCATTCCTTATAACCTGCCCAGGGATACGTGGAGAGCCAGGAGAGGATGAGCACCGAGGTTGAGGAGTCACAGGTGGCAGAGGAAGACGTGATCGCTGCTGATAACTCTGGAGAACAGAATGAGACTATGGAGGAGGAGGAGGAGGAAGACGATACTGATGGACAAGACGACGACGATGAAGACGATGAAGACACAGATAAGGCCCGGGAAGGACCCGGTAAAATTGGTCTAAAAAAATTAAACGTTCCAGCAGGGAAGAAGACCATTCCAGGGATTGTGTACCTAGGTCACATCCCTCCCAGGTTACGGCCCAAGCACGTGAGGAATATGCTGGCGGTTTATGGCGAGATAGGCCGAGTCTTTCTGCAGCCAGAGGGTGATTAAAGCAGCCATGGCTCTTCCAGAACTATCTTAAAGCTGGTTGTTCAGAATATAAACAAATTATTTTGGTCATTCTACAGCTAACTTGAGATTCACACCCCACCTTTCCTCCTGTTATTGTCCTCTGTAGATCGCTCAGTGAAGAGGAAAAAGAAGAAAGCTGGCTCCAAAGCCTGCAGCTTTACAGAGGGCTGGGTGGAGTTCAGGGACAAACGGGTGGCCAAGAGGGTGGCAGCCAGCATTCATAACACACCCATGGGCGCCCGCAAGCGAAGCCGTTTCCACAGCGACCTGTGGTGCATCAAGGTGACGACACCGGCTGTCGTCAAAGTCTATATTTTTTATTTTTTATTTATTTTTATATATTTTAATTTTATTGATAATTATATTCGTAACATTTGGTTTTGGCCTCATGATCGGAAGGTTGTGAGATCGAGCCCTGGCTGTGGCTATATGATGTTGTAGCAAGGCACTTCACCCTACTTGCCTCAGGGAGAATATATCTGTAATTACTGTAAGTTGCTCTGGATAAAAGCGTCGGCTAAATGAATAAATGTAAATGTGTTGTGTCCAGTACTTGCACAGGTTCCAGTGGTGCCACCTGAGCGAACGACTGGCGTACGAGCACATGGTCCTTCAGCAGCGCCTCCGTACTGAGATCTCCCAGGCCAAGCGTGAGACCAACTTCTACCTGGCCAACGTGGAGAAGAGCCAGGGCATGGACAAGCGGAGGAAGCAGAGGGAGAGGAAGGGGGAGACCATCGAGGAGAAGACCTGGGACTTCACCCAGAGGAAGACGGAGGATGAGATCCAGATGAGCAGGATGAAGAGGCAGGGCCTGTCCAAGAAGAACCTTCTGAAGGCCCAGGACAAGGCCAGGGTGATTCAGGAAAAGTCCCAGTCTAACGTCTCGTTGCTGGCTAAGATCTTCAATAGCAGTAAAGGCCAGAGCTGAGAGCATCACCCTCTAAAGAGCTACACTCATCAAATGCTCAAATGAACTGTGTCATTTGTCATGAAGACACCAGAGGGGGTGTTGTGTGGAGGTATTTATACCTCTGTGGCAGGGAGGCAAATGTGAGGTAGTCCATTGGACATGCAGGGCTAAACATTTTCTGTTATAAAGGCCTATTAATGGCTATACATATGTAATTACTGTTCATTGATTGTGTTTTTTACAATAGCAATGAACCATGCCTCAACAAATATCGATAAAAATATTGACGGTAAACCTCAAATTGTGAAAGTTGTGATAAATGAGGAAAGTTTGGTGTATGAAACTTGTTTATTATGTTGTGGTTGCTGTTACAAGAGATACAACGCATCATTCAGAGTTGGCAAAATACATCCTAATAAGGTTGATAAAACACTTTTTATTACATCTACGGAAATGTCAGCAATGTAGAGAAACTTTAGGTGCAACAGTATTCTGTCATAAGAAGGTAGGAACATCTTAATACAAAAAACTAAATGACAACAGGAGAAAAAACACCAGTAAGGTGATTGTATATAAAGACTTATGTCTGGTAAACAACATCTAAACCATGGTTTTGTAGAAAACCATAAAGGCATTGTGACTGAACATGACACCTACTCACACATACAGTGCACTTGATGTATAGAAAATGTATTTTGACCGACCACCTGCGTCTGTCCCTTTCATTGTGCGAATTAACACTTAATCAGGCGTACCTTAAGTACAGTAAGAGAGGAACATTTGATCCATATGTACACTCAACCACACACACACACTGATGAGCAGTAGACCTGTTAACCCAGGAAGACAGACTTCTCCAGACCGTCCTCTACCTTGGTGTACTCCAGGTGAGACTGGAAGTAACGGCTCTCGTAGCGAGGGCTGTTCCTCACATACTCCAGGTAGTCTGGTGTTCCCGGGCAGATTACATTGTCAGCCAATAGGACGGAGCCTTTCCTCAACAGTTGACACTCCTGGGAGGTAAATAAGGAAGTGACCTTGTTCAAACCTGATCTTAGACTCCAACTTGAACTAGTACAGTCTTATCAGTTAAGGTGTGGTCAGTTACCATCTGAAAACATACACTTATATACACATATAATAATTTATTACTGTATGTATTTACAAAACAATATATAAAAGTTTGACATTCAAAACATCAAGTTCGTCAAACACAACATACAGTATGTGGTAGAAATAAAGAATGAGAAGAGGTAGGGGTGAACAGGAAGAGAAACAAATCTAGTGCCGTTACCTCCATCAGCTTGAGGTCTGGAAGGTAGCGATCCTTCCAATGATCCAGGAAGACAAAGTCAAACGTGCTTATCCCAAACATGTCAGCCAGCTTAGGAATCACGTCACCAGAGGCTCCCTCCACCAGACATATCTGATGACATACAAACACACAACTCAATAACCATGGTTAAGATATCCCAATAGAACAACTTGAAGCCATGTTGACAACAACCAGTGAACTTTGCGGAGTATGGAATGGGTTAGAGACCTTCAGAAATGTGATCTTTGGTCTTGTGTCTAGTGGGAGAAGATAGGTGGCTCTCATTACTCAGTCTGTCCTCTCCTCACCTTTTCCTCTAGGCCTGCATGCTGGATGACCTGCCTGGCGATGCAGGCGTAGTCTGGGTTAAACTCCAGCGTGATGAGCTTGGTACCCACAGGCAGAAGCCTGGCAATACGCACGCTGGAGTACCCACAGTAGGTGCCAAGCTCCAACGCAGTGGCTGGACTGACTTCACACACTACTGAGTCCAGGATGGGCCCTGGAGAAATAAACAGCGTGCACGCACACACACACAAACACGCACACACACGCAGACACACGCACACACACACACAAACACACACACACGCAGACATACACAAACACACACACACACACACAGAAGTAGTTTGTGATAAGAAAAGACCTTGACTTGTTCAAGTTACATATTACTATATACTGGTTATGTTAGTGTGTGTTGTCATGCACTTGTATAATGGATACAGAGAACAGCTCATTAAATTCATTTTTGAGGGCTGGAACATTCTGAAAGACTCAAGGCCAAAATAGACAGACAGACAGGTAGACAGACAGACAACCTACTCCTACACATAGGAAGAGATACAGAGAGAGATGGCAAGATGAATGTCTAAACACAAAAAGAGAATGTGACAGAGAGGAACAGACAGACAGACATGCCTTCAGGGATACAGTAAGACAGACTGAAGGAAAAGCTACCTTTCTCATCACCCACATTCATGGCCCACTCAGAGTGCCTGCAGAAGTAATCAATGACAGAGATGACACTCTGGGGGTCTCCTTTGGTCGCCTTTTTCTGAACCGCACGCAGGAGACGCTGAGAGGGAGACAGAGAGACACACAGAAGCGAAACAGACAGAGAAAGAGAGAGGTTATAATACTATCGAATAGGATGTATATGTTTCTGTTTGTGTGTATGTGTTTTGTGAGTGTCACCTGGGGTCGTGTGGAACTGGTCAGGGTGTTGAGAGTCTTCTCCACAATGACATCATGCCAGAGCAAAGCCAGCCAGGAGTTATACTGGACCGCTGCAGGAATTATCCAGGTGTAAAGGCTGTACAGGAGGGCTCCCAGCCCCACACACACCGCCACAACAGTCAACATTGCTAGAGAGGGGAGTTTTGGAAAAGAGAACGTGAAAGAAAGTGATCCCAGATGGTTTAATAGGAGTACTGTGGGTTACATGTGTGTGGGTTGCATGTATGTATGTATGTGTGTGTATGGAGGGAGTCAGGTGGCTCAGCGGTTAAGGCGTTCGGCTAGTGATCAGAAGGTTTTGAATTCGATTTCCGGCTGTAGCTACATGACATTCTGTCCTTGGGCAAGTCACTTCACCCTACTTGCCTCAGGGGGAATGTCCCTGTACTTGCTTTAAGTCGCTCTGGATAAGAGCGGCTGCTAAATGTAAATGTGTGTCAGAGGGGCTTTGTTGCTTCACATTTGCAGCCTATCTGTCCCAGGCCTGTTGGTTTCACAGGCATCCATTTTTCATGGTTTGTCACATTGTCAGAAAAGATGGAATTACATGCTTTGAACAGACAGAAACATGCTCTTTTATTTGATTGCACCCTTTTAAGTCTTTGCATGAGAGTAGACGCAAAGACTTAACTATGTCAGGAAACTGGAGATCATCTCAAGACCAGACACTTAATGCCTCTACTGCTGATAGTGATCTGAAAGAGAAGTCCAGCCAACTGCAATGCATGGTGTGGTGGGAGTTTTCTGAGAATCAATCCGCTCGACTGAAGTTGGGTGAAGTAACTTGTTAATGTTGATTTCAAGTACCAAAACAGGAAAACGTATGAGGAATATTCAAGCAACGTTACACACATATTCACACACATTGCACAAACACATGAAAGTTTCACAAAGACAATACCATACTGTTCCAGCTAGCATTCTAGCATGGAACCCTGATCTACATTTCCAAAACCTTGGAGAGGTCCAGGGACCACCAACACTACGCAGCTGATCGCCCTGAACCCCCTGACAAACTTTCAACAGACCATTTTATAGTCTCAGAAGTCATTGGTCTACCTCAGACATGCAGTTTGTCCCATGTCTGTTCTCTGATCGGTTAAATCTCCAAAGACAATAGAGTAAGTTTAATCCACATTATCTGCAGACTTCAGGTCTCCAAGTTAAATGCTTCAGAAGGTATCTGCCCAAAATGGTGTATTGTCTGGTTGGTAGGAAGGATCACAACCCCCCTCCTGACAAAATCAACTTTTACATTATTCAATCAGCAGAGCATCGTCACTCATCAAAGCAAATGGCTCTTAAAGAATGTAGGAGACCTCTTGTTCAAGAAATGTTCATTGTACAAACATTGGTCATACATTTCTTTGACAGTGGACACGAGCATGTTTCAACCGTACAGAACACCACTGTCTGTCAAGTATTACTGAGCGTTTATGTGCACGATGGGTCGTGACACAGAGTACACTGGGTACAGAGAATGTTCGTCCGGTCAGCCAAGCTGATCCCTGCTTCCTCCCTGCCTTGCTTGTTGTGTGGAAATGGGAGCTGAGAGGTAAATGGGGGCAGTTTGGCCCAGTTAAGTATTGTTCAGCCTAACACAAAGCATCGTTTAGATTGGCTTTGAATTCTGCTGGTGTATAGTGGTCTTTGGCCTGGTTTAAGGTGCTGTTTGGTCAGGCACTATAGTTGTGCTGTTTTGAAATATGGTTTTGTATTAAGCAGGCTTGATGCTTCTGTGCTCAGTCGCTATGGTAGCTTTGTCCCTGGGGTCTACCTTTGAGAGAAGCAACACAATCTTCCCCCATACAATTATTCTGCGTTATAAGGATACCATTATTATATTTATAAACATTGTTAATTGTTGATGATGTTTACGTTTATTCTGCTGATAATCCACAAGATACCCATTTATAAATGTTACACCTATTTGTAATGTATTGTTAAATATAATCAGTACAATAAATGCAGTGCACTAAAACTAAACCACTAGACTATCAGACAGATTTTGATCATGAGCCAAACCTAACCCAACTCATTTCATAGAAAGCTTTCCTGTTCAGTAAGCTTCAACACAGGCTGAATATTACATCATCTGTGTCAGTACAAATCTAGATGTGTGCAGTCTGGGCAGAGAGAAGCTGTGTATTCATCTCTCTGCCTGAGAGGAGGAAACCAGAACCAGCCTAACGCATCAGGAATCAACAAGCAGTCTGAAGCACACATGGGAGAAATTAAAGATGTTATCAGTGTGAAAAGGATGAAAGGAGAATATCCGGTAGATGAGATAACATGAGACAAACAGGCCAGCTGACAGGAAGAGGCCAGCAGACTGGCAATAAGATGACCTGATAACAGTTAATTAAATCCTACAATACCTGTCCATTTGCAAACATCTATAAATCCAAACTAACACAAAGTATCGCAGTTTGATGATAACTTAAACAGATAATTCACTGACTTAGTTACTGACAGTAGCTTTGAAGGCTGGTTAAACTCACATAAGATATTGGGTAATATCAGTCCTGTGGGTGGAGTTTAATTTTTGCTGAGCAAGTTAACATTTCGCATTACTTAGGCTTATGCTAACCCCAGCCTTGCTGCACTGCAAGGCTCTGTAAGACAGACAGGTTATGTGTTTATGTATTTACAAGACTCATTTTGAAATGTGGTCCACATGACAACCAAGCAAATAAACTGTCACCAGTGCATTGCAACACATGCAGCACTGCTAGACTTGCTGTGCACATCACAGACAACAGACAGAGAAAGAGTTAGAAGGAGAATGATTAAAAGTCTTACTTCCTGCTGCTGCTGTCTGTGGGATCTTCCCAATGGACCTTTTGTTGCTTTCCTCGCCTCTCAGTTCCTCGCCACATGCACAAACACTCCAGCGCACACTCCTCCTCTCCTTGCCTTCTTCTCTCCTTCTGTTCTCTCACTTTCCCTCAAGTCCCTCCCCCCCCTCTTTCTCTCTCCCTCCCCCTTCTCTCTCCCTCGCCCTTTCTCTCTCCTGAATCCCTCTTTCTCCTGGGCAGCTTTGATGAGAGCTGAAAGGAATGTGCAGTAAAGGTCAAACTGCAGAGTTTGGCTCAGCTGCATACAAATGCTCCAATGGTGACATTGGGCAGCTAAACCCAGACTAACGTAACACAAAGACCGAGAGAGGAGAGCTGATCAACAGCACAAGTGGGCAGACTTTAAAAGCCTCTCCAGCCAATCGTGCAATAATCCTCTCTCTCTCTCTCTCTCTGGTGCGTGTGCTCTCTCTTCCTCTTTCTCTCTTTCTAGCTCTCTCTCTCTCTCTTTAGCTCTCTCTCTCTCTCTACAGATGCCCTCTTTCACTGCATATCTCTGTAGCTCGCTCTCACTCTCTCTCTACTGACTCCCTCTATCATTGAATCTCACTCTCTCACATTCTGTTTCTCTCTCTGCTCCACCCCCTTTCCCTGGCTCCATGCACATGCTATAGATCTCCTTTGTTGTCAAATCCAGCACAGAGGAGGAGGACAGAAATGCAGAAATGAGGTGCCAAGCCTGGCCAGGAACACATGCGTCACAACAACGGCGTGCCCGCAACAAAAGTTTAGTATTTTTCTGCAAATCCCCTTTTAGTAAAATATACACAGCAACAAACATAAATAGCAGGTTAAACACCATCTAAACCAACCTGGGCAGAACATGGCCAATGACATTAGGAAAGAAACAGCTAGAGACCATCACACAGCCTCGCTTCCCTGACCCTCTGGCCTGCTTTCTGTTAAGCTAAAGGGTACAGTACAGAGCACACACACACACACACTCACTCACACACACAAGCACACACACTCACTCACACCAGCACACACAATCACACACACAAGCACACACACACACAGCCCCTGCCATCTGTAATCTGCATCACACGTGCATGCAGGTGCTATTTCGTAGCAGAGCACCTCACATCTCTTTAACGCACACACACACTCCTCAACACACACCGGTTAACACTGTGTCACATGTCATGTGAAACATATGTAAGAGGAATTTTGATCCAACTTTCAACATGTGAGAAATTGTATATCTTGGAACTTTGACATTTAAATATCCTGCAGAACAGAGTGTGTTGAATATGGAAATCATACTTTGGTTTGATTATTAAACCTTTATGGGGGATCAGAAATCACATTGGCTCAATGTCTGCAGCGTGATATGACTGTGTAGTCCACAATGCATTGCAGCAACACTGGATTTACTCAGTGTGTAATATAATATTCTTAAATCTTGAACAGACTGCATGAACAGTGACACCGTGTGGCTCATTGATGTATCATTCTTGGTGTGGTTTACCGTGTTTGAGAACAAAATTCTCCTTAATCTCATTTGAATGCCCAGGCCAAATGTCCAGTCCACACATTGACTACGAAGGGTCTTTTCAGTGACATGTGAACCAGAAGTGTAACCATGCTACAGCTTTTGCACTCTACTCAGCACTTAACTAGGGGACAGTGGAGCAAGAAATCCAATCCTGGGTGTTGGGGTCATGCTATAGCTAACCCCCTGGGATGCATCCCCATCTCTACACTTGATCCTATCCTCAACTAAAAAGCTGAAAACAAAGGGTGAAGGGTGGTGGTGGGGAACTAGATTCCACCTGCCCAGTCGAACACTGTCAGAAGTAGAAGGAGTCAAGGGGATGAGGAAAGGGAAAGGAGGAAGCTACTGCTGAGTGTTGATCCTCAGCCTTTTGGCCTCCGGGGCCAGAGGGGTTTTCCAGGTGTAGGGGTTCCTTTCTTGCCTGGCTGTAAAGAGGAGGGGGAGGAGGAGGAGGAGGGGGGTCTGGACAAACGCTCTGGCGCCCAGCTGAACGGATGGGCTGATGTTGCCTGGGTTCAATATGTTGTCTAGATTGCTTGTTTGTTCATTGTATCATTCTACACTTCTGTCAATTATTACACGATCAATGAAACATGAATCTTGTTATTACCCCCGAAACTCATTCTTTCCTTGATATTTTATGTTATACACTTTTGATGCGAACGGATTTTTTCAGTAACTACGGTAATGTTACGTTAAATCACCTATTCACAAAGAAATGCTGCTGCTCATCCACCTAGACTACCTGCTGCATCCATGGTTGCATTACTGTACTCAGTACCCCCCTGAGCTCATCAAGAAGTGGTACAGTCTCCATTAGCAGGGTGGAATCTGGGTCAGTCCACTGTGAGTCTCTCCTGACCTATTAGGGGGGACATTAAGTGCATTCCTCAATTTTGCATTCCCACATGTCCAGAAACGTAGATAAATATACCCAGGAAATTCAGATCGGAGAAAAAAAGCATCGGAATGCCAGACAGCCTGTTGGGAGGGCGGGTATTGAATGCGTAATGAACGTATCTCCACCTCTCCACTCATCCTGAGTGAGTGACTCCACAATCTATTCGCAGCTGCTGTTCTGCCACTCCGCCAATCCGCATTTGGAATAAGGAAAGAACAGCTGCTTAAACGTTAAAGGGGAAATTTGGAAGGGGGAACGTTAACGGGTCATGCAGTCGTACATGGTAGAAACTGTCCGGTATCCCTATCAGCAGAATCATGGCTGAAGACTACTGGGAGACGCGATTGGCTTTGGGATATTGTTGCTAAAGATTACAAGGGCATACGGGATCCCGCGTCCTCGGGTAAGCAATCTGTCCTTGTTGTGCACACTTGACTAAACGACTGCCTGTTCCTAATACATGCATTAACGATCAGGTACTGAAATGCTATTTGTGCAGCTAGATCGCTGGCAAGCCAAACGCTTAAATGTCCCAGTTGATGTCAAAAGATCGACGTACCTCCCACTTGAAATCTCCAACCTAGGGACTCAGATTAAACCCTTTCGTGAACAGAAGACATGGATGGGTTGTGGAATGTCGCGTTATCGCCGCATTCCACTGGAGAATTCTCAGATCAGACTTGCTTTCCAAATTCCGAAAGAGAAACACGTTGATAGCTCGTTAGCTGGTTAGCCATACATTACTGTGTAACACAGGCCGTGGCTGTGCTCAACCAAAACTGTGCAAACCTGTCGGCTGGTTTCTTATCCAACCTAAGCTAGCTAAATTGTAGCTTAACTATAGCCAGCTGGAGGACCCGGGTGTAGTTGTTGAGCAATATCACCGTATTGAACATTACCTAGCTTGTTTGCCCCCTAAAGGATTCTAATGATGAGTGTATAAGATGGTGCGACACAGCGATCTTTGCTGTCACCAGGTAGCTGTGTCTGTTGTTGACCTCTTCTCACCAGGTGCTACCGCGAATGTGCTTGTAAATCCAGTTACTGCATTTATTACTATAGCAGATACTACAGTTATTGGACATTTTGATGAATTTACTGTGGTGCTGAGTTGTCTGACGACTGAACAGCACAGGACTGGACAGCACAGCACAGGACTGGACAGCACAGGACTGGACACAGCACTTACGTGAGAGTATGTTGATAGTTCAGTCACACAGTGCTTTTCTCCCCTGCAGCCTCTCTCTCTCTCTCTCTGCTCATGCAGGATTGGTCCCTACGGGAATACTAAGCATATCTGTCGTTATTTATGAACATGAAAATGTTTGTGAGTCACATTCGACTACACAAGCTGTTCTCCAACAACAAAATAACTTGGATCCCATGCTCAGTGGCTCCTAAGAGCTGCTCTCTTTGTCACATCTAAGATTTCACCGCTATGGCTTTCCTACTGCTGCATGCCGGTCAAGAGGAAAAGCTCCATAGTCTTCTCGCCATGTCAACCATTCCAGCTATGTCAAACATGTTCCCTTGTCCACCGTATCATTCTGGCCCATTAAAAGAACTCCTCTGGTAGGATATCTGATTGGTCAGTCACAGCAGAACACCCGTGGGGGTTGTGAGTTCCATCGACAGGGGATGCGTTCTAGATTGTGGAGATATGAGAGACAGGTTCCAGATGATTAGATTTGAGGAGGATGACAACATTCCAGGAGAAGGGGGATTCTTCACATGGCTGGAGGTCTTTGTAAACAAAGATATTCTCACTCCCAGTCTGTCTGAGCTTGGTAAGATTACTGTGCCCCACCCCAGCCTCCAGCTGACCTCATGCCCCCACTATCCAAGCACAGACGCAAGTGTCATAAATCGAAACTGCCCTGGGGAAATGTGTATCCATCTGTATGACTTCTACTGTGTGTGCGTGTTTGTAATTTATTTTACGGGTCATGGCCTTTTCGAGGCATTAAAAGGCCTCTCTGTTTTGAGGCAGAAACTACCACAACTGTTCTGTGCCAAAATGGACTTATTAGTCACAAGGCAAAAACATGTCCTTCTGCTGGCTTGGCAGCACTGTACATGGGCTTTGCCGAGCAGTCGTCTAACCACAGATGCTGTGGAGAACTGGCCATTTGCTAGCGCTATTTAGGAGGCAGCCTGCTGCTGTTTCTCAGTTTCTGTGTGGAGTCATCGAGGAGTTCAGAGAGAGAGAGAGAGAGAGAGAGGGTGGAGTGGGTGTGGATGGGGTGGGGGGGGTGCTCTTCAAGGGCAGAGGGAAGCTCGGATATCCAGGGGTCATCTTTGTATACGTAAGGACCAGTCTCCTCTTGCTCTCCTGAGACCTGCTTTGAAGATGATTTTTTAATTAACTTTTTATTTGTTGGTTTTTATTTGATAATTTTGTTATCAAAGGTCTTTAATGTATAATGCAGGGGCCCTTAAGTCATGTCTGACAAGTAAAGACTTCTTAAGATGCATTGAAGTTGGATCGAAAACAAATCATTTCCAATCCTCTTGAGAGTCTCTTGAGCCTGAGTAGGTTCTGAGAGTAATGGCCGTAATATGCATGCAGATGAAACAGTAAACATGAACTGCCAGAGCGCCCTGAGAGAGGAGACTTGCTCCAGTATCTGTAGAGCGAGCAGTTGGATCCGCCCACAGGCAGAGACGAGCGTTCCCTTTTCAAAGCATCCAAATAAACGCGTCAACGCCTCAGCACCGCCACCAAACTCTACACTGACTGCTCAACAGAATAATATCAGCACAACTGTCTAACGATCTGTAAATGTAATTGTTTCTCTGTCGTCTCTCCCCCCTCTTCAGAGAGGCTGAACGGTGGCTGCCCCTCCCCCCTCTGCGTCGCGCCCCCCCCTGCCGCCTCTGATGGATCGAATGAGGAAAATCAAGCGGCAGCTCTCTCTCACTCTCAGGGGGAGCAGCACCGGGGACAAGAACCTCAGTGACTCCATCGGCTCTCAGGACGCCACCTCCCACAGCGACTCGGGTACGGGGACGACACACACAGTCACATGGGCCTTGACGTGTAGGGATGTGTGTATGTTTCAAGTACCGGTACTCTGGTGTGACGAAAATGAAATCCTTACCAACATGGGTGTGCAGGCAGATATGCACACACACACACACACACTCGCTGCCTGATTGCTACGAGTTGAAATCCTATTGAGTTGAGTTAGACAGGGTAACTGACACAGTGAAATATAGAGAAAGGATGTGTGCCCGTATAAGGTGTCTGTCTAAAGTTGGAACGTGTACAGTACCAACCAATCACATGAGCCGTCTGCCTGATATAACCGATGACTCGATGTGCCTACTGTTGGTTTGACTCATCCTTCATGTCACAGTGGTGTCAATGAACACTCTGCTGAAGAAGGACACCAAACTGTTATTTGTCAGCAGGGCAAGGGAACGGCGACACTCAGAACACACACGCTCGCAGAACGTGTCCGCCTTAGAAAAGGGTTCTCAGCATTTTCCCCGTCCTTTTGTCCGTCCTCTTAGAGCAGCCAGGAACCTCAAGGCGACCGGGGTTCCAGGGTTCCTCTCATACACGGGCAGGACAACTATCTGTTCTCCATGTTTTTACTGGGGTTCAGTGGAGTGGAACCCCTTGTGAACACTGGGAGAACACACTAGCTTCACACTTAAAAGGCCCTGAGGTAGCCCACTCGACCACTTAGCAGTGCCTCAAAGTAGGAATGGAAATGCCTTGCTGTGAGGCGACAGTGCAAGGCACTGTGCTGCACTGGTGAAGCGTGTTGTACAGCACAAAGGGAAGACAATAGCAAGCACACATAGACGCAGCTCACCCTGCGCTCCAGACGTTACGCACAGCTCGTCCCCGGAAGGAGGACTGTGTGTGGGTGTGCGTTGGATTATGGAGCTAACCTATCATTTCCTGCTTGCGGTTTTCTTTTTTTTTTTGTGAACCAGCAATTCTGTCCCAATCTTTCAGCCTAGACCCTGGAGAGAGCGAACCTCTGTCTCACAGACCGGAGAACCGGTCTCCTCCCTGTGGTCTTGAAACTGTCAGATGATGTCAGTAGCACCAGAGGGGTTGCAAGAGAGGAAGACATATTTGAGAAAAAACACTGTTGTGTTCTTCACCTCTCTGCTTCCTCCTTGGACCCCACTGGGCCCAGTGAACCTGTGAGCTCCTGTGGGGATTTAAGGGCAGAATATTGGGACAGAAATCCTCCAGCATGTCTTGCCTATCCTTCTCTTTCATTTTCTCTTCTCTCCTTTTCTCTCATTTTAATAAAGCTTTACTCAGGACGTTTCAATTAAACATCTTTAGTTCACCAAGTTGGCTAAAGTGTGGAGTTCAACTGACAGTGGGTTATTTCCTCTGTCTTGTACAGTACAGACTGAAGCAGGACACTGCACTGTCAAACTATAGCCAACTAGTAGCACTGAAGGTGTTCTTTGTAAATGGACCCATATTCTTGTGCTCAGTGGTGTTGGTCTGCTAATATGAACCTCTTTCTGACCTTACAAGGCATGCTATGAAAGATGGCCCTGCCTCTGTGTGCATTTACCTGGTTGGTTTAGTTGGTTGTGTGTTTTCAGTTGAAGTTTACCTGCTCTTTTCCTTCCCTTGTCTTTTCTTGTCCTCCCTGTGTGCTCCAACGCTCATCATCATCATCACATCTTCTCATCTTGCTGTGATATGATATGGACTATTTTTATGTGTCCTTCAAATATGATTTTCTCAAACATGGGTTCAATATGGTTTCTGTTTTTGTTTGTTCTTTTTCTCTTCTTCTTACCCCCGTGTCTCCCCCCTTTTCTTCATCCTCCTCCTCCCCGGTGTTGACGTTGTTACTCCCACCCCAAACTTCTCACCCCACTACACAACCTTCTCCTACCCCCAACCTCTTCACCTCACTACCCAACCTTCTCCTAACCCCAACCTCCTCACCTCACTACCCAACCTTCTCCTACCCCCAACCTCCTCACCTCACTACCCAAACTTCTCCTAACCCCAACCTCCTCACCTCACTACCCAACCTTCTCCTACCCCCAACCTCCTCACCTCACTACCCAAACTTCTCCTAACCCCAACCTGCTCACCCTATCACCCAACTGCTCCCTTTCTCTGTCGTCATCCCCCCCCCCCCCCCCCCCCCCCTTGTTTCCCAACCTGCATTCCCCACGGCCCTTCGTCTCGTCCTCTCCTCTTCTCTCTCTCAGAGGCCATGCCAGGGCGTGTCCGGGGGGGCGGTGGCCCTGGTAGCAGTGTACGGGGGACCTCAGGGCGGGCAGGGGGCTCCCTCAGCATGCACTCCCTGCTCCAGTCCTACAGCTCCCACCTGCGCAGACCCCGCAGCCTGGGCCGCAGCCTCAGCTCCTATCTCAACCACACCACACGCCTCGGTACTGACCTCAACACAACCACACCACACGCCTCGGTACTGACCTCAACACAACTACACCACACGCCTCGGTACTGACCTCAACACAACCACACCACACGCCTCGGTACTGATCTCAACACAACCACACCACACGCCTCGGTACTGACCTCAACACAACCACACCACACGCCTCGGTACTGACCTCAACACAACCACACCACACGCCTCGGTACTGATCTCAACACAACCACACCACACGCCTCGGTACTGACCTCAACACAACCACACCACACGCCTCGGTACTGACCTCAACACAACTACACCACACGCCTCGGTACTGACCTCAACACAACCACACCACACGCCTCGGTACTGATCTCAACACAACCACACCACACGCCTCGGTACTGACCTCAACACAACCACACCACACGCCTCGGTACTGACCTCAACACAACCACACGCCTCGGTACTGACCTCAACACAACCACAGCAACCCAGGTCACATGGCATCTCAACCACACCCCACTGATGTGGGAAACCACACCTCCAAGTTACTGACCACACCATGTTAAATAGCCACAGCCTTATCCACCTATTTGACCCCACAGGGGATTTTGTGTGGCATGTGTGTATGAGTTGCTGTATGTTGAGAACAGTGCAGTGTGCTGAAGTATTAGTTTCAATTATGTTTCTCAAATGCAAAATGTTCAGTTCTGTGTGTTTGGTCTAGTCTGAGTGTTCATGTTTAGTGTATGTCTGCTTCTTCAGCGTGTGTTGATTTGTGTCGATCATTTCTATGTGTTGAGCGTCTGTGTGTGTTTTCAGAGATCGTCCACGAGGATGTGAAGATGGGCTCTGACGGTGAGAGTGACCAGGTGTCGGCTACCTCTTCAGAGGAGGTCCACAGTCCTGTCAGGGTCCGCATGAGGGACAAACCTGGACGCAAGATCTCTACAGAGGTACACACAAACACAAGCTGACTCAAGTTCATTAGCTGACATCTTGCAGCGCTGAAGTGTGCATGTCTGTGTTTTAGGATATAAACAAGCGGCTATCTCTGCCAGCGGACATCCGTCTGCCAGATGGCTACCTGGAGAAGTTCAGCCTCAACAGCCCCTTGTTTGACAAACCACTCAGCCGAAGACTGAGACGAGTCTCTCTGGTACTGCTCTTTCCTGCTCCCTCACTCTCGCTCTCGCTCTCTCTCTCTCTCTCTCTCTCTCTCTCTCTCTCTCTCTCTCTCTCTCTCTCTCTCTCTCACTCAGTATTTAGTCAGAGAAATGTGAAGCAGCATTGTTTCTGTCTGTAAACGGTAGTGTGTGTGTGTGTTTGTGTGTGTTCTCTCTCTAGTCCGAGATTGGCTTTGGAAAGCTGGAGACATACGTGAAGCTTGACAAGCTAGGAGAGGTATGATGCACACGAGTGTTCTAGCACTTTCCCAAGTCATATGTTGTATTGTGTGTGTGTGGTCATGCTTTGTGCTTGGGCCTGGTTGAGTGTCTTATGCGTTGTTGAGCTTCAGGGGCCCTGTGTTTGTGTGTCCCTAGGGGACGTACGCTACGGTGTACAAGGGCCGCAGCAAGCTGACAGACAACCTGGTGGCTCTGAAGGAGATCAGACTGGAGCATGAGGAGGGAGCGCCCTGCACCGCCATCAGAGAAGGTGAGGCTCCAGACCCGACACTGGCCTGGGACAGAGAGCCAGGCCACCGCACCGTGCTGTGGGTCCAGGCAGACACTTCTCCATCTAGCAGAAAGGCAGGCAGGCCAGGCAGGCAGCTGAGACAGGCAGGCCAGGCAGGCGAGCAGACCCAGATCTATTAATACCCTGGGCCAGCAGGTTGGAAACCAGAGAGCAGAGCCTCAGCCAGACCGCAGGCCTCTCTGCCAGGTAGGACAGCAGCTAGGTCGAGTCCCAGGATTCAATTCTCTGGAAGTGAAACCTCTAAAATGTGAGATCTAAGCTGTTTGGATAGGTGGACATCCCTCCCTGGAGGACAGGGTGGAAGGCCGTATTAGAGAATCTGAAGAGGTTCTGTATTTACAGCTGTTACTGACAATTTCTGCAGAAAATACTACATACTCCAATAGAGAATTGGAGACATTAAATACATTGTATATAGACATATCAGAGGGAACTACAAACAAGATTTGTTTTAAATTTGACAAATTTCATGTATTTGTGTATTCCTGTTACGAAATGTTTGCTGTGACTGGGATCATTTATGTGTTGTTGGTTTATTTTCAGTGTCTCTGCTGAAAGATCTCAAACACGCCAACATAGTGACCCTGCATGACATCATCCACACGCAGAAGTCCCTCACGCTGGTGTTCGAGTACTTGGTGAGTCACACGCACGCACAGAACCGCATACACACAGGGAAGGAAACATGAGAAGACCGACAAATAACTCACACACAAACACAAATAGGCAGGCATTCACATTCGGGTAAGAACATCCTCCAGCCTCTTCTAATCCCTCCCGTCTGTGCTCACACATGGATGCCTTGCTGGGTTTGGTAGTGTGGGGGACCGGTCTGTTGTATAGTGTAACTGTTCTGTGACATGTTAGTAATGAGTGTTTTGTTTCTGACAGGATAAGGACCTTAAGCAATACCTGGACGACTGTGGCAACTCGATCCACATTCACAATGTGAAGGTGAGACACGCATGGCAGAACACACAAACACACACACAGTCACATAGAAGAGTCAGCTTGACTTGTCAGCCTGACTACACACAATAAACACGTCTGAAGCTCTTATGTCAGACTTACTGGGTCTAGTGCCTGATTCTCTCTTTTCTTTACCCTCCACTTATTTCTTCTTGTTCCTCCTGTCTCCCCCACCCTTCAACCATCCAGCTCTTCCTGTTCCAACTGTTGAGAGGTCTGAACTACTGCCATCGCCGGAAGGTTCTCCACCGCGATCTCAAGCCTCAGAACCTGCTCATCAATGAGCGTGGCGAGCTCAAACTGGCTGACTTCGGTGTGTGTGTGTCCCCCAGGGCCCCCCCCTCCGTCTCAGAGCGTGTGTGTCTGTTGTCCAGCCTCCCTCAGGGTGGGATGTCTTCTCGCAGTGCCTCCACCAGTTAGCCAGGCCAAGTGGCAGTCCCAGTCTTATCAGGAGCACGCATGCACGGCCAGCCTGTCTGTCTGTCAGAGGGACAGAGCACTGCAGAATAGCTCTACTAAAATGTGACCATATAGTGTATCCACCGCCCCTCACCTTTTGTAATGTTTCATAATTTTTCACAATGATCAAGTATTTATGCCCCCTCAATTATTAATCCTACATAAATCTTTGTCTCTGTGGCCCTCTGTTGGTTGAAGGCCCACCAGAAAGGCACACCACCAGACAGCATACGCCCAGTAAGCATGTTGTTGAGTGCTTGCTATGTTGAATTACTCAAAAGAAGAGGAAGCTGGTGGGTGGAGTACTCTACACCAGGACAGGGGGGTTCAGCCAGCTAATACTCCACAAGACTGTCTGGAGTCTCAAACTATCTCTGCTGTTGAGTAGGATGTCAAGGGAGTCAGGTGGCTCGGCGGTTAAGGCGTGGGGCCCCTGATCGGAAGGTTGTGAGTTGGATTCCCGGCTGTGGCTACATGACGTTGTGTCCTTGGGCAAGGCACTTCACCCTACTTGCCTTTGGGGAATTTGTCCCTGTACTTGCTGTAAGTCGCTCTGGATAAGAGTGTCTGCTAAATGACTAAATGCAAATGTCAGTCTGTAAGTCTATAAGCCTTGTCATGTCTGCCTAACAGTTGGATGTATAAAGAGTATTTCAGTTCTGGTCCAGGTCAGCTTCAATCTGAACTGTGCCATCTGTTCCAGGTCTGGCTCGGGCCAAGTCCATTCCCACCAAGACGTACTCTAATGAGGTGGTGACGCTGTGGTACCGCCCCCCTGATATCCTGCTGGGTAGCACTGACTACTCCACACACATCGACATGTGGTGAGGACACACACACGCACATACGTGTGAACTCAGTGAGTGTCATGTTCCTCTGTCTCTCATGGTCTTCTGGTTCTTGTCCTCCAGGGGGGTGGGCTGTATCTTCTATGAGATGTCTACAGGCCGTCCTCTCTTCCCTGGCTCAACAGTGGAGGAGGAGCTGCACTTTATATTCAAACTGCTTGGTGAGCACGCAACACACACACACACACACACACACACACATGCACAAACACACAACACCCAGAATCAGTAAGAATTCCCTCAAATTACACATTCCCTGAATGTGTAAATGGTGAGTGTGTGTGTGTGGTGTGTGTGTGTTGCAGGAACTCCTACAGAGGACACCTGGCCTGGTATCACCTCCAACGAGGACTTCATCTCCTACAACTACCCTCGTTACCGTGCCGACCGGCTGCACAATCACACCCCAAGGTGACCGTCCTCCCAACCTCTGTTGGTGATTGGATGATGTGGTTGATGCTGTTGTCCTGATTGGATGGTTTTTGTAAACGTCTTGCTCTCTCTTCAGACTGGACAATGAAGGAGTGGAGCTGCTGTCTAAGCTGCTGCAGGTGAGGCTGCTGCATTTTCAAAAAAGAGCACTTGATTTGACTCACTTAGCAGCCCTGTTGTCATCCCAAGACACAGCCAGGTAAAGGCATGTGCTTGTCTGTGTTCAGTTTGAAGGGAAGAAGCGCATCTCAGCGGAGGAGTCCATGAGACACCTGTACTTCCACAGCCTGGGAGAGAGAGTCCTCACACTGCCTGATAGTGAGATAATACACCACAACACACACAAACACACACACACAATATTATACCGTGATGAAGCAACAAGTCATATTCTGTTTTCCATTGAGACGTGGGAGATATTTGGACAGTGCCAAGGCTGCACAGTGTTCTTCACACAGTCAGATTGGCTGGTATGATGATGACAGAGCAACACCTTTACCAGCTCCTTGGCCTCCTCCTCAGACTCTGTCACTATGTGTCTCTTTCAAGGCTGTGGTAAATCAGTCGAATATTTGTGAACTTGTGTTGACACTGTAGATCAGGTCTGGCATTTTATTTTCCAGGTACATCAATATTTGCACTTCAAGACATTCAGCTGGAGAAGGAGGCTGGGATCAGAACCAGCTCCTTGTCTGACTCTGGTGAGTAGGATGGAGTTACGAATGGCCCGCCAGTATGTTTTACTCACTTTATTGCTGGAAGATTCTATTTCTGCTCGCCTTACTGACTGATATGCAGAGTTTTTATACTCTTATCTCTGCTTGGTAATTTTTCACTCTTTTCAAATGATTTGCTACTGCTCGCTATCTGATTTCTTCACTGTGTTCCAGAACTGTTACAGCGATGCTTAAGGTTCCGCCACAACTTGGGTAGATTCTGTTCACCTCCTCCTTTACCCAGGAGGTTGTGAACCACCCCCTCTTCTCCTCCTTTACCCAGGAGCCTGTGAACTCTCATCTTTCTCTCCCCCCTTCTCCCCCTTTCTCCGTCTGTCTGTCTCTCACTCCTGAAACAAACATGTTTCTTTCTTCTAGAAAGATCCTCTGCTGGCGGTTCATCCTTGCTGTCCTTTCAGCTTACAGCTACATAACACCATGATTAATCTGTGTGATTATGTGGGTCCAACGTGAGCGCAGTGAATAGTTTTGGTAAAGTACTTTAGAAAGTGTGCAGACGATAAGAATAGTGGTGCTTTCAATATGGTTCAGTTATGGCTCAAAGCAGACTGACGTGTGCTTTCCAACTCAGAATCTAGCAGACTAAACTAAACTAAACCCGCAGTTCTTCAGAACACCCACAGATGAACCCCACCATATAGTTACCGGTATTGAGGACCAGTGCATCTCCCACCCCCAGAGACCTGAACACTGAGGAGCATCAGCATAAAGAGCGTGAAGGTTACAGAGCGCTGAACAGGCACTCGCTGAAGGATGGAGAGAAAGCTGGAGAGGGAGGAGAGGGAAGAGAGTAGGGGGGGAAGGCAGAGAAGAATAAATCAATATTCCTTCCATTAGTTATGCAATCTTGCTCTAACAATAGCTTCCTGACATGCAGGATTGATGAGGAATAAGCGCTTACATAAGGTCATGCATAATTCACCAGGCTGTTACATGGTCTGGTTGGTTCTCCATCCGCTCTGGGGTTAAATGCCCAGGCTGCCAGGTAGCTCTGCTGCTCTGGCCCTGTCATACATGGACACACCTCTGTCCGCTCGAAAAAGAACTGGGTCAGCAACAGTAACATGATTCCTGCGTGGTAATAGACAGAACACACACACATCGGAGTGTTGTTTGTGTTTGTGTGCGCAGTGGAGAATGATAAGGTCACCTCCATGGCCCTAACTAGGATGTGGATGCTGTCATTGTGAACCTTCCTCTGCCTGTCCTTCTTTACCTGCTGTTCTGACCCTTCTCCTCTCCCTGCTTGGTCACATGATGTCTAGTGATCAGTGTTGGCCTGTGCACAGTTTCCCTGGTTTAAACTAACCTCCTCTCTTCTTTTCCTTCCGTCTCTCTCTCTCTCTCTCTCTCTCTCTCTCTCCGTTTTCATTTCTTCAGTGAACAGTATATCTCGACGCCAGAGCCTGCTCTTCTGAGAGAGAAGCGAGGGAGTTCGAAGCCAAGAAGCCGGGACATTTCTTCTTCTTGTGATGAAGGGATACATATTTATCTTTCTACGATGCCAGGTATCTGCACTGGCCTGGTTGGTTGTGGTGTGTACTGAGCAGAATGTGGAGTTGTTTACATGAGACAAGACAGAGAAAAGGAGGAAGGATGAAGATGACAACTTTCTGAGTTTGCTCTACATACACACCCACACGTACACACACACACACACACACACACACACACCCACACACACACACACATGCACAGGTTATGTCCCCATCTCTCTGACAGTATGTTGTCATCCCTAATTGACTAACCTGCCATTCTTATTTGTCATGGCTACTGTGAGGTTTTTGTTTCCAAACTGACAAGACAGTATGGTGTCTTATTGACAGGAAACCACCCTACAACCTTTTTTTACTCAATAATTATTCATTATGCATTTGATCTGATTGGGACCAAAGCTAACAGTAGTAAGTACAAGTAAAAAAGAATAACAATATATGTTATTTGTTTGGGACATTTCAAGTTAATTAAATTATACATGATGCATATTAGTATTATGACACAAATACTTTATCTGTGTATTTTTTATTTTTTTTTTGATTTTTGAAACATGTGATACCATGATGGTTGGCAGGGTTGGGGTCAGGGGTTGTAGAGGTTATGGAAAGTAGGGTAGTAGGGAAAGTAGAAACCAGCAGGAATAATGTAGTCTTCCAGTCCCTCCCCGATATCTCCACCCCCCTCTTCTCCACATGAGTCATGAGCAGAGGGGTGACTAGCAGGTGAACCACAGTAAAGGCTTCAGTAAAGACGGCCAGCTGTATTTATTTTAATGATGCTGTGTGTTTGTGCTGAGGCCAGAGAGCACCAATCAGTGTGATGTAGTGCTGCAATCGAGAGGGAGAGATTGTTGTTCCTTTGTCCTGAAGCTAATCTCTTAGCACTTATCCTGTGATTCTGCTAGTAGGCATGGCGTGGAGGCTGTTGTGCAAAAACCCTGGTTTCTCTTTCATTTGAGTAATATGTGTGCTGAGCTTCCATGTTTCAGAATGTTAAATCAGAATACTGATTGGTCAGTTGGTCATGGACAAATGTCCAATCGCAGAGGTGTCTTATGTTTACATCATCCAAAAGGGTGGAAAGAAGAATAAAAACATTAGCAGGTGAGAAAAAAAGGTTGGTTGGCTTACAGATGAGCTGTTAAAAGAAGACATGTTTAAAGGACTGTTAACTGTTTGAAGTCTCTATTGAGTGTGTCTGTAATCTGAAGTTTGTTGAAGACAAATGTGACTGGACTTGTAAAGAAGTCTTCACCTGTGACCTGTGAGCGCTGTCAGTGCTGGGGGAGAGATGTGGGTGAGGGCTGTGCCTCAGATGACCCATGTGTCAGTGCTGGGGGGAGAAATGTGGGTGAGGGCTGTGCCTCAGATGACCCATGTGTCAGTGCTGGGGGGAGAGATGTGGGTGAGGGCTGTGCCTCAGATGACCCATGTGTCAGTGCTGGGGGGAGAGATGTGGGTGAGGGCTGTGCCTCAGATGACCCACGTGTCAGTGCTGGGGGGAGAGATGTGGGTGAGGGCTGTGCCTCAGATGACCCATGTGTCAGTGCTGGGGGGAGAGATGTGGGTGAGGGCTGTGCCTCAGATGACCCATGTGTCAGTGCTGGAGGCTAGCATGGAGGCTTGGAAAGAATCCATTGAGATTGTTTCTGACGAGCGTAGACCTTGGCAGCAACTACATGTAAACTTAGTAAGATGTGTGTGTGTTTGTGTGTGAGGCAGAGAGGGGTAGTGTGAGATCAGGAGAGGTGTCTTATTCATGGCAGTGTGATCTAAAAACAGACTGTGGTACGATGTTTGTATATAGCTTTAGATAGTACTGACCATGGGGGCGTGGTTAGGAGCAGACAGGACTGTGCAATGACACCGGGACGACCCACGTCTCTCCCGGTTGTTCTCCAAGATAACATATTTTTCCCCCCCGTACATTTATATAATTGGCAATATTGCTATTGTGTTCTTATTTTTAAAATGAGAAGGAGAGTCTTTTTTTTCCTCATAGATTATATTGATATTGTACTTAAATGTAGATATTTTGGAGTAGGGTTATAAAACAAATAAAATAAACTGTTTTTCTGTCACACCCGGTTAGTGGATATTGCTCTTCCAGACCAGTACTCATAGTAGGCCGGGGTACAGAGACAGTATGGCGACTCAGGAAGGGCTAGTGAGATGTGCTGGAGAGACCATGTCTCCTGTTCCATACCGGTTACGCAATAACTGTTGCTTTTCTAACTACGCAATAAAAACTCATCCACACAGACCCCCCCCCCCCCCCCTCCCTACCTGTGGATTGTATTCCTGTATTCAAAGTCAATGTGGCAATCAGAAAAAAATGTGCTCAATTAAGTCACAATCCAAGATAACAAAATAATCTGTTTTCATGCCCCCTCTCGATGGTTGATCGTGAGATTTTTTATATCATCATTGAAGTGCTTTTCTTTTTAAAATATATATACAGTATAAGGAAATGTGACATTGAGCCAATAATACAAATAGCATACCGTTATTCATTTATGGGTAAAAATGTTTGATCATTATTTATAGAACTGGTTTTTCATATAGTTTTAACATGTGCCGATATGAAGACAGTATTATTATTTCACTATTATTTTTAGTTTCCTTGTCTAAAGAAAGAGCTGGATATGAATAGAAAATGCAGCGGAGATCTTCTGTTCAGTAAGTTCCAGCACCTGCTGCCTGGTCAGGTCATGAGCGTTGTGGAAGAAGGGTTAAAAAGGTGAAATATGAATTACTGTAAACTGGTCTGTATAAGTGTGTGTATGTATGTATGTGTATGTTAATCCTATACAATGAGGAATATCTACAAACACACTAGCAATACCTATGTAAATGCACACTACACCAAGCCAACACCTGATTCAAGTGGAAAGTTGCATCCAGTGTTCAGAAGAAACTAGGTGTGGCTCTCATACTTTTGAAGTCAAAGGAGTATTGTGATGTACATCTATAAGGCCCTGTTTCTATACTCTGGGAAAGTTTGAATATGCTCTTGAGGAAATGTCTAATGTAACCATCACTGGCTGGATGAAAGGTTGTAGTCCTTTAGATTCATTTCACCAATCTAGTCTCACGAGATCAGTGGTGAAAAAAGGAATGTTGTATTTATTCAAAGAACTGCTCGGGAGATCAGACAGGTTCACATTTAGCTACAACCACACAACAGTGACAAATGGAATGTATACATGTGTAGACCAGCTAACAGTTCTCTTTTCTACTCAACAACTTGAATCCGTGCTTGGCACATTCCATTCATACCTACTAATGAGTTATTTAGTGGTTTAACTATTTGCAATCTGTCTGATCTCACGTGGTTGTTGTCATGGATTCATGCTTTATGTCTACGTGTCTATCTAGAATCAGTCTGATACGATAACGTGAAAGGATATGATTGACTCCAGTATTAGACAAAGGGAAGATGCCATCAGGAAAGACTGCTGGTCTAGTCTGCTGTGATTGGAGAGACAAGCTGTGCCTGTGTGGCTCAGGGTTGTCGTTGGTGTTCCACTAGTTTTCACCCACAGCACGTCTGACTGTTCAGAGCACCTCTGGGCTGCAACACTCGCTCCTCCAGGGCCAAACACACAGAGAACCACTTCCTTCACTGCTCACGTTAAGCCAGACAGTACAGCATTATTACAGCATGTGTCTGAACTGGACAAGGCAGCGTTGTTCTTTCCAGCTCTGGACTAGCTTCAGTTTGTGTCCAGATGGTTTGGGATGTTTTCATTGCACAGCTGGAAAATCAAGGTCTATCTAGAGAGTGGACATGGTGGATATATATATATATATATATATCATAATTTCAGTCACTGGCCAATATTACATGTGTTGGTGATTTATAAAACCAGTCTTTACAAGTGTCTGGAAATTCTAAATATCTTTGAATGTAATTTTACTCCAAATGCTTAAAACAACTTTTCTTTTTATCATATCCAATATCGGCTTAGTTTTACTTGAATGTTATTTGTAATAACAATAATATTGTCAAATGCAATTGAGTTCACTCTTCTTTTTGGGTAGACAATATTGAAATGTTTTTCTGAACTGAGGAAATGTTTTATTTGACGAATTTGTCAAGTTGTGGTCAAATTGATAGCTGTTTATATGTGCCCAACTGTCTTTTGTAAGATCTGGTTTTATTACATTTTGACTGGAATTTCAATAATGGTCTATAGAGTATGTAAAATGACAATATCCCTGTGGTTGATCGACAATAGCCTACTTTCATCCCACTATACCCGAGCACAGAGAATGCAAGGCTCCTTGTGTATGGTGACAGAGTTGTGTTTGTGGCTGCTATAAGCTTTTGCCTCAGTCCAAATACCAAAGTTATCTGCAATATTGCATGATTGAATTCTTCCAGACTCTGCTCAGAACACTGTCACCTTTGCTGTGTTTCTTTGAGCCAGCCATCTTCCAAGTTTCCTGTTGAAAAAATATCTAAAACGCTATACTGAGTCATACATACTTGTAACAGACGTTCAAGTATGGGAAAGTATCTTGAATATATAAATGTTGTAAGATGATGTTCATTCAATGTATTCTAAATATATATAGTTCAATAAAAAGATGTACATTTCTCAAAACGGTTCCCTGTTGATTCATTGGTTTTATCTTCATGTACATTAGGCCTAAATAGGCTACTTCAGTTTTATGGATGTGACTTTATAACCAACATATTCGTTTAACTCTCCATATTAAGTATTCAAAACGTTTAACATTTATAAACATTACGTTACAGATTTGCTTCCATAAAACTAAATCACATTTGATATTGAAGAAACGCGTTGAAGAAAACTCGATTCCATCTGCAATCCACTCCTTTTCTCTCAACTATGCAACTGTGACTAGTAATGCCTGGCTGTTTCCAAAATGGCAGCGCACAGGTCTACACGTGAGCTGTTCACCGAGGCAGTACGAGCTGTGTTAGAAACATGGCCTGTTTTACAGGTACTGTAATTTTACGAACAAATGCATAATCAAATGTAAAAAGTACATCTCATACTGTTAAAAGATAGCTAGCTAATCCGATTGGTAGCTTGTTTTCTATGTAATTATTGTGGGTCCCCGTCCCAGCAGGCTGGTGCATGGTTGTGTTATGACTCAAGTAATAATATAACTCTAATATAACTCATAATATGAGCGTCAAGAACAGTCGGACCTGAGTTCATATGTGTGTTTGCAGATCGCCGTGGATAACGGGTTTGGAGGTGTGTACGGTCAAGAGAAAGCTGACTGGATGGTGGATGTGGTTCAACAATATTTCCATGACAACGGTAAAGCTACTACGGATCTTATCCTCTTCATATTTTGCTTGACTAAATGATAAACTTGTACCTAAGTTGCGATAATGCTACGATGAAGAACTCTAGCTGTATGTGTATTAATAAAGCATATCAAATCGATGTGGGTTCGCAGCTAATCTTCAGCAGTATGAGGTGGAGGACTTTATTGCTGACCTGATGAACAACGAGTTCGACACAGTGGTCGATGATGGCAGTTTACCACAGGTAAGGTAAATATAATTTAGGTCAGTGGTCCCCAACCTTGGTCCTTGGGGCCCCCAACCTTATGTTGCAGGAAAGCTGGTAGCCTGATGGTCTACTTATTGATTATCCAGATAGCTGAGAGCATCTCCCAGCAGTTCCTGCGCTGTCAGCAGGGAAAGCTGGCAGAGGTCAGGGAACACACAGCCAAGCTGGTGGAGAGGAAGGTTACGAAGAGGGCTACGGTCACAGCTGCTCCTACACCTGGTGAAGAGGAAGGCAGTGAGGAAGAGGAGACAGAGGTTGGTGTTTAGATGAACAAAACAATACTTCAGCAAGTGACTACTTTCATGAAACAAAATATTTTGGAGAAAAAAAATCCAATAACTAAATGTCATGTGATCAACAGGCGATGGAGTGCGAGGGAGCGTCGTCAAGTTCGGTCACCCTAGCAACAGCTCCTGCCAAGAAGCCAGACCCCCCTGCCCCAGAGGAGGAGGATGATGGCTGGACGGTGGTATGCAAGAAGAAGTGAGGGAGGTACTGAGAAGGAATGCTAGCAAGGAAGAGAGCTGGAGATGGGAACTAGATATTGAGAACTCAAAGACTTTTATCAGAACTGATTTAAACCATCAGTGAACATTCTCAACATTATCAACTGTTTCCACAACCAGTTGTTGCCGTCACAGTGTCTATTGATCCCCATGTTTGGAGTCCAAGCTGAGGTTTTGTGCTTTTTTCTTCAGTAGGTCTATATTACCTCCTGAAGAGCAGCTGCTGTAAGACGGACTTGCTCTTTTAAAGGGATAAGAGTTTTAATCTGTGCTGGTTGAGAATCAGATAGTGTAGCCATTCTGCACCTGCCATATACACTGTCCCTGTGCTGTCATGTGGAATATTGTGTGTGTGGCTATGTTGTTTCTAAATGATGAAATGGGCTATTTATCCTATTTATCCTCACTTTGAGCTAATGTCCAAACTTTCTTTATTCAGGCACATTTTTTAACTTATAAAATCATAAAATGGAATGTTAGTTGAAGATGTTTCATTTACTGTATCACTTTCTAAACCATGACAGAAAGTTAGCCTGGTCCTAACAGGCTCCCGTACATTTAATCTCTAGAGTGTGGGCTCTCCCCATTGACATGCGGCAACTTGAAGTCAGATACTTTGTTGAAGTGTAAAACTACCGAGGCGCAATGACACTTGAGCGGAAGTATGTAGGACAGCAGAGCCAGGCTAATAGAAAGTAGCAGCAGAAAAAGCTAATTAAAAAAACAATTTCTGATGTATGTCAATAAGCGCTTGTGCATCCAGTTTTCGAAAAGGATTTTATTTATTTAAGATGAACACAGGTTGTAAGATCTCTGGGTTCAGGTCTTTCATTCATATTCGCATATACTTTTAATGTTCACAAAATACGCATTCCACACAGTTTGGCGACATGTATAAAAAAAGTGAAGGCAATATATTTTTTTGTATTTTTTTCCTCAATTTTACATCTGGCATATCAAGGCACTATTTTAACATATATATGTGACTGGGGACAAAGTATTACACTTAAAACAAACTACATATACAGTATCATATTATACCTCATTCTTAATCTTTCCATTTACACAGTTGTAAAGCTTGTTCAATAATTTAAAGATCGGTAGACATTATTTTACTGCTACTTATGTGCTCCAGAAGAGTATGGATACAATACATCCATTTATATTAGCTACAGTAGTTAAATCATACTTTTATATTTCATGTTTGAAGAGTCCTGGATGGATATGTGTCCACAGGTTGAGCTAACTGTACAGACACTTTAGTGGACACAGTGAAGACATGGTGGTCTAGTGGGTTTGTGTATAATATGTCCAGTTCTAGAAGAAAAAAAAATGCATATGTCAACTAGGAGTGTCGTGATGTCCAGATGTGGTCTAAACACACTTATCAGAGCTGAAAAGGAGGTACTGCCAACAGTAGTTATTTTGTTTAGAGCAAGAAGTAGTTCCTCCAGGAGTTATGTGGTAGCTGTAGTTTGAGATGGGAGTGGTAGTTGTAGTCCTTTTAGGAGTTGAGCCAAGGGTGCTGCAGACACTGTGCAGCGGTGGCCCTCTTCTCTGGGACGAGCTCCAGCATGGTCATCAGGAAGTCACTGAACTGAGCCGTCTGCTCCAGGGGCCATTCATACTTCTCCAGAAGAACTTCAAACAGACCCCAGGGCTTCAGGTTGGCAATGTGGCGCAGTTCACCTGGAGCAGAGATATATACAGAACAGTGTCACAAGAAACTCACTGGTTTACTGTACCTGGCCTGATGCCAGAAAGCAGCGCAGCCTAATCCCAACAACAATATCATTATTACGATACTTTACGAGCAGAAAGACACATCTTTATCCAAGCACCAGCACATTTGATAAGCCCATTTTATCATTCACTAAATGATATGCTTTTAAAGCAAATATACTCCATTACAATGTTCAATGACAGGTTTGTGTAAAAATGGTACACACATCAAATTTCTGTACAAGTACGCGTTCTCTACACATTAATTCAAGGAATGGCCCCAGAATGCATCTTAGTCGGGCACATTGCAAGCTAAAAAAGGGACAACATAGCATATCATATTATCCTACAGTAGGTGATCTCACTGAACTTCCTTTCCTTCTCTGCCAGTGAGAAACCGATCCTGGAAAGACACATGAGCTGTAGAAGCTATCTAGCTGACTGCACATGTTTCCTGTTGACTCGTGCACAAGGATTCTAAACCACTCACAGCACACCTTTAGCAAAATGTAAAATGCCTAAATTATCACACTAGAATTACACTGATGTCTGCATATCAGGACGTATCAAGTACAGCAGGTAAACATAACCGCAAAGTAGCTATTCAACCCTTGATCAATTCTCGAAATACTTCTGAAAAGACTAGATAAACCTTTATTTGTCCTCCAGGGATGGAAATTGCAGTAAGAAACCGAAAAACAAAAAAACTTAACACAAGAAGTGCCACAGTAGAGAGAGACAGCTGACCTTTCCGGTTGAAGTATTCCCGTGAGTACCTCCCGGAGAGGGCAAAGTGTGGGGGGATGGCCCCCAGCAGCTCGATGATGTGGGCTATGTGATCTGAGCCAGGAGGACAAAGCAGCAGGGTTAGGCACAACACCACCACACTGCACCCAGCGAGAGGAACCAACACAACTACAGCTTTGTATTGATTCATCTCTCTGAATACTACTACCAATACTACTACCAATACTACTACTACAAATAATAATAATGAGTTGTTCAGCAGGTTTATAGCCTGCATGTGGAGGGTTATGCTGTACCTTCGTCTCTAGTGTAGTCCTCTCCTGAGTGGGGTTCAAACAGATAGTCTCCTGTGGCCAGCTCAAACGCCTGCAACACAGCACAACTGTAGTCAATCCTGGGCTGATGCTGTACACAGCTGCAAGCATTGTCAACATGGCACCAGAGAGCAGGGCGTGGAGAAGGAACATTAGCAGAGACAGGTGACTGGTCTAGTCCCTGATCCCCACCGTACAGGCTGCACTGTGTAGACTAGAGGGACAGTGTGTGTGTGTGTACCATGCACGCTGTGCTCCAGATGTCAGCAGGCGTTCCGTACTCGGCTCCAATCAGAACCTCCAGGGCTCGGTACTGACGCGTCTGGATGTCCTCTGTAAAGTGCTTGTGCTGGGGGGGGGGGGAATGAGGAGGAGGACAAAGAGAATGAGAGGAGGATGGAACAGGAGGGCCAGACCCTGAACAACAGTGATGGACCGACTCAGTTTAACAGCCCAGCCCAGACAGAAGAGCGCTCCTGACTGCGTACCACCCAGCAGGCGTTTCCCAGGTCGGCTATCTTGATGCGGAGTTTATCTGCGTTCCCAGGCTCCAGTGGACTGACCAGGAAGTCTGCTGCACTGAACGCTGAAACCACACAAGCCAGACAAAACTGCACATCACAAGGGAAGCTGGGAATGTGAGTGTGTGAGCTCAGCGTGTGAGCGTGTGTGTATGACTGACTGCCTGGGGACTGGATGCTGTCTCTGCCAGTGGAGTATCCAGACAGGGTAGAGAGGGCGGACTCTGAGGTGGCTGACAGGACGGACATCCCTGATAGGCCAGAGCCTGGGCTGGAGAACCGGAGCAGGTCGTGACCATTACACCTGTCGTCCAACCAGGACGAGGCAGACTCCGGACTGGCCTTGCTATTGGCTGCGGAAGAGGAGCCCCCACAGGGGTGGCAGGCTCCGTTGCCATTGACAACAGACAGACCTGGGGAGAAAAGGGACTTCCTGATTGGTGATATCCTACTTGAAAGGACAGCTTCTCTCCATGAGGTAATCCATACTGACTGGAAAAGTGAAATGGGTGACGTGCCTACACAGCTAACACAAGCCTCCATCTGCTCTACATGGCTTTCCTAAACACTCCTTAACACTCACGGTTGGGCTGTTTGTCTGTGTCCCCGCCATCTTCCTGCTCTCCCCAGGGTTTGCGGAGGGGGTTGGAGGAGGAGCCAGGATCAGGAGACAGGCCATCCTGCTCCTCCAGCTTCTGCAGGTCCACCAGTCTCTCCTCTAGGAGGCGCTGCTGCCTCTTGGCTTTCCTCTTTAGCTTCTTCTTCTTGTTCTTAGACAGCCTCCCAGACTAAACATACACAAACACACACATAGATGATGGTACAACAGTCAGGTCTTGTAAACTTCCACATCAAGCTGTAGGCAAGAGGCCTTGTTATGATAGACAACACATGCTTTCAAACAGGCTATTGACACAACAGGCACTGGCTTCAAATACCACCTCAGGAGGAACGACAGCTTCCAGAATCTGATGTCATTCAGCGCTGTCATTCCTCCCAGTGAAAAAGCCACCATCACCACCACACCACCATCACCAACTGTGTGTATACTTTACCCCTACTAGTTCTCCCTTCCCATGGGAACCCCCCTCTTCTCTCTCCAGGACACCCCACCTCGCTCCCCAGCATACTCCTCTTTCCCAGGAGCTGTGCCACCTGTCACCCCACCTCCATCCTTCATATCCCCTAGCTGACCAGCTCCTGCTATTTTAGGCTCCTCTGCCAGTGGCCTAGTTCTCCAGCCTCCCTCCTTCACCAGGGTACTTGGCATCACACACATCTCTACCTCCATGCAAAGGCTGTACTCCTGCAGGACGGATTCAGGGACCATTTTAAAGACATTGTTTGTGTGTTTGTGTGTGTGTGTGTGTGTGTGTGGCAGCAGGGTCCCCAGTCAGAGCACGGTAGCCTTCCTCCAGTGCCAGAGCTTCTCAGAGCAGACCCTAATGACCTTACGACCTCACGTGTCAGCTGTCATGTGGCTATCTGTGGCCAGACGGCGCTCGCTGTGCTGAGGCAGTGAATGCGAGTCCCACCCCCTCAGCATGCTCGCAATAAGCCAGCTGGACCGACACAGATGCAGATCCTACGGCGGTTAAGGCCTCATTGTTAACAGACAGTAGGTTACTACAGCTGTACCACCCCTGTCTGCCAAAGGACATCACGTTACACACACACAGTCAGAAAGGGGTTAGGGTAATATGCTCACTACTTCACACACAACCTGAGGTGAGTGCAAAAGGTCAATGTTAGACATTGTGGGTCACCACAGTGAGAGTCCTTAGGCTCTGTTCACCACAGTGACACCTGTGTGTTTCTGCACAAAGGTGTGTGTGTGTGTGTATGTGTCTATGATGCTGAGCTACACGGTTATTGCCTAATGTGTATCAGTACCTCTATGTGTGTGTTTTTACATAAACAGTGTGTGTGTGTTTCTAAAGTCTATACATGAATGTGTTCCCGGTGTGCTATGTGAGTCTATTCCCTCTAGAGCAGGCAGCAGGCAGGCAGAGCAGCACCCTCTGACTGAACGTACCTGGGATTCCCTGGGAGCCGTGCTAACTGTCATCAGAACCCACAGGAGGAGGGTATAGAGGGGGGAGGGAGAAGGAGGGTGGGTGGGAGGAAAGAGGGCAGAAGGATGGAGGAGAGTAGCAGGATGGAGGAGAAGGGTGTAAGGAGGAGGGAAGTCCATGAAAAGGAGGGGGAAGGTAGGGAGATGTAGGGAGCAAAGGTCAGGAAAGAGGAGGGAGGGAGGGCAAGAAGAGTGAATGGAGGGATAAAGGGGAGAAAGAGGGTGAGAGTGAAACAGAATGAGCACAGACACACAAGAAAAACAGCACAGAGTTAAAAACCAAGTAGACAGAAGGCAGGACGATGACCAGATTCGATAAACACACAGCAAGCAAGACAGAGAGGAGAGAGATAAAGAAACAAAAAGGAAATCTGTACATGCAAGTAAAATACACCATTACGTTAAATCCTCATGAAAAATAAAGTCAAATCATAATGACTGCATTAACTGGTAACTATTTAACCTTTATATTACATCACATTTATTCTATTACAGTGCTCCATCTCACCGGAGGACCCAGAGGGGGGAGGGGCTCCTGACTGTTGCCAGATGGTGGCCTCGGCAGCCAATCGTCTCACGTATACCTCGTCTACGTCCAATAGAATGTTCTCGGGCTTGATGTCTGTGTGGATGATCTTACATTTGGTGTGGAGGTAGTCCAAGCCCTGGAGAACCTGGGGGTGGGGGGAGGAAGGGAAACGTGAGGGAAAGGGTACAAATGTTAAAATCTCAGGGTTTTTTACTCTGCCAATGGAAAATTAACAAGAGGAAAAGCTGGATTTGAGTCCACTTGGTTGATTCTACACAGTAGCAGGTGTAAATCTCCTGGGCCATCTAAACATGGTTGAACAATGCTGTTGCATTATGGGTTTGCTTCATTTGGGGTATTTGAACTAGAACACAGTGGAATCCAGCCGAGGTGAGAAAGTGAGCCGAGGACACGAGGACACAAGGACACACGGCTGACTGACCTGTCGGATGATGCTCTTCACACACACCAGGGGCAGACCCATGTAGTTGGACTTGATGATCCACTTCAGCAGCTGGTGGCCCAGAACCTCCAGAACCATACACACGTCTGACACAGGAAGTTAGGGAGAACAACCACAGCTCTGTTCAGACCCACAGGACCATGACCAGTGCAGCATCAACACTGGGCTCGGGCTGGGGGAACCAGACCATTGCTGATCACAGTGAATATTTCCAATAAACAGTGTGGGGGAGGGGGAGAGAAAGATAAGGGACAGATTAATTTGTATAGAAGAGAGAGAGAGCAATACAGAGAGAGGACAGGGAAAGAATATTCAGCGAAGAGGAGATGGAGAGTGGGAGGTGAAATGTACAGAGAGAATCTGTTGCGTGTGAGGGAGAGCACGATGAAGAGGAAGAAGAGATGACAGAGCGACATGGGGAGTGTGTGAGGAGGAAGAGCGTTTCCAGAAAGATACGAACTCCGTTGATCCCAGAGATTTTGAAGTCGTCTATCAGCTGGACCATGGTCTCTCTGTTGGGGTCGGTGGGGTCGCTGTCCCTCACCTGCAGGAAAAATACCCCCCCCCCGATTTGTCACTGATGGGGAGTTCCGGGGTGTATGATGAACAGGCAGTTAGCCAGAAATGAAGGCATGACGAAAAGGAATACTGTAACTCACACATTTGAGCAGTTTGATTTCATCCAGCGCGGTCTCTGTGTAGTGTTGAGCACTCTTTACCACCTTCAGGGCCACAAAACGCTTCCTCCTGTGAACAGCCATTACCAATAAACCTGTCCCCTCTCACACCCACAGCACCTGGAGTGTGAATCTGGCCTAAGAGACTTCCGGAACCTGAACACTTGAGTTACAAACCCTTGTCACTAGAGATTACGGGTCCTTGTTATCAAAATGTACAAGCATATGGGTAATCAGCTGCCCAAGCAGTCTGTGTGTGTGTGCGTGTGTGCAATACTTACTGCAGGTCCCAGCAAAGCCACACAGTAGAGAAATGGCCCCAGCCCAGCTTTCTCACTACATGGTAGCGGCCGTTGAACAGGTCTCCGATCTTAACTGGGTAGTAACCGCCTGCAACACACAAACATGGTCTAGCTAGCTCACATCCTGACAGGGATCTAGTGATGGAAACCAACAGCCATACTGATCCAGGGATCTACCTTTGCAGTAATCTGATGGATCCTCCTGCTCCTCATCGTCAGATCCCAGCAGCTCTGGAGGGGGCGGGGTGAAGTCTGGTGGGGGTGGGCTGAGCGCTTGAGGGGGAGTGGTCTGAGAGGCAGGAGCCAATGAGGTGGGAGGCGTGGAAGAGAAAATAGGTGGTAACCCCAGTGACGGGGCAATAGATGTGTACAGTGTCTCAGGGGTCTCAGGAGAATTCAGGATATCGGAAAAGGTGGTGGGGGGGATGGGGATGGACCGGGACACTGTGGTGCAGGGGATCTGGGGGGAGGCTGGGCCACAGGGCTGGAGGCTGGGGGGGCTCTGGGAGAGAGTGACAGGAGCAAGGAGATGGGATTTAGAGGAAGTGCATGAGAAGATAAGGTGGCTGGTGGGCTTGGGATCAGGTGGGGTCTGAGAGAAGCTGAACGTGGTGGAGGGAAGAGGCTCAGGAGGGGTTTGGGAGAGGTTCAGGGGGGCAGGGGGTTGAAGGTCAGGGAGGCTCTGGGACAGGTCGAGAGGGGGGGTCTGGGGGGGAGTGGCAGGCCTGTGGAGGTTGAGGATGTTGCAAAGAGCATCTGAGGATGGGATCTGGGACCTGAGGCACAGAGACAAGATCACAAACTGATCAGTGACTAACCAAAACAAAAGTATAAAAACATTTTGAGTATACATTTCATATACACAAGTATACTATACTGGAACAACTGCTATGTACACGGAAAGTCATGTCTAACGATATACATCTTATCTGTCCAACTGAATGTTCCTTATAGATATTCAAAAAATATGACTGGACTATTTGACTTTGAGGGCAATATGAAATCTGTTTTTCCATTCGGCATTCCGAATGCTGGGATTATTTTCTTCTGTGATAGCATGTAACAGATCAAATGGAGGTCCTATGCAAATGGAAGCTAAGCCTGTCTCAGGACTAAATCAATCCATGGTGGGTTGTTTAATCAGCAGTGAGACATGCAAGTTCAAGCTGAGTCCACACAGCCTTAATAGCCTTAGTGTCGTCCTCCTGCCATGATGAATGAACTGTGCATTGTTGTTCAGGTTCAGCAGGGCTATATTAAAACAGCCTTGCAGAGAGACAGACAGAGAGAGAGAGACAGAAAGCAAGTGAGACAGAAAGTGAGAGGGAGAGGGGAGGAGGACATGAGTCAATGTGCTTATCTGGAGAGGTGAGCCGGTTGACCGCTTACAGGGTATTTTTAGCCCCACAGACTCACAGCCACCAAACCAGCCTCAGAATGTGGACCAGCCTCTGCTAGCTTGTAGCAACATGCACAGACTTACCCAGTGTCCAAACTGGCGATGTCCTCGGTGGCTCCTTTTCGGTGTTTCTTTCCTTTTTTCTTGTGTTTCTTGCCGTGACTGGTGCTGTGCGGACTGCTGTTACCGCTGGTCAATGCTGCTGTCGACCACATAGAAACAACAGATGAAGCAGGAGCAGCAGCGCATCTGCAGCTTAGTTTTACAACCTGCCTCTGCTAGCAGTCCGGGACGAGCAAGATCAACTTTTAAAAGCATCTGAGTGACTTACAGGGAAATATGGCATTAACTATGATGCACCGTAACGTCATTCCTCAAATCCTAACACACAAGCCGCACTGGGCCGCATGATTACCGCGGGCCAGGCAGACTGACAACAGCCTTCCTGCTAGCATGTTAGCATGGCAGTTAGCTGCTAAACGTGCAGCAGTATTGTACGATCAATGTTTAGAGAAAGCACATTTTGACAACTCCACACACGAGTCGAACATTCGTCATTCAACTATAGTAAACTTGCAACATTTGACCATGCAGATGTGATTTTGGCGTGTTTAAAGTCTCACCGTTCATGGATCTCATCAGGACAGCTGTCACCACGCGCACGGGCTGTCAGGGGTCTGGTTCACGCATGCGCAGTGTGTCATGATGAGTGTGTGTTTCCATAGACATGTCTATGCGTGTTTCTGGTTCTGGTTCACGCATGCGCAGTGCGTCATGATGAGTGAATGTTTCTGGTTCTGGAGCAGTAGAGTGGAGGAGGATGCTGCTCTCTTCTTACTGTAACTGGATCTATCAGGCTGTTATCAAACCCTACTTTCTGTTGAAAGAGTGTGCATAAACCTTCCTAAAATGAGATCTGATGGATGAGTGATTAATTCGATTTTTCTATATGTGAAAATTGAAAAACTCCTATGTGACATATTCATATAAAAGACCTTCAAATGACATTGATTAACACGCCACAAAATACACATTGGCACTGTTGGAGGAATTGGTGTGTGTGTGTGTGTGTGTGTGTGTGTGTGTGTGTGTGTGTGTAAGGGAGGGGGGGGTGGATGGATCCCACCCAAAAAATAGCATACACTGCAGGGACAGACACTGGGATCTCATCCCAGACACCTTTTATTTTAAAAGTGTGACAAAGAAAGAAGATATTGGGTTTTGCCAACAAATCTGTCCCATCCAATGTCAAAGTCCTTTGTCCAAAAACCCAAATGCCCTTGCTGCTAACTAGTCAGCTGTCGCTGACTCTGGCCTATATCAGCTGATAACTTTTGGCACATGAACCAGGGGGAACATATCCCCCTAAATATTGGAAAATGCTACATGTATCCCATCGAATAATTAGCCTATACTGCAGGGACACATTTTTTACATTTGAAACTTTTATTTTGAAAGCGTCACGAAAATGATACTGGGTTGTCAGCAAATCTGCCCCCTCAATGTAAAAGTCAATCCTACACCCTTTAAACATCAGACCCTACAGAGACAAAACAATGTTAAAATTATAACTTTATTTTCCCCATACAAATGTTCATACTGATTAATTGCTCATTTTTGCTCCCAAAGTGTCTTTAACAATAAAGAACAATTCCATCAAAGTTTAGAGAGTGAAGAACCGATGACATATTTACAGGCACATATACACATTTGTTAGCAAACTATACACAATACAGATATAAAAAGAGTGTATTTCAAAACGTAAGGCTAGCTTCCAGCCCTCTTTACAACTCCCTAATTTCCATTTTACAAACCACTGTAATGCTCAATCAACTTATTCCCTCGTATAAAAAATTGAGACATTTGCTTTTGAGCACTGCTTACTGTAAATCTGTCTATTGATTTTCTCTTTATCGTTTTCCCGACAGAGATCACCCCATTAGAATATAAGATGTGCTCTGACTTGCCTGAAGGCTTGGAGGCCAAACACCATGGTAATGAACACTGTATTCTTAATCTCCATGGTTGACCACTCAGCCCAGAAATAGAAGGATTACAAAACTGTACAAGTGGCATTGCAGGGTCAGACAACAAACTGACCCGACACATAAACAAGGGTTTAGTTACACTGACCAGCTATCAGTCAATTACACTCTTCAGTCCCAAGCGTTTGTTGTTGTTGTTTGTGGTCTCAGTTCCATGCTGATCTCACCCAGGCTGCAGCAGCTCCTGCAGCCTCCTCCTCTAACCACACTAAGCGTTTCAAAAACAGGCGTTGGTAAACATAGGCCTACTGTACAATCACACAGCTAATTCACACACATGCAAAACAGACTCTAGTAACTACAGGTCAAATACAATATTAGAAAGAGGCTAACAAACAGAAGCTGTATACACACACACGCGCGCGCACAGGTAGACAAACATTCATAGTGGTTCAGACTAGCATGGTAGCTCTGGTGAAATATTATTGAACCTGAGGTGTAAAATACTGCCTCAGTAGAATCAGATTAAGAATCATCAGATACAAGGATATAAATACACAAATAAATAAATGTGATGCCTTATTGTCAACACATTGCTGCTGTTGATGCGTTACTTCAGAGGAATTCAAAGAATGACCTCTCCAGTGTTTTATAAGGTGACTGGTGGGCTACTTAGAACAGACAAAGTGTGTCCACAGGTCGGAGTACAGTAAAAACAGGCATCTCCATTAACCTTAGTTCAACGTACACAGTCTGTCCGTCAGTAAGACAATGTGGTTTATCACTACTGGACAGTGTCAGGGGGGGATCCAGTATCAGATGTGCTGCTAAAACAAACAGGGTGATCTAAAACTCAATGGAAAAACTCCAGAAAAGAAGACAAAGTGCTGGATATGGGGTAAAAGCAACAGGTTAAGATAATAACTCCACAAAAACTACTACAAATAACTTTACAACACCCCCCCCTCACCCCCTCATAAATTCTCAAAAGGATCTTGATATACAATACATGGTTGGCATCTATGAATCTCAGGCCTTCGGTATGTCACACTCTTAAGACTCAGTAATGGCTGTGTCGTGGGATGTTTATTAATTATAGCAGCATTGAGGCTGCTGGCCAGAAGGGGCAGCTACCAAAAAGAGGACAGTTATTTAAGTCTCAACCCCAGAGCTCTATGCTTCACTATAACACTCACATTCGATTGGACCAGTGGTTAATATTATGATGGGGATCCAACTAGCCAATAAGGGGGGCTGGCGTAGGACAGAGTCTTGAGATCAGAGATGACTGGGGCCCAACATATGCTACACCTTGTTTAACACCTTGCTGGTCTGTCAACCTGTACAAGGTCAACAGCTGTTGGTCAGACTAAACACAGTGCTGATGAGAGCCAGGGAAGTTGGATTTGGTAAGCTATCCAAACCTGTCACCTGGTGTTGGTCATTCCAAACAGTTTAGAAGAAGGCACATTGTGTTGGTAGCTGTTAGGTATAAATAACAAGAACTATTTACACTTAATAAGTTAGCTTCTATACAGTCTCTTCCACATCTTGCCTTGCCCTTAATCAATACAACTGGAACTCAATTCACTGGTTGTCCTTTTTCAGTTATAAAATCTGTTGAACTCTTCAACTCCCCGTACACACACACACACACACACTAACACTTCTCACGACACCTGACATTGCCTGTTGGAATTCAGCCTCCATCCCTCCCTATTCGTTTCAGAATATTAGTGCTAAGCAAGCTGCCGTTAGACTATTAGACTAGTAAACTATTATTTGGCCTAAACATATGAACTGTTAGTTTGGTTTAGTTATTATAAATCAAGGAGGAGATTCCCTAAGACCCAGTATGTTAAAAAAAAAATTAGCTTCCCAAAACGGTTGAACATTAAAAGACAAAAAAATATGGATACGTGTTATGCAGGATGAGATAATTTTGACAGACAGATTTACACAGTAAACACTTTGGCACTTTAGAGCTATGCAAAAATCAAAATATACTATGTGTGATGGATTTCGTAACAGCAAGATATGTTTTTTTTTGTTGCCATAAAAACACGACACAAAAGATGGAATCATTATATAAAGAAACATTTCAGCCATTTTTCCTGATATTTCCTGACCTGTTCATAATGCTTGGATAATATAGGTGCTTGTTGATTCAGAAAACATATAAGACCTCAGGAGGTCTGGGACCTGTAGTCCATGACAGGGTTGCTACTGTTAAACCAAGATTGTCTCCATCGTAGACCTATAACTCTTCTTCTATGGTTTCTACCACAGCATTAGGTTATTGCAGTTAACCTCACTTCACTCACGTCCACTTATTGCCCTGTGAATCAAGAAGACTGCCCAGGCCGAATGATCTAACCTAGATTAATTCACATTTCACATATGGCATCAGAGGCATGCATACATACTGGAGACGTACACACTAACACACACACCAAAGTTGCACCCATTCCCAAAATAAACACTTTCAAAGGAAAGTTTCCCCCTGGGTTGATTTCTATCCACAAATCTTATTGGTAGGAAGCCTATCTTAGGCCAGAGGGGGATTAAGCCTACACACACTTGTCCTCCACCTCCCCTGAACAGTCAGCCAATCACCACTGTCTAGTGCCAAGAGGAAGGGGTTCAGATAGGCAGGCAAAGAGAGCGACAGGATTGGTTGAAAAGGTCTCCAGTGTTGTGTGCTTATCCAGTTGGAGATGATGTCGTTCTACAGGCAGAGGTTTGGATTAGCTAGAAGACTAGCAGCACTCTTAGAAGCTGCCCCTCCTCTGTCTGCCAAAGACCGTCTACTCTTTAGGGGTCAAAGGTTGGAGGAGGAGGGGGCGGGTCACAGGTCTGTGACCTTGTTCTCCACCAGGGCGGCGACCTGCTGCAGACGGTAAGCTAGCTGCATCTTCTGGCCGGCTGCATCCTCCTCCAAAGACATGATGATCTGAACAAACACATGACCTAAAGGTTTACCCAATTCTTACATCATAAGGGGGGGGGGGGGGGGGGGGGGGGGGGTTGTAAATGTGCGTGTGAGACGGAGAGAGTGTATGTGTGTAGTACCTGGTCATAGTACTTGTTGATGTACTTGTAGAGCTCGTGCAACGCTACAAGACTGTTCATCTCTGAGGCAAAGCTCTGCGTACACCAGAAAAACAGAAAGAGAGATGAGAGAGAGAGAGAGAGCATGGAGCAGAGAGAGAGACAGAGAGAGAGACAGAGAGAAAGAGAGAGAGAGAGATATGGATGATCCCAAACACTGTATTAACTTAAAAACTCTTCATACATGAACTAACTAATGGTGGTTAATGGTCTTGAGATCACACACACTCACCCCAGACAGCTCAGTGAGGGTGGAGTTCATCTCCTGATAGCAGCCTGATGCAGCACTGTGGATGTCACTGTAGTACCTGGAATACAGAGCACACAGTTAGAATCACACATGCAGTACTGCACACACCCAGACCACCCAACACAAACATGCATCTAGTGTCTTACCTCTCCACCAGCTGCTTGTATCTGGGAATCTCTCTGGCGTACAGCAGTTTATTAACAGGAGAATCCTGCAGGGACATATGTAGGAAACAATCACTCCCTCTGTAATCATCATCATCCTATTGCTGTGATTATGGGTACAAATCTCATCTAATCCATACGGTCTGACCTAGCCAAAGGATCAAGTTCTCTGTACTGAACATCTCTACTGATCCATGTTTCTGGAACCCCCCCAACCCTCCCCCCATGGTCAGATGTGGTACGGCCCGTCCAGTGTTGTGGCGATGCACTGACCCGTCCCACTTTATGCTCAGAGGTGGTGCAGGAGTCGATGAAGGTCTGAGCGATGACGGACAGCACGGCGTCCATGCTGTCTGTCACCTGGACGTCAAACACGAACTGGGGGTTCTTCAAGATGTTCACCCAGAAACGCAGAGGAAGGCTGGGGAGCAGCAGGAGGGAGTTAGTGGAGAGTCGGGGGATAAGACATCCAAATGGCCATGGCTGAGATATAAAGCTATCACAGTTCAAGGACCATTGTACTGATTACGGTGATGTGGTATGAAAATCACAATGGATACAAGGTGTATAACTTTTCGTATCATCCTAAACGTATTGTGTATATACAGTACTTAAATACAGGTATGGGCTTTCAGTTCATTCATTGGTCAAGCATTGACCCAGCCAGCCAATAACAGAGGTTGTGCGCAGACCTGTTTGTCTTCCAGATGTGCACCGTCTCCGGGTCGTCTATTCCGTGTTTCTCCGCCATGTCGTCCAGGAAATCGAAGAAGAAGCGAACGGCGATGGGCGGAGGCCTCTTGGTGTTGAGGATGGCCACAAACACGTCGTCCACAAACTTCTGCAGAGTTCCCTGGAGAACCGCAACGACGTTAACACACACACACACACAGCACAAATATGAATATCTGCATGTCCAGTTAGATTAGATTAGATGAACCTTTATTTGTCCTCCAGGGGGTGGAAATTGCAGTTCATTGCAGTTGGTGGTACTTCTGTGTGTGTGTGTGTTTGAGTGTGTGCGGGTGTGTGTGTGAGTGTGTGCATGCGAGTGTGCATGAGTGTGTGTGCGAGTGTGTGTGTGTGTGTGTGTGTGTGTGCGTGTGTACCTTCATAGAGAGCAGGCGTGTCAGATAGATCTCAGGGATGGCCTTGGCCCTCTCCCTCTCTCTCATGCTGCTCTTCCTGTGTTTGGGGATCTCTGGATCCTCGCTGGACTTCACCAGGTGCCACAGCCTGAGCCCCTCCTCCTCCTCCCCGCCCTCCAGCATGGGGGTCTCTATGGAAGCACCAGAGGGACACACCTTGCACACTCAGTCACAACAAAACAGGAAAACCTCTGTCTCACCCACTTCTCAACTCCCTTCACTAATTTACAGAGGCTGTTCTGTAATATCGATTGTTTACTTAACGACTAACAGTTTAAATGCATCTACTGTCCTATGTCAGCAGATGTTGAGTGATGGACATGAGAGACAGGAGGTACAGTTCAACAGGAGTGAAGAGTTTTTCTAAACCTGTGGTGTTCTTACTCTCTCCAGTCTGGTAGACCTGACTGACCCCCAGCACCGCAGAGCTGGAGCGGGGAATCAGGGCCACAGTCGCCCCATCGGGCACCTGAGGAGAAGGGAGGAGAGGGGAGCACAGATATTAGTGTGTTGCAATGTGTAAGGTTGTGTGTGTGTGAGCGGTAGTTTGTCACAGGCTTAACCTTGTAGTGCTGCAGTGTGTTGATTTTCTTCCAACGTCCCTGGACAATGGCTGTGACGTCATCGTCAGACAGCGTGAGGTGACCTGCCTGCCCAGACCGCCATTCTGTAAACAAGGACACATGACATACTTGACTTCAGTCACCCTCTTAAATCTGACTGTGATTTAAACATGGCACCTGTGGGTGTCAGCATTCTGTTGTGATCTGTTTGTGTGTGTGTGTGTGTGTGTGTGTGTACCCAGGTCCAGGGCATCTGCAGCAGGTCTCTGAGAGAAGGGGGCCCCCCGGTAGATCTGGTCCAGGATCTTGTCCTTCACCTGGGTGATGGTGTCTGTGTCCAGAACCTTGACTGGACATGGCTGCACCTCCACACCACTCTTCACCAGCACAGTCAGGGTCTGAGGAGAAGAGGAAGGAGGCAGGTGATATATGTGTATATTCTGATTATACTGTTCATACTGTGTATATTCTGAGTATACCCACATTTATTATTATATTATGTTGTCATAACTGTTTTGCACTTCTGGTTGGATGCTAACTGTATTTCGTTACCCTGTACTTGTACCTGTGTAATGACAATAAAGTTGAATCTAATCTAATCTAATAAGGAGAGAAAGAAGGGGTCATGTTGTAGTGTGTACTGTTGCTACGTACCACAGAGCAGTAGTGTATAGTGTTTCTACGTCCCACAGAGCAGTAGTGTATAGTGTTTCTACGTCCCACAGAGCAGTAGTGTATAGTGTTTCTACGTCCCACAGAGCAGTAGTGTATAGTGTTTCTACGTACAACAGAGCAGTAGTGTATAGTGTTTCTACGTACCACAGAGCAGTAGTGTATAGTGTTTCTACGTACCACAGAGCAGTAGTGTATAGTGTTTCTACGTACAACAGAGCAGTAGTGTATAGTGTTTCTACGTACCACAGAGCAGTAGTGTATAGTGTTTCTACGTACCACAGAGCAGTAGTGTATAGTGTTTCTACGTACCACAGAGCAGTAGTGTATAGTGTTTCTACGTACCACAGAGCAGTAGTCGATGTCTTCCCTCAGCAGGTGACTGTCGTTGAGGGTGCGTTTGGCCTTCCCTGTGACAGCGTCCACCGGGCCTTTGTCCACCTGGTACTTGATGGCTCTGTACAGCATGTACAGGGGCTCCCCAGCTACCTCCTACAGGGATGGGAGGAGGGGGAGGAGGAGGGGGAGGGCAGGTTAGAAAACAGGGTTGCTCGCATGCAGACACCCTTACACACACACACACCCTTACACACACCCTTACACACACCCTTACACACACCCTTAAACCGTTACACCCACACACACCCTTACACACACCCTTAAACCATTACACACACACACACACACACACACAGTGCGCGGAGCGTTCCAGCGACAGCACCTTGAGGAAGGAGTAGAGGCAGATGGACATCCAGTTGGTCAGCATCTTCTCCACCACCGTCTCGGTTCTCCTCAGCATGAGCTTGGGGTTCTTAGCGACGTACTGCTGCACCAGATCTCCCAGCAGGCACTTCATGACGTCAGTGAAGTACTCCAGCTTGTCGTGGAGGGCCATGGTCAGCAGGGAAGCCACGTAGCCCCGGTCCCTCTGGGAGAAGTTCTGCTGGGCCTCTAGGGTGTGGATGAACTGGACACACACACAGACAGGAGGGTTGATACTACTGTAGGGTTCTCAATTCCACCGGATGAATCCTGCAAGTAGAGAGAGCTAAAAACACAGGAAGGAGGAGCAGAAGGAGACGGTAGAATCTTTTCCTGAGGAGGAAGGAGGAGGGAGAGGAAGGAAGGAGTAGGAAGAGAAAAAAAGGAGGAAGAAGAGAAAAAAGGAGGAAGAGATTCAAATAAAGGAGGAGAGGAAGAAGGAAGGAGGAGGGAGAGGAAGGAAGGAGGAGGAAGAGAGAAAAAGGAAGGAAGAGGCTGATGGTGTGCTGGTCTCACCCGGATGAGGAAGAGTCTGTTGTTGAGCAGGTTGTTGAGCTGGGCCAGGCCCTGCTCCACGGTCTGCCGGCGGGACTCAGGCAGGTCCAGGTGCTGGCTGAGCGGTGCCCCCCGCTGCCCGGGGAAGAAGACGCGCTCTGCGTACGTCTTGTAGTCCAGCAGGGGGATGCCAGGACCGCCCACATCACTGCTCAGGTCCATCATCTCTGTCATGAGGTCTGGGACAGCAGGGGACACACAGCTCAGAGACGCAGCACCAGCACAGGGGAAGGATCTGCATCCCCATACTGAGGACTTAGTGTGTGTGTGTGATGTGTGAGTGTGTGTGTGTGAGTGTGTGTGTGAGTGTATGTGAGTGAGTTTTTGTGAATGTGTGCGTGTGTGAGTGTGTGAGTGCGTGTGTGCGTCCGTGTGTGTGAATGTGTGTGTGTTTGTGTGTGAGTGTGTGTGTGAGAATGTGTCTGTGTGAATGTGTCTGTGTGTGTGTGTTACCTGTGAACTCCTTCCTACACTGGTCGCCCACGTTGATCTCCAGGGTCTCCAGCTGCAGCAGAACCTTCTTGTAGTCTCTCAGCGCCTGTTTACTCTTCCTCCTGCAGGGACACAAACACAACCGTGTTTATAGATGCAACACAACAACAGGAAGTTCAACAATGTGGCTGATGGTTTTATCGATGTATGAAGAGTGAAAAACCCCTTTCCAAGACATTGTATGTGGTATTAGAGTCAAGTCGTTAGAGGAAGTTTCCCTGTATATGAGCGATGAGGATGATGAAGAGAAGCAATGCACGCATACACACACACACACACACACACACACGCTGACCTGTACATGAGGATGATGACCAGCACCACCAGGACCACCACAGCAGCGCCGGCTGCGAGGCCTACTTGTGCAGCCAGAGGAACAGGAGGCAGGAGGGGGTCGGTGTCGTACTGGACCATCCCCAGGTCCACATCCAGCTTCCCCATTACCACCTGCAGGACAAAGAGCCTGGACGTCACGTGTGTGTCTGTGGAATGAACACTTCCTGGGGACTGTGTGTGTGTGTACTGACCCGTAGCCTGGGCAGCTCAGAGTTGTCCAGACTGTAAGGTTGAGTCTCTGGTGGTTCACAGTAGAGGTGTGTGCTGTCCAGAGTCTTCACCTCACACGCCTGGTCCCCCAGTCTGGCCACCACCTCCTCTCTGGTCATGGCCCTGGTCAGGTCCTTACCCTGGGGAAGACGCAGATACACACACACACACACACACAGACACACACACAGACACACACACACAGGAACACACAGACACACACACAGGAACACACAGACACACACACAGATACACACACACACCATTAACACATGTAACAGAAGCAGCAGCTTAGTATCTCTGAGGTGTGCCTACTGCTCGGTCAAGCTGCGGCCTGGCTGAACACCCACCTCCACAGCGATGACGCCCCCGGGTTTGAAGCGGTAGGGCGTGTCTGGGCTCTCTCTGTTCAGGATGTAGATCTCAGGGTTGGGGTAGTAGGTGAACGGCCTCCCCTTGATGCTCTCAAAGTCCACATAGACGTTGTCCAGCTGGAACCACAACCCCCGGACCTTGAAGTTGCCAGGGATGCGAGGGGTCACGCAGGTCATCTCCTCTGGCGACACCACGACACAGCGCTCCTGCTTCTGGGGGGGAGGGGGGGTTAGTCTCACCTTCACAAATGAACTAACAAACATCCATCATCACGGTGAGCTTGGTCCCAGAGGGGGAGATATGCGTGTTCAGGCTAAACCTGCTGCTGTACCTTGGGCAGGGTGCTGTTGAACATCAGCTGGTGGTTTTTAGCAGACAGCTGAGCCAATCTCTTTTTCCTCCGTACCAGCAAGTTCTCCACTGGCTCCACCCACACCAGTATCATTGGCTGCTGCACCACATCCAAGTTCTGCCCCATCACCTTGATCGCTCGCCCCCCCCTGGAGAGCAGGAAGGGAGAGGACGGAAGAGGTGTTGTTGTCAGAAGCAGAGCTGAAATCTCCATCTTGGATTCTACATGTTGAGTGTAAAACTAGGACCAGAAGACTGTGACTGTGAGCCAGTGACAAAGATGTTTGTGTGTGAGTGTGTGTGTGTGTGTGTGTGTGTGTGTGTGTTTGTGTGAGAATGCAGGGCTGCTTCCGCTTACTCATAAAAGCTTTCAGAGGGCGTTGCGTCACTGATGACAGGGTCGTCAAGGTAACGGAAGACTGCCTTCGGCACGACCCTTTCAGCTTTTCCGAACATCACCTTGACCGCCCTCTCACCCGTCTGGTTGGCAGGGCTGGTGCGACACAGCAGCTGGGTGTCATTCACCTGCTCTACACTGGAGGACAGAAGGAGAGGAGGATGAACTACCAGCTGTGAGAGAGAGTGGGGCTGTAATGATGGAGTGATTAGAGAGAGAGGAAGTGTGTCTGGATGTGGGCCTTACATGCAGGGCTGCTGGCCCATGAAAGCCTTCAGGTCGCTGGTCTGTCCGGTCAGCAGCCGGCTGCCCTGCACCGTCACTGTGGTTCCTCCTGCTCGGGGCCCTTTGTCAGGGACTATTTTCTTCAGCTGGGGGTTCTGATGCACACACACACACACAGACACAGGCGTTAGGATACACTCAGCTATAAGGACCTTAATTAACATAGTACTGCTACATTTATCTAACAACGGAGGGAAATACATTATTACAGGCCTAATCCACATCATAAGTTTAATACCTGTTTTGCTTTTCACTGGTTCAAGTAAAGATGTGAGGTGATGAGGTGTGCGTGTGTCTCACCTGGTAGGTGAAGGTGTGTGTGTGTATGTCTCACTTGGTAGGTGAAGGTGTGTGTGTGTGTGTCTCACCTGGTAGGTGAAGGTGTGTGTGTGTGTCTCACCTGGTAGGTGAAGGTCTGTAGTGATGTGCCTGGCTCAGACGTTCCCACGGTGACGATCACAGGCCCCACCTTCTCCTGATCGCTGGGCTGAAGCTCACATACGATCCTGCCAGACACAGAGCCAGGGTCAAGAGAGCCAGGATCAAGAGAGCCAGGGTCAAGAGAGCCAGGATCAAGAGAGCCAGGATCAAGAGAGCCAGGATCAAGAGAGCCAGGGTCAAGAGAGCCAGGATCAAGAGAGCCAGGATCAAGAGAGCCAGGATCAAGAGAGCCAGGATCAAGAGAGCCAGGATCAAGAGAGCCAGGGGCAAGAGAGCCAGAATCAAGAGAGCCAGGATCAAGGGCTGTACCTGGTGGAGATGAGATAGGTCTGCTGCTGGGGGAGGCAGCGGACCCCCGCCACACTGACTCCCTCCTCCACATCCTGGTACCTGACCCCCAGGTTAGAGCCCTGGATGGTCACTAGGATCCCCCCCTCCACGGGGCCTGTCAACGGCAGCACCTGGACACACACACACACAGTTGGGATACCATCAGCTACAATGATCTCAATACACAAAGCTACATTTATCAGGCACGGTGTGCGGGTGTTACCTGTGTGATCTGTGGTGGGGGGCAGGTCAGCGTGGGGGTGGTACTGCAGGAGTGGTTGTAGACACAGCTGGGGGTCTCTGCTCCCCCACACCACACACAGCCATACTCCTGAGGAACTGCCCTGCACTGGCTGCAGTCAGACTGGCCCGCAGAGCAGTCATACAGCTTCACTGCAAACACACACACAATACTGTTATATAGCAGGACCGTGGTAGCATACACTCACATTAGATTAGATAAACCTTTATTTGTCCTCCAGGGAGTGGAAATTGCATGCATACACACACGCATACACACACACACAATACTGTTAGATAGCAGGACCAGGGTAGCATACACACACATGCATATACACACATACACACACACACACATACACACACAATATTGTTAGATAGCAGGACCGGGGTAGCATACACACACATACACACACACAGCAGTGTGTTGGGGCAAGCTTTCAGAGCAGGACAGGGGTCTGGCCTTACGTCTCAGGCTGGGGGTGGAGTCCACACGCAGGGCTCCCCTCCTCAGGAAGATGGGGGCTGAGTATTCCAGCTGTTTGACCTGGTACTGGAACTGGGCAGGACACACACACACACGTTAGGGTCCGCTTCAGTAGAGTTGGCCATTACAAAGGGAGTGTGTGTGTGTAGCAGGTTACCTGGTGAGGGGAGCAGGTGAAGATGTACGTGTTTGGATCTTGGCTCTTCTCCAGAGTGGCTGACAGGTTGAACTCCGACCCTTCTATGACCACCACACACACGTAGTCCTGTTCATCCTACACACACACACACACACACACACACACACACACACACACACACACACACACACACACACACACACACACACACACACACACACACACACACACACACACACACACACACACACACACACACACACACACACACACACACACACACACACACACACACACACACACACACACACACACACACACACACACACACACACACAGAGCAATTTTGAGCGGCTTATACTTGGGACTATGGGACTGTGGGATTCATTAAAAAGTCAATTTTATAGAAGAAGGTTCTCCATATCCTGTGGAACCCTGTAGTGTAGAACCTAAAGTCCTACCTGGAACATCCCCAGGTTCCTCCCCAGCAGACCCAGCGGGGTGGGGAAGCCCATGGGCACCAGGGGAGACCCCCGCAGGGACCACACACACGGACACGCCTCCGGACCCCGTCGCTCAGACAGCACCTCCTTGTGGCAGACAAGCAACATTTTACAGTGAAAACGGCGACACATCGCACTTTATCATTCATGTCGTTTGTAGTGACATTTATCTGTTCATTAGGTATGAATGAAACCATTTGAATGTGTGTTCTTCCAGCCTCACCATAGAGTTGTGTATGATGTGCTTTGTGGGGCAGGTGTGGTTGTGCGTGCACATCTGGTCCTGCGCGCACCAGTTACAGGGCCAGCGGCTGGACACACACGCCATACACCTGAAAACACAGAGCCAGGTCTCATTCACCCATACAACACACATCCTCAATGCTGGGTTCACTGTGTGTGTGTGTGTGTGTCTTACGGGGAGGTGGTGTTGAGCTGTCCCACAGCCTTGCAGTCGTAGAAGGTCAAGTCGGCGTGAGAGACGGTCACCTGACCGAACATCAGCGACACGCGTAAGGTCATGTGATCTACGAGAGAGAAGGGAGCGTGAAGACATGGAAACAGCGAGCCACTTAGGCTGGTCACATGTTAGAGAAGCTGGATGTCTGTGGAGAGGATTTTTATTTTATATGTAATTACTTTATGATTACTATTATTATTATTATTATTATTATTATTAGTCCCACAGTGGGGAAATTTCACAGGCGCACGCATGTTCGATGAATTGGCCCGGGAATCGAACCCCCACCAGGAATCGATCCCAGGCCTTCTGCACATGGTAGGCAAGAATCCAACCACTGAACCACCAGTGCTGTGCTTAAATTAATCATCTAATAAAAAAATTTTAAAACAACACTCAACACTTGCTTAACATTTACATGAGTCGTGTGTGTCATGTGAGTCAAGCTGATCAGCTCTGTTGGTTCTCAGGGGTACGGACAGATCACGGCCCTCATGTGGATCTCAAAGCGCTGCTGTCTATTTCCGAGGCACGTTGCCAGCTTGCATGTGAGCGTGTCTGCACCCACGCCACGCCACGCTGATTTATCACAGCGCGTCTCCTCTGACCAGCAGCTGGGCCACTCAGGAAGCCTCTGGTATAAATAGGTGCTCTGGTAACCAGACCCTGGGCCACATATACCATCTGACAACTCACAGTGGTATAAGGTGAGTTTGATTTACCATACCGCTGACACTTCTTGGGACTGTTCTACAGGGGGTTTTGTGCTGAAGGAAACAAATCAAGCCCTCCCAAAGCATGTGTAAAGGAAACATATCTGGTGGGATTCTGATCTGGGTGTGTTACGCTTTACTGGCTTCTTTGTACTTGGAATTGGAATCTGTTATGGAAATAACACAGTCTGAAACCTGATCTGGGAGGCGGGCCTTACCTCGGCCCTGCGGACTGGGGGGGAGGAGCGAGGGGGCGGGTGACTGGCAGGTGATCTGGGTGCCGCTGACAACGACAGGCTGGGCTGGGAGGCTTCCGAAGGAGCAGGAGAGAGACTCCTCCTTGGAAAGCTCCGGAAGCTGGGCCACCATCAGAGACACCTGGGAGGGACATGCAGAAGAGTCAGAGACAGCAGAGACAGCAGCAGAGACAGCAGCAGAGACAGCAGCAGAGACAGCAGCAGACAGTAACAGACAGCAGAGACAGCAGAGACCGCAGAGACAGCAGCAGACAGCAGAGACAGCAGCAGAGACCGCAGAGACAGCAGCAGACAGCAGAGACAGCAGCAGACAGCAGCAGACAGCAGAAACAGCAGCAGACAGTAGAGACAGCAGCAGACAGCAGTAGACAGCAGCAGACAGCAGCAGACAGCAGAGACAGCAGCAGACAGCAGAGACAGCAGTAGGAAGCAGGAGACATCAGAGACAGCAGCAGACAGCAGAGACAGCAGTAGGAAGCAGGAGACATCAAAGACAGCAGCAGACAGCAGAGACAGCTCTCAGGTATGCTGGCTCCAGTCCCACCTGGCAGACAGGAACATTCCTTCCAGCTAGCCTATAATTGCTCTCCCAGGTCAAGCACCTACAAGCTCTCTCTAAGAAATCTCTTATTCACATGATTTCAGTCTTAGACTTAACAAATAGCGACACTGGAACCAGTTAAGCCGTATTTCAAAAGAATGGGTTTCCCTTTTGAATAAATATTTATTGATCCTTCAAGCAGTGACACACGTACAATGCATGCAGGGAGTGTATGTGTGTTTACTGGGCACAGGTAGTAAGGACAGCTCCCACTAGTCCAGCCCAGGCTTACAACACAACATCCCCACAGGTGTTACATGCATGGGCATGGGAGACCAAGAGAGAGGGAGAGACAGAGAGAGCGAGAGAGAGAGAGAGAGAGAGAGAGAGAGAGAGAGAGAGAGAGAGAGAGAGAGGAAAGGAAGCAAGTAGAGGGAGGAAGACCAGGAAGTGACACACACCTGCGTTTGCTCATCTCTGCTCTGATTGGCTGGCTTCAGGCTCTGCACTGTTACACACTGGTTGGCTGGCTCGTAGCTCCACACCCAGTGATTGGACAGGGCGTGGCGCTGGCATTCCATTTTACGAGAGCATCTGTGGAAAGACGAGTCACACGCCAGAGTTTGAATTCCACAGAAGACAAAGGCGTAAAATACATAGACTGCACATTAAACGCAACAGTAAACCCAGACATGGATTATCGATCTGTGTTTGATGTGTCCACTCATGAATGAGAATCGCTGTCAAGGTTTATGAGAGGATAAGTATGGCAATACCTCTGACTGGTTAAACTAAGGGCTTGATGGGGATTACACACATGCGCGCACACACACACCAACAAAATACACACACACAACAAACACACACCACACACAAAAACACACACAACACACAACAAACACACATACAACACACATACCACACACGCACAACAAACACACACATACCCAACAAACACACATACAACACACACACCACACACCCATCCACCCACACCCGCACACAAACACATACACACAACACACGCACACCGTACACACAAAGTAGCCTACCTGCCCTCCAGCACACACCAGCCACAGTAAGGGTCCCGATGTGACAGGCAGGCCTGGCAGTCTGAATGCTGCTCACACACAGACACTGGCACCTTAGTCACCTGTGAGGAAACACAAGACACACACGTGCTGAGTCTACCCTGCAGTGCACTGCAGATCTCCACACAAGATAGCAGACGGCAGCCAGGATTATGACTAGCTGCTCCTGCGGCCAGACAAAGGCCTTGAGAGGGAGGATTGAACTATCAAATGGTCTGTGTTTACACTTCACAAGTTTCCCCTGATTACAGGGCCTTGAGATGTATGGCCCACAGTCTGCAGCAGGCTTACCGGGGCCTTTATGTCTCAGTATATCTCTGGATCTAGAAACACAGCTGAACTGAGGTTGGGTTACAGTTCAGGAATGTTAAGGCTGCTGTTGTTTGGTGCTGGTGAAAACCCCAAAAAAGGTTTGTGAGGGAGGGAGGGAGGGAGGGAGGGAGGGAGGGAGGGAGGGAGGGAGGGAGGGAGGGCAGGATGCTGGTACCTACCTTGCTGTGGGTCAGGACAAAGACATGCTGTCCAGTCTGGTCCAATAGGAGGTCAGCATTGACAGGACTGTCTTGGTCCACGGTCACTGTACCATACAGCTGGCCTGAGAGGTCTGGCTTCACCAACACCTGAAGCACACACACACAGAAATACACACACACACACACACCTGTGAGATCTCAGCTTCCATATCAGAGTGTGTGTGTGTGTGTGCGCTCGCGCTCTCTCTTGCACGTGTGTAAGAAGAGTTCTGATTTCGACCTGGGGATGTAAACAAGAGCTCGGTGATTTGCTGACTCCTGTTAATCTTTCATACCAAACAAGCTGCAGCAGCACCAACCCCACAGTGCACTCGGGGAAAACGATAACCAATCAGCAGTGAGAGTATCTCCCTTGCTTCCTCTGCTGCCCTCAAGGCTCACGCTTGCTGCCATGCGATCCACCCCCCTGCAGACCTGATTAACCCCAAACAACCTGTGTGTGTGCGTGTGTTTGTGTGTGTGTGGCGGGGGGTAAAGTGGCAGCCAGCCAGCAAGCCAACTAAGAAAGCAGCATAGCAACACACCCTACAAAAGCCAAAGGCAATTTGGTATCATTATCCTCATAACAACAACACCATTTACATATAAACAACAACAAGAACCCAATGCACGGGGACAGTCGTGTATCTAGCTTGCAGATCCAGGCTGCTGTGTACCTTTAATGCATTTAGAAACATGAAGCAGCCTTCAACAGCAAACATGTAAGGGTGTGAGCAGCGTTATCTAGGTTCGCATTTCCATAATTCCTGTTCAACAAGCACGCCTCTAGCCCAGCTTAGCTGTTTTCCAACGCTTGCAGTCAGCTGAGATTAGGGGTGTTTTCTCTCGCTGTGAGGCTGCCGTGAACAGGAGCTAGCTACTGTGCCCTGCAGGGGAAGGACACTCAGCTAACTGAGACTGGCTGGGGTTTGCTGTTAGCCACTGGAGAAGCGCTAGGTCTTTTATCGTTCCATGATATCTAGGCGGGCGTCAACAAAGAGAGGAGGGGAGGGAGGAGGGATGGAGAGAGAGATGGAGAGAGAGAGGGAGAGAGAGAGAGAAAGAGTGGGAGAGATAAACAGGGGGCAGAGAGGAGAGCGGAAAAAGAGGATGTGAGAGAGAGAGAGTGAGAGAAGGAGAGAAGGGGGAGACAGAGAATGAGAGAGAGAGAGAGAGAGAGAGAGAGAGAGAGAGAGAGAGAGAGAGAGAGAGAGAGAGAGAGAGAGCTAGAAGAGATAGAGCAGTCTGTCCTGGCCTCAGAGGAGAGGAGCAGCAGGTCTTTGAGCTCCATGCTCTTACATGTCACAGGCAGCATTCCACACATGCTCCCTGGGTAGAGATCACACCTGGCACCACAGCACAGGAAGCCTTCATATCACAGCTCTATCTACAGGACATCGTCTTAGCTGGGGACCTTTAGTTACAAAGCTCAGCCTAATCCTGACCAGCTGAAACCAGTTTTAAAATGTATGTATTGGCTGAACTCATTTCTCTTTCTCTATATCTCACTTTCTCCCTCAAACTCTTAAGTACTAAGATATTTCCTTATTTCACGGTACATTCTCCACTGATCGAGGTTCCAGAATAGGCTCAAAGCGTCCGGACAGACGGACGGACAGACAAGTGTTGGCATCCAAGATGGTGTCCATCTGTCTACCTTGTGTAGCTGTCCCTTCTTGTCCCCGAGTAAAGCGATGGTGTGCCCCGCCTCGGTTGCCGTGGTGACAGCAGTGAGCTGGGTGGTCCTGATGATGGTGGGCGTGGCCTTGAGGGGTACAGCACTGGCGATGGGGCTGGGGGTGTGTTCTCCTCCACATGGATACTCATCCAGAGAGTCCTGAAAAAGGGAGGGAGGCGTGAGAGGTAAGCACACACACACACACACACACACACACACACACACACACACACACTCCTGGATACCCACCCTTATTCCCCAGTAAGCCATCTATACCTAGAAGAGGTTCTTACCATGTGTTGTTATTATAAAAGCCTTTTTAGAGTGAAAACATAAGATAAATCTATTTTTTATTTTTTATAATGAACTGATATAGTGTTTGTTGGATGGTCCATCCCCCACCCCTGCTAAAGCCCAGGTCAAGCATGTTACCCCAGCAGCTGGTTTCAACCCTGCAGAAGAGGACAGGCCGGCCCACCAAAAATACTCCAGCAGCCAACATGACCATAAACTGACGTCAGAAACTCACACCGCCTGGTCTGAAGCCCACAGCCCAGCCCTCCAGCCCCCAGGAACCACAGCTGTATTGACACGTGTCAGCCAGCAGGGGGAGAATACACCAGAATATCCAGCAGCTATGGCTGCCATGAAGACAGCTGTGGTCAGGAACGCTGCTGATCTGAACAGAGAGGTTCCATGGAGATGATGACATGGCAACGAGCTGTCTATGGAAGACCTGATGATCTTTACTGAGTCACAGCTGGTGTCAGAGCTGCAGGGATCACTAAACTACACCTTACTAAGATCCAACAAGTTCCTACAGATTCGATACTCCAACGTCATACAATGAACACAACACTCACAAGTATTTAATGTGCGTTTCATCGACCTCACATTCCAATTGAAATTCTGCATTGTCACTGTCATGGAAGAGTTCATCGAGGCCTGATGAAAAGGTTGGTGGCATGTTTTTGAGACTTTCAACAGGAGTCTGATCTCATTTAATTAAGCAAAGGGACTTCCCAGCATGCCTCACTGACATCCGCTCTCTTTGCGGGCTGCTTGTCTGTCTTGTCTTGTCTTCATTTGAGGTTTGCAGTAACCACGGCGCTACCCTATCATCTGTGCCACTTCCTGTTTACTGAGATGAAAAGCAAACACACACTGTAGGTAGGCCCTGACACAAGCACAGACAGACAGAGACTTTAACACAGTCACGAACAGGGTCACAAGTGTTAAGATGAATGTTCAGTGGCTGTGGTCTTATTCTAGACACCACCTGTTAGGAACAGAGTGAGGACAGCCTCACAGGACACTGACACACACACACACACACACACACACACACACACAGACACATACACATACACACACACACACAGACACACGCGCACAGACACACTCTGCCTAGGTGTGTGTAAGCTGTTATTGACACTATAACCGGATTACAGTAACAAATGGTTCTCTGCAGTTCAATGGCAGGGCAAACACTGCTATAGTTAGGCCAGTGTTACGCAACACTTTGAACCCCAGTTCTACTGGTTAACCCCCGTCTAACTCCAGTCTGTGCAGGCAGATGAGCCTGTGTGTGTTGATGTGCCTGAAGTATGTCATGTGTCTGACAGGTTGCTCCTTCTGGGCAGCCAGCGTACACCTTAGTCATGTAAGGAATCCACAGGGCCTGGAGTTTTAGTGCTTCAGATGAAGCGTTCATTTGTGTTTGTGTAACTTCCTGTCAGGCCAATGAGAGGGAGAGCTATGTGTGGTGTTGACTGAGGTGGGGTCACAGGTCAAAGATCTATTGTCATCCACCAGGGGTCATAAATACATGACGCTGCGAGACGTTAGCAACAGCAGTCCAAGACCCTTCTGCATTTCATTCCTGCTTGTGTTCTTCGTGTTCCTCCAGCCTGGTGGGTCATACAGGCCAGTCATTCTCATGCCCTTCACTGAAAATAGACTGGAAACAACACATAACATGGAACCTTTAGAAAAGAAGAACCGAAACAAGAGGGGAGAAAGGAGTGGAAAAAAGAGGACATTACAGTACAGGACAGGACAGGGCTGAATAGTCCAGTACAGGACAGGAAATTACAGGACATTAAAGGACATTACAGGACAGGACTGAATAGTCCATTACAGGACAGGACTGAATAGTCCATTACAGGACAGGACTGAAGAGTCCATTACAGGACAGTGCAGGACATTACAGAGCAGGACTGAAGAGTCCAGGGCAGGACAGTACAGAACTGCACAGGACTAAAGAGTCCAGTGCAGGACTGAAGAGTCCATTACAGGACAGGACATTACAGGACAGGACATTACAGGACAGTCCAGTACAGGTCAGATCTGAAAAGGACAAGAGAGATCCAGGCAGGAAGTGGGTCAGGGCAGCTGTGTCAGATGACAGATTACAGAGGATTAATCTCTCTGCTCCTGGACCTTCACTATGACCCACTGACTTTCCCATCCACCCCCACTGCAGAGCCTGCTGGGGGGGGTTACACAGCAGCAGCAGCAGCAGCAGCAGCAGCACATCAACACGTCTGGCTACACTGATTCAGGACACACAACCTGAGCATGACCCTCTGGACACTGGGCTGGGGGCGGGGCTAGTTTAGATTAGATTAGATTCAACTTTAATGTCATAACACAGGTACAAGTACAGGGTAACGAAATACAGTTAGCATCCAACCAGAAGTGCAAAACGGTTATAATAAGTATAAGTATACTCAGAATATACACAGTATGAACAGTACAATCAGAATATACAGGGTATGTACAGATTAAAGTGATTAAAATCAAATGTACAGCTGTATTGTACAAGATACTACAGTATTTAACAGAATTTACAGAGTTGCATGTATGTACAGTTAGTTACCTTGGGCAGGCGCAGACACTTGGAGGACACGGCGTACTCGATGTAAGCCTCGTCCAGGCCGCCGAGGCCCCGCCCCCCCTCGGTGTAGCACAGCTCCTGGGCGGTCCTCAGCGCCGCGTCCAGCTCCTCCATCCCGTAAACGCAGAGCGCCGAGCGGTCCGTCGGGGTGGGCGTGGACGCGTGGCCGGCGGCCATGGCGACGAACAAGGTGGCCTTGCCCTGGTGGGAGCCCAGCCACGCCCCCTGAGCCAGGTTGTAGTTCCCCTCGCAGAACAGCGGCACCTCCACGTACGAGTAGAAGCTGCGGTCGGCGGCGCACAGCCGCGACACGTACGTGCGGTACTCCTTCCTGTGCCACATGTCCCGCCTCGAGAACAGGAAGTAGACGTAGTCGCGGTGATAGAGGGCGGAGATGAAGTGGTTGTTGTACTCGGAGTAGCTTCCGACCACCAGCTTTCCGAGCTCCTCCTCCTGGGAAAAGGCCCGCCGCGGAGGATTGGCCAAGGGGGTGAGGCGACGCGTGGTGATTGGCGGGATGTCGCCGGGGCCTTTGCTAGTGTAGCCCCGCCCCACCAGCATGAGGCGCAGACCCTTCTGCTGGATCGCCACGGCGACGGTGGACACGCGGGGGTCGTTGGCGGCGACGTACTGCGTGTCCACGGGGTTGCTGGTCTGGTAGAGGATCTCCGACACGTTACCCAGACTCCTCTTGTCGCAGATGCCCTGGAACACGGAGCCGCAGACGATGAGGCTGTCCCCTGGACCCTCCACAAGCCCAGGCTCGATCAGCAGGATCTTGTTGGTGTTGTCTGTGATCCGGGCAGAGGGGCACTCCTGGGAGACGATGGGGGGCAGACACTCAGGGCTGTCCAGCCTGGGCCCTGTCTGGCTCTGGGAGAGGACCTGGAGCTCCGGAGAGAGGTGGTACAGAGAGTTGACTCCCCCCACGTACAGCTGCCCTGAGCTGGGGTCCTGGACCAGGTGGCTGAGGGGGGCTCCATTCAGGGTGAGGGAGGGAAGGGCCAGGCCTGGAGCTGGGGCTGGGGCCGGGGCAGAAGGGAGGCCCGCTGGGTCTGAACGGGTCAGGCAGGGCAGTAGAAGTACCAGGGACCACCACCGGATGGCGGAGGGGAGCAGTGGGGAGGCGGCAGCTGGCATGGCACCCCCCTTACCTGCTGGAGTTAGAGGGAAGACATAGAGAGCGAGAGAGAAGAGGGGAAGAGAGAAAGAAGAGGGAGAGAGGTGACAGAGGAGAGACAAAGAGATATGGGTGGGAGGAGAGGGTCAGGGAGCAGAGGTGAGCGAGTGAGGCGAGAAGAAGAGGAGGAGGAGGAATAGAAAGAGGAGAACAAGGACAAACAAAAGTGAGCTACAAAGGAATTCAAACCCAGCGCATCCCAGTGTGGAGAATACCCACCAGAGCACATCGTACCCCACAACAGAACATTACAAAGACTCCACAACTTCAAACAGCAGCTTTTTGTTCTTCAAAGAACCCTCAGCTCCCCTCCTTAGTCCTGAGATCCACCTCAGCACACACACAGGTCGACAAGTTCTGGGAGTTAGCACTTCCTGTCCTTAAATGAGCCTTTATCAGATCCTAGGGAAAGTATGTTGCTTTGCATGTCCTGCAGTAACTAGACCCCCGATACTAATCCACCTCAACGGTGTCAGATTAGGACAGGCACTGTTTCTAATCCCAGTCTCAACCTCCAACCCTCTTCAGCCAAACATACCAACAGAGGGAACAAACCCAAGATGTGCTTTGTGACAGACCTTAATGTTGGGTCAGCAAGTGCCTGGTAGGCTGCACGTTTTGAGGTCTCAGGAGGTTGTCTCCCTCAGCTGGCTTCCTTCCTCCTCGCTCACCCTTGTGAATCTACCTCACACCCCTTCTCCCACATCTGCATACTGCAAGCTAGTTTCTGGAGATGTGTCTGCGGGAATATCTTTTCATGTTAAAAATCTACTCAGCTGACAAGATGTGGTGTTTAGAGAGAAAGAGAGAGAGGGTGGGGGGAGGGAGAGAGAAAGCAGGAGAGAGAGAAAGAGAGAGGGAGAGAGAGAAAGAAAGAGAGAGGGAGAGAGAGAGTCATATAGAGGGTATAGTCAACTGAGCAACAGATCGAGCAGCGTGGGGGGGGGGGGGGGGGGGGGTTGTTGAAGAGAGAGTGGGGGAGGGCAAGAATGAGAGAAAAAAAGAGGGAGGAATTCATCTTTAATTTATGTTGCCGTAGCAGCAACATCTAGGGGCTGTGTTGCCTGGATGTGGATATGAAAGAGCAGCACAGAGCAGAGATAGCCGGCCTAGATGATCAGTATGCAGAGCATCTCATGTCCTCTCCATAGACCAGCTCCACCTTCAAAAGAGCCTCCGTCAACCACACTAGTTAGAGAGGACAGCTTTTCTGCGCTTGTTGAGTCCAAATTTCAATGATGTGGCCGGCTGAGGAGGAGGGGGCTTTCCAAGGTGCCTCCAGCAGGCTGTCAGCAGCAGGGCCTGCTGTCTGGGGAGACAGGGGATCTCTGGAGGACTGGGGGGGCCGTTTCAGAGCCGTCTGCAGGAGCCTGCAGGATGTCATCATGTATGCTTTCTGATGCACTATGGAGATGAGCCTCAGAGAAGGAGGGAGGTTCTGAGGCGCACGCCAGCTAGCCTGCAGTCTAGGCAGGCGGAGCGGTGTGGCGTGTGCTGGGAAGGGCAGGGTAAAGCGGAGCGGTGTGGGGTGTGCTGAGCAGGCATGGTAAAGCGGAGCGGTGTGGGGTGTGCTGGGCAGGCATGGTAAAGGGGAGCGGTGTGGGGTGTGCTGGGCAGGCATGGTAAAGGGGAGCGGTGTGGGGTGTGCTAGGCGGGGCAAGCGGAGCGGTGTGTGCTAGGCGGGGCAAGCGGAGCGGTGTGGGGTGTGCTGGACAGGGCAGGGGCAAGTAGAGTGGTTTGGGGTGTGCTGGGCAGGGTAAAGCGGAGTTGTGTGGGATGTGCTGGACAGGGCAGGGGCAAGTAGAGTGGTTTGGGGTGTGCTGGGCAGGGCAGGGTAAAGCGGAGCGGTGTGGGGTGTGCTGGGAAGGGCAGGGTAAAGCGGAGCGGTGTGGGGTGTGCTGGGAAGGGCAGGGTAAAGTGGAGCGGTGTAGGGTGTGCTGGGAAGGGCAGGGTAAAGCGGAGCGGTGTGGGGTGTGCTGGGAAGGGCAGGGTAAAGCGGAGCGGTGTGGGGTGTGCTGGGAAGGGCAGGGTAAAGCGGAGCGGTGTGGGGTGTGCTGGGAAGGGCAGGGTAAAGCGGAGCGGTGTGGGGTGTGCTGGGAAGGGCAGGGTAAAATGGAGCGGTGTGGGGTGTGCTGGGCAGGGCAGGGTAAAGCGGAGCAGTGTGGGGTGTGCTGGGAAGGGCAGGGTCAAACGGAGCGGTGTGGGGTGTGCTGGGCAGGGCAGGGTAAAGCGGAGCGGTGTGGGTTGTGCTGGGCAGGCAGGGTTACCGGCTGGTGAGAGACACCAGCAGGGTGTCCCAGGATCAGTCAGCAGGGTGCAGCTGTGCCGGGCCTCTCAGGTTCACACCGCCATGAGGGCCTGGAAGTAAGGACTGAAGTGAGGACGGAAGTGAGGACTGAAGGGAGCTCTTCAGTTTGATTACTGCTGGAGTCACGTGGCTCAGCGGTTAAGGCGTTGGGTTAGTAATCGGAAGATTGCAAGTTCGATTCCCGGTTGTGGCTATATGATGTTGTGTCCTTAGGCATGGCACGTCACCCTACTTGCCTCAGGGGGGAATGTCCCTGTACTTGCTATAAGTCGCTCTGGATAAGAGCGCCTGATAAATGTAATTGGGTCTGCTTATCTGGGACCAACCCTACTGGCTAACCTGTTTAGAGAAGATCCAGCATGCACAGGGAGATGAGGGGAAGGATTTCAAATCGTACTGAGGTATGGCTGGAAAAGCAGCCCTGACATTCTCCCCCTTGTCTCAGTCTCTGCTCTTCTCTGGGCGGGAACACATCTAAATGGAAAAGCTCCACAGAAGGCGGTCTGTCATTCACACAGCGACTGAGCAGGGCTGGATGGCAGTGTGATGTTGGACAGGGCAGGGGAAGAAGCATGAGGGTCTAAACAGCCATTCTCTGCTGCTACCTTGGGGGGCCAAGACCTTCTCTCTAATGGTAAAAAGAGTCCCGCAGAGAGAGAGGAGTGAAAGAAACTGAGGAGGCAAAGGAGGAGAGAAAACAGAGAGAGAGAGGGGATGAGGGGGAGTGAGAAGAAAGAGAGTGAACTGGGAAGGTGGGGTGGATGGAGGGAGAACATGAGAAGAGAATGAAGAGAGGGATGGGAAAAGGGAGACGAGCAGAAAAGCTGTGGTGAGTGACAGAGCAGCTGTGCGGCTCCTTGGTGTGATGAGGACAGAGAGGGAGGAGGAGGAGGAGGAGGAGGGGGCAGGAGACCATCCTCCAGAGCTAACGGAGCACAACGGGACCCCAAACACAGACTGGATTATACAGAAGCAGCAAATCCTCTCAACTGTCTCTCTCTCTCTCCCTCCCTGTCTCCCTCCCTCCCTATCTCTTTCTTTCTCTTTTGCTCCCTGTCTCTCTCTCTCTCCCTCCCTATCTCTCTCTCCCTCCTTATCTCTCTCTCCCTCCTTTCCCTATCTATTTCTCCCTCCTCTCCCTATCTCTCTCTCTATTGCTCCATGTCTCTCTCCAGTTTTCTTATCACATCTTCGTTCCTCTCTCCATCTCTCTTGCTGTCGCTCTCCCTTTCCTGTTCCTGTCCATCTCCCCCTCTTCCACCCTCGCTGCCTCCATTCCCGCTCCCTTTCGCCGTCTCTTTCTTTTCTTTCTTTCTCACCCCTCCTTTCCAGTCAAGTGTCAACCCCGACATACTCTCTTGCTCTTCGTCTAACCCCATCCCCCCATCCGTAACCGTGGTAGCAGTGTTCTCTCTCTCTCTATCCTGTCAGAATTCCACACATTACAACCACAAACAACCTCGGCCACAATTACAGTAAGAGAGTGCACACCCTTTGCCCTGAATACACACACACAAGCTCATACACACACACAGTAAAAGTCTACGCAGTAAATAAACCAAGTTCCAAACAGAGATATGGATGAAATTATGTGAAAGGGGAAAAACACACACCAACACAGACACAGGTACACACACTCATAGTGACAAACAAGGCTCTGAAGGCCACCGCACAAAGGAAGCAGCTCTCATGGTGAAGCAGATTAATAAGTCCTTTGAAGGTGTTAGAAACACACATGTGCCTTGGGAGCAGAAAGCTACTAACGCAGACAGGAAGACAGACAGAAAGACACACACACACACACACACAGACACATGAACAGCAACACTCAGACACTCAGACACACACCCCCTCAGACAGAAAAACCACACCCAGAGTGGTGACTGGATTCAGGAAGCCCTGATCATACAAGCCTGCTGTTTTATGATAGCCTGCTTTCCTCTGGTCTGCCTGGGAATGGGCTATGGAGCTGTGTCTGTGTCTGGGGCTGGGCTATGGAGCTGTGTCTGTGTCTGGGGCTGGGCTATGGAGCTGTGTCTGTGTCTGGGGCTGGGCTATGGAGCTGTGTCTGTGTCTGGGGCTGTGTCTGGGCTGTGGAGCTGTGTCTGTGTCTGGGGCTGAGCTGTGGAGCTGTGTCTGGGGCTGGGCTATGGAGCTGTGTCTGTGTCTGGGGCTGGGCTATGGAGCTGTGTCTGGGGCTGTGTCTGGGCTGTGGAGCTGTGTCTGTGTCTGGGGCTGTGTCTGGGCTGTGGAGCTGTGTCTGTGTCTGGGGCTGAGCTGTGGAGCTGTGTCTGGGGCTGGGCTATGGAGCTGTGTCTGTGTCTGGGGCTGGGCTGTGGAGCTGTGTCTGTGTCTGGGCTATGGTGCTGTGTCTGTGTCTGGGGCTGAGCTGTAGAGCTGGGGCTGGGGCTGGGCTATGGAGCTGTTTCTGTGTCTGGGGCTGGAGGAGAGAGGGGCTGGGGAGAGAGGGGCTGGGGGAGAGAGGGGCTGGGGGAGAGAGGGGCTGGAGCTGGAGGAGAGAGGAGCTCAGACGAGGCCGGGGCATGAGGTGGTGGATCCCTGCTGCTGAGTATTATTCCACATTTCTGGTCAGTGATAGAATGTTACGCTTGTTAAGAATGCTCACGGAAGATTCCTCAGACTCTCTGTGGCCCTTTTGTCTCGGGATTAAGGTGGAGAGAGAGATACAGAAAGAGAGAGAGGGAGAAAGAATAAGATAAAGAATGAAGAACGGTGAGATGAAGAAGAAAAAAAACTGAAAGGGAATATAGAAAGTAGGATAGAGAAAGAAATGGTGAAGTATAAGAACAATGACACCCCAGGGGGGCACACCCAGAGTATCACCAAGGTGGCATGGGTGGTGAGGTGGAGGAGGAAGGGGGGCCTCAACCATGCGCACAGAGCTAACGACGATAACGTGAACACTCACTGCCACTCACCACTAACTAAACCCCTCTACCACCGCTGCTGAACCACAGAACCACCTCAGAGTGGTCTGTCTGATCTGTCTGATCTGCCTGATCTGCCTGGTCTGCATGATCTGCCTGGTCTGCCTGGTCTGCCTGGTCTGCATGATCTGACTGGTCTGCCTGGTCTGTCTGGTTTGCATGACCTGCCTGGTCTGGCTGGTCTGGTCTGCCTGATCTGTCTGGTTTGCATGATCTGCCTGGTCTGTCTGATCTGCCTGGTTTGCCTGGTCTGCCTGGTCTTCCCGTTAGCACCACAAATCAAGCAGGAGGCAGGAGCGTCTGCAGCTGGAGCTGGACAGACACATTCCTCCTGGCAGCATCCACCAACAGTATCACAGCTGGCTGCCTGCATGGCTAACACGCAGTGTTATTAGTGGGATGCAGGCAGGCTAACTGGCTGCTTCATTGGCTTGCTGGCAAGCTGTGCCACAGGAGGCTTCTGACTGGCTGCTTTTGGCTGGCTGGCTGTTTCTGGTTTGCTGGCTGCTTTTGACTAGCTAGTTGTTTGTGGTTTGCTGGCTCCTTTTGACTGGCTGGCTGCTTCAGGTATGATGACTGCTTTTGACTGGCTGGCTGCTTTTGGTTTGCTGGCTGGCTGCTCCTGGTTTGCTGGCTGTTTTGGCTGGCTGCTCCTGGTTTGCTGGCTGTTCTGAACAACACAGGCTGGATTTGCTATTCTCTTTGATGCCGGCTGGGAGTGTCAGCAGCATAGCGGTGGTGTTAATACGCCTGTGAATGATCGGGGTACAGCAGGGTGTGAGGGTGCGAGCGAGTGTGGGTATTACTGTGGGTTCAAACAAGCCAGCGTGCGCAAGCGTGCGAGAGAGCGACTTGTGAAACAGTGTGTGCCTGAGGTTTACTGAGTTTTAATCACCACCTGAATGTGTTCTAAAAAAAAAATATGAAAAAGGGCGGGGGGGTTCATTTACATGCTCAACACTTAGAGGTGTGTGCGTGTGTGTGTGTGTGTGTGTGTGTGTGTGTGTGTGTGTGTGTGTGTGTGTAGGTGGAGGAGCTAAGATAGGATAACAAAATGGGAGGGGGAAAAAGATGCATGGGCAAATTAAGAAAATAAAAAAAGAAGCAGAAAATGAGAGGGGCGTGAAGAATTATCAGACAACAGGCAGGAGGGAACGAGAGAGACGCAAAAACGAAGCGATTAGCAAAGAAACCTCCTGAATATTTCAGCAGCAGCTCAAGAGTACGGAGGCTCCGGAAAGTCAGGCTGTTGACAATGAAGTCAGCGCCTCACCCTTTCAGACACAGCTATCTGCTTCTATATTCCTGTCTTTGTTTTTATCTCATTTCGATATCCCCCCCCCCCCCGTCTCTCTCCCCCCTCCTCTCTCCCTCCCCCTCCCCCTCCTAGCTCCACCCTCACCCCCCTATTGAGCTCATGCATATTTCCAGTGGATTTCACAGATAGGCGATGTTTGATATCATCAGGGCGTGTGACAAGCATGTCTGAGGCTGGGAGAGGTGGGTTAACACCACACTGCACACCGTCACTCCAGCGCTATTACTGTGTGTGTGTTTGTGTGTGTGACTGGGAGGCTGCAAGTGTGTGTGTGACTTTGGAAGTCCGTGTGTCAGAGAGGAAACTAATTTCAGCATGATCAAGCCCCCTCTCCAGAGTCTGTTACAGAGTCTCTGTCTAATCATCAACACTCAGAATATACAAAACGGCATCTCTCCCCCTCTCCCTCCCCCTCTCCCTTTCTCTAATGAGCTATGATGAGCACACTGGGACACACACACACACACAAACAAACACACACAAACACACAAAGAATCTCTTGTTCCTTTCCTCTCATTTTGGATGATTTGAGGGGAATACAGTACCACTGGCTGACTGTGTGTTCTCCCAGCAGCAGGTCACAGTACCAGGGCAGCACTTGGCTAATGTCCAGCTCATCATCAGTGAATACTAATGATCGGACTCATTAATAGTAAAGCAGTGAACTTCATGTTTCTGTCTCTTTCATATGCAGAGAGTTGGAGCAGCTCCAGTGCAGAGGCATTACCAGTGATATCTGTAATGGGCATCACCTTCCCTCCCCCCCTTCCCCCTCCGCACACATCCACACTGGCAGCTGTGTTCACACTTAGCCCACGCACATGTGCACCGAGCACCCACGCACACACTCGCTCAAGTACTCACACTCACACACACACACACAAACGCATATATACTTGAGTACTTGCACACACATGTCCACACGCACACAAAAACATGCACACGCATACATTACATGGTAGTGTGGTAGAGACTCTAAATGCAGCAGCTCCTGCTGTTTCAGGTGTTTTATCGGTGCTTTATAATGAGACACACATCAGCGCTTCCTAACGACATTCCAGCAGCAGCAGGATTGTACCCACAGGACAGCGGTGACCTGTGGAGGTATGCTGGTTATGTGTCAAAATGTTGACAGTGAGTGTTGAGGTAGTTCTGTCTTACTCACTCCGGCAACAAGACACTGCTCAACCAGTCTTACTCCCTACGCACCCCGCTCCCTGCTCTCCTGTCTCCCTGCTCTCCTGTCTCCCTATCCCCCTGTCTGCCTGTCTCCTTGTTCTCCTGCCAGACTGTCTCCCTGCCCTCCTGTCTCCCTATCCCCCTCTCTGCCTGTCTCCTTGTTTCCCCGTCTCCCTGATCTCCTGTCTCCCTGTCTCCCTGCTCTCCTGTCTCCCTGTTCTCCTGCCAGCCTGTCTCCCTGCCCTCCTGCCAGCCTGTCTCCCTCCCTCCCTCTCTCTGCCTGCCAGCTAGTTGGTAATGAGCTTGAGAGAGCGCCGAGTTGAAAAGCTCCCCAAAGTGTTTATGAGACGTCGTGCGTTTTTACAAGATTAACTCCTCTTTGAAGGATGCGAGAGAATGAGGAGGGAAAGAGAGGGCTGTGAATTCAAACTACTCTCATCTCAAATAATAAAAAACGGAGGAAAACCACTAACAAAAAAATACCATGTTTGTGTTGCTTTACGAGCGTGAAGAACAATAAGTAGCGTGTTAGCGGCGCGCGGGCAGAAAATGACAGCTCTGCATGCAGAGTACAAGGTGGAGAGCTTGGTGCCTCGCTCACACCCTGGGGAGAGGAGGGAGGGAGAGAAGGAGAAGAGTGAACTGAGACAATGGAGCAGGGGAGAGATAGAGAGAGAGACTGAGGGAGAGATGAGGAGAAGGAAGCGACGATATAACTGTTCTACCTGCAGGAATGTGTGAAGGCAATGTGGGAGAAGAGGGGGAGACAGGCTGGAAAGAGAAGAGCCAGAAAGAGGAAGATGGATACAAAGAGAGTAGAGAAAGCTGGAGGAAGAGGGAGTGAGAGTGTGTGTTTCTGAAAAAGGATGACAAGACCGTCTCTAAAGGGTCTGATACAGACTGGGGAGGAACAAAGTAATGCCTTTACAATACCCTGCCTGCTTCTACACTTATCTAATAATTACCATACTGTAGGGTTAGAGGGGGAATTCTTACTTAGCCATCTTTTGAACAGGTGCATAATGAAGGTCTCCAGTACATGTGTGTACTGCATTAATATTATATGTAGGCTGACACTGCTCAAGAGTTTCACAATGTCATGCTCATATTTTCGGGGAATTACTGCAGTTTCAACGCAATGCTCTGAACTGACATAACACAAAAACCAAGATAAAACATTATAAATGCCAGTCTCAAATTAAGAAAATACGTGTTCGAAGTTTTACAATCGCCTACAAAAAAAAACTGCGAAGTACTTTGGCTCAAGTCCGAATGAAAGATTAAATTCAGCATTCCAGTTAAACATGTGGCACAGTTTTACAGATGACTTCTGCCGATTAAAACACCACATTTCCCTGGTCACCTAGTCCATCTGTTATAGCCTGGAGCCAGATTACTGAGCCACATTGTCAAAGCAAACCTCTCCCCTGAGAGCTCTTTAAAAATGAACTGTTTTAAAATACAGAAGTGGGGTGAAAAACACGACATCTGGTCACAAAGTATGAAAACTGTCACTATATCCTTTCCCACCAAACAATGTGAGGATGGAGAAAGTGTGGTTCTGACATTACACTGACTGCATGATTCTCACAAGTGATATTCAGAGTCAAGTGATCCTCTGAACTTCACTTTTAGACAATAACATTAACTATTGTCAACTAAGACACAAAGTGGTTTCATGCCACCAAACCATGTGGATCCATCACGTCCTCTCACCATGAAGCTGGAATCACTTTATCTCGTTCTTGATTGGCAAGACAATAGAATTGACCGCAACTAATAGATTATTTTAGCACGACTTGAGTCACTCAAAGATCTTAATATCTAATTTAAAGACATTAACGCACACGCCAGCCACGCACAACAACAGCGATCATACTTCAATGCATCTTCAAGCCAATATTAGAAACCACCCTTTCTAAGTTTCAATGAGAATGACACTTACTTCATTCAGAAACAAAACGGTTCATTCCACCCAAAAAAAAAACAGTCCAGAGTTTAGATTTTTTTTTACGATGACAAAATCTGGTTAAGAGAAAAAAAGAGCACCAACAATTCTAACCAACACTCAGTCTAAATCCCATTATGTTGCTGCCACATTGTTCGTGAGCAGGCAGGCTGAGGTTTGGGGGGGTGGCGGAGCCTCCTCTGGGAATAGGCGGGGTCAGAGCGGTGGGCGGGGTCTGCTGCTCTGAGCTCCCCGTTCACTTTCCAATGAAGTGTCTTGATGAGGCGGGGTCACGTTACTTAAAGTCGAATTATTCCTTTTTTTCTGGGGGAGAAATTCGAGAGGCTGAATAGCGCGTTTAATATTCTCTCTCCGCCCTGTTTGGACTGTTTTACGGGTGTTTCTCCCGTCAACGCCTCCCCCCAGTCCCCGCCACACCCCCCGGCCTCCGCCACCCCCCCCCCCCCCTGCCTCCCGCCACGCCCCCCCGGCCCCCGCCACACCCCTCCCACTGCAGCTGGAGGAGAACAGATGGGAATTGGCAACCGCCTGCCGGTGTTAAATCACGGCTTGACACTGATACTGTTGAGGGTCCCGAACAATACAGATTAATATAGGAAACTGTTACTGTGGCCCATCTTAAAGACCCGCAGAAAACCCGCGATATTTGACGGTCCTGGAGTAGTGGTCATAAATGAAATAACTTGTAGTACTGTTTAAAGATATGACTTAATCTATTTGGTCAACTAAATAATTTATACATGAGCAGGGTGGCTTTCTTGTACAGACTAAATTGATGAATAGGTGAATCCAAGCGTGGGAGTGATTCCTTTGAAAGCTGCAATGTTGTCTTATCAGCCATCTCCAGACTGGAGAGTTAAAGGGTGTTGGCCGTATCTGCTGCTTGTCTGATACCACATCTAATAAAGCTTGTTGTGGTCAGTGGTTCACAACCTGACACACAATGATGACAGCCCATTGTGTGCTTGTGTGTGCATGTGTGTGTTCGCATGTGTGTCAGACGCTCCAGGGGTGGATTGAGGGCTGAGTGAGTGTGTGTGTGTGATTGTGCGAGAGTGTGTAAGTGTGCGCACGCATTTGGGCACCAGTGAGATCAGCTGGGACTGTTTGTCCGGCAGTGAACAGGCCTCATCAAGGCGCTCATACAATATTAATCCATCACCCAGAGGCCTCTGCACACAGAGAGGGGCGGTGAGGGGGGGGATGGCCTGGGGGAGAGCAGAGGGACACGCAGGAAAACAGCCTGGGGTCTGACAGAGAGGAGAGGATGAATGATGGGAGGGGAGGAGAGAGGATGGCAAAGAGAAGAAAGAGAAAAGGGGACGAGATGGGTGAGAGAAAGAGTTTGATATAAAGAGTGTGAGAGAAAGTAAGAGAGACAGAAAGAGCGATAGAGGGAAAATATAAGCTAGAGTGAGAGATGGAAGCAGAGCAACAGACACGCAGACAGGGGGTTTTGGAGAGAGAGAGATAAGGAGAGGAAGGAGAGAGGGTAATTCATGCGAGGGGGAGGAGTCTGTGTGTGTGTGCAAGAGAGAGAGAGAGTGTGTCCGTGTGTGCATGTACAAGGCCAAGGGTTAAGGGTGACCCCCAGTAATTGGGAGGAAATGTGCATGATGGTGGGAGGAAACCATGGATGGCAGGTGGAGAAAAATGGGAGCGTCACTGATGGGAAGGAGGGAGGGGGAGATGAGGGAGAGACAGAAAGAAAGAGGCAAAGAAAGGGGAAGGAGAGGGAGCGAGACGTGGAAAAAGAGAGAAACAAACAGTGAATAATATCATAGAATAACAGGGGCAGAAGAGATAGAGAGATCAAGACTCCGAGAGAGACAGAGAGAGGGGGATGGGAGAGATAAGAGAGGTGACAGCACCCAGGGGGAATGAGAGTCCTTGCTAGGGCAGCGAGACACAGAAACACAGACCTCCTGAATGGTGACTAGAGACCTGTCTGTTTTCTGCGAACCATTCGATAATGAGCTGGTGAAAAACTCTTCAATTAAGAGACAATAAAGTAGATAAGTGCATACCCTCCCTCCCTCCCTCCCTGTCTACCTCTCTCCCTCTCTGTCTACCTCTCTCCCTCTCTCTCTCTCCCTCTCTCCCCCTCTCTCCCTTCCACTTGCTGCCTGGATAACAAGAGCCCTCCACACAACAATGATGGTTTGTTTGTCAGAGAGCAGTAACGTTCTGCCCTAAAAACACCAATGCTTTCCTGCCACAACAGACAATGCAAATATCACCGAGTACAAGACAGGCACACACACACACACTCCACGCATGAAGGATGTTTAAGCAGCCAGCTGACAGGCGTGTTCAGAGCCATGGAGCAGAGTAGAAGAGCCAGGCTCATTACCCCAGCCTGGCTGGAAGGACCAGGGGTGAGGTCATGGATTAGTGGTTCGACCCCCTGCAGGGGCCAGGTCAACCAGCCGCAGCACCTGGAAGGGCAGCACAGAGTAGGGGTCACTGCTGCGTCTGCAGTCAGGCTGGGCGGGTCCCGGCAGGCCCGGAGACTCGGAGGGAGAACCCAACGAAGAAATAATTTTCAGTAATTAAAAATAATAGCTATATCAGTGGATTAATAGTGTGAAGGATCCCTTTAATGACCCAGCTGTTGGCTCTGCTTTGAGCCCTCAGAGGAGAGCAGGGTCTCAGCCTGCTTGTAATCCCTCTAGTCCTGACTAACATGGTTAAACACCTTATCTGGCAGAAGGTAAGGATCTTAATTACACCATTGGAAGGGGGCTAACCTCCCAGTCAAGTCTGCCAATATACAATAGAGGATTTATATAGGGAGTTTACTATAAATGGAGGCCAGGATACTTCCTTCAGTGGTGTTCATGAATATAGTATTCGAGGTCTAGGAAAAACTGTAGCAGATTTCTTTTGTGTTTCTGTTTCAGTAATATGCGCCATTATATATTGTTGCTCTAATTGTAGTTCACGTAAGGTCTACACTGCTGGGTGGCAGACGGTTTAGCTCCTGAATGCTAGGTGATAATTGGTTTAATAATAAGGTAGCAGGGCTAAATAAAAACCATGGATGATCCTCTTGGCCTTCAACTGGACCATAAAAGCAGAAGAAGAACAAAGGCTTTACTGGAGCATGGCTGAACACACACACGCACGCACACACAAGTACGCACACACAAGTACAAATAAAGACACACACGCTCTCTCATACACATTCATGCATGCACGCTTTTACACACACACACCTCCCTCTCCCTCTCCCTCTCCCTCTCCCTCTCCCTCTCTCTCACACTCACTCACTCACTCACTCACTCACACTCACTCACACTCACTCACTCACTCACTCACTCACTCATTTATTTCAGCCAAAGCTTGTGTAGAAAGGAGGTTAGAAGAATGGATGGGAAAGGATATGTAGGGTGGGAGGATGAGAGAAGAAAGTAAAGATGGAAAAAGGAGGAAAGCTGGTTAGTTGGGAGGATAGTGTAGGGAGGATAGTGTAGGAATGATGGAAGGGAGGATAGTGTTGGGAGGATGGAAGGGAGGATAGTGTAGGGAGGATAGTGTAAGGAGGATAGTGAAGGGAGGATAGTGTAAGGAGGATAGTGAAGGGAGGATAGTGTAAGGAGGATAGTGAAGGGAGGATAGTGTAGGGAGGATAGTGTAGGAATGATGGAAGGGAGGATAGTGTTGGGAGGATGGAAGGGAGGATAGTGTAGGGAGGATAGTGTAGGGAGGATAATATAGGGAGGATGGAAGGGAGGATAGTGTTGGGAGGATAGTGTAGGGAGGATAGTGTAGGGAGGATAGTGAAGGGAGGATGGAAGGGAGGATAGTGTAGGGAGGATGGAAGGGAGGATAGTAAAGGAGATGTCCTTTAGTAGTGAAAGACTGGGATTGTACCGTGATAGTTCTGTGTAGCAGCACAGCTACTCTGCCCTTTCTCCCTCACCCTCTATCTCTTCCTTTCTCTCCATCTCTGCCCTTTCCCTCTCTCTCTCTCTATGGTTCACACCACATTCCTTCGTCCCTGACTCCCTCCCTCAGTCTCTTTCCATCTCGCCTCCCCAACTGTCCAATCATGGCCTGCCCTTAAACTGTGCAGACAGCATGCCCATTACAATATCAAAGGCTGACTTAATAAAGATGGGCTGTGTGTGTGTTTGTGAGTGTTGCGTGAGCATGTGTGTGTACACAGCGTGCACAGCGTGTGTGTGTGTGTGTGAGAGAGAGAGCAAGTGTGCCTCTGTGTGTATGGGTGCGCGTCTGCGTGCATGTGCAAGCGAGCATGTGCCCGAGTGTGTTAACGGAAGCCGCACGACCCCAGCAGCGCCAGAGACAGCTCTTATTGTGCCGTCAATAGTGTGTCCACTGTAGCTGGAGATGACCCCTGACCTCCCCTGCCGCCCAGCTTCCTCTCAGCAGCACCAGCCAAATACCAGGCTGCTGCCTCTGGCACAGACACCCAGGAATGACTCGACAACAAGCTGCGCTGTCAAGTCAAGGATTCGTGCTCGCTCACTTTACTTGTCCTTTAGAGAAACCACTAGAGAAGCAGTAAACTAGATTGGAACACTACAAAGTGCATTCAGGATGAGCTGCAGACTTTACAAACTAGCTAACTGACTGTTGGGTTGGACTAGTTTACCGGAGCAGCTTGTTCATTTGTCGGAGAAGATGTTGTCAGAATCAGGTCAGCTGACTGACTCCTCGTGTCTCTGGACCATGCCTGACTGTGAAGGTCTTTCTCTGCAGTCCAGCACACACACACACACTCTCTCTCTCGCGCTCTCTCTCTTTCCCTATCTCTTTCTTTCTCACATGCACACTCACATTCTCTCTCTCACACACACACACATACACAGACACACACACACACAGAAAAACAGATGTGCTTCTCAGCCGAATGTCATGAGTTGAAGCATCAGAAGAAGAGCTCCAGTCTGAAAGTTGTGTTCCAGAGCCCAGTGTGAAGGTCCCTTCATGACTGACCAGCAGCTCGCCATCAGGTGACTGGGTCATAAAGGGCCATCAACAGACCGGTTAAACAACGGCTCTGGTGGGACTGACAGTCTCATTCAGATGGTGTTTTATACAGTCACAGTATTGCACAGTGCTGTAGTTGTTCTCAGTCTGGTAAAGGGGATGGGGGGTTACCCAAGGCTGGGAGGGTCAGCACAAAAATGACAGATTTTGCGATTAGATTCCTGCTCTTCAAGGGTATGGAAAAGATGCTACTAGTCATCTAACCAATGTTGAAATGAACTGCACGGCCAATAACTGGCAAAGTGTGTTTAATTTGTTAAATTGAAGAAGAACAAAAAGAAGAAACAAAAATTCTTAAATCCCTTAGGATCGACCTTAAACAAATGATTCTTTTATCACATTAGGAAATGTTATCTGCTATCTGTTCATGAAGATTGACAGACGGAGAGAAAAACAGGGTGATCCAGACCGATGAGGAGGCAGAAAGGAAGGAAATCAGGCAGTAAAGCAGGCAGGAAATCAGGCAGTAAAGCAGGCCTGCAGGCCGGCAGAAATGCAAACAGGCAGGCCGGAAGGCCAGGGAGTTGACGCAGGCTGCTTCAACACTGCTGCCTGTACCGTCCTGAACACCAAAGACCTGTAGCTGTTCTGGGAAACGTGGACTAACAGGTTAGGTGAACTGCAGCAGACTGACCGAGGGAGGAGGTGAGAGGGAAAACCACTGAAGCAGATACATGTGAGAACTGGGAGAGCACAGGGAGGGCTGGCTGGTCTATAACAACCCTGACAAGTGTTCCTACCAGGATTACTGTTATACTGGTTCTACTATGATGGTTACGATGTCATTCACACTTAAATCATTCACACAAAAAAAGAGTTGTCACACACCTGATATCTCAATTCCTCACTATAAGGACCAAGTCCTTATGATATGATAGTATGATAACAGCAGGATTCAGATTATTAATATGAATAAAAAAATCATATTTTTCTATTTTCTGGTTAAACCATTTCAGCTTTTTCACCTTCATGAAGAGGCTGAAATGGTTTAACCAGAAAAGAGAGAAAAAAATGCATTCATATGAATAATCTGAATCCTAAAATCTTCTAGGCAGACATGTTGTACAGTAACAGATAGTGGTGACATACGTAGCCTACATTCCCATGCCATATCTCACATCTGCTAATCTAAGATATACTTAACCCTTAATCTGGTGCAGATTCAAACGCATCCGACTCCATTATAAAGAAATAATCCCTTCTCTGTTACAAAGCACCACAGCCACCAGCATCAGCATCATCTGTTAACTCACACCCACACACTCCAGTTTAAACCATCAAAATATAGTCTAGACTTTGCCCAAAAGGACAAAGATCTCCTCCCTGCCTCCACTCTATCACTCACTATCAGATTCCTTATTGAGACCCCGGAAATCACAAGAGCCATTTCATTTCATTCTGTTTAAGCCTGTTTAAAAGGGTGTTGGTTTATAACAACAAACTAAATTAAGTGGGCTCAACAAAATGCTAAATGACCGTGTGTGTGTGTGTGTGTGTGTGTGTAATGTCTACGACAGCGTGTGTGCTCTGCATGCCTGTGTGTGTGTGTGTGTGTGTGTCTGTCTGTCTTTTCTAAGAAACAAGTGAAACAGATGCATCTGCTTTCAGACAGCTGCATGGCAAAGGCACCAATTAAAGTGCCACCCCTGTCTTTGACACACATTATTACACACTCTATAATCTGCACTGCAAATCTCCATTTCACACACACACACTCTCTGGTCGGGGTAGTGCGTACATATGTGTGAGTGTGTGTGAGGGAGATAATGTGTGTGTGTGTGTGTGTGTGTGTGAATGAAAAGACAGAGGGAGGAAGGGGAGGAAGGAAGAGGAGGGGAGCGTCAGAGACATTGGAGAGGAAACCGGGGAGGAGAAAGGGCGCAATGGAAAAGGAGAAAAGAGAGAGAGAGAGAGAGAAGAGAGAGTAAAAATACATCTTCACAAGAGCAGGACTCAGACACATCCTCAACAACAAGCACCATGATTACGCTCAGGAACTCTGGGCAGCCTGCCGGACAGTCAGCCAGCCAGCCAGCCAGTCAGGTAGTTGGTCTACCCTGACTGGCCTGTAGTCAGTCAGCCAGCTAGGTAGCTAGTTTAACAGTCAGTCAGCCAGCTAGGTAGGTAGTTTAACAGTCAGCCAGCTAGCAGGTAAGATAGAGACTGGTCAGCTGGCCAGCCTGAGTCAGCTATGCTAGCAGGCCAGCCAGCTAGCCAGTTAGTTATCACTGTAGGTGTGCCAGCCCACAAAGAGCTTTAACAAAATGGCAGAATACAAAAGGAGGCTTGAGCCTCCACTGCCGACTGTCATGTCGGCTTTACTCAAAGCCTGACATCAAAAACACGGACACACGCATCCATATGCAGTGAACGTGCACACGCTCCAACACAGAATGTACACTTTCTCCAATGGGCTAGGGTGCCTATTTATTAGCCAGGGGAGTAAATCAACAAGGACAGTGTGTGTTTCCCAGGGGAGGGGGGAGGATGGGAAAGGGGGACTGACAGCAGCTGAATGGAGGAACTCTCCAGAAGAAAAAGTGTATCGGTCCATCCAAGTCCCTTCTTCTGTCCCAGGCAGGCTTTGTAAACACAGCCAGTGTGTCCTGTCGATAAAGCCCTGTATGAACTGGAGAAGACAAAAACCGAAGGACAAATTGGCACGGCAGCGAGGGCTCTGCTCCTTGACCCTCCTGAATGGGCTCAGAAACTAAATTTCATTATCTGCCTCATAGGAATAGGCAGCCTGTTAGAAACACAGGGTCTGAGGGGAGACTGCAGACTGGAGGGGGAGGGGGAGACAGGAAGAGACAGGCCAATAGAGAGGAACAAGAGAGAGAAATTGGGTGTGGAGAGAGAATAAGAGAGCGGGGCGACAGACTGCCAGGCCAGCAAACTGACTGACAGATAGATAGAAGCTGTTACCTGGTACCAAGTCTCCAACTAAACTTCCTGGTACTAAACATCACAAAAGCCTCCAGCACCCTGGCTCCCTGTTCCTAACCAACCCTGGTACTGTAATGTGTGTGTTTCCCTGGAGTTGTGTGTTCAGTCAGAACAAACAGTGTGAGATCAAACACTCCTCTAAACACACACGGGATAAGCAGTCTTGCTGCGGTCAGTGTTGCTGAAACACAGTCTAGCATCCATGAAAGACAACTGACCACTAGCCAACTTCTCCTTTCTGTACAGAGCAGATCAGGGGCTTTCTGGAATCCGTGCTACACCAACTAGTTATATTAGCTAAAGCTAAACTATTAGCTTTGTCGGCTAAACTAGCTACTAATACACTAATACTAGTTACTAATACACAGTCACTGCTGTGGTCGACTTCAAAGAAACCTCAAGACAATTTGAATAGTTTATGAATTCTACACTCAATGTTATTGTCAGTTCCCAAGATGGTCATTATGTTTTGGGAGACAGATCTGTCCACACAAGAGCAAAGGAATCTAGGTTTGCCCTGACTTATGTCAAATGCCCTCAAGAATTTCCGCAATCCGCCTGTTCCTAGCCTTACTCCTCCTCTTAAGAAACAACTTGCTGTGTCAGTGACACACACGCCTTGACTCAAATATGTGGAACGGTGTTGCTGGTGTGTGTTGAAGTAATCAAACGCAGCATGGTGGGTTTTAATACAATGTGACCAATTCAGATCTAAATGCTCCGTCTAGTGACAAAAGCCTATTTACAGAGGGCACCCGAAAATAATTGTACACATTTCCTTTGCTCTGATCCTGTTTATAAGTGAAGTCTTTCCACACAGCCGCTCAGTTAATAAGGACTCAAGCTGTATTTATCAGTTTCTACCCCTCTGATTTCTCTTCAGGCTGATTGGTTTCACTCTATATCCGGGCAAACCACAAACTCCAAATGATCCACATTTAACCATCTATACACTATGTAATAGGAACATTCACACTGTCTCTTTGTTTTTGTTGAAAATTCATATCGATGCCAACTCTAATGAGAGGATTCCACATGACACTGGGAGGGGAGGGTGGGAGAGGCAGAGGGGGGGGATGAAGAGCATGAGGGGAGAGGCAGGGCTCCGGGAGAGAGACAGAGAGAGAGCGAGAGAGAGAGAGACATTCCTTCATTCCTTTTATTTGGCTCAGGTTGAGAAACACCAGCTAGCATTGGAGCCCTGCAGGAGACTAAGTACCTCGTTTTCCCCTAAACCAGACCTAGATTATGGCAGAATAATCCCACATCTCTGCTGCTGTATCCGTCAACCACAGATGGCAACGGGATTACGACTAGTGCTGCCATCGGTCAATCCCAGCATGACCGCGTGTACAGGGAGTATCAGCAGAAAACCCTAGTGTTCGTCCGCAGGTTCATGTTTTATATGCTTTAACAGTCCGGTCAAACTGAAGAGAAATAGAAATGTCTCCCTTTCTCCATTGAGCAGATTGCGTTTGAGCAATTGATATGATGTCTGTTTGAAGAGAAATTAATTGCAAAGGGAACCTTGATTGTCCAATTGTTTGGAAAGGCAGATGAGTCCACTGCCTGGGGAACAATGTGCATGATATATATCTATATATACAAAAAGCTTTAAATTTATAATGACACCATAAGCGCCTTTCAAGACTTTTAATTTGTTTTGGTGGCTTTCACTGCATCTGAGTGTGTGTGTGTGTGTGTGTGTGTGTGTGTGTGTGTGTGTGTGTGTGTGTGTGTGTGTGTGTGTGTGTGTGTGTGTGAATGTGTGTGTATGTGCATCCGTGGTGCGTCCTGACAAGGACTGGGGAGGACAGCACAGCAGTTAGCATGATCAAGGTTTCTTCTCCCAGCCAGCCACCACACTTGACAGGATCTGTGTCTGAGCTGGGGGGTGATGGTGTGAGAAGGGGGAAGGGAGCCAAGGAGGGTGGTGGTCCTAATCTGTCTGTGCACTCCAAGCAGATCCATACCCCCCCCCCCCCGCCCCCCCGCCGCCCCCACCACCCCCCCTCCATCAATCCACAGGGATCAGCCCTGGAGGGGGCCGCAGGCAGCCTGTGTCCTCCCCCACTCCCACCCAAATAAAGACACCCATCTCAAACACAGAAACACACACACAGGGATCTGGCTATCATCCCCCTGCTTTAGGCATTTTCTGCAAGGAGATGGTGAGTGGGGTACCAAACGCCCTTGTTTTAACACACACAAACGTGCGCGCACACTCACACACACGCACACCACCCGTGGGCTCGGACCACACCTAAACAGAGAGAGAGATGGCCTGCCAGGCTGAACAAGCTGCTAACCGAGTCACGAGGGAATAGACCCGCCTCCCTCTGCCTTTCATCCTCAACACATCACCTCATTATCATTCAGAAATCAAAGACTCCTCTCCAGAATCAAGCAGTGATACAGTAACAGTCAAAAGTACACAGGGGTCATTGCTGCATCACTGCAGTTCATAGAAATAAGAAGCTTTAAAAGGGAAATAAACGGATGGATGGATGGATGCATGGATTGATAGATAGATAAAAAGATGGATAGATAGATAGATAGATAGATGGATACCGGTAGATAGATAAATAAGTAGATAGGCAGGCAGACAGACAGATAATTGTATGTTTGTGTCCCGTGTGTGCTCAAGTTTGTACGTGAGCGTGCCAAAAAAAAAAAAAAAAAACATTTTAAGAAACATTCACTACGAGCATTTCCTGGCATCCTGCTGAGGAGATGACATATTGGGTTTGTGCATGCAGAGCAAGGTGCTGATTCTCTGGAACGGTAGAATATCACACACACAGAGAGTTCTAACTGATATCATTCAAAGAAACAGATGGTTGGCCAGCTTGTAGTGTTGTGGAAGCAATGCATTTAATCAGCTGGCGAGGGCACTTGATCATAATTCCAAAAAGCCTCCTCTTAGAGGAGGTGAACGGAGGCTCAAATGAAAACATTACTGCCAAAGAAAGGCTTCCAAGATGCTAAATGCACTTGAGCCACACCACTGCCGTTTGGAGGGGAAGACCCATGCCTGGATGACAAAACACTTTAAGCGATGAGACAGACTGGAGAGGCTAAGATAATCCGCTGCTGTGGAGAGCAGGTGCCGACACAGACACACATGTAGGCACGCACATATGCAGGCACACGCGTGTGTGTGTATACACACACACAAACATTTAAAAATCCCTCCCCCTTACCTCCGCACCTCTCTCATGGGGTTTCTATGTTCTGTCATCCCCTCCCCCAGAAGGCTACACCCCCCTTATCACACACACACGTACTACACTCCACGCACTCAAATACAAAGACACCAAAAAAACACACGGATGAACAATGCAGACCCACATGCAAACACAAGCACGCACTCTAAACTGGACAGACCAGTGGGCCTGCTCTCTTGGCTGGGTTCCAAATTTGCATTCACTTTAAGGAAATTGAAAAAAATATAGTTCTTTTTTTGGCATGGTCTACTTAAGATGGTTTAGAATTTTTACACAGACTATCAGTGAAGCTACCATCCCAATCAACAAATCGACAGACTAGATGAAACCGAAACAGGCAGAAAGACTAACAAACCTCACAGAAACCATCAACAACTGTGAACACATCAACAATTGAGATCCTCACACTGACCTTAATTCAATTTAACACAGTAATTTGTCACCAAGTCTAAACATTGTCCCATGATCCTCCTGGTAAGCCTGAAACGTGTGTTTGTGTGTGTCTGGCTGCTGTGATACGTGTCCGCATATGCGGGTATGTGTGTTTGTGTGTGTATGTGTGTGTGTGTGTGTGTGGTCTCAACCAAACAGACACAATCCCTTCCTAATCCAGATTTGAGTTGGAAGTGAGGGCAGTACATGTCCACATTCTGGGCAGCCTTCAAATGTAAAGAGAGGAATATGTAAGCTGCCACTTGAGGGGGAGCGGCCTTACTATCAGCCTGTCGTCCATTAACAGAGGCTGGAGGGAAGCTGGCCTTTCAGGCTAGCAGTAACCTATTTAAAAGCACTCGTCCACAGCCCACCTAACAGTTAACAGGCCTAAATGTTTTTCTATCTTGTCAGTATTCTTTTCAAATCCATGATTATAAACCACAATTAAGACCAGGCAACATCATCAAACAAAGAGCAACATGTCAATTTGATATGGCTCATGTGACCAGTCACACAATAATTGACTCAAACGGAGCAAACAAAAGACTAGATGTGAATATTAAACATCTCTAAACATATAATAGTCAACTGATGCGGGATGATTAGAAGAACAAGCGATGTAAATCAAGTTAATAATGGGACAGTGTCCCTAAGGGGCCTAACATAGAGAGTAGGTGTCAGATCATTACAGGGCCAGGATGGCCCAGCTGGGGCGGGTGGGGGGTGGGAGGAGGGTGGGAGAGTGTTGGGGGAGGTGAGGAAGCAGATTACAGATTATTAACAAGAAACAAAGTAATCAGGCCTTGAAAAAAAAAACTCCTCTAATCTAGCCTAATCTAATCCCAGGGTAGGGGGGGGAGAGGGAGCCGAGTAATTAACTAAAGAGAAGAACTGAGGGGTGGAATAACCATTGATTACATCATCAACCTGAAGAGGAAGTGAGGGTGAGCAGAAGTCCAGGTCAGACCTTTCACAATCACACATCTGGCCTTGAAAGTAACCGTCAGCATTTTTTGAGGTAATTTGTTTTGGTTGTGGGGAAGGAAAACAAAAAATGTTGTTGCTAGTCAATGTAAGGGGTTATGCGGTGGAAGGAATGTGTTTAACACTGAGAAGTGATACCCACCTGATACCCACAGACAGACACACACACACACACACACACACACACACATACACACACACACACATCCTGAGCCTGGGATGTTGAGGAGAAGGAATAGCAAGTTCAGGGCCAGTGACAGGAGATAAGAGGCAGCCCAGACCAGCCTGTAACTTCTGAGGACAGCAGGATTTGTTCCAGTGCCTACAAACAGCATGCTACGCTGCACTAGGTACAAATCAACTGAACGCAACAATGACATATTCAGAACAGATCTACCACACAAAACATGTATCAACGCGTTATGTGGGTGTTTGTTTATACTTCCCTTTATCTACCTGTGATTTCAGTGAATGGACTCAAACTGAACCCCCCTCCAACCACGACACTACAGGACTTCATCAATATTTCCTTAAATCAAGGTATGAATAAATTGTTATTAATTTATAAGAAAAGGTCTACATTAAAACACGACAAAGGCTCTAAACTAAAAGATGAAAAAACTGGGGAAACCAAAGCACGTAACTGCACAAGTAAAATAGTATACGAAAAATATACATGAACGTTCATATCCAAGTCTAAATCCAGTATTAGTCAAAGTCTGAACATTAGTAACAAAATGACTTAAATGCCAGAGTCCTTGAACAAAACCAAACATAGAGAATAAACACTTGGCTGACAGGTGGACCGGTCACACACAAAAAAATCCTCCCATTACAATGTGTTTTTTTAAGATTTGTGTCGTTGTGAAAAGAAAACGCCAGGACTTGTTTAGGAGTGAATAATAGTTTTTACTACGACAAAATAAAAAGTGTTATGGAGATAGGAAAAGTCGTTCAAGCCTGTGAAACACCTAAAGCGATCGCGCGTGGAGGAATGTGAACTATTCCGTTTGCTTCAAGTGCCGAAGTACGGACTGACAAGCCCACTGACAACACTTTAAAACAACCAAAAACACAATATTTACCAACAAAACTTTTAACCGGTGTTAATATTGTTCACATATTAAAAGAGCCGTCGTCCACCTGAGGAAACGGGTTCAGTCTAACTACTGGAGCTGCCTCAATGCAGCCCAACTGACAGGCTGGAAAACTATGACAAGACAAGTTTCTACAATCGAAAAAAAGTCACTTACCTTTACGGAATAAAAGGGCGAGTTCGGTCTATCTGTCGCTTTTGTCTAAGAAATTCATAAAGCTGAATGCTTTTGATTATGATTTACATTGAATAAAAGAAGTCAGCGCAGTGGGTGTTATTCGTCCCCCGCCCCCAAACTAGCGCATCGTTCAGCTTTTTTTCGCTCCGACTTGGGAAAAGTTCCCTGGCTGGCTGCGCGAGCCTGGCGCGAGCCATTATAATGTCTATGGCGCGAGCTGTCGGAGAACACCCAGAATGCAACACGTGGAAGCAGGTTCGCCACACGAAAGGGTCCGAGTCTCTGGCCGGCAAAAGGGACAAGGAGAGCTGCTGAATAATCTTCTCGACACAATATAAGATGATTTAGTTTGATCATCTTTGGTTTTATCATATCTGTGATATTACGGTGTTTGCAAAACCACTGTGGAGTTGGTCCTATTTGTTTACTCAGCATGTTGAAATGTAAAAGACAAACGCGTTGTATGCAGCTTTGCTGATGTCCATTTATTTTTTACTTAAAGTCCTTATTGGTAGCAAAGGAAATAGCTGTAGAGGACATACAGTTGATTTTTCTGCTTAAAATAAAAATAAAAATTCAATACTCTAGGATATATAGGAAACGATTAGACTTAACATGAAAGACTAAAAGTAACGTTCTAACCGACATCATTGAAATAAAACCAGCATTGATTTGACTTTACCACAGCTGTAATGCTGTGGGGGAAGTAAGCTATACACTGACACTTACTTCACCATGTTATACATTAGAATCAATCTTAATATATGTGGGGAATTCATTTTCTATATATTAAAATACCCATTAAACGTTAATATGAAATGTAAAGACAATATACTACTGTGCTCTGATATAAAAATACATATATTTCATTAAACCCAGAGCAGAATTGACTGGAAAGTGGTTTTTGTGGCCAAGAAGATCATGTATAGTACTAACAGTGCTGTACTGTATGCATGCCATTATATTTCCCCACATCATCAGACCTGATCTAATATAATTTGGGGGAAAACACTCTTAACGAATACACGTTGTTATTCATTTCATTCTTATGCAAGTCAGGACGGAGGTAAATCATTTGGTACCTGCTGCCTTGGCATGACATCAACCGGTTGTACAGACAATGTTGTACAAGTATCTCTGTGGCTATGTGACTGCTCAAACCTGAGGTTCTAAGGCATAGTTGGGATAGTTCTAGAAGACACCATGAGGGAGTTTCAGAACACACCAGGGAGAGATCTGGAACTCCAGTGAGACGACAGGAAGAGGAGAAACTGCTGTGGCAGCCTTTCATGGCAGCTTTCATCATCAACAACACCTGGCAGTGCTTGGCAGCTCTTTCTTCTCTCTTCCTCTGCTCTACACACAGCCCCTATCAGCATGAACTCCCTCACTCGTCTCACTCATCTCTCTCACACTCTCACACATACACAAACCTGCCCCAAAACCTGTAACCTCCCCAAAACCAGCTCAAGGCAACTGAACCCCTGCTTATCTTTTACATATTAAGCATTACAGGGTGGCGTGTCACAATCAATCTTCAAATCCTGACACCTACCTCATTTTCAGAACAGACAAGTTCATGAACACACACACACACAAACAACTTCCATCTCAGAAAATACAAACCCATTTCCACACATCATCCTTCATCACCCTCCCTCTCCTCCCTCGTCTTCCTCCTTCCTGCTTTCTCTCTGCAGTGTTTCTACACATCCTCCCTCCCCTGACCAACGCCCTCTTCCTCCACCTCTGCCAGCCCCTCTTCCTCTCCCTTCCTCTTCAAAGCAGTATCTTCCCCAAGCAAGTGGCAAAGTTCCTCCAGACGCTGTTGCATCTTGGGAATGCCAGAGAGCTGCGTCTCTAGGCGTATCTTCTCATCCTGCAGTGAGACTCTTGTGGACGCGTCCAAACGCTCAAATCGCCAACCGCCCTCCCCGTCAAACTGCAGCAGGTGAGAGTGGTATTTCCTGTCCAAGTGAGTCACAAAATAGCCAGGGTTTGAATGGGACTGTGGACAGCTGACAGATAAATAGCAGCCTATTCTAAAAGGTAGCAATTTGACAAAAGGCTGCACTGCAATTATAACTATTACACCAGCAGTGACATCTGGTGGTTGATTACTGAAATAGTGCCTTTTCCTAAACAGCTTTATTTATGAAAAACTTACTATTTTGGGACACTTTTTATTAACAGTCAACAATGTTCTAGACTTTCAGATCATACTGACCAAAGGGAGGGGCGGTGGGTGATGGACAGCAGTGCTATCCCAGAATCCTTGGCAGCCTGGAAGATCTTCCCCTCCACATCGATGCTGACAGCGCTGGTGCACTCATCTAACAGGGCGTACTTGGGCCTGAGAGGAGAGCAGGAAGGTTCAAAGCTCGTTACAGAAGGTTTCCAGGTGACCTTGAGGCCGTGTGGTGTCACTCTGAGCAGGCTGACCTGTGGTAGAACATCCGGGCCATTCCCATCCTCTGCTTCTCTCCTCCCGACAACACATCCTTCCAGTCGCTCTCTGAATCCCAACCTGAGACCGAACACACACACACACACGTATTCATTCAAAGCAACTTACAAGAGAGAGCTTTACAGAAGAGCTTCAGTTACTGAGCATAGCAACTTGATAGACCCCAACATAGCGGGCATCTAGATTACAAAACATACATCATTTGAACCAATAAGTGCCAAGAGAAGAACTATAAGAGCATTCAGCTGAACATTATACAAGTTTTAAGGTGAGCCTCTGCCAGACAGTTGTCTACCTGTGGCGCAAGTAATAAAGCAACAACAACACAACAATAGCAAGTTTCACCCACACGCATCTCACCTAACTAAATCAACCTTTTCTCCATCCATCCCCGCCCCCCCTCTTCCTCTTCCTCTCCTCCTTACCTCCCTCCCTCTCCAGGATGTAGTTCAGGTTAACTGTACTGAGGATGTCCTCCAGCTGCTTCTCAGTGAAGCCCCTCTCCATCATCTCTTCCTGGGTGTGAGGGTAGATCACCTGGTCTCGCAGGGTCCCCACTGACATGTAAGGCCTAGCCGCAAACACACCCAACCACCACTCCTGTTACTATCGGGTAACACATCAGGTACTAAGTTCCACATCCTATTACATTATTACTTGAAGTCAATCAATATTGCATTTAGTATGTTGTATTAGCTCAGATAATAAAATGTTGTATTAGCTCAGATTTGACATTTGACTGAAATAATTTCACATAAAAAGAAATGAGAAAAGGTTAAATCCAGGTTTAGTTTTTTACTGTCAAGTTCCCAGAGCTGCAGAGGACGAGCTGGAGGAAGTGTACCTCTGAGGGATGTAGAACATGCACTGAGGTGGAGGTTTGTAAAGGACCCCTCCATAGACAGGCCAAAGGCCACTCAGGATCCTGAACAGAGAACTCTTCCCACATCCGTTAGGACCAGTTATCAACAAATGCATCCCCTCCTCCACCTGAGAGAGACAGGAGAGGGATAGTAAAGGAAATCAGTATAGTGAAACCATCGCAAAAAAATTAGAAGAGGCCTTTAGCGGAGAAGCCCAGTGTGTGCGTGTGTATGTGTGTGTGTGTGTGAGAGAGAGAGAGAGCCCTCAGCTAAAATGATCAATTCCTCCCTTCCTCTGTACTTCAAAGAAACCATCCCATACATAATCGCAAAAGATTCTTCACATCAAAAGTTCCCAAAGAGAATCAAAGGAGCAGAGAAGCCAGTGTAGCGGCCTACATACAGCCAGCAGCCTACAGGGATGCTGGGAAATGGAGGTGGCTGAGCTGGGCCTACTGGGAGGAGAGGGGTTTCCTCAGTGAGACTGGGGAAATGGATAGATGCTACCAACCATACACACACATGCAGGAACACTTTATCTCACACACACACACACACACACACACACACACACACACACACACACACACACACACACACACACACACACACACACACACACACACACACACACACACACACACACACACACACACACACACACACACACACACACACACACACACACACACACACACACACACATCTCAGGGATCCCAACTCCAGTTCCATACAGAGTTCCCCGCAGGACACAACACTTGGTTCTACAGCAGAACTGCACCGTTCATCACTGCGTCACTGCCAAATTACACTATGTAGAATTGACCGCTTCCAATATTGATGCATGATCTAGATTGGCAGGTTAACTTGATTGATTGATGATTGAACTGTCATGTCCCAGTCTGTCATGTCCCAGTCAGACAGAAACAGAAGTCCTTCCAGGGCTTGACCACTGTAGTGACTGTGGCTTCCCTCACTGTGTGCACACATGCATGCATGAATGCGTGTGTGTGTGTGTGTCTCCTGGGAGCAGGAATTCCAAGATATAATCAGGTCATTGTCTCTGCCAGGCCACCAGGCCTGCACTCTAATGACCCATTTAACACAGCTCTTTAGGGTTCAACACATGAATTAACCATGAAAGGATGCTTTAGAGAGGGATGTAATGTCTGTGTGTGTGTGTTTGTGTGCGCATGTCTGTCTCACAGCACACATGTACACACATACATACACATGCACGCACAACTTAACAGACCAAATAGCAGACCCGGGGGAAAGTGTTAACGCGTCATTGCAGAGCAGTGCCTTGAGCAGTCTAGTCAATGGATGGCAGTACAGAGCCTGAATGAGTGCTGGTGGTCAGCTGTCGGTCTACGCAGTGATGACATCAGGGTCTAATCTCTGCCTGCTCCGCCTCCAACGCACGCAGAGCACAAGCCCTCATGTGACCCACACAGCACTGTGGAGCCATCTAGACTGACTGAGCTCTCACAGGGCATAGTCCAGAGGTAACAATCTCTACGGGGTCAATGACTTGTGGTTGCCTAAACAGACCCCTCCCTTTGACTCAGTGACCTGGTTTAAACTGTCAGAATGTCCTTTCATCTGACATTGCTTATCATGCTTATCTCTGTGCTTATCGATTCTTTCTAGGTAAGGAAAGGAAAGGAATCCAGAGGACTGTACATAGTAGTGTGGATGGTAGAAACTAGGCTGTATTAGTGTGTTTGTTGAGAACTCTTCCCACATCTGTTAGAACCAATTATTAGTAAATATAATGCATCCCTTCCTCCACCCTTGATACTGAGGTAAGGGGGGGGCTGGGGTGTAGGCAGTGTGTTTGCACTGAGATGAACAGAGGTGGTTGTTTTACCTGGATGTTAAGACAGGAGACCACCACATCACCTGTAGGGGTGATGATAGGCAGGTTCTCACAGCGGATCTCCTTCTCTACATCAATCACCTGCCCTGCTCACACACACACCCACACACACAGTGTAATGAGTGTGGGACGACATTGGGATAAAGGATATTTGGCGGATAAGGGTGCTAAGAGGTGTGTTCTGTACATGTTTACCTCTGATGGTGAGTGGTCCCTCCACACGCATGCCGTGTCTCATGACACGTGACTCCAGGCCAGATTCTCCTGTTTCTGTCATGTTTTCCGCAGCACTACGCCGGAACACTCCTACACGCACCTCCTCAAACACTACGAACATCTCGTGGACCCGTGCTGTGTACCCTGCCAGCTCTGTCACCTGGGGTGGGGGGAGACAGGGGGGGTCAGGTGGGGGGACGAGAGGGGGTCAGGCAGGGGAAACAGCGGTGTAGCGGGGGTTCTAACCTCCTTGTAGGAGCTCATGATCCTCTCCACAGCATCTGCAGCAGCGTTCAGAAGGTTCCGGGCCGTGGTGAAGGCCTGCGTGCGCTCGCTCACCAGGTCCTCCTCCTTCATCACCATGGCAGCATGCTTCACCTCCTCAGAGTCTGGGAGACAGCAGCAAGAGATAGACCAGATTGTGTGGATATGTATGGTTATAGCTCAATAGTAAAACCTTTGACAGCTCTGGGCAATAAAGGTTTTCCTTCGTTCATTCACATAAGAGTTCAAGAGTTCAGGTGAGGTGACAATCCACCTCAGTACGTAGCTTTGAACAAAAGCATCCATACAGTAGTAATAATTCATTCCAGTTTTGGTTCTGTATCAAATCAAATCAACATGTATTTGTATAGGCCTTTTTACAAGCAATGTCACTGAGGGCTTCACACATGACCATAGAACTGCCCCTCAACCAACCTAAGCCCATTTGCAGCCTGTTTATTGTGCTGTACCATATTGGGAGTATCCTGTGGCAGTGATGATGGGTACTGCCACCATCACCAGTCCTGAGGCGCTCCACACGTACTTCATGAGGAACTGCTCCAGCATCACGTACCACAGCCGCTTGAACAGGATCAGGTTGATCTGAGAGGACAGGGCCTTGTAGCTGCGCTGCAGCTGAGACATCTCCACCTGAAGACACAGGTCAAAACACACACACAAACTATCAACACATAAGTCAGACACCCTACAGTAACTCATTATAGAAGCTTGGTGTGACCAAACAGGATTGAGCTTCAAACCCACGCCACGATGGGAGCTGAATGGAGCTGTTGTGTGTCAGCGTGTGTACAGCCATAAGTTAGTTAGATCCCCAGGATCAGGTCGCTGCCTGACACCACTAATACGGCCCTCTTGGTACTTTTCCACTTCCTTTGTTCCTCAGCATCACATGACAGCCCTCTGGTGACCAACGTGGGCCTGCTTCCCTTTCTCATGGATCTTTAAACCCCACACACTGTGAAGGGGAGAAGCTAACTCAACATGTGGACCCCCGTGAGGGCAAAGACTCCAGTCAATCCTGTAAAACAACAGCCATCCTGAAAAGCCACACACACTGCTGTAGAGATGGCTGCTGCTCTGTGTTTATACTATGATGTGATGTTTACTGAAGACAAACGGAATCTATATCAACATGTCAGGCTGACAAACTGGAATCAGGGAAGCACTCCTTTTTTTCTCAAACCACCACACTCAGTTTCTCTTGTATGTACAGTAAAACACTTTTACAGAGTACTCAGATGTCAGTGTGGGTTCTGTACTGAATGGGAATCTTGATTCACAACCTGTGTGGTAGAACTCAATCTTTCTAACACAACGTTCAGGCTGGATTCTAAAGAACCAGGAAAAGTCTCTCCTGAGAGTGAGGCCACAAGATCTTTGATTAGTACGTTTAAACAGTGAGACAGACAGATCTACCTTCTGACAATACGATGCCTGAGGTCTCAATCACATCAAGTGTTACTATTACTATGTAAGTGTTCCAAACACTGCACTAAAAGAAATATGCTTGACTTGACCAAACAAGGCTTTCTTTTGACTGCATATGTAACTTGTGGCTACTATGTTTGCGAAAATGCCATTTTTTGTTGTTTTTTTTACCTTGTGGCCTCCATAGAAGGCGATTTCCTCTGAGTTGGCGATGATGCGGGAGTGCATGTACCGCAGGTCACCTTTCCTCCTGGCCTCTTCAGCCACCAGCTTCCCAAAGCGAGGTGAAAAGGCTCGCAGCACTTTAGCAGTGATGGCCACAGCTACACCAGCGATGACCGCTGGCAAAGTGGTGTTGGCGCCCTTGGACTCAGCCGTCCGTATGAGAGTGTAGCAGGTCACTACCACGTCCAAAATGGGTTTCGTCAGGTTGGAGTACAAGTGGGCCACGGAGGCAGCGAACATGACCACGTCTTCAGTGAGGGACTGGTCGGGGTTGGCCAGCCGGCTGTCCATGTTGCTGACACGGTAGTAGGTCTGGTCGGAGAAGTAGAGGCGGTAGGCGTGGTCAACCAGGCGGGTACGGAAGGCCAGAGCCAGCTGGCCCTCCAGGTAGCGGATGACACTATTGATGAAGGTGGCAGGCACAGCGATCAGGAGCCATTTGGTCAGCTGCCACACAAAAGCCTGGAAGCAGAGGGTGGGTGGGCAGTTTTAGATTCCCACAGTGTTAGGGTAAGGGAGATGCAGAAGTAAACAGGATCAAACAGGTCATGTACGCATTCTCCTCTTGCCATCTGCTTCCTTCTCTCATACACACTCCACTCACCTCCACAACACACGATTCACCATAGACACCATCAACAAACAAATAACTCAGCACTACCTGAGGATCCTTCTTCACAATAGTCTTGACGATCATGCCATCCAGACTGGCTACGTAGATGGACAGGAAGGTACGGGAGATCAGAGCCAGGGAATGGAAGGCCAGCAGACCCAGCTCCTTGCAGAACAACTTGGGGAAAAGGATGCGCAGCAGGTGGCCTAACCGCTGGAAGAACTCCCGGTTCACAGCTGGAGAGCTGCTCTTCTTTTTCACCTCCAGCACTCCAGTGGAGGGAGGCAGAGGAGCCCCCAGCTGCTTACATGTCCTTTTGCCGAGTTTAGTCCATATGAATGGGTACAGCTTTTTAACTCCATACGCAGCGATGAGAAGGGCAATGGCTTTCTTGACATTAGATGTCTTCTTGAGTTGTGCAGGTAGTTTTTCATAAACGGTCAACATTGTGCTAGATTTCACAACTATTTAGGTTTTAAATCCCTAAACTGTATTTGTTATTTAGACAGGCCGCTAACGTTGACAAGCACTTCAGCCAATAAGAGGCCAGTAAAAGGAAACCGTTTTAGTGAGCTGACAGTGATCAGACCACAAGGTAAAACATATGTCAAATTAAAACATGCATTGTGTTAAATGGATACATGATGTCAAATTAAAACATGCATTGTGTTATATGGATATATGAAGCTACACGCATAATCTAGTTTGCTACCAGGAAGCTAGCCAGCTAGCTACTGTAAAAGGGCTAGCGAGTACTGTAAAACACCAGCTTGAATTACCGTAATAGCATTAAAGCTAAAGTAAGCTCGCCTAGCCTCGATAATAACTAGCCATCTCCCTAGATAGCGTACTATAAGATAAAATAACAATTTACGACGATAAGCATAATAAGGCCGTTTATAAATCCAGACCAAACTGGTACTGACCTGTTTTAGGTAACCAGCTGTGCTACGTTACTTAACCTTGGCTAACTTAAAGTCGGTAAACTTCTTACGCTAGAGAAACTTTCTTTGTGTCAACGGAACCCTGGACAGGTTCCCCACCTTCAAGGTGGATGGAAAAAAAAAAGTGAAGTGGGGAAGGCACAGGGTCCAAAAGTGCATTATTATCGACAAGTTCATTAGCTACAATTTAGCTTACAGTTTATCTGAAACTCTGACCTCCGTAATGCTTGGCTGGAGAAAGTTTGTTCTTCAAGCTCCTGCATGCCTGTTTATCCGCGGCGCGCGCCTGCGCGCTCTGGCAGATCCTCACGTGCATTTGGCACCTGGTCACGCGACCTACAAAGAACATAATAAATGCAGAATGAGCTGTGAACAGGTACTGACAGAGCGATAGATATAGATAGATAGATATCACTCTGAATACTGGTAAACCTCGGTCATTGTGTTAATGCTGCTCATAGGCAACTACCCCTGATACATTGTGTTAACACAGGTACTCTTGTGCAGAGACGTTTCTAGGCTTGAAAGAAAAGGGGGGCTTAGCTCCTACAAATGTGTAAACTGTGGACTCATATTGGGGGCTGCGGATATCCATAGTTTCAGACAGTTCATAGATTGGTTCAATCAGAAAGAGTGTGATTTGTATGAAAACATACAAACCAAAAACGCACTCACATATGCAGCATGTTAGAAATAACTTGTCCATGTGTAAAACAATAGTTTTATTATCTTTTTATCCCAATAATTATTTAGGGGGGCTGAAGAACATTTTAGGGGGGCTTCAACCCCCCTAAAACAGACGCCCCTGCTCTTGTGTAATTGTGTTATTTATGGAAAAGCTCGATCATAGTGCATAAAGCCTGGCAAAAGAGCACAGGAGATGTTTTCTAAAGATGAATTCAGACGTAAATGTTTACATTTAACAAATTGCTTTATTTAAAAATGAAATTCCTTAGCTTTCCACAGTGCGTATGTATGCGTTTAATTTCTCTTAAGAATCATACACACAAACAAAACGTTTGCACACATGTATGTGTGAGAAAAATAAGTACAAATAGCAGAAAAAATGACAGATAGAAAAAGCATACATATTTACAGGGTGCATTATGTGACTAAAGATCAGAAAATCCACTAGATTTAATAGGTCAGACAGAGTCAAGATCACAGACAAGTCAAGATCACAGCAGATCATAAGTGAATCCAGAGAAAGAGGCTGGGTTCCACCTGCCCAAAACAGTCCAGTAAGCTTTACCTCCTCCTTCAATCCCAAAAGTAATTCATAACCTAATTGAATTAACATTTTCACAGAAAACCAAGTAGGGGCACAGAGAGAGTGAAAAGAAGGAAGGATAGTGAATGAAAGAAAGTGATGAGTAGAGCTTGAGGAGGAGGAGTTACCAATGATGACATCATAAGGGAGTTGATGTAGATGTTGTTCATGTACCATGGTCACTGATACACCTGTTCAGGTCCTGTCCTGTGCAGTAAGATGTGCAGTAAGGAGGTTAATCCCTCTGCAATACTGAATGTTTCTGTTATGTGTTACTGTAGATGCTTAGGTTATTTTATCTGAGTTTTCATTTTTACTATAGGTTTTTAAATTCACGATTTACGGGCAAATATGTAAATGTTGTCCATGTGTCTGAGTATAAATGTTAAGTATAAGGAATCTGTTTAACAATCACAAAACAAGCATCACAAAAGGGGATTTAGTTAGAGGGGACTTTTTTCATAAGCAAACATGTCAAACTCACTTTTAACACGAATCACAATGTGTCACATGTAGCACCTGTGCTCATAGTGTCAGGTGATGACACCCTTTTCACAGCTGTTTGGTCACGTTTTTACAAGTTTGGAAGCATATGTCACACGTGTTATATAAAATAATAATCATCAGGTTGTTGTTTTTTTTACACTTCAGAAGTGCAAAACACCACGCAAACTATGCTCAAACCAGAATTTACAGAGGTCATGAGCACCTGAGGGAGAAGGTGGTCTAGTTTTCAGAGGAAAACATTTTCTAATCTGTTCTACTCTATTTTGTTCTAATCAGAAGCATGGTCATGAATACAAAATGTAAAAAGCAGAGCAGCTTTCAGTCAATCCTGAGACAAGCTTGGCAGCATTTGGCAAAATTGTTTGAATGTTGAATCCCTGGATATGCAGTATTGCCCACTGCTAGCATACTACACAACTAGCATGCTACACCATTACTTTACTACACTAATAGCATGCTACTCCACTAGCAAACTAGACTACATCAATACTAGTTCTTTATTGTACTACTAACCAGGAGAGACCCCTCTTCCTTCAGAAGAGATTGCTTGAGTCAGTATCACACAGCGTACTGCAGTACTGCAGTGCCCATTAGTAAGCAAAGCATGTAGACCTGGGATGAAAATACTGCAAGCTATATTCTATGAAGCAAATGTATTGCAGTCTTCAGCTTAGAAATAGATTCTAAGAAGGTACTTATAGTTCCTATTTTTCTGCATGAGCTAGAGTGGAGATGTGACACGTTCTGTTAGGAACCAATGTAGAGACAGCAGCTAATATAATGAGGAAAACTACACATGGTCTCTTCTGTTTTGGTCTGAGATGTCTATTTTTGCTGGAATACCTGATTTACAATTAGGGGCTGGTGAAGTCACAATAATTTAAATTCATTATTTGAAAAAAGCAATAAAAAACCCTTATTGAAATCATCCCGTACCAGGGGTATAACCACAGGGGGGGGAGCTAGGCCCCCTCATGTACATGTCCACCCCCAGATTTCTGATTGCTTACAATGACAAATTAAGGAACTGATGATATATGGTCTATATTGGAGTGGACCCTTCATTTTAGGAAAGGACTTCCCCAAACTAGATTTCTGGCCACACCGTCAAACTCCTATCAGTATGCTTCCTCATTTGGTTCACACATGACACAATGTTGTGCAGGCACAGTTGTATTTGCCTTGTGTTGCACTGCAATAGAAGTCAAAGTATTATACTGACACTAATCGCTAAAACATTCGGAGTAGGGAAAACAGAGAGTGAGGAAATATTTATGAGAACAAACAATCCTTATAAAACAGCTTAATCTGCGTTCCTGACAGTCATTGCTTGGGATACAAAGAGCAGGGAAACGTGTAAGGTTTCTATATACCAAGTCCAAGACAAGCAGTTTGGGTACCGAACAAAGTCATTGTAATCAGCAGTTTTGAGTCACATTTTCTTCTGAAGTTGAATGACAACTCTAATATTTGATCTGTGGGCCATTTTTACCTTAAAGACCAACTTCATGGATATCAAACATTACTATCATTCATCCAAATGTCTGTATCTAATCGGTTAATTGTTAAAAAGGCGTTCATTTATTTTCTTTTTTTTTGGGGGGGGGGGGGGAATTGTGCTTGCTTTATTGGTATAACATTATGCTTAGTTGTTGTTGTTTTTAGCTAGCTATAATCATACACAACCTGATTTAAACTTAAATGGGCTACTGTACAATACTGATTAAAAAAACTTGTTATAGTAACTTCACAATATGGTTCAGACTTCCTATCTTTATTAAGTGACACCTGAGGAGACAATGCTGGTAATTTGGCTGACAAAGAGTGAAATTAGATTAAACAATCCTAAATAAATCTTGTCATCATTAAAGCCATGGCATCTTACTAATGATTGTACTGGACTTTCCTGACTTTCCTGCCTTTCTAGGTTTAAAATGTGATTCACAAGAATAAGAAAGATTATAATACAAAAGGGTACTTTCTGTGTATCAAAGATCAGATTAACATGCAGAACAGTAATATTACTTAAATGCCACCTAGTGGTCAAAGAAAAGACATACACCATCCAGCAGTAGCTCTCTCTCTCTCTCTCTCTCTCTCTCTCTCTCTCTCTCTCTCTCTCTCTCTCTCTCTCTTTCTCTTGCTCTCTCTCTCTCCCTCTATCTCAGAGCATAGACAGTTTAGGGAACTTGACACTGAGCCAAGGAGTAATTGTGACTCATTACGTTAAGTATCCAGAGAGGAAGGCTGCTGAAATAGAGCAGTGAGACTACAAGAAGCTGGTATTGTTTCATAATTGTTTGAACAAACAGCTGATCACGACACATTATAGTGAAAAGAAACATTCTTTTCCCCAGAGAATGTCACCATTAAACAAATAGCTGTGGACTGTGATGAAGCCAGATCCATTGCCTTTGAGGGTAGGATTGCTAGCCGGCTGGCTTGCCTGGCACATAAGAACAGACCCTGGTTTTTCTCAGCTTCAACAGCCTCAGTTGTTTTCAACAGCCACCTTATGCAATACAAATAAAAAATACCCCTCAGAGAGAGAGAGACATGAACAAACCAATAACTTTTCTGTAAATTGCAGTCCGTTTTTTCTACGTAGTTGTCTTGATCCAGAAGACAAATCAAATGTTTCTTTTTAATATGTATCACTTATGTGTCCAGACACATTCAATTCATTTCCAAGTTTATATGTCCTGCTAGTGAGTCTAGCACAGCAGGGCCTGGCTGGCTATACCAAGGTGCCAGGGCTTGGCTGATCACTGCTAGCCCCCTTCAGACTCAGCTCCTGCAACTGGGTGGGAAGAATGTCCTGGTAGAGAGGCAGCTCGACAGACCTGGGGGAGAGACAACAAGAACAAGGCCGCTTATGGAGACATAGTGGTATTATTGTGAAGGATTACATTAGAGACCAGTGGACTGACTAGTGTGGGCCCAGTGATGCAGTATTTGTGGTGTGTATAATGGTACAAACCTGCCATGAAGGGGATGACCGTGGAAAGTGGCGGAGTGGGGAAGGTGGGAGGTTGGGTTCTGGGTGGGGTAGGGCTGGTGTCCCTCCCCCTGGTAGGACTGCTGGTGTTGAAGCAGGTGGGGCTGGGAGGGGCCATGCAGGGATGCAGTGGTTCTTCTGCGATGGGGGGCACCGTTTTCCTGACCTTTCCCTGGCCCAGGCCCTGGACCTGTGCTTGACCCCTGACCTCCTGACCCAGGCTGACCCAGTGTGTTTCTGAGGTACCAGTCTCTTAGCCCCTCCAGCGCCAGAGCCTTGTGGAGGCTTCGTGTAGCATCCTCTGGGGTGGCCGCTTCCGAGGGGTACTGGGGGGGCCCACGGCCAACCTGGGGCGGGGCCGAATTGGGCTGGTCCGGTTGTGGGTGTGGATGGGGGTAGGAGTTGGTGATGGGGTCTGGATAGGCAGAGAGGAGGAGGCCATCCTGCTGGATTGGTATGAAAGGGCCACAGGACTTGGTACGAGTTACCTTCACCCTCCTGGGCTCACCTGGCTTCCCTCGCAGCATCAGGGGGCTGTAGGCTGGAGGGGCTCCTGAGAGATGCAGGGCCTGGGGCTGGGAGGAAGGGTACTGGGGCTGGCCCTGGGGCTGGGGTGGGAGTGGAGGTGGAGGCTGAGGGTAGCCATTGAAGTTAGTGGACACAGAGGCTGTGAGTCTGGCTTTGCCCTGGTTGTTACCCTGAGACTGTTGCCTCTGGAGCTGCTGATTCTGCATTTTCTGCTGCTTGCCCCACACATAGTCCATCAGGATTTCATTGTAACCACCAGCCCCAACTCCTCGACCACCCATGGAGGTGCGCATCCGGTGGGGCTCCCCATGGCCGTTCACCTGCCTCTCTGGGCTGCCCCGCTGGACCTGACGCAAACGGCCCTCCATTAACGCCTCCGAGCTTTTGTAGGGAGGCCCGCTCCTGAGGGGCATGCCTGGCCTCTGAACATGGACCCCCACCCCCGGCCCCCCATCCTCCTCGGAGTTGTCCAACAGAGCCTCAGAGCTGTTGCTCCGGCCCGTAGATGCGTTACCATAGTCGCTGGGCTCCTGCAGGTGTCCGTCCTGATTGGGTAGAGGCTGAGCGTGGGGCTGGGCCTGGTGATTGTCTGACCAATGCGGCTTGAGTGCAACAGGACCTCCAGGGAAATCTGACCTGGGGGGGGGGGGGGGGGGTTAGGTACTCCATGTCTGAAGGAGAAACTTGCATAAGAATAACTGGATCATGGATGTTATGCGATAAACATCACATATGCAAAGCTTACCTGATGTTGACACACTGGTTGGTTCGTGCGAGGAGGGGAGTGGCAGGAACACTCCTCCCCTCCAGGTTGGACACACTCCGAGGAAGAGAGCGACTAGGACTGGTCACACACACACACACACACTGTAAGGATTCTCCATAACCTACCACATCACGCCCAAGTCGCTCAATCTCAGTCCAATAATGATACCATTCATTAAGTGATGAACCCAAAGCATCTAGAAGTGTCTAGATCTGCTAAAACAGGCTGGTTAAGGACAATGTTTATGATTGTTACCTAACAGAGCTGGCTAGCGAATTGCGTCTCGTCCTCATCTCATAGTAGACCTCCACCGGTGACAACTTCCTGCCAAGCCTGCAGTCTGGGTCCACTGTCTGGCTCTCTGACCAGTCCTCTGCTGGGACAAGAGGTGTGACTGCATGAGTGTGTACAGAAAGAACAAAATATGAAAAAAAGAATGTTTTTTTTTTTTTTTTTTACTAATCAAAGAAATTGTGTGAAGCTAAAGAAATGAAGACTGAACAATTAAACACTATTCAGAAAAAGGGGGAAGGTAGGGGGATTCTGGAAATGGCTCTTGAATGAGCTCTTTTTGCTTTAATTACACTACTAAGCAGTATGACACCATATTAACATGTAATATGCCTACACTGCCTACGGTCTTACCAGTGTCATGTCCTGTGGAATCTGACATGGAGCTGTTCTCAGATCTGACTGTGTCATCTAGGGAACACACACACAAACACACACGTGCACACGGACACACGTTAGAAAACAAGTTTGTTCCCTGTCGTTAGTCCACATGCTCTATTGTCATATTTTCAGCCTGTCTGCCATGTGTCTGTCTATCAGTCTGTCTGTCTGTCTGTCCAGAGGTTTGTCCACAGTGATTATACTGAGCTGCCCCAGAGAATAATAAGAGGAAGAGGAGCGCTGTTCCACACTTCCTTGTCTTCCTCTTCTTCCTCTTTACAATGTCCTTCCTTTGTCCCACAATGCTTTGCCTAGTATGATGCAGTTTTCCATGAAGGGAAGAGGAACCTGTTTTCCTGATATACTTTGTGACCTCTCAATACACACACACACACACACACACACACACACACACACATACACTCACATGCACACATTCACACACAAATCCAGCCCAGCAGCAAGTTCCCACGGTAACACAGGTTCCGTAATCACCAAACCCATCCCTAATGCCATTACCTGTGACTTCCTCTCTACTCTCTGGATGTAAGGACTCAATACAGCACTACCCCACCTCGCCAGACAGTATGTGTTACCTGTGTGATGTGTGTGTCTGTATGCATTCCCTGTGTGATGGGTGTGTCTGTATGTGTTACCTGTGTGATGGGCGTGTCCATATGTGTTACCTGTGTAATGGGCGTGTCCGTATGTGTTACCTGTGTGATGTGTGTGTCTGTATGTGTTACCTGTGTGATGGGCGTGTCCGTATGTGTTACCTGTGTGATGGGCGTGTCCGTATGTGTTACCTGTGTGATGGGCGTATCTGTATGTGTTACCTGTGTGATGGGCGTGTCCGTATGTGTTACCTGTGTGATGGGCGTGTCTGTATGTGTTACCTGTGTGGCAGCCCCTGTGGACGGTTCTCTTGCCGTGTGCATGGTGCTGCTCTGAGTCTGTGTGTCTGCGTAGAGCACTGCTGAACAAGGTCTTCTTCGGCTTACGGTGGGGTGCCTCATCCTCCTGCACAGCAGAGGAAGGATGGTCTTATGCATCGTACAGTATTTCTCGCTCCTTCCCTCTCTCTGTCTCTCTCCTTCTATCTCTCTCCTTCTCTCTCATTATTCTGCAGTTCCCTGCTTCCTCCTCACCTCTGTTTTCAGGATGTTCTTGGGCCCATGTCGGGAGGTACCAACTCGTCTCCTCACGCAGGGGGGCCTCTCTCCAGACTCTAGGGGGAACTCATTCGGAACCTCCCCTGTAAGCTCCTACAAGGAGAGAGAGAGAGATCTGTTGTGGTGAGGATTACATAGTTGGGATCACTGTCTGTGATGGAAGGCCATCTGTGTGTGTGTGTGTGTGTGTGTGTGTGTGTGTGTGTGTGTGTGTGTGTGTGTGTGTGTGTGTACTGACCGCCTCCTGCAGACACACGCGCTTTAGTTCTGATAAACGGGTGTTCAACAGGGTCTGCAAGCTCCGCCTCCTCTCCTGGAGCTCTGTCATACGCTCCGCCCTCTGTTTACTGTCCTGACTGACCAGCAGGTCTGAGTAGACACAGAGAGGGATTACTACACACACCACACACACATACCACACACACACACACCACACACTCACATACTAATATAAATATCAAATTCAGCCATCAACTCTTGTGTCACTGACCATCTTTTCCGTTGTTACTTACCAGGTGCTGAGATCAGGTGACCTCTGACCTCCATGTCATGTGTATCCCATGTGACCTGGCTCCTGTCCCTATTCTCCAGATGCCCGTTTACCTACAGCCGACAGGAGACCCAGGCACGAGTGACTGAGAGAAAGATGCCTTCACAGACGCGAGTGTGTGACAGTGAAAGTGTGTGTGTGACTGTGTGAAAGGGTGTGTGCTGCAGTGCTTGTGTCCTCTCACCTTGCAATTGTGCTCATAAGTGTTGCAGTATTTTGGGCCTGTGGCCATTCAATGCACCCTAGTGTCTGGTGCCAAGTCCCTGTGCTGCAGTACTCCGCTCTACCTGCTGAGGGAGCTCCTAAACAGTCAACTCCAGAGTCCTGAAATAATAATGAAAACAAATCATCAGCAATAGACAAATTGGAAGGAAGATTGTAAAACTATACACTTCACACAACACTAAACAGAATGTAAGAAACACATAGGATTACTTAAGAACAGCGACCAAACAAAAATAAAAAAATCTGAAACTGTATTTAAAAAAGACAAAGTAAAATCCACTAAAGTTTGATTTTGGTATTAGAAAACCCATCACTGACTAGGGATGTCCAAAGCGGGAAAAAATATTTATAGTACAATGATTAAAGGAGATACAGTATATAAGAGGATATACAAGATTGTGCTGATGAAAGAGAAAACATAAATCTCTGTAGACCAAACAAGGGACAAGGCTAAAATCAAGATGTCTTATCAAGGCTGTCATGTGGTGGTAAACACACACACACACATACCCACACACACATACACCTGACCTAGTTCCCCACCCTTCTGGATGGCCCTGGGATAACTGGGCACAGGAAGAGGAAAGCCAGGGACAGGAAATGGCTCGTAAAGAAGGAAGTGAGAGCAGGCAAGGAGTCAGACACGGGAGGGAGAGTTCTCACACTGGAAACCATCAACAACACAGACTCACTAACAGCAGCCAGATCATGCTGAAGTTAACGTCTCCCTGCAATCCCATCAGATACAGACCATAATAATACAGCACAATGCAACCTAGAGACTAGAACAATCTTGCTTGTATGTGTATATTACAGCCATAAACTCTTCACTTCCTGCAAAACAACTCTCCCTGGACCACCACAGAGTCCCCTCAGAACCACGGGACCTGCCCTCCTCACAGGAGCTGCTGCTGCTGAGCTCTGTCCTTCCTTCTGGACCCAACCAGACCCTGACAAGACCAGCTAGGCCCGGCCCAGCCAAGCCAAGCCAGAACCAGACGGTCCTACCCCGTACCAGCCAGATCCGGTCAGTCTCAGCCAGATCCAGCCAGTTCCAACTAAAGCCAGCCAAATCTAGCCAGGACCAGACCATCCAGAGAAACCCCAGCCAAGCCAGACCCAGCCATGACAAGCCAAGCTCATCCAGCCCTGCTAGCCCTCACACATAAACACTGATTATGGCTGAGCTGTGTGGTCTGTGTGGCTGAGCAGGAAAGCTTCTGTCTTGCTGTCCTAGGCTGTGGTTACACTGATCTGACAGGACACACACCCAGAGCACAAGAATGTGCTGAGGACCTGTCTCTATGCCATTCAGCCTCTGAGAGAGAGACAAAGAAAGGAGAAAGAGAGAGGAGAGAGATATATATATACAGTCAGAGAGAGAGAAAAGCATGAAGATAAGTGACAAGAGGGTGGCAAAGGCAGTGTGTCTGAGTAAAAAATTTGACAGAAATTGCACACAAACACTGGGTTGGGGTAGAGAAAGTGTCATATTTCAGGGCCTGCAATTTGGCTGTTACTAGGTACGGTAATTACTGGACCTTCCTGACATTTCCAACACAAAGACACAGGAACAGTTATATCAGCTAGGTCATCTCACCAGCATACTGATGGCTGTTAAATGTTACTCATAAGCTTGCAAAATTTACTAGCCAATAAACTGTTAAATAGAATGAGGGCATGTTATAAAAAGCCTTGTTTTATTTCATGCAATTTCCAACAGCTAAGTTAATCACTAAAACGAGAGGAATAATTTGATTTGAATCAGTGTAAAAATCACAGGTTCAGCAGTAATTTGGTGATAAACGTGTTGTGGAAACAGAGATTAGTTGTGAAGGATTAGCAGTCATGAGAGAAACAGACATGCACATGCACACACGTCTATATACACACCCACACACACACACACACACACACACACACCAAACACACACACACACACACACACAGACAGCATGTGTCGACAGGGTCATGTTAAGACGCCTGACTGGACCAAATGGCAGGACAAATGTTCCAACTCCCCCCTCCTCCCTTTCACCACCTCTCTGGCATTCCACTGTCTTCTCTAGTTCATGTCAGTGCCTGCAGCCTAGCAGTGGTCCATACCATCACACACTGAGACCCAGGCTGGCCACCTCTCTGTGCTGCACACACTCACCACCCCCCCCCCCCCCCTCAACCCACACACACACACACACTCACACACTCACACAGAGTACTCTTGTCTATCATTCACTATGGTAAGAGGGGTTGTGTTGTTTTCTTGAGACAACAATGTGACAGAAGACAGACACAGACAGGCAGCATGACAGACAGACAGCATGACAGACAGACAGCATTACAGACAGACAGCACGACAGACAGCACGACAGACAGACATGTTTCTCCTCTCTTCTCTGAGGGTTCCACACAGAAATATTCCACCCAGCAACAACAAAGAGAAAACTCAGCACATTCTGAGCCTGGTCCCACAGGGCTTGACACACACATCCCTTCCACACTCACTCACCCACACACACAACCATTCCACACACACACACACACACACACGTACATACGCATCCCTCTACACTCACGCTAACACATCAATGACATTATTTGACAGTACATCCGTCTCTACAGAGACTGTGTTCCCGTTGAATCTGAATGTGGCTGTAAGCATTTACGTCTGGAGGTATCGACGAATACACCACATCAGCATCACAAAGACAAACTGTGAAAAAAGGACTCTGGGTAGCTCTGCAGATGCCACACACACACACACACACACACACACACACACACACACACACACACACACACACACACACCAGTCCTCAGCAGTTAGGGTTCCATTCAGCTAATGAGATGTGTCCACTGGTTGAGAGACAAACCAGAAGAAGGTACAGGTGAAAAATGTAATTCACCCTCATGCATTAGCATCCCATCCCATTCTACCATTCTATTCGACTGATCCTGTAAAACCTGGGATTCAGAGTTCGATGGTCACTCTGTGACAAGGCTAGCCCTCTCATTGTTTGCTGAAGGTGAAAAGTGTCTACTGGCCTAGTCCACAGTTACCAATCAATATCTGGCTACGCTGCCAGACTCCTACACATGGTTGTGCAGGGAGTGGCTCAGACAGGAAGAAGATAGAAACTTTACCCGGCAACAAGCACATTTTTACATCAGTCAGCTTTGTTGTGTGGTTAAGGCTCAGCCTCCTGAACGTAAGACTCATGGGTGGATGCTGTGTCAGCAAGTCCAGATGGACTTGACTGAAATGTGCATCTGCATATGATAGTAACTCTACCTAGCAATATATCCAGCCATGCTGTGCTGGTAGTTAACACTAACTAGCTCTAGTAGCTCGTCTTTCGCAATCATTTTTTTTACGTGTGGATCATTGGGTGACGCTAACTTTAGATAGAGCAGCATGGTTTACAGATCTTAAACCGTCCAACATGGCTCCAACACCTCTACTTTGAGTGTCAAACACCTCTCCCGCTCTTATCCTGTCCCTCTACTTCTCACTCCATACTTACACCCCTTGCTTCCCCCCACCCCCATCCCCACTCCCACTCCCCTCTCTGCCTACATGACAACCGTCTGGGTGAGATGAGATGATAGACCGCCATGTGAGAGAGGTATGGGTAAGAGTTACGCTTCATCGGCTAATCTACATGTACCTCTACCCTGAGGAAGCTTCTGGAATCAAGCCCAGCTACCTGAACATCTGGTCTGCACATGCTCCCTGAGACTCATGTGCATGGAGTCACACACCAGACTCACTGGATGCTCAGGGAGTGTCTGTAAGAACGTCCACACTGCCTTGGTAGCCTGAGAGCTAAAGTTACCCTCTTTAATGGAGAACATGGCCCTTGTTAGCTAAGTTAGCATCAAACAACTCCTTGTTTATTACTGCACTGCAAAATTCTTAGAAGCACATTCCACACACACAGAACATTGTGTCTGGACCGCTGAACTACCCATTTATACAGACCCCACTATGGAAAGAGTATCAAAGGGATTTTTCTAAAACAGCTTTGGTCAGTGAGTCTGTACCTGTGCGAAAATGCAGCTCTAAGAACAAAGGGTGAGAACAGAAAAGTGATCAACTAAAACCATCTGATGTCTGGACAGACCAGAGCAAAGTTAAACAGGACCGAATAGGGTAGGGCAAAGCAGGGTAGTGTTAGGCACCAGAACAGCTGTGGCAGCCAAGCAGGACAGGAGGTCGTGGCAGGAAGCTCCTGGTGGATTTATGACTTTGAGTTTTCATTTGGAAGATGAGAGGTTTTAAAACATGGTTGCTGTGTACACAGCCTATAAGTCAAACACAATACTATTACACCCAGATGAGAGAAGAGAAAGAATAATGGGGGAGGGAGGGAGGGAGGGAGGGAGGGAGGGAGGGAGGGAGGGAGGGAGGGAGGGAGGGAGGGAGGGAGGGAGGGAGGGAGGGAGGGAGGGAGGGAGGGAGGGAGGGAGGGAGGGAGGGAGGGAGGGAGGGAGGGAGGGAGGGAGAGAGGGAGGGAGGGAGAGAGAGAGGGACCTATATAGGCAAAAAATAGGGAGAGCGTGGGAGAGAGAAAGAAATAGGAAGGGAGGGAGGGAGGGAGGACAAGAGACAGAAAGGGAGGTAAAGTGAGAGACAGAGATGGAGGGAGAAAGGGAGGGAGAGAGAGTTAATATAAGGGAGATGTGGAGATAGGGTAGCAGGTCTATAGGGCTCAGGGATGAAAGAGAGGGATGAAAAGCATAAACAGAAAGAAAGAGTGTGCGTGTGTGAGGAAGAGAGAGGGAGAGACAGAGGGAGAGAGTGGTAGAGAGAGGGGATGGTGAGATACTAGAGCTGTTTAAAAGATGAAGGAGTGGGAAAACAAAGGGATATGAGAAGGGTGTATAATATCAGAAGAGGAAGAAGGACATGAAGGGACCAAAGAAGAAAGAGAAGGAGTGGGAGACTTGAGAGGGAAAGATATGAATGAGCCATTTGACATGGTGCGCTTTAATCCTGTTGAGGGTCGCAGCAATAATAAGACAATTAAACAGTGGTAGTTCATCAATGAGAGACAAAAAGAGGGGGGGCGAGAGGGAGATAGAGAGAGAGAAAGAGAGAGAGAGCTGACTTAAACATGAGCAGCACAGGGAGAAGCTGCAGCTGGAGACTGGAGGATGCAAATAAGAGCGGATTTGAATATTCAAAGCCTGTGAGGGTTAGTGTGTGTGTGTGTGCGTGCGTGTACTCGTACGTGCACGTGTGTGTGTGGGATACTAGAGTGCGTTGAAGGAAACTGGCACAAGCCTTCTCCTGGATCCTCTGTTACCATGGCTGAGAGACTGGAAGAGGGCAGGAAGAGGACACACACACCAGCATCACTACAACCCCCACCAATCATATCACTGAGACGCGGAGAGATGCCATGTAGATGATTAAACTGTTCTTGTACAGTTGTTAATGTCGTATGGCGATGGGACACTGTACCGACCAGACATTATTATGCTGGCCCAGTTCTGTTTCTTATGCCCTACTGAGAATGTTTCTGCATTTATCTGAAGGGAAATGACTGATTAGATCTACGGCATAGTGCTTGGAAGTAGCAAAAGAAATATGCTGATTTCAGGAGAATGATTTATGGGAGAGGGGCAGGGTTAGCTGGTTAGTAGAATACAGTGTGTATGTGTGTGGAGGTGTGGGGGGGCTTGAGGCTGTGGGCCTCCCTTGACACACACACAGCTTCCCACTGCTGAGCCTACACAAACCCAGAGCCTCAGGACAAAATGCTGATCACACTGATTACCCCCCCCCCCCCTAAAACCCTGCCCCCCAAAAAACACAAACTTCACTTTTGCTCTCCAAATGTGTGTGGTCAAATGACGAGTCCCGGCCTAAAAATAAAACTAACAGATGTATAGTGTAACAGATGTGATATATGTTGTAATTGTGTGTGTAGATATGTCACGACGAACAGCTGACTTGGAGGGAATCCAGAACCCCCATCCCTGAGGCTGCTGCTGTGAGTCAGACAGCCTGAGGTCCAGGGAGGAGGGGCCGAGCTGAGAGAAAGCCAGCACAGCCAAGAAGAGACATGGGGAAAGGTAGAGAGAATAAGAGACAGGGACATAGGTGGAGAGAGAGAGTTAGAGTGAAAGAGGGAGAGAGAGAAAGGAGAGAGCGTGCGAGAGAGAGGGAGGGAGAGATAGAAGGAGAGAGAGGGAGATAGAGAGAGGGGGGGGGGAGAGAGAGAAAAACGAAGAGAGTTGGTGGGGGTGGGAGCAGGGTCATCTAGAGGTGTGTGTGTGTTGTATTCCAGCTGTCACTGTATGAATTACTAGTTGTATCTAATGACCATGTGTCCTCCAAGTGAGGTGTGCTGCACAAACAACACACAACAGGCTGACAACAGGCTGACAACAGGCGGTCAACAGACAAACAATGTGCTGACGACATACGACTCCAGGGTTGAGGACGGGGTAGAAAGAACCTTCATAAAGGCCTGTGCTGTTTGTGCTGTAAGTTTCTCTGGATAAGAGCGTCTGCTAAATGACTAAATGTAAATGTGAAACCCTGAAAACAAAGAGGGATTTCTGTGTCTTGGCTTTTTCCACACCTAATGCTCTACATGCTTGGTTAGACTGTGAGCAGACTCCCGTCTGCCTCTGTCATGTGAGTCAACTCATCTCCTAGATCCCCTTTTTAAGCCTTGAGAAACAACTCTGTCCTGAGAAAAAGACGTATTTTCCCAGCATTAGGAGAAGCTACTGCGCATTAGCTGCTCAAGTGATAAAGATTCGTCTGTTGTTATCTGTTGGTAGTTCCATAAACAACTCAATAATCTGCACAGTTAGTCAACAAACCAGGTGATCAAAAGAAACTGTTGGATACTGTCCTGGACAACAAACTACGCCACAACTATCCAAACACCACCAAGGTCATAAATAATGACTAGTAAATTACATCTGTGTATCCGTGGCAACCACCCCAACACATCCGCTTTGGGGAGCTAACCTGACTGAACGGCACAGCTCGCCATGGTACTGAAGAAAAGACGTAATAACGCATCCAAGCAGACGTCTTATTTTACATAGAAATGGCCTTACTGTGCGACAGCCATCACAGTAACACTTAACAGAGTCAAGTGCTGTATCACACATGCAAACACGGTTGGTCGGTGTGGCTCGGTACCATTGGCTGCAATCCCACAGCCCCTAGACTCAAGTGTTAGAGGAATGTCTAGTGAACAAAGGTTGTGTTTGTGGTCGACAAGAGCTCTCCTAGGTGTGACAGGGTAGAAGTCACCCAGGGTGAAAGGTCATGTTATACTGAGAGAGTGCCAACACCACACACTGACCGTAGACTTAGACACGTCATGTAGACCAACATCACACATGCAGGAGACTGGACAGTCTTAGTCAACACACTACAGGCCCCAGGTCCATCACAGCGAGGAACGTGTGTATCCACAAACAGAAGTCATGATAAATGTACTCAATGCCTTTAGACACATTATAAAGTGAGCTGTATATTAGTGTTAGAGATTGGTAGCCTCCACAGCTCCTTGGCGGAGAAGCCTCTATCTCAGAGCTGAGCAATCCTGGTCCCCAAGGGCTGCTGTCCAGGAGGTTTCATCTGTTTCCCTGCTCCAGAACACCTGATTCAAATGAATGGGTTATTATCAAGATCTGTGGAAGCCTGATGATGATCATTCATTAGAATAAGGTGTGCAGGGAAACATGTAAAACCCTCATGACAGCTGCTCTGGAGGACCAGGATTGCCCAGCTCTGAGATAGAGGCTTCTCTGTAAGGAGCTGAGGAAGCTACCAATCTGATATATAGCTCACTTTACAATGTGTCTAAAAGCATTGAGTGTATTAAAAAAAACTTTTGTCTAAACAAAGATCATTGCCGTTTGAAAAGCTCTACTTTACAATCTCGTGTTTAAGAACTACAAAGGGACAAATATACAGGCTTGCTCTTTGAAAGTTACTGTAGGCTGTGGGCCAAGTGGAAAAGATCTAACATTTCAGTTTGGAAACTTTTTTAAAAACGTGTTCCCGAATGACAGCTTGAGCTGCACAACAACGAGCAACGCAATGCATGCCAGAAAGTGTTGTATGTTGTGTTCATTGTAAAAAAAAAAAGTACGCCAGCTTACCTTGATAAACTATCTAAACTGTGTCTGCTCTAATAACGCAGGTATACATCCATCCCTTTGAAGTCATAATCCCCCAAAAGGTGGTCAAAAGCATTATAAACAATCCGGTCGCACTGTCACGCAGGTAAAAGCATGAACCTGGATGATTGTTACTGTAAAACCTTTTTAAAAGTCTGTTTTTTGTCTTCTCATGTTCCGTAGCAGCTGATTATCCGCTGCGCCTCTTGGTGAGGCTCAGTTCAGGCTGGGATCCTCAGCAGCACGCTGTCTGACCGGGACGGAACCAACAAACGGAAAGGGGTGGCTAAGAAATCCTATTACTTCCCACAAACTTTTTAGGATAACTTTACAGGTTTTCGAGAATGACATTGTCGTTACATTAAAAGTATAGTAGTGTATGCTACTATCAATGTGCCTTCGATGTCTTTAATTTGCCATTTTAGCCGTTTTTTCATGAACGGTCTCCCCTATTTTTGTCAGTTGATTTTGTACACCGAAGATGCTTAATCTACAATCTTTGCTATTAAAATGTAATTTCAGGCAATTTGACACACCGCTCATTCAATAATGACGAGCATTGCTGTTTTAGTATTTGGTTTAAGCTTTGTTTGTTTTAGTCTTCATTGTATTTTTTATTTTATTGTTGTTACTTTGTGACGGTAAATAAGTCCTTTTCAAGTGAGGTTGCATTAATTGACATTAGGCGTCTGTATTACTACAACGTACGTTTTTAACTAAAAGGATTCCGGTGATAATCCAAGTACTACTGTATTTGAATAATTTTACTGAGCAGGACAGTCTCAGACGATTCCAACAGGGTGACATGCACGTTCCCAGGCAATAAGGGTCATTGAAAGGAGATGGATTTACAAATGAATTGGTGTCCTTGCTTACAGTAGCTGCTCACTATTCACATTCAACGAGGAGGGTTTGGCGGATTGTCGATAAGTTTGTTTGCATAATAGTTGCAGAGGCACTCAACTCTGCAAGCACATTAAGCACTGGAAAATACGGTAGTTAATGTAGGCCTCTTATTCGTTGTATTCATGAAATATTTGGCTGAATGTCACACTACGCCGAAAGGAGTGACAATTTCCTCATAATATTTATATTACAGAATCAATATGTATTACGGGGAAACCACACAGTAGGCCTGCTTGGTTAGATGAGGTGAAATTAAGAAAACTAGTCACTCACTAAATCTCTCTCTCTCTCTCTCTCTCTCTCTCTCTCTTTCACACACACACACACACACACACACACACACACACACACACACACACACACACACACACACACACACACACACACACACACACACACACCCGTGTGGGAATTCCGTGGCAACCCAGGGAGAATTCCAGGAAGGGCCAGGAGATGTTCTGTATTCTGAAACCCAGCCTGACTTCCCCCCATTCAAACACACAGGGTATTCTGTGTGTGTGTGTTAAAGCACAAGGTTCAGCCTGCCCTCCCCTCAGAAGTCTAGTGACAGGATGAACCCTGACTAAAGTTTATACATCCATCACAGTACCAGACAGCACAACAACAACAACAACAACAACAATAGTACACCAAGTCCAAACACAAAGTGCAAACACAAATGGATTATCTCTGATACAGACGGATGTGATGGACTGTGCACACAGTGAATATCAGCAAAAAAAGTCCACCAGTGTGTAATCCTGAGTAGAACATCCCCTGTCCTCAGACAGAGTCAGGCACAGAGTGGCAGCAGGGTCAATGTCTTTCTGATGGATGCTTTAGGAGACAGAGGGACAAACAGACAGTGGGTACAGACAGTTATTAGAGTTCAGATTATCCACTAGAGGAGTTGTCACAACTACATGGACTTGCTGGTTCCAACACACACACACACACACAGACACACACACACACACACCTACACACACTCACACACACTCACACACACCTACACACACATGCGAGACAGTGAGAGCGAGCAAACGATAGTGAGAGAGAGTGTGTCCTGGTGTTAATAAAGCACCAAATGGGTGTGTTATGTTGGTGGAGGCCATCTGTTAAACAGATCATCCCACAAATGTACCCCTCTTCCCTTGGTACATCTTTTTACCCCTCTTCTCCCAGGGGGTGACTAATGCCTGAAACGCTCAGTCATGGGTGTTAACTTCACAGCTACCCACACAGCCACGGCCATGGGGTCACATAAAATGGTGGGCAGATTAGAGAAGCATTTAAATGTAAACTGAGTATGGTGGTGGTGAGTGGTGAACCAATTAGTATCTTTGATTACAGAAAATGTCTCAATTCCCCTCACAATATTACTAACATTACTAACATAAAAATTCAACAGTCAATATGTCTTGGAAATATAACAAAAAGTTCAAAGGCCAATTACAGACTGACATTTAAATACATCTCATTGCATATCCACTGCAAAGTACTTAGATAGGCAACCCAAACTAAAAGACTAGATGTGGACGTAGAAACAGCTGGAACCTTCCCTGGTATGTGAGGGTTCTCATGGACACATAGAGAAGAACACAGGCAGGACCTACTGTCCTGTGCTTCATAAGCACCAGGAGATTTACACAGACTGAGACAATAGAGCTGAGCCAGCCAAGAACAGAGCTACACCCCTGCCAGAGCAGGGAGGGAGGAGAAGAGAGAGAGAGAGGGGGAGTACAGCGAAGCTATGGATAAGGGGGTGAAAGGGGGTGGTAGGAGGAGGTGGGGAGGAGGACAGAAGGTGCAATGAAGTAGTGCATTTTGATCAGCTGATTTTGACACGTTATGGATAAAACTACCAAACCCTGTGTACCAGTTGGCAGGATCTCTCTCCCCCACCCCCTCTTTCCCTTTTCCCCCCTTCTCTCTCTCACACTCTTTCTCTCTTTCGCTGCCTCTCCAGGAGTTAACATAATCCAGTAAAGAACCTTCAGATCTCCCACCTCTCACCTCCTTATCCCTGTCTCCCCTCCTATCGCCCCCCACATTCTCCCCTCTGCCTCTCCTGCTCCCTCTCCGCCTCTCCTCTCATGTCCCCTCCTCCTCCCCTCCTCCTCTCCACCTCTATCCTCCCCCTCCCCCCTCCACAGCCCTCTATAATCCACTGTTTGTTCAAGCTCTGTGAGTAGAGAGAGAGTCAGCCTTAGATGTGGGCTTGGTCTTTACTGGCAGACAGTATTATCTCCTCTCCACCCACTACTTACCCTGCATGGCTGATCATGTCATTTTTGTGCTTTGAGCACGGAGCACCTGATATAGAACATGTGTTAAATCAAAACGCTGGGTAAAGAGCATGTTGAGCTGTAGATAACTATGACTGTCAGAGATCAGACCATTTGCCATTATTACCCTCTGTAAGCTCTATGAGTCTTTGCCAGTGATGTTCCAGTATTCCGGTCGGTTCCCCAAAAAATACAGAACCAAACCCAGCCATCATCGATATGATGATGTTTGTCATCTTTATCATGTCATTGAAACATAACTACTCCCTCTCGAGACCTCTCTCTCTCCCACGCTCTCTCTCTCTCTCACTCCCTCGTACCCTCCCTCTCCACCCCCCAGCCCCCGGCTCCCCCCTTCCTGACTTCCTCTCCCAGCTGACAGGATGACAGCCCAGCCCCAGTCATCAGAAAACCTTCAACACAACTTCCTACACTTCCTCAGGGCTCTACTATGTCCCTTCCCAGCCTGACTGTAACCTCATGAAGCTATTAACACCCAGTCCTGCCAGTAACCCTCATCCACCTGCTAATAGTTAGCCATAGAAGCTCAACCTCTTATATAACCACCAACTCTGACCATTAGTCCTGTCTATGACAATGTCGAATTCTAGCTTTACTGTGGTGTGGGGAAGCCAGTCAAACCCAAACCTACAACAACCTTTAAGATTCCAGTAACTTCCATTCAAGCAACTGTCGAAAACAATGGTGTTACATGCATACTTACGTAACCAGGAACCATAGCAACAATTGCCCTAATCTGTACATCTCACTAACCTTACCTTGCACAATAACTTAACAGCATTAAAATAACTGTTTTGGCATCCTGCTGTATTTTTCAGTTAATTGTTGCGATCTGATTGGGCATGGGTGTTTGATGCTGTGTATTTACTAACTCCCCTAATGATTAGCCGGTAGTCGATGTTGTGTCTGTGGAGCCAGACACACACACACACACAAACTCTCATTTCTCAGACATAAACACACAGACACACAGACACATACAGTTAAAGACACAGGAGGAACCTATCTTTGGGAAGTGAAGGAACTTCAAACAGGCGGTGTGTCTTGATACAGAGCTTTGATATCAAGCTAGAGGAGCTGCTACAGAGGAGAGACACCCAGGCAACTCACACACGCACAAACACACACACACAAAGTTCTGTTTCTGCTGGCAAAATTGACTGTGAATTGTGTGGGTGTTTGTGAATGTGTTTATGTGTGTACGTTGGAGTTCATACAAGATGCACTGACATCCATCTGAAACTTTATAATCCGAGTATGCCTCAATTTTGCATCTCAACAGCACTGAATGTCGATGCTCATGACCTGGGCTACAGGAAGCTTCTAGAAGAAGGAAAACATGATGGCTGCTGTTGTTGTTTTTGTTCTTTCCTTGAAAGAATCTTCAAAGACTGAATGATTAGAACCCGCTGGGATAAGAGTTTCATTAATGAAACTATAAAAATACTGAGGGAAACTAGTCCGCTACCTTCCTAGTGTCCTAGCCCCTAAGAGTCCTTGTCTCCTGGCTTCCTAGCCTCCCAGCCCCCTAAGAGTCCTTGTCTCCTGGCTTCCTAGCCTCCCAGCTCCCTAAGAGTCCTTGTCTCCTGGCTTCCTAGCCTCCCAGCGTTTCTCCCCACATGCTTTTCCTCCAGTCTGAGATAAATGAGCAGCTGCAGCTGAGGTGTGTGTGTGTGTGTGTGTGTAGGGGAGGGGATGTTGTCTACAGCTGTCCAGCCATCATGTCTGCTAACCCAAACATTGAGCCTGATGTCAGATCTCAGGGCCTGTTAGGACCTGATCAGCGACACACACACACACACACACACACACACACACACACACACACACACACACACACACACACACAGGTAGGCAAGCAGCTGGAGGGAACAAGGGATGGAAGACAGAGGATGTGGATGGGAGGCTGGTAGAAGGTGAACATCCGGTCAGAACAGGAGAAGGAGAGAGAGCTTGGAAACAGCCTTTCAGTTCATGACAAGTGATGAGCTGTAGAGAGTTAAGAGAAGTGAATACGCTGCAAGATTAAACTGTGTTTTACAACTAGCTGCTAACAACATCACAGATTTAAAGAAAAGACAAGTCAAATACCTTGATAACTGTTCCAAGAATGTCAGTTTAGAAACAGGACGGAACACCTGGTTTGGAATGGGCCTTTTCCACACATAGTTCATGGAACACCTGAGGGCTGGGGTTCCACGCCCCCTCCCCCACTCCCTTTCTCTCAGAACAGTCTGTCATCATATAACTATACAGCTCTGTGACACCACTCACTGTGCCACGCTTTCAACAACAACATTTCAACAACAACAACGAACTAGTGACAGAAACATGCATCTGTAAAGATAAGTGTGTGTGCGAGTGTGTACGTTTGTGTGTTTTTCAAGGCCAGCAGACTTAATGAGAGAACTGAACTAGGTGTGAAAAGAGTCTACAGTGCCCCTGCTGGTGCTTAGACACAGCTGCACCCTGTGAGGTTTGAGAAGGACACACCTTCAATAGCACCAGCCACCACCTCCACAAAAACAATTGACTTTTGTGTCAATTCACAAAATGATGACTAGTCTGACTCGGACCACAGGGTAAAATCCTGTCAAGTTAAAATCCTGAAGGGGGTTTCATTACTGGTAACAAATCTTACATTGAACGATGCCTTGCGTGTTCACAAGCTTCTTCTCGTTTCTTACCTGGTCTTATTGTGGTGTGTGTCAGAGAACGGTGTGTAGGAGGATGTTAAGAAGGCAGGTGAATCAGACTCATCGTGTGTTTGGGCCTACTGGGTCTGTATCCAGGCTACTGCAGGGAGAACTGAACAGTCCACATGCTGTGAGGCTGTCTCTCATAGTCACAATATTGTTACTGCAGCATACTTCTAAACATGTTCAGCTAGATCCAGTTCAAGGACGGTAGAAGTGGGTGTTTTTTTTTTGGTGAGTGTGTATGTGTTGCAAACATGAGTCCTTTACTGTAGCCACTCGTATACACACACGCACACCCACACACCCACACACACACACACACATCACTCTTTATTTCTCCTGAATCCACTTTATGTCCCCTTTCTCCTTTTCCTGACTCCCCATTAAAGCTGCCCTTCATTCTTTCTCTATTCACTGAGGACTGATGTCTCTGTCCAGTGTATTCTGTTCAGGGTCACAACATTAATCAGATGCCGAGCATTCTGGGTAGTTGGCAGCCCTGTGAGACACCTCAGAAAACTAGTTTATGCGGCTGGCTGTGAGGAGAAGAAGAAGGAGAAGAGGAGGGGGGAGAAGAGAGGGATTAAGGAGGTGAAAGGAAGGAGGAAAGGATGAGGAAAGAAGAGGGGAGGGAAATCTTTAGGGGTCATCAGACACAAAGATGCAGTTAAATACTGTTTGTTTCCAGTACATCAACAGCAATGCTCTCTTCAACTTAATGCCAACTTCGCTCTCTCCACACTAATTACTGTCAGTAGTTAGAAAAGCTTGAAGTCAGTTAGTTGCTCACACCTGACGTTGCCAGCTGGCTCTTTATCAGTCTGCTCTACACCATGTTTTCTCTCGCCTCATCTCTCTCTCTCTCTCTCCCTTCTAAAGCTTGCTTGTGTGTTCTCATCTCTCCCCTCTTCCTTGAATCCTTCTCAGACTTCGTTGTGATGTTTTCTCCTCTTCTATCTCTCCCTTTCCTTCCAGGCCCTGTGTGTTTTTCTATTCCCTATCTTGTCTCTTGTTGTGAGACTGCGCTGAATAATATATTCTCATAGTTCTTTGTCGTTCCGTTCATTCACCGTTCCATGGTGCCAGCTCGTCCTTCACACTTCTGCTATTCTCTGTAGTTATCTTTCAAACACCTTGTCACTTTGCAGTTTAATTCCTCTTCATCTGTTGTAGCAAAGGGAGAGGGAGAGAGGAGCGAGGAAGAAACAGCAACAAATGGCCGATCGGCAGCATCTCATATTTTTAGTCACTAGCTGCCTTATTCATAGACATGTGCATCTCCATGATCTCCATGATGGTACGTTTGTCATAACGGTTTCCCTCTCCCTCCTTGCCTGTTCCTCTCAGCCTCCCATCTCTCTCTCTCTCTCCCCCTGCTGCCTCAGCGAGGTGTTTGCCTCCTATGTTGACCTACATATTTCTGCCTGAGTGAATCGCAGAGGGAGAAGCAGATCCGTCTCTATTCGACTTATCCCCCAGCACCAATGCACTGCCGGAGCTAAATTGTACAGTCAAAGACACAACACCGGAGATAGAAAGGGAGAGAGGAAAAGAGGAAGAGTGAGGAAGAGAGGGGGAAGAGAGAGGGGGAAGACAACCATTTTTGTGAAGAGAAGACAGTTGGTTGGCGGATGAGAAACAACCACTGCATGGCAACAATGTAGAAAATCCCTTACTAAAAATAGCTGCATATCATAGGCTGGCTGCACCAGCAGGCCAGCCAATAACCTTTCACCCCTGGGTGTAGTCGTGGGGGGGATCAGCGTGTGCTGGCAGAGTGACTGTGATCCAAATGTCTGGACAGATAACCTGGGGTGAAGTTCATGGCAAGCTCAAGGGAACCAATACCAGTCTATGCCTTCTACCTTAGAACCTGCCCCAGTTGGTTTCATCCAGGGGTTTGTTTTGAAAAGAGGTGCTAAAGAGATGTTAGTTAGGACGACATAGAAATCTGGATTTGTATTCGTATCTCAAGGTCAACCTTTACTGTAGAGCCTGAGCCATCCCCTTGATGTAGACTGCAAATCATACAGAACTGATTTATGTTCACACAGGTTTCAGTCTACCCACCCCCAGAAGTAGGAGCCAATCCAAATGCCGTATCTTAAAACACATACTGCTCCCATTGGTCACACTTCAAACCCACGGTGCCTCCTTGTCCAATCAATTGGTCTCTGGGAAGAACCCTTAACAATGTCTTCTCCTCCTACCCTCTTTCCCCTCTCCTCCTACCCTTATCTTCTTCCTCCTATCCTATTCTCCTTTCTCAGTTCTTCTGCGGGTCCATCTGTAGAAGACGATCAAGCTCATTAGGCAAACCCACAGCAACAAAGTGTCTCTCAGAAACACCTGAGACTAAAATGTTTCTTATTGCTTTCGATCCAATAGATGATGAGGACCGACACTGTCACAACCCTCAGTATGAGCAGCCATCCACCAGTGAGGTCCTATAATCTATTGATGCACCATATCCAAACTACAGAGGGTGAGGCATCCAGTAAAGATCAATCAACCTAGTCTATGAAACGTGACATGGAAGGGGTGGAGACGAAGCGTGCGTATGTATTTCGCCTCTGCAAATCCAAAACTGCCGCATAATTAAAGAGAAAGCATTGAAGCATAAAGCCAAGCAGTTTAGTGGGAATGCGTGTGTGTTTCTGTGAGAGTGACTTAACCATGAGTTAGTACTTTCTAGTAAGTGGGAAAAGCCCCAGTGAGAGGAGTCCTAATCTGCTTTAGCAGCACCAGCCTCTTTATTAAACTGATAGACCGCAGCAAGCGGCATTACTCTGACTTTAAAACACACAATCATTGGTCAAATACGACAACAGCAGCGCATCAATCCTGTTGAGTGTTGGGTGTGTGTGTGTGTGGGGGGGAGGGTATTTGACAGCATAAGTTGATTACAACACACGGTTTAATCGAAAGGATTTAAATGTGTTTTACTAGAATCCTTTGCCTTCAGTACACTGTCCTGTCCTTCAAGGGCATGACCCCCATTGAGCGGAATGATCAGGGAGTGATTGTGCGTCATTCACTAACTGATCATTCCTCTCCATGCCTACATGTTATGTGAACTGTAATCACAGATTCTGTGAGGTGAAAATTATGAAATGCAATAGAAATTAAATAAATATTTGTGCCTTTTTTTTCTTCTCCAAATCTTTCACTGCTGTGATCCAGTGTCTGTCCTATGGGGTTCTCCTGTGGTTTTACTTTCATCCATCTTTTATCACGGGGGGCTTCAGCCAGCGCTCTCGACCTCTTCTCTGCAGAGGTAGACTATACAACACACCTCTCTCTCTGCTCTCTCCCTGTGGGTCTCTCTCTGGTCTTCTTCAGGTGCACAGCAACAGTGGCCTACATAGAGGGAGTACAGGAGGTACAGCCTGTAAACATGCTGAGGGAGGGAAGGCAGGATGTACAGTGCCCTTGACAAATCCCCTCATTACAAGACAACACAACGACAGAAGCATTGTTAGACGAATAGACATTACAGACTCAGACTCACAGAGTCATTACAGACTCACAATCACAGTTTCAAGCATGACCAAGTATTTCCCATAGTCCAGTTATTTTACTGAAGGTGTTGTTCCTCCGACTCAGACATCTGAGACAAAGAGAGTCACAGTTCAGTGGATTATCCTTCTCATCTCTCTGTTTCTCCAGACACACCAGCTGAAACATGCCTTGGCGTTTTCTCTCTAGAGCTCACTGAGCCAGATCATTAGAGCTGAGAAACACCAGGCAGGTTGGCTGCTCTCAGTGTCTATAGAAACCAGCTACTGGACTTATTCTGTTCATGTCCTCTTCCTCTCGTTTTCTTTCCTTCTTTCATCTCCTGCCTCTTCCCACCTCATCTGCTTTCCTCACTGCCACCCCTCAGCTGCATGAGTCTGCCTCACTTTTCGTTTTCACATCTCTGACTCATCTACCATTTCCATCTGAAAGACTGACATTCACAGAGACCTGATTGGTGGAAGTGCTGAGATCCACACAAACACAGTATAAACGCAAAAGGTACGATGAAAAGGTATAATGAACGTACGAAAATGTATAATCTAACTCAAGATGTAGGGAAGCATGGACATTCAATCCAACATAATAAGACACTGTTTCTGAAATGTTGTTATCTAACATTAAGTTTCCGGCTAAAATTGGACCTTGGAGTAGGAAATAATAGTTCATCTAGCCATAGACTATGCAGGATGACTATGATCTCGAAGCCCAGTACATTACCAGAATAATTATAAGGAACTGAAATATCCATGTGAAGTATTCAAAGTGTCTGTTTGAATCTGTATCTTTTGAACTGGAATAATTTTGAGTCCACAGAAAAACACTCCCCTTGCCGCCATGTGTGGTTTATATTCAGAGTGCATGTGTGTGTCAGTCAGTCAGTGATTCGCTACAGAACGCATGTGTTTGTGGATTCAGTGGTGTGCCTGTCTGTAACTGGGTGTGGTTGTGGGTTTGTGGGAAAGCCTTATTTTAATATAGGTTAACTCTCTAGAAGCCTCTCCACCTCATGAAAGCCTCTCTGATCTAAGGAAGAAGAAGACGCTAATACCATGATTACACAGGGTTTATATCATCTCAGCATGATTATGACTGCCAAAGCCTAACTCTCTCTTATCACTTCAACAGCACATTCAATAAGGACAACTCCGGACGGATCAAATGTGTATATAAGAGACACACAGAGAGACCGATGACTGACTTAAGAGACAGCTTGATCGATGAGTAAAGTAACGAATTGTTGTCAGTATGTTGTGTACAGAATGTTCAATCCATTTTTTTTCTTAAACTGCATGACATCACAGCTCATTATGATCCACAACTTTTCCTTACCGAGTTAACATCGAAAGCCAAGAGTTCCTTTTTGCAGGGGATAATGCATGCAACAGATCTGGCAAAGCAAATTTAGTTTTGTGTTTCACCCATATCATCAGTCTACAGATCACACCCTATGCTATCGAGGTCAGTGTGTACAGTAGGGGGGCGTCAGATGGCTCAGTGGTTAAGGCGTTGGCCTCATGATCGGAAAGGTTGTGAGATTGAACCCCGGCTGTGGCTATTTGACGTTGTGTCCTTGGGCAAGGCACTTCACCCTACTTGCCTCAGGGAGAATGTCCCTGTACTTGCTTCAAGTCACTTTGTAAATGTAAATGTTCAGCAGTGGCAACAACAGCGGTTCTCTGCACGGCCCACTGCGCAATCAGCATCTGAAGGACACCCTCCCATAGCTCTGAACACTGACCCGACCACACCCCCCCGCACGAGACGCACAACTCTCACGCGCGCGCGTGCACACCAGAATCAGAATGAGGTTTAATTGCTATGCAAGGTTTACAAACATAGAATTCACTGTGGCAGAACAGTGAATGAGCAAACATAGAACATACATGTGACATAATTATAAAAAAATGAATACAGTGTCAAATACACTACAATTTTGATACAAATAACATAGAAGTACAAGTAAGTACAAAGTGGGATGGGTATATATAGTCCGGGGGGGGGTATATACGCGCACACACACACGCGGACCACTATTCTGACACACCTGAGTACTAACATGAGTAAATATGATGATAGCCCTACTGCAAAAGCCACGCGTATGTACAGCAGTCTGCATCAGCCTAGATCCAGTAACCAATGTGGGGCACATGGGAGGACAGGGGGGGTGCAGACGGACGAAGCATATGAATGATATGATGCTGGCGGACACCAATGACCTATAAAATAACAAGCTACCTGTTTGGAGATTACAATGGCAAATGGTATGCGAAGTTGGGATCCAGCCAAAAGAAGTATCAAACCTCGCGCTGAAGGTAAAAAAGGTGCGCACCTGTTTGGGTGTCGTCCTTCCAAGTGAAAAGAAATCTGAAAGAACGCAATCCAAGGCTGCTGTGGCTCCTTCAACACATTCCACGGAATAGAGAAGTGGAATGAAGATGCTCTGTGGGGTTTAAGTCTGTCAACTACAGTACCTGTATCCCAGACACGAACTGAGGGAGTCACTCCGCACAAAACGCTGAGGTTGGAGTAAGACTAAAGAGGAGGTTCCCCACAATGGGTTGAGTAAACACAATTTGTCCGTTCCCATAATAACACTGGGTGCCTGTGTCTCACCTCATTGATTATTTATGACCCTAATTCAGCCAAGCGAAATATGAAAGCAAATGTATTTTTTTTCCTTTCTGATATTTTCTGTTGTGGGGTGGCATTGATTTCTCATTGATTTCTCATTGAAGGCAGATCTATTATTTTCATCTTCTCAGTGATTCCCCCGGAGAACGCCGGATTTCCCATCCGGTCCTGTTCCAGATGTGCGCGTGCTGAGCCGCTCTCAGCGTCCTCGTGTTTGCGCACGTCTCTTCAAAAGTCTGAGATAAATACAGCAGGGTTTCTCAGATGGATGATAACAGGCGTTTTCCCCCCCCCTCACATTCTAGGTTATAAAACGATTAAGATGATTGTCGTCTTGCACACAAAGGCCACACCATAACATGGCAATTCATAGACGCACATGCTCTTGAACACGCCCCCCTTGCTCGGAAGCCGCTCCCGTATCCACGGACGCTACCCTATAGGAGCAGACTAGACTAGTGGACACCATAGACATTGTAAATTGAATATCTCTCTGGGTGGAGTCTGCATGTCCTCGCCGTGTTACCGTGGGTTCTCTCCGGGCACTCCGGCTTCCTCCCACCGTTAAAGATATGCACGTGGAAGGCTAATTGGACATTGTGACAACAGAATTGTCCCTAGTATACAGAAAAAGAAGGAATTAAAAAAATTATATATATATTTTTTAAATAATTTGTATGGTAATTTTTATGGCCTCGGAGATCCAATCCTGTCCTCGCAACAAGCTGGCTTCATTCTACCCAATGGCGCTCGTGCATTAACCCTTTCACTGCGGAGGCGCGCTCTCGTCATTGTCACCTACTACACATTCCACACCGAGCTGCGTTAACGCATGCCCATTCATTTCAGTTTCACACATAGTTTAATCTCTAAAACAGAGGTCATGAATGCTTGGAAAAGTAGATTAATCAGTAGTTTCGGCGAAGTACCCTGCAAGCAACACGTCTTTCGGTTGCCTCTAAATTCATGTATAAGTATTGTAGGTGTCAACATCAGGAAAATAATCGAATTAATTTGCAAGTTTAAAACTATGAAAGTTTGAAACTATGAAATTCAAGTTTAGATATACTTTTTCAATTCATGTGCCGGTAAGAATATGCATTTTTCGGACATTCGATCAAAATGGAGAACAATCCTGGGAAAACCGGGCCGGATGCTAACCCTCTCTATAATCCACAAAAACCTATGCGCGGATTAGACCAGATAAATCATTTATCTTTTTAACGGTTTGGCAACTGCTGTCTGGCCTGTTATTTTATCTGCTGAAAGACAAGAAACTAAACACTATGTTAATATAAGTGATATTTCAGGAACTAGAGATTTTACTAATTCAAGCCCATTTACAGAAAGGTAACGCGATTAGACATCACAATTACTTTCCTTCAAAGTCCTCTTTAAGACATTAGCACTAATAAACCAGTTTGGTTGTTTTATGTGGCAGGACTAAATAGAAGACTTCTTGCAGTCTTTTCTTGAAGCAGTTCTTTTTCCTTTCAAGAAAACAAAGAACCTCTTTAAAGGAAAAGGATGCATGCACGCGCATGTGCACATGCACGCACACACTCACTGACCCCCTCTCTCAGCTTCTTGGTAAGGGTATCTGAGTGCAGCAGGCATGAGTGTACGACTTTGTAAATGAAGGATTAGCATAGTAGTATAATCAGCACTTGCTCTAATAGGACCACCTCTTATGAGTGTCAGGGATAGTATAGTAGTTCAATTAAGATAATTGAACTATACCAATTAAGATAATTGAACTACAGTTCAACATCTCTTCCTCAGGTTGCTCGAAGAGAAACTCTGGTGTGAACTGCAGATGTTATATTCTAAAACACACATTGTGAGAGAGTGGGAACCCAGGGTTAAGAGTCCGTACTTGTAAATACAGTGTTTACTTAGGGATCCTGACTACTGGAATGAGATTGTTTTGACATTATAGAAGTATTGGTAGTAGCGCTCTCTGTGGGAGGAGATAGGAATTGTAGTTTAACAGACAGGTGGCTACACAGCTGTTTCAGTCCTCAACCACATTAAAAAGCCTTTGTATGTCTTTGGAAAATGTCACCACATCAGAGGACTGAGAAGTGAAGCCCCTGTTTCTAGGTGTTACTCACTCAGTCATGTCTGGTTAATGAAGACAACAGCAGTGTTCTCAACCACGGTGCTGGGCGGTTAGGCTGCAGTCAAACAGACAAAGACATGAGATTCAAACGCAACCGTTTTCTGTTATTATCAAATTTGACATTTACAAAGATTTTGATAAAAAAAAAATGACTGAACGCATACATCAAAGTCAAGAAAACTTTGTCTAACCAGTGACAGCAGTAAGCAGAAGGACCAGATTATCTTATTTGTTGTTGTATGTTAAAAATGCTGTAAAAAAGATTAAAGGACACTATATATATTATACCATACCAAGTGAATTTCTAGCACCTCAGAACTCTTAGCACCATGTTTTGTAGATGCATACAATCAGAAGTTGCTGTTTAAGATGGCAGACATGAACACTGGGATGGATAATATTAAAGGCTTCTCATAAAAGGCATTAATGGTGTTTCATGTAAAAGAAAGGCAGAGCGGATCACTGTCCAACATCCATAAGAATCCTTATTTGAGGCTTCTTTAAAACAAGCGTTCTACTGATCTGTACTGTAGTGCCTCTACGCTGTCTGTCTGTCTTTGTCTGTCTGTCTTTAGTACTGCAACCATAGTACATACTCAACACATTAGGTTTACATCAATAGAAATAATCACATTTCTAAAAACAAGTTGTCTTTTAGCTTTACATCTGGCTAAAGTAAGATAACACCTTCATCCCAAAGGCAGCCATCTTTGTATAAAAAAGCATATTAATGAAGAAATTGCCAGTCTAAAGTGGACAGCCCAGGTCTGTCGAACAGAAACGACTAAACAAGCTTTTGTGAAGTTTGAAAGTAGCTGCAACTCCAGAAACTGAAAAGAGGTAGTGAAGTTTATAACGCAGCTTTCAGTGCGTTCATGTCAAAATCCAGATTAAACCAGCCTCCCAATTTAGAAGTGCTGGTGTCATCCAAGAGCCTTAAATGATGACATCACTGGGACTAATAGAACATCTACAGTAGGGTGCACGTTTGACTCCATAAGTAATCAGTAAGTCCTATTACCTGGAGGGAAGGTTCACTAACTGCAGCAGCACCACATCAGAGCAGAACAGATGAGTCCTGGCGACTGGAAGGAATTTAAGGGATATCCCTTAACAGGGTTACACAGTTTCTGACAGTGCAGAACACTGTCCCTTATTGTTTTGTTGAGTTGGATGTCATGCAGGATTCTCCAACTCAATTCTCTTCTTTCTCTCATCCGCCCAAGTCTATATTTCCTTCGTTTCTCTCTTCTCCCCATTTATGCCTCCCCCCACCCTTCTTCCCTCATTCAAACTTGTCAAACTGTGACCGAGTCACACTCCTCTGTCTTCCTCCCTCTCCGCCATGCTGGCTCTCAGTCCCTGCCTTGATCAGAGAGGCATCTCATGACGTCTGACAGTGTTCACAGCGCTCCTGTGATTTGGGCACCAGCAGGAGGCAGGTGGCAGCCCTGACCAACAGGACGGGCTCTGAGAAGCCCCGGGGCAGGCGATGGTCAAACCCTCGACACACGGCCATTCCCTCCAGCTCCAGGAGGAGGTTCACCACCTGACAGGAAACAACTGGATTACATTACAGGCACTCCACAGTCAGTCACACACACACACAAGCTGACTCGTTTGTCGGTGTCTCCCTCCCCTCACCTGGCTGGTGTTGGCGAAGCAGAGCGGGTGGGCGTCGTAGAGGGAGTGTGTGGGCAGCAGGTGGTGGCGCTGCACGGTGAGCTGGTAGGAGAAGCCCGGCTCGATGTGGAGCACCGTGTCTCCCATGGGCGACAGCTTGGAGCACTGCAGCAGCTGCAGCCTCGGCCCCGCCCCCATCACACACACCCAGTGGGCGGGCAGCACGGTGCGGCGCAGAACCCGCAGGAAACGCAGCAGCGCCCTCTCTTTGCCGTCCAGCATGTTGATGACCTCTGGCTCCTCTGCCAGACAGTACGGTTCTGCGACCTGAGAGGAGGGGGAGAGAGGGGGGCAGAAGGAGGAGGTAGGGGGCAGAGTGAGGGAGAGGAGGGGTTTGGTGGTATACTGAACCTCCCTGTGGGGTTTCTGATGGCTGTTATGAACAGAGTAAGAGAGAGAGAGGACATGAGCTCACCAATTCAGTACTGTGTTCCTGCTCTTCCTCTAGAGTGAACTCACATTCCTCCTCTTCGCTGACCTCTTCGCTCATGCCATCTACGTCCGGTGATCTGATGGGCGAACCAAAATCAAGCTCCACCTCTATGTCCACCACTCTGTCTGCGTCATCACACTCCATCTGGGTCAACTCCTCCTTCAGCGCTGAAGGGTTAGGGTTTCTGCAGTTTAAAGTCTGCCCAAACTCCTGTCGTAGGTTCAGCTTTGGTGAAGCTAGCATGGGTCGGCCATATCCCTGACCAGCTTGGTTCAATGTGCTGTCATAATTCAAAAGCTGGCCATTCTCCTTGCTGGGTTGGTTGAGTGTGGGTGCCGGCCAGCACTGGTATTCAGTGCTCTCCTCTTTGGGTTGGACTAAGGTCAGGGGAATACCGTCCATGTAGCTAGGCAGGCTAGGATTCACAACTGAGGGAGTCTGAAACACAAACATGACTCTTACACAGGCTTCATATTCACACAGGAGCATCCCAGACTCAACCAGTTTAGAGGTGAATAGAAGCATCTGTTAAATTAATAAAAATGTTAGTGACACCATATTGTGTGTTCTGAGGGGGGAGACAGGGGTCAAACAGGTCACTGATTACAACCCAATCTCCATCCTCTATCTGATTCTATCTGATTCTCACCCCCCCCCCCCCCCCCCCCCCCCCCCCCCCCCCCCCCCGTTCTCACATCTCACTCTGGTGCCTCTCACTCAGCACGGATGGACCCTCCCCTACACCCCCCCCCACTCCCTCCTCCCCCATCCAGGATGAAGACTCACTGTGAACTGGGAGGGCAGATTGGATCCGCTGAGTATGTTGGGCAAGAAAGGATGTCCGTTGACCTGGAGGTACTTGTGTGGACCTTGGTTCTGAGTGGGCGGGCCCAGTGCTTGGAACACTTCACCCGTCAGAGGGTTCACCACCATGTAGGAGGCCAGCTAAAGGGAGTAATAATGGCCAGTTTTTGTTGATCTATCTAATCAATGAGACATTTACACAACCTCCTGCCCCGCAAAAAGGCAGGCTGAAGACGTTGAAGGTATTTCGAAAGCTCACGTGTGTCACCGGGGTTCCGGTGAGTTCCGTCTCCTGCGCCATCACACGAGGGATCCAGTCCCTGTTTCCGCTGCAGATGCTGTTCTCGCCCTCCTCCTCTTCCTCGTCCGTCGTGTCTTCCGAGCTGTATTTCCTGTGTGTCTTGGGCCCTTTTCTCAGGGTGAGTCTCGCATCATGAGGCCCAGGTCGGTCAGGGTTGGCCTTGGCAGGTTGCTAACCACACACACGTTTATATATGAAGAAACACACAGAGAAGGAAACACAAAGCCATCACACAGATGCAGACACGACAACACAGTCAAGGCTAAAGTGAGCAATCTGCTGTTATCAGTTAGATGCTTACCATTTCACTGCATCTGCGCATGATACACTTCTGCTTCAGCCTGCCTATGCCCCCGTACTTGGGCTTGTCCAGGCAGAATTTACACTTGCCGCAGTCCTTACGCAGACAAGCGGCACACTTTGTACAAGCCACGCTACGCAACTTACGATAACACTAAGATGCGAAGAGTTGAAAGGGGGAGAGAGAAGAGGAAGAGGCAGGTAAGGGAGGGTAGAACATTCCTGTAGCAGAGGGATATTTGACTCCAACAGCAAAAGTTAGATGCCTCAACCATGGTTAATTGTTTGCAGTTGGTACTACGTACAATCTTGAAGGCAGGAGAAGATTTCTTCTCTTTGGCATGAGCCTGGTGATGAAAGCAAGATCAGAACATGCACAGGATTTTAGCGTGGAGCTTTTTGTTGATGTGACTGCTCAGTATGATTGGCTGGAGTCAGGTGGGGAGTCAGGTGGCTGAGTGGTTAGGGCGTTGGGCTGGTAATCAAAAGGTTGTGAGTTCAATTCCCGGCTATGCCAATATGACGTTGTGTCCTTGGGCAAGGCACTTCACCCTACTGGCCTCAGGGGGAACGTCCCTGTATGTGCTGCAAGTCGCTCTAGATAAGAGTCTGTTACATTTAAATGACTAAATGTAAATGTAATGAAAATGTTAGCATGAACAGGAAAGCACATCCAGCACAGTCATCCTCACCTTCTTCCGTGCTTTACATCGCTCCTGCTTTACTTCTTTTGACACCATCTTGGCTTTTCTCTGCAGGGACTAAACAAGCATTAAGATGTCATTACCTTCCTTTCACACGTCCCACCAGTGTGCATGCGTGTTATTCACTAACATAGTCTCTCTGTAACTGAATCAGTCATCTCTCCACTGGGCTCAAAAAACCCAGACGTGGATGAAGGCCCAGGGAGAGTGGACTGAACACACTAATACTCATGCTTATGTGTCTCTGGTTGTTACAGGGTTGTAAAGGGGTGTTAAGACCTTAACCATCCGGCTCCTATCCTCTTCCTCCCCCTCTTCCTCCTCCTGCTTGACACATGTCCTCCCCAGCACCCAGCGGTCAGCTCCCACCTGGGGAGACACCAGCGTAGGACTGTCACCATAACAACAGTCAGCCAACAGTCGTCAAACTATCCCAACAGTCAGCCAAACAACACTCAAACAGCACTTAGTCCACCAACACAACAGTCACTCACCAGTCAGACCACAAATAACAGTTACACCAATCACAAGCATTACAATGCTGACTCTGACCCAGTAAAGAGATGCAACACATTGTTTTACAAAGTGCTTCTCTTCCCATGTGACAAACGAATCTGTCGCAGTACATTGTATTCACAGAACAAATCCCTCAGCACTGTACTTCTACGATCCTGCCACACCACATCCCTCAACATAAATAACCATTAATGAATCTGAATAACCAATCAGCCAATCACCAGGCCAGAGAGAAAAACATGACTTTAACACAGAGATAACAAGTTTGAATGGATTCTGACTCACTGGCAATCTTATCTACACGATCAATGAAATTGACTCTGATATTTTAACTGCTACAAAAACAACAACATGATCACACTGACAAAGCAGCCAATGAAATATTTCGTCTCAACTGAAAACATGTCTTCATACCTAACCAGGTCAAAGTGTAGCCAGAACAAGTGTTGCTCACATAACTAACGACAGACAAACACAGATGGATCCACATTCAGACAGCATTGATTCACACACAGAAACGGTGATGCTGGGCTGGTCTTACCTTCCGAAATACGATTCTTGGAGGAGACTTTTTCTCTGCTGAATAAAAAAAAAACAAAGTTCCGTATTATTGGCAAAGTAGACCTTTCAAATGACAAACTCTGCTGCACTGGTCTGCAGTCTTCTACTGGCATGTGAAAACCGGTGCGGATATGAAGATCAGAGGAGGTGTTTGAGCTCCCTACGTTTGCAGGTGGGACACTGCGCTTCCTTGTGGCCCCTCTTCAGGTCCGGGAGCGAGGCTCCACACTTGGCACAGCTTCTGGAGAGCAGGTGGGGATGGAACAGGGGATAAGCAATGGAAACTGAAAATCGACAGCATGAAGATATTTCTCTCTAGTTTTGTTTCTCGGTCCTCCTGGTTCAAAGCTCGTCACCTGGCCTGCAGTTTCTTGACCTGGCCGTGTCCATTGAGGGAGGAGCCGCGTCTTCCTGAGGCCTGCCTGGTGAGGAGCCTGACGTGCTGGGGCTTGCTGGGTTTAGCTGAGTCCTTGTCTGATCGTGGAGAACGTCGGTCTTGGCTCTGCTTCTCAGTGGTTCGGCTGGGGTTGTTGGGAGGCAGGAGGGACTGGGGCAGCTTGGGGAGACCGGGGCGTGTTGCTGCGGGGCTGAGTCTGTGCAAGGACTGCAGCCCCAGCTGGAGAGGGGGAGAATGGGAGGCTGTTGGTGGTACATCTTCATCATCGTCTTCTTCTTCTTCTTCCTCCAGGGGCTCCAGCCAGCCAGGGGGACTGTCATCTAGCTCAACCTCGACACCTTCACCCCCTCCAGCAGCCTCGGCCTCAGCCTCGGCCTCCCTCTGGTCCTCGTCTTCATTGGACTGACCTTCGATGTGGACCTCTGCTCCCACATCTAACATTTCACTCTTCAACCGGCCCTCTGTTTCATCTGGCTCTACGCCAGACTTCACACTTTCACTGGCATGGATCCCTCCTGAATCTACTTTCTGATTGGCTCTGATCGCTCTTGATGCCTCACTCTCATTTGCTTGGCTTCCTACCATCTCTGAAGCCTGACTGGCAGTGTCCTCTTCCAGCTTTGCTGTCCCATTGTCTATGACCTCTCCAAGGTCTGCAGCCTCATTTGCTAAAGCGTTGTCGGAGGAGTCAGGGACAGTAAGCTGGTTCAATCGCTCCTTATTGTACATCATTAAAGTTTTCTTCCAATAAGAGGTTACTGTGGGCTTGTCTGCTTGACAGCAGTGTACTGGTTTCCTGACAGGCAGCAGATCACTGTTAACAAGAGTCTCTTCTTCCATGCCATCCTTCTTTAACCACTAGACTACTAGACTTTCTTTTTTACTCCCACTGAAATAGAAATGTTCTTTCCAATCTTGCTTCACCATCTCCACAGCAGACTTTGGAGCCTTTCTCCAATGGTGTTCGGACATGCTGACAAGCAGCACACTATTCTAGACAGACAAGACAAATATGTCTAAATTAGCAATGTCAAATATGGGTTTTTTAAATTCTAAAACTATGCAAGCTAGCTTACAAATAAGAAATTGTGACTGAAAATGATGACGTTAACTAGATTGCTAATGATGGGATTTGGGCTTTGACTTCAATATCGCCAAGGATACACATTGGAGCAGCGATCTCTGAATATACTTTGCTCAGAGATAGGAAATAAAAGAGTGGTTGTCATGGTGACTGTTTTACAGCGTGCAACCGAGCACCGGGTGACGAAGTGGCAAAAAAAAAAAAAATGTACTGCAACGTATTAGTCACGCCATGGGAGCCTCCATGTCTTAAGACACTACAGCATAAATTGTTCCTTTATAAAACACAAGAGACTATGCTGTACTGTTGGACCAATGACGTGTGGGTTGACCTGTAGGCGACCAAGGCTTCTCTGCTGGTGACACAGGTACCATGACTTGGGTGTCTGCTGACAGCATAAGAGAGAATAGCTTAAGTGGTCTATAAGAATTCCTGAGTTACAAAACATCTTATTTAATGTACAATTAAGAAGCAACCATGATCAAGACCATAGCTAATCCAACACTGATTGGTTCTTCAAACTGACCAGGTCCAGTTAATGGCTGAACAGGACAGGAAGAATAATCAGGAACTGGCATCAGATTTAGTGCATTAACTCACTAAATCTGTCATTAGTAACAGCTGCTGGCAGTTTTGCCTTCTTGGGAAAGTGTCTGACGACAAGCTAACTGGAATTGTAAGAAGTTAAAGTCTGTGTCTTCACTTAATTAAACAATAAATTAAATCAAAGCAATAAGTAACACATTGCATCTTTGATATTTGACTTATACGTGCGGGATAGGACGGCTGACAAATCATTGTTGTCTTCATTTGAATGCATTAACAGACGTTCCTCTGTAGCAACTATGGAATGGCAGCAAAACAGAGGAAACGTGGGGGGGGGAATCGGATGTGGACGTCGTCCCTCCCCCTACAGTTACACCTCCTCCCTCCCCCTACAGCTACACCTCCTCCTCCTGCCCCCTACAGATACACCTTCCTCCTCCCTCCCTGTACAGCTACACCTCCTCCCTGTACAGCTCCAGCTCCTCCCTACAGCTCCAGCTCCTCCTCCCTCCCCCTACAGCCACACCACCTCCTCACTTGCTGCCTCCGCTGCTCCCAAGAAAGCTCGCGATGTGTTTTCCTCCGCGCGACTGGAACTCGCTTTGAGTGCTTGATGCACAGAACTATTCTTCGATACCCTTTTATCACCACGTTGCCCACACATTGAACAGACTTCTTTATTGTGTCATTTTAGTTTAGTTGCTGTCAGCGCATGTCAATAATTTTACGCATTCCAAGAGTTCGAACTGCGAATTAGAAACAATTGAGTACCATACTCACTCGAGCACGTCTACAGCCAGTCCAACCTCGGTTCTTTTCGCGATCGGTGAATGTACTGCGCATGTGCAAAGTTGGAACGATCGGTACGAACTGGTATACGTAGATCTGATGACAGAGAAATACGTCGGCGGGCCCAGCTAGCTATGTAAATCAGTGATGGTCGCTGTCACTATTAGTACGCATTTTTTTTTACTATTGGGCGGTGCGCTGCCCAATAGCCTGTGTGTACATAGATTATCCGTTTATGGGCCCTTTACTCAAAGTAATTATACAAGCCATTTACTTGACATACATATTATTACTCCACATAATTCACAATGCAATGGCAATCCAGTCTCATGTTTACAACCCACAGGCCAAAGTCAGCATGGCTGTGTCTACTGGCTATATTGAGCGTATATTTAGGTTAAACTCGCCAGTTCTTCAAATATTTCCAGCTCTCTTCTCAATAAAATCGACCAACAGGTCTTCATCACGCAGACTGTATAGTCAATGGGTCCGCATGCAAAACTATTAAATCACACGTCTGGGCAGGGGCTGGGGGTTAAAATGTAGGAGAAAGGCCTATGCAATGTAGAAGATAAGTAACCTGAGGTGTTGCATTTGTGAAAATCTGATGACTGTTTAAAAGGATCTGTGAAATTTGCTCTCAAGATGGCGCGCTGTGCACTGGAATCGTCCACGCTGTGGTTCAGAAGGAGCATGGTTGGGTGGAGGGGTGACTCCACATGTATAAATCGTAGTTTACGTTCGCAAAATGTTTTCCGAATAGAATTAGTATTTTATACGTATTTCATACGGTCGATAAGGTCAATTGATACAAATGTGCTATGTTTTATTTAAATGTTTACAAACATTTTGGCAAATGTAATGCGTTTGACAACCCTAACAATTTACAGTAATTTGAGGGCTCGAGGTACCATAAAAAACATCTACCAAAAAAACATGATACATTCAAAAACTTTAATGGGATTGATATTCTACATTAAAACTAGTCTATTTTCCAAAGTGAATAAAAACAATACACATGATATTTTCAAGCTGCCCAATCTCAAAGGACTGTACTGTAGTAAAGTTGTAACAACACCATTGTGTGTAAATAATCTAAATTTGGAGAGTCCTGTGCTACATCCCACAAGGCCAAATGGACAATCCTTGAAATCAAACCATGTCCATGACAAAGCAGTGTAGACTCATGCAATCTTGTATATCCTTCCGTCTAGCCATCTTTCTACAAACTACATATTTTTCCACATCTGTCCGCCTGTGTTAGTGTCTTGCTGTCCGCCCATCCATCAGATAGTCAGATTATTACTTGTCCATTTCTATCCACCCTTTTCTCTACTGAACTTCTACCGGTCCTTGCCGGAGCGCAAGTCGGTGGTGATGGGGTCATGCTGAATGGTCTGGTGCAACATAAGAGCCAGAAGGCCCGCCCGATTGGTCATTGCTGTCCGTACATTCCTCTCCTGCTCAAACAGCTCGTCCAGCTTGTACCACTGGATTGAAGGTAGAGAAACAGACAGAAGCGAAAGAGGAATAAAGAAGGAGGGGTGAAATCAACACAATGAAATAACCCAAACATGTATGTAGGTTAAGCTAACAGGAGATGAACAGGTCAGTCTCGTACCACGCGAACTCTCTCCAGGTCCACCTCTGCTCGCCGCAGCTTCTCCCAGCAGTAGTGTTTGTTACACTTGCGTTTGCCCACCCTACAGTACTCTCCAGTAGGCTCAAACACATCCCTCACCAGGGGACAACCACACACCTCATCCACAGACACCTAAAGAGGGGACAGGCCACAAAACAACTATTGTTCCAACTGACAAATACTCAGAAGACTGAGATGTACGTAGGCACCCTGAAATGCCATACCCCAGGCATGGAGACAGAAAGGTTGGAGGTCAGAAAGTATCCGGTCATGTTATCAGGCAGCAGTGTAGGAGGTTCTAGGAACTTGTAAAGAAACCCACCTTTGGATCCCTTGAATGTTCTGGACACAGCACCTGCAGTCGCTTGCAGTAGGTCTTACTCTGAGGGTTGTAAACATCACAGAACAGTCTGGTGGCTCTGGGGAACAAATGGAGACATGTTGGTGACCTTTAACAGACTCCTATTCTACTACTCCATATTCCTGACTGGTCAACCAGAAGTTGTCAAAAAAAACATAACATGTATGGTTTACTGAATATTGAAAATGACTAGTGATCTTACCCTTCAATGCGAGTGGGGTACATGGATCCAAAAGACGTCTGACTCTCATGCTGTGGAAGAAGGAACATGATAACACCTAACGTTGTCTTCACATTAAACACGCCATAGAATCTGGAAGAATCTAGCCTCCCTGTTTACTGACCTTGGCATAGCACCTCTCCATATGTCTCAGCGCCACCTTGGGGTTGATGGGGTGACTGCAGGACACACAGAAAATCTGTAAGTCTGTGTCGTCCCCCTCGCCTTCATTCACCTGAAGACACAAAGCACATACATGCTACCCGGTAATTTCTGCTTGTATAATTTGTATCTGTACATACCCGGATTGAATCTGTACATACCCTGTATATTCTGTCTATACTGTTCATAATATGTATATTCTGAGTATATCCATATTATTATATTCTGTTGTTAATAACTGTTTTGCACTTCTGGTTGGATGCTAACTGTATTTCGTTGCCCTGGACTTGTACCTGTGTAATGACAATAAAGTTGAATCTAATCTAATCTAATCTAATCAAAGACATGGAGCAGGTTAGGCACTAACATTACACCTGAACTTAACATGAAGGCTTTGCTACATGGTTGAATTTGTCAATGATGATTTGAATCAACAATGGCCTAGGTTTAGGTGACCCCTGAACTCTGACCTCCTCATCCTGCTGCACGACCTGCTGCTTGGCCTTGGCGATGATGCCCTCCAGCTCATGGAAGCGCTTCTCCATGTCGGTGAGGCGCATGCGGGCCGACTGCTGGTCTCGGCGGATGCGCTCCAGCAGCTTCTTGCCCTGCTCTTCGGCGATGCAGGGGCTCTGCTGCCACTGCTGGATACGCTGGGGCAGGATCTCATAGATACGGCTGCACCGCGGGGCAGGAAGGGCAGGCAGGTAAACACAAATCAGGAAGAGCAGTTGGAAGATATACAGGTAGACAAGTAGGCAGCCAGTAGGTAGTAACTCAAGCACACAAACACAAGGGGCTTCGTCAGTAAAGAGTGTTTTGATTCTGAAATCCTTACTTGGCAGCCAGCTTCATGCCACAGTCCTCGGAGCAGTATTTGGAGTTGGCACGTGCCGCCTCCACACAGCCAGGACCCAGACACTGGCTGGTGGTGCTCCCCTCCTTCACCTCTGTGCTGCGCTCGCTGTGGCGCACACGCTCACGGTGCTTCTGTTTCTGCTTGTGGCGGCGCACTTTATTATCCTCTTTCTGAGAGTGAAGGAATGGAGACAGACGAGGAAGATTACAGAACAAATAGTAGAGATAGATTCATTACTACAATCAAGATTGGTTCTAGATTTAGAAATTGAAAAGTTTATTTTATTTTATGTACATCCATTTGTAACTAACAGTCAGCTGCTGAGTTAAGCAACACTAGTTTGTACCTGGTATATTTCTTTCTGGGCAGTAGGTAGAAAGTACAGTTTGTTTACCTTCTTCTCTGACCTCTTCTCTCTCCTCTTGACGTGTTTGACCTTCACAGCCCTCTTCCTCGCTGCTGGGTCTGAAGCTCCATCGTCATCATCACTGGCCCATGGCTGGACACATCAGAGCATGAGGGGTGCTTAGCAGAAGCCTTACCACATCCTAACGATCTCACCAGCCTCCCAGTCTCACCATGTTGCTGTCATCATATTCTGCAGCCTTGTAGTGTTGGTAGAGCTCCATCTCACTCTCGCTATACTCGTCTGACAGGTTCTCCGCCCTGCGCGGACGACCTCTGCCCTTCGCTGAGGAAACCTCCTCCTCATCCTTCACTCGCAGCATTTTCTACAGGAAGGAGAGACTTATTTTTCTTATTTTTTTACACAAATAGTTCCTTCTCTCATGGGTCCCTGTCTTAGCCACACAGCTCCCTCTAGCATATTATAGGCAGCATTACAGCAAACCTAAAATAAAACCAGGTCTAAATGTAAGAATGTTGAGAATCTCAGATTCAAACAGATCCCAGAATGTGTAGGAGTGAACCTGATAGGCCACGTTAGAAGGTTAGAATCACTCACTCTGGCTCGCACGTCACACTGCCTGAACCGGCACTTCTGCCGAATCTTGTTGGGTCCTCCGAACTTCTTCATGTCCTTGCAGAAGTCACACTGGGCACAGTCCACAGTCCTCATGCACGGCTCACATTCACCACACATGCGGGCTGACCGCTTCACCTGAGGACGAGGGCAGACAGAAACAGCTTAGCCCGGAGCAGAACAATGACTGAAAAGTGATCCTCCATTTTGTTTGGAATTGTGAGGACAAGGACAGCATTCTATGCCTTTTGTCTCTTTTGTACTGACAAACCAGTGATGTCAGGGCCTAACAATGGTAATATGCAAGTCCTGAATTTACAGAGATACGTGTTTCTTTTTAAGTAAATAGTTAATTAAGGGAGTCATTTTAAACCATTCATGTCAATTGGAATTGAGATTGACTAGAATGTTAAAGTGATGATAGCCTGTGTTATCATTTCAGCTATACAGATGTCTTCTTACTCTAGTCTATCAAACCTCTAACTAGAGATAAGGAAGGAGAATGTTACCTTTGAACCTCGTCGCCGGTCCATCTTCATGTCAGGCGTCCCACTGCGTTGCTGTTTGTCCATCTTGTCCATTTTCTCCAGGTCTACCTCCTTCAGCTTCTTAGGACGGAACTTGATCTCCAGGGAGCCGTCTTTAGCTAGTCAGCCACACAAGTTACCCAGAGACATAGGTGTTAAACACAATCCACTGGACCACTCAGATCAGATCATGTGTGTTTCAGACATCCAACCTAGACCGAGACAGTTCTGGGTCCCTCTGGCCTGCTCACCTCGACATTTCTCACAGTACCAGACCCGGATGGCCTTGGCTGCCTTCTCTGAGATGTGGATGCAATCGCCATGAAACCACTCATTACAGCTATCACAGCCACTGCAGGTGGAAAGGAAGAGTGAGTTAGAGCATGTGCATGATGTGTTGTCTGACGAATCACGTGACTGGTCAGACTTCTCAGGGTCTGAGCGTGTGCAGTAGCAGGAACAGAACACCACACACATCATGAAGCAGTTGATGTCAGGCCTTCGGCAGACACAGTAGACGGGAGCGTTGAGCCGGTCCATGCAAGCTTCCGGCCCAGGCTTTTCAGGGTCGGCATCTGACACCTCGCTGTCCTGGAGGAGAGCCACATCACAGCACATCATCACCAGCTCACTTTCATCCTGCTTCTATCAGAGGACTATCCTCTTATAGGCTGCAACATGGTCAACCCTTGGTGTTTTACAAACGGTCATTTCAAGTATTAGTGTCTTCGCATGGTTTATGTTGTCTGATGCGGGATATGTATGATTTCAATGAGAATCTATTGTTTACGTTTATGTCTGATTACGTTAATGATCTATCTTCAAATGATGGCATGCACTATATTAGGCAACAAAACTATGTATGGAATCTTACAAGTTTACATACATAGGCATATCTCTCTTTTGTGACCAAGTTATTTAAAAAACAAATGAGCAGTTTGGCCAATGGACAATGCAACTGTGTCCATTTGATGCTGAACACCGCTGCAGTCTGATTTAAGTGAGAACAGACGCCCCCACTTACCATTCTCTGGATCCCGTCAAGCAGACTTTATACAAAAACACAATAAGACGGATACTTTCGATCAGAGCAAGCCGGTTGCACTAAAAATTACATCCTTTCTGCCTGTTATTTTATTTTCAGATGCAATGAAGATGCAAAGAACAATGATTTCATCCAAAATGCTTCGTGTCCCCTTCTTCTCTTTTCCAGTTGATGCAGGCTGATGGTTGTCATACCACCATCTAGCGTTTGTGCGAAATAGCTTTCACTTGAAAATAAAACTTTTTTTCAATTCCCACTAGATGGCAGGGTTGGAATAAAACATCTGCAACATTAGAATAATCTGTTCATTACTAATACTGTTATACCAAATTAATTAATATTTTGTGGTTTTGGTCGAAACTGTTGGGCTACTTTTGTTAATAACAACGCATCATCTGACTCGCGTATTACATACTGCATGTCGATACCAGTTAAATTTAGAAATAGGCCTACATCTTATCCTCCAATCTTATCCTCCTACCTGAGCTGCTGAACTACTGAAGGCGACATTGAAAACATGTATTAAATATTAATTTTTCATGTAGGCCATCAAGCCTAGCGCAACAGTGATTTATCTCGTGTGACCCTTAATGATTTAAACACAACTGTACCGTCCCTGTTGCCATATATCTGTGGAGGAAGAGGGGGTGGAGGAAGAGGGGGTGGTCGATGATGACGCTCAAGCACTGAGATAAGTTTTGCCTCCCAACAACGTTCAGACCCAGCTGCAAAGATCCGCAGTGCAAATGGAAGGATATCCGACCGAAGCTGGGTATTAACTGGCTGTTTTAGTTGACCTTTTAATATTTATAGAACGAGGTAAAAGACTGGCTCAAAAATTAAGCGCAGGTGAGAACATTTTCTTCACATACTGTAGACCTTTGTTTTGGGGGGATTTGTTTAGATTTGAGGCTTCTTTTAGAGATCAAACATCCTTACACAGCATTATTTGTTTTACGGATGTTATTATGTGATCCATGTTTCATAAATAAGATTTTTTGCTCTACTTTTTAATTGACTCTTTACTCTGAAAACACACACACAAATTGTTCATTGCCTGGTTACACTTTAATATGGCAGCTTCCAAGTTTCCATTACAGTTCTCACACCTTCATTTTCAGTTACAGTGTACTGAGAGAAGGGGAGTTATTCTTTATATTTGTAAGCAGCCTCCTCCCTGTGTATCCCCCCCACCTCCCCCCAGGGAAGTCTCCAGGTACCTGGACAGGAGACTGGCACCATGGAAGCTGGGCTGCCCCTTCAAGGAGGTGAGGGTAGCTTTACCACCCAAGCTAGTGTCACCCAGACTGGACCAAGTCAGGGCCAGGAGCAGCCTGAATGCCTCATCATCACTCAGCCTTCACCCAGCAGAACACTTCCAGAGCACACAAGTGAGACTAGTTCATGGAGGAATTGATCATATTCCTCTGTGACACTACTTGTGTTAAGATGGTGTAATACAGTTGCATGGTGAAATACATTTTTAACAGTATTTGTTGGGAGTCAATTTGGAGCTTATAAGGCCATTGTTTAGTTTTGTGTTGTCATCTGTCAAGTACCATGGATTTGACATTGTTTTCCTTGGTGTTGGTGAACATGGCAGAGTTCTCCTCAGAGACTGATAGAACAGAGGATGGGGACAGCGATGATTCTGCAACAGACAACCTCTCGACCAACGACGTTGCTCGACTCCTGCCTAACCACAAGTCCACAAATCACAAAACACAGAAAGGTAAGCTTGCAAATCTTCATTCAATCTTGCATTCATTTGTTTCATACAGTCACAGTAATAATTTAGTTCTACTGTATGTGTTGCTCTGCAATGAGCTAAGCCAAATTGTATTTATCTCACTGACCTTTTCCCCCTCCCTCTCTCTCTATTTCACTCTCTCCATTTCCCAACCCCTTTTCTCAGATGACCCCCCGAGCAAGGAGGACTCTTCCCCCAGGCCAGACGCCCAGATCACCGGGGACCCTGCCATCTGCACTCCCCCGTCTGCTTCCTTGTCCCCCCTGCCTTCCCAGTGTAACAGTCATGGAGGGCAAGAAGACCAGGATGGCCCGGGCAACAAGAAGCGGCTTCCCTCCACCGCTAAGAGCCAGCAGTCCTTCAAAGCCGACGCAGCGCAGATCCAACAGGTGGCAGGAGACGGTGAGGAGGACCCAGTCCACTTCAGGCTTCAGATGTAGGAAACATAAAGTGATGTTGATGCGTTGAGCACTCTGACAACTTTCTACATGACCTGTGGACCGTTATTGAGCTCCACTGCTGTACAGAATTCCCATCTTAAGGTAGGGAGGGAGTGCAGAGCTGCTAACTAACATCCGTTAACTTCCAAACCACAAGCCAGCGGGGTGTTGAGGGCGTGTGTGTGTGTCCTGGTGTGAGTGAGACACGGCTGTTATCAGTGGGCCACAGTAACGCAGATAGTCCTCTCAGGGATTCTATCTCACACAGCAGACTTTGATCGCTGCAACGTTTACCTTTATTCACATGTTTAGACACACACAGATGGATCCACCTCTATCTCTGTGCCTATGTTCTGCGTTTTTAACGTAACTTGTTCTGTATCCCTCCAGATTGCTGTGTTCACTGTGTGCTGGCCTGTCTGTTCTGCGAGGTCCTGTCTCTGTGTTCGGTTCTGTCCCAGTGCCTGGCTTGCGGGACAGGCTGTGAGGTGCTCTGCTGCTGCGGCGGGGGGGCCTCGGGGGGCATGGCCTGCTGTGACGAGGATGCCTGCTCTGCCCTGTGGGATTGTGGGATACTGGAGGACTGTTGTGAGTCGTCCGACTGTCTGGAGATCTGTCTGGAGTGCTGCTCCATCTGCTTCCCTGCGTAGGACCAGCAGTGACCAACAGACTGGACTGGACGCAAATGCGTCTCTACCTACAAGACCAAAGGGCCTCTGGAAAACTTTCACTAACAGTCTCTTTCAGTTTAGTTTAGTTGTCGCGATTAACCCAATTGGTCACCTACCAAGCTGCTTAGAACTGGACCGCAGACTGAAAGGTCCCTGACCTACACATAACTTAAAGGGATATTTCGCTAAAGAAAAGAAACAGTTTAGGCCAGGGCTGGTTTGTCCTAAACTGACTTTCTGACTGATCCTAAAATCTGATGTAGAGGTAGGGGATGATAAACACCAACTACCAGCAGCGTTTGGACTTTTAAAGATAACCTTTAAGGAGACTCCTGGGAGTTGGTCCAGATCTGAGGGTGGCTTCCTTCCACAAACACCTCTGTACCAACTGAAGTGTGTCACTGGCCTGTGATGTGTTGTCATGTTTGCTCCGCCTTGTCTTGTTTTGTTGTTTGTGAGGTTCGGCCACAGCAAAGGTTGCGTAAGCTGCACTGAAATGTTTAGCCTTCAAAGGCGTTCACGCAAACAAACAATGAATTCCTTAGTTCAGCTTCTGAAGGGATAGTCAATTGTGAGATTCAAACAGTCCATATGTGTACACACATATTCTAAGTGAAGGGAGATATATTCCTTCTGAAGTAAGAAAACTAAAGGATTGGGATATTCTTTCTAGTGAATCCTGCACTTCTCTCTGTCTTTATTTATCAATGTCATATGAATAAATCACTTCCAGTGTATTCTGGGGCAATTAACATTTTTCTCCAGTTATCTTAAAAAATATACTTATTCCTAGTTATTTCGAATATTGTCATTATGATTCTGATTATGAAGTACTATGTATTCCCATGTTGAAAACATAGCATATGGCTTCTTTATCAGGACACCACCCCTCAACCAACTGCTTCCAGAAAGCTCAGCTCTCCTGAATTACTTTCCCATGCTTCCTTTCTTTATATCCTATTGGTTGAGACATCCATGTCCTCTCCTGTTGCTCTGTCTCTCTCTCTCTTTCACATCATCCTACAGTCAGAATACAATGTAGCTTTCCACCACTGAATGTGGTCGAACCAGAGTGCTGAATCTGTCCTGCGTGAGGCCTGCTTAGAGAATTGAAATATTAGTCTGTGTGTGTTGAATGTTACAGCTGTTCTCTAGCTGTGTGTTCATGTTTGCGTGCAGGGATGTGTGCTGACTGAGAGTCTGCCTGTGGATATGTCAGCATTTTGGGTAAGTTTAAAAACGTACCCAAAGTTTTGATACAAAAAAAAACAAAAGTGCAGCCTCAGACATTTCAAGCGCACCTCAGACAGTTCAAGCGCATCACAGATGTGCTCAAAGAGAGTTTACACAGGTGTGCTGGACACATGTAGACCAGAAGACAGGAGACAGATGTTGGCCAGAATCAAACCAAACTCTCAGTTGCAAGTATTCTGTTGAATCCTTTAAATGTTATTTTTTCTTATTAATTCTCTAGAAAGGAGAATTACTGTATCTGCAGATGGTAAAATGAAACATGAACTTGCACATCAACTAAGTCAGGAAATTAGACTTTATCTCTTGACTAATATCCACCACCTGTTTTCACCCTTCTAACCCAGGTTTTTGCTAACCTTTGTTAGACTTGGCAGGGTAACACAGGAATGCGAGATTTGGCCTCTACTGTACAATATCCCAATCTAGAAAGTATCTCCAAAATACACCTCAAACAGTTACAGTATGTGAGAGAAAGAGACAAGTAGGCAATGGTGAGGAGAGGAAGACAGGGCACAACATGCAAGATGAGGAGGGAACAGGGAGTTAAGATCATTCCCAGATGTAATGTGATAGCTGCCACACCTTTGCAGTCAAGAAACCCACCAATAGCATTACACACTCTCAGATTCTTCAACATAAACATCGTCTCACTGTCCCTGGTTACAGTAAAGTACAATGCACAGCACGGTGCTGCAGTGATCCAGGTGTGTGAGGAAAAGGAGGGGAGAGAGAGAGCTGGGATCTTTCTTGGGAACAGAAACATTCCTGGAGCGACTCAGAGGAAGCCAGGAGACGTATAGAGGAACTGTCTTCATGAGATATGCCGCACATTGCACTTACATTACAGTGTACTGACATTGTACACCAAGTCACGGACAGTTGTGTGTTTGTCTAGATGGATGATACCAGGGGATATCTGTGTGTTTGTCCAGCATACCGGGGTTTGTGTAGGGCTGGTCAGCCTGGGTCTGTAGAGCAGGAAGGAAGAGGGTGTTTATTGTAGTGATGGTGCCAGGCCATCCACAACAGGAAGAAGAGGAAGTGACTGAGATGACAGACCCTGCTGACACTGACGCCCCAGAGAGTGACCAGCCCAGCCCTGCATCGTTGCCCCGGCGACCCTCCGCTTGCAGCCAGCCAAACATCAAAGAGATGTCCATCCTCTCAGACAGGAAAGCAGCTTTCAAAGCTCTGCCTCTTCATCAGTACTGGTTGGCGTGAAAGACAGATCAACGTTTGCCTGTTATCCACGATGACCATCCAATAGCAATCTGTCCATCAATCCATTCATCAATCTGTCCATCAGTCCAGCATGAACCTGGTCAGATCATGATCCCTTTCAGCTTTCAGATGAGTTAGGGGTCAGTTCAATAGTAAGGCTGTAGCCTGATGGACACACGGACCCTGTGAGTCATATGGGTGGAACCCACTGCCATAACTAGCATAACAGAAGTTCTGTAGTCACAAGTGCCATGAGATCTTAACTGTAGGTGTGGAACCTTGGCTGCAGAGAAATAAAGTAGAATTCTCCTGTGGCAGCTTTTGTTTCAGGGTTCCCATCATGCACCATACACTGGAAAACACATTGCTGCAAACAAGGACAGTTTCCACCTTTGATACGTAGACGTGATAGGATCAGAAAAAATAAAATAATCACTTCTTCTTTCTTCTTCGTCGTTTGATGCTCATCGTATAATTCTTCTCCAGTTCATCTCCTTTTCACCTTCTGTCTTCACTCCCATTCCTCCTCTTCATCACCTCGTTGCCCCTCCAACATCAACAATGGGGTGAACTCCAATCCCTGGCCCAGGCCGCCTCAGGTCCTGCCAGGGTGGGGACGCCCACAGATCACCCTCTTACTACAGAACATATCGGATGTTTCTGAAAACACAGCGTCTCTGTGGGCCGTCCAGCCCAGTCCAGCATGAGGCCCCCCCTGCTCCGGGGCTCCAGCCTGGGATGGATACACTATAGCCTGGGCTCTGCTCTGCTAACACTGGCCTGGGGCAGGGAGCACCGCAGGGATGCGGTCCAAACGTAACACAGAGTTACGAGGAGGGAAATGTGTTTTTATGAAGAGACGACTTCTAATTTTACAACAGGGAGGGATGGAAATGGAGAACAAAGGAACACTGTAACACGCTGGTCTCACCATGTGTGTTAGAGAATGTGTGTGAGTGCATTTTTTTTTTGTGCGTAAGATCAGAGGCCATAGATTTCTTGCATTCTACTTGTGAGCAGGATGCCAATTTCCAGCAGCAATCCTTTGATGATATTTTAATGACAAGTGAAAAAAGGCTGCACCCTGGTGGTGATGGTGAAAATGATCAAAATCTATTTTGATCACCTCAAATGTACTAACTGCTATTAGAAGGGAAAACATCATAAAAATCATCTCATCATTTCTATGAAACTCCACAGAGGAATGTGCCACACGCACAACGTCTCTTTTTCATTCCACCTTTATTATCTTTCTTCACAGAGCATTACGATTCTATCAAAAATGAAACAATCAATGAAGGAAACACATGTGGCCTTCTCCAAACACATGCAGTATGACAGGATGTCTACTTGAACAACACTGACTGACAGCTGATGAACAAAAATCCCTTTCAAGAAATTGTGATTTCCGATTAGACCAGACACAGTTTTCACAGGCTAGTTCTGGATGTAAACAACACTAGATAACATGATTCATCAGACCCACTCCTTGTTTCTCATAATCTCCCAGACTACAGCCGTTTTTCGGAGCAGTGTGGGTTGAAGGTATATGGTTCTGGCAGACACTTAACAAGACAGCATGATCATACAAGGTACTCTGAAAGAAGTCCAGAACGTCTAATCTCTCCAGCTCGTCTCTGGATGATGTCAGTCACTCTTGACAGGAGAGACCACACACACAGCTGAGAGACCAGCGCCTCAGTCATCAGCACATGCTGCAGACGCTCCTCTCTGTTCTTTTTACCAGCACACCAGATATGACATCACATCACAGAGTATATCTTCAAAACAAACACACTAGTAATGCCTGAGAAAAGATGGTTACAGGACCAGGAAATGACCACTGATTCGCTACTGCAAAAACTTTCACGAAAGGAAAGACACATTCTTGTTGCGCCTTAAATTTCTTTGCAGGTCAATGGCATGGTTGAAATGACCAGCATTTACATACTATATATACTCATATTACTCTCTCAAAACTGAAGCAGTTCTAATGTAGTTTTCCTGCTTCAAGCCATCCGATTTGCCCAAAAACCATGAACACATTCACAACTCTGCACCATGTAGTTAAAAGTGAATATTAGACATATTTCATATATCATAAAAAAAGAAAGGATTAAGGCCCAATATATGCAATGCTACCATATGACTTTATATAGGTGTTTTTTTCATTTTTACACTAAAATAAATTGTTAATAAAAGTTTTTTTTTTCTCTTTAGAACATAATGCTATACTCAGTTATGTACAATTAATATTTACACAGACTAACTAGGTATAAACTGTCAACTGTCAAAATGTCAATTCTGTTTGCATATGAAGGGAGTCAAGACTGTAGTTCTGGAAGTTACTTCTGCTAAGTACTGATGCCAGAAGACCACAGACTTGATTCCCCTCCCTTTGTTCATATCGCATTTTTATTCCAATATAAAAACAACAGGATGGGAAGTCATTGAAGAAAAAGTCTTGAATAAATCCACGTTCAGAACATCTACAAAACCCCCCAAAAAACTGTCAATACCACCACAAAGGCAAGTCAGGTTAACATGTTTTTAAAGCATGGCGTCAGTGCCTGATGTCAGTACTGACGGCTACAACAGACACCTCCTGAAGGTCTGTGACCCGGCGGTCTGTCCAAACCCTCCGTCTGCTCATGCTAGGCCCCTCTACCATCCAGCAGCTACATAGTCTACCCTGCAGAACGATCTCCCTCCAGGACTGGCTCCAGGTGGTCGTCCCCTCCCCCTCAGGTCCCCGTGTCTAACCTGCACTGTGGCCCCTCTGGCTTGTTTGCACGCTGGAGGGAACGTATCAGATATTACAACAGTAAAAACACCGTCAGTCTGGTCAATAACAAGGAGCTCCATGAACTCTGACCCCTCTTCTGGGACTCACACACCTTGTTATTCACAAGACTGATAGTTACTCGGGTGTCGTCAGGGTGGTGGGGCTCCTGTCTAATCTGTCCGGTCTAAAACTCCTGTTTTTCCTGAGGACTGTATAAAAACTAGGCATGTTAGCTACTAAGAAGTGCTGCACTATAAAACTATCCCTTTTTGTTTCAGTTAAAGGCTAAAATCCTTCAAATAAGGTGTCATGCAAAACAAAGAACAAAACAGTATATAAAAATGTGAATTTTACATGAAACTTATCTGGCTTTTTGGAACACAACCTTTAGTTTCACTGAGACAATATGCCCCGATCCTACTCTTGCATCGGTTTCAGAGTGCTCAATGCTGTTGGGTTTTAAAACTACACAACAATAAAAACAGACACACAAACATAGGTGCATATCTAGGATGTGTATCTATACGCCTCTGTAGACTACACTCCGATTCATTTATGTTCCTTTTAATGCTTAAAAAAAGCTCTCTGCCCTGTGGAATTCTCCATAACAATCTACTCCAATTCTACATCAGTCTAACAACCCTTTACACTAGACTGCTTCATCCTCATTGTTGTCTGACAGAATATTTAAACAGAAGCTCAACCAACGCAGTCACGTAACAACGCTGCAATTCATCAGCCAACACTTCTGTGATGCCTCCCGCTGGTCCTGCTGTGCTGAAAAATTCACTGGAAAAGGGCCGTGTGCAGTCCTGACTACATGTCCTCCTCCATGCTGTAGCTGCTTCTGCGGCTGCTGCTCTTGGAAGCCCGTGGAGACACTGAGGAGAGCAGGGGGTCCCTGCCTGCCACGGGGGACAGCCCCCCCCCGTCATCCATCAGGATGTCCCCCAGGCCTATGTCAGCCAGCAGGCCAGGGGAGAACACAGAGGAGGCTGATGGGTCCTCCAGCTCAGAGAAGCTCAGAGCGCCCAGGTCGAGCGGGCTGCTCACCCCCATCGCCATGCTGTCGGACGAGGGCAGGAAGGCGTGGGAGGAAGCGATGGCGTTGGTCCCGCCCAGGGTCAGGAGGATTTTGGAGTCTCCCACATTGGGGTCCAGGGGCTGGGACAGGCTGAGCTGGGAGGAGGAACCTTGGGAGGAGGAGGCAGAGCTGGAGAGGCCGTGCACACGAGCCTGCATCTCCAACTCCTGCAGACGACAAAACACAAGTCAGACGAGGCTGAGCATTGTGGGATTGTTTTCTCACCTATATGTGCAATGGATGACTGTGTATGTTTCTCAGTGCATTTGGGTGTCTAACCTATATTCAAGTCTGTGTGTGTGTGACCTCTGACCTGAATGCGCAGCAGCAGGCTGCGGTTAGCGTGCTCCAGTTTCCTCTGCCTGGTCTCCATCTCCTTGGTCCTCTGCTGCTCTTTCTGCAGCTTGCGGATGTAATCCACCGAAGCCTTCAGGATGGTGCCCTTGTTCCAGCGCTGCTCCCTGTCCCCGTAGCACGGGGGTCAGTGACAGGGAAGGAACACACACGCATGATTACACACGCCGACACACACTTTCAACTTCCCCACCACACCGACAACGCAGGCAAATAAACACGTTTCTGTCCATGGGTACTTACGGGTCACTAGACTTTGGGATGAGAGCTCCCAACTCTTTGATCCTGTCGTTGATGTTGAACCTCCGCCTCCTTTCGACTGTGGGGGAGAAATACAGCCGTCATCACCTTCGTGTGGCCCTCGCACACGGATCCAGCTGTCTGTCTGCCTGCTTCCTGCTCTATTACAGCTTTAGCTTTCAGTTTTGTTCTCTCTAGCTTTTCTAGATTGCTGCAGAATTTATCCCCCCCCCCCCCCCCCCCCACACACACACAAAATAATGTATATATTTTTCAAACCAGTTGACATGCAGCCCCAAAACTCTCAAAACAAAACATCCAAAATTCAAAATTCAACCGCTCTCATCCAAAGATTCAACTTGACGCGTAAATCAATCATTAAACAACGGCCTGATAATGACAAGTTAAAAACAACAACAAAACAAGCTCCGTAACACAAAAATTAGACATCTCAGACAGACACCATAGCAGAACTGGAGCAGCTTTCACTCAGGCCACATGTTTTTATCCCTCTGGGTATTTTCCAAAATGTATTAACTTACATGGTGCATTACAAGATGTACCTGTTATGTAGGAGTTCAGACTGACAGCTGGTTGAGCAATTATGCAAATACGTTTCAAAAACGCACAGTCAGAAGTTGTTCATAGTTACAGGAGGGGATTGGTATGACTCAACCAAGTCAAAACCAAGTCCCCTGCTGGGCTTGTTGGCTTGTGTTTACCAACATCACACACATGCTAGTGTGCTTTAGCTTGTTCAACAGATAATCGTCCATCTGGAAGAACACTGTGTAAAGATCCTCTGTGTTCTAGAAAGGCCCGTGGCAGCCAGGCAGGTGAAGTACTCACTCAGGTTGTGGTTATCCTTCTTCTGCCTCTCCTTCATGATAGCCTTCACCTCCACATCTACTAACACAAGAAGGACAAATCCCTTCATCACATGCTCACCACACACAGGAAGGAAGGACTACAGCTCCTTCCTGGAAAGGAAGAGGAGAAGTTTGGGGTATTCTAGGGAGACAGCAGATACGGTACTGGGCTTTGATTATTCACGGCAGCTCATGGAATATGTTACCATGACTAATACTACAAGACAGACTAAATCAAGCATGTCTAGTAGGAGCGCGAGGAGGACAATGCAAGTCTTTGTGTGTGTTGTGTGAATGTCTGCGGTTGTGTGTGTGTGTGTGTGTGTGTGTGTGTGTGTGTGTGTGTGTGTGTGTGTGCGTGAGTGCAGCGTACACTGGAAAACAGGGAAGTGGGGCAGGAGAGTGTGGAAACTGGAACAGAGCGAGGGGACCGAGAGGAGGAAGTACGTTGCGTCACCAACGCTGACTGACAAGAACGACGAGACCAGGACAAGATGGAGAGATGCACAGATCTACAGCAAGATGGAGCCCTGGAAGGGGGAGGGAGGGGGGGAGCTAGACAAGCTCACAGGGCGCTGCGTTGACTTGTGAAGTGACTGTACATTGGGCTGGGTGCTGTAGTGAGTCATTGTTAACAGAGGATTGGAGGGTGTGTGGAGCAGCAGCAGGGGGGCTGCTGAGTGGTGGGGCTGCTGAGCGGTGGGGCTGCTGAGTGGTGGGGCTGCTGAGGGGTGGGGCTGCTGAGTGGTGGGGCTGCTGAGCGGTGGGGCTGCTGAGCGGTGGGGCTGCTGAGCGGTGGGGCTGCTGAGCGGTGGGGCTGCTGAGCGGTGGGGCTGCTGAGTGGTGGGGCTGCTGAGCGGTGGGGCTGCTGAATGGTGGGCCGGCTGTCAGCAGAGACCACAGGCGGTCTTACCGGAGAGTTCCGTCTTGACGTTGTGCAGATCAGCAGGACAGGAGTTGCTAACAGTGATGGTGGGCGTGGCCATCCCAGAGCTGCTGTACACGTCCAGCAGGTTCCCTGATACCGGCAGCTGGAGACAGGAACACAGGAACACGTCAGTTAGACACACACACACACACAGCTAGTAGCCCCATCTTCAGACGCTACATGTGTCCTACTCCCTGCAGTGATGACCTTGGAGTGCTTTCTACTACTACATTGTAACACTAACCTCTCCCAGGCCTCAGGTAAACCAATGGGGACGTAGCTACATTGTGGAAGGCACAAGGTCACTCCCTGCTTCCACCAGCCAGCCTGGCCCCTCCTTAAACCTGCATGGTCCCAGCCTGCCTCCCAGAGCCTGCCTCCCACAGCCTCCCTGACCCCAGCCTGCCTCCCAGGCCCCAGCTGAAAGCTTAGCAGCTCACCCAACAAGATAAGATTGAAAGAGTAGTACAATGCCTACAATACCATGCATGCTTACTCAGCCTTCCTCTTTCCTTAAAGTATAATTTGAACTATGCAAGTCTTCATCAGCAACAATCTACCACAGTCACGTCTAGTCCTTATCTGTCAGAGTCCATGTGGTCTGGCCCACACTATCCCACACTGCACAGGGACACTAACCCTCACTGCACAGGGACACTATCCCACACTGCACAGGGACATTAACCCACACTGCACAGGGACACTATCCCACACTGCACAGGGACACTATCCCACACTGCACAGAGATACTAACCCACACTGCACAGGGACACTATCCCACACTGCACAGGGACACTATCCCACACTGCACAGGGACACTATCCCACAATGCACAGAGATACTAACCCACACTGCACAGCACACACACCACCACTAATTGCATCCTGACTACAACTTCACATGTATCCGTTTCAAGATAACCATGCTCAATTTAACATCTGACTGAAAAATTTGGAAATTAAGAGGAACCCTGACAAAAGTGCAATCTCAACTCGACAAGAGATTATTCTCCAAATTGTGACCGGTAAAATATAGGTTTCTAATAGCAGCATACCTCAGTCTTGATTCCTTTCTTGTCATGCTCCGGCAGTAACACCAAAATCCTCATCTTCTCCTCTGAGACGAAGCTAAAACTAACAACTCATTTCCCTGCTTTTTCTTTCTCTTTCTCTCTGTGACCCCCCTCCCTCTTTCTCTCTGTCACTCCCTCTTTCTCCCTCCCTCTCTCTCTCGCTCTCTCTCTCTGTCTCTCTCGCTCTCTCTCTTTCGCAGAGCAGCGGGAACAGTTGAGAAATGGGGAAACGTCTCTTCAGGAGGAAAAAAAATGCTATTCTCTGTTCCACAGTAAGCTATCAGTGTGTGACAACCAGCACACACACATACACACCCAAGCGCTTGTGCATTGCACACTGACCCCTCCCACCCAGCTTAACCTTGCCTGGCACAGACAACGTCAACCGAGACCGATGATCAAGCCCAGCCCAGCCCAGCCCAGCTTTCAGTCTAGTACAGTTCAGTCCAAATCAGCCCAACAGGACAGAATCTCACCTATAGCCTAACCCAGCCCCAGCTTAACCTAGAGGGGTCTTGGTCAAGCCAGGCGTGGTCATTGTTAGACATGTGTTACATCTTTATGTTTACTTCCACTACCAGCATGGGATTCCTGTCTTTCTCTCTCCCACTCCCACTTTCTCTCTCCCACTTCTTTCAAACACACACACGCCTGCCTGGCTGCAGGATTCCTCTGCCCTTTTGACAAGCTCAATATAATTATCTCTTTTGACACAAACCACAGCTGCTTAAAGGAGGAAGCGACACACACTGACTGGAGCCCCTTCTGCTCTGAGCAGACCGGGTCCCTTCCTCTGGCTGCCATCACAACTGATATGGCTGATCTCACCTTATCTGACCCACATCACTCACACACACACACACACCAACATACCGTGTTGGGCAGCTGCAGGCCAGCATCCATGAGCGTCAGGAAGTCATCGTTTAGACTGGACTCCAGGCTGATGATGTCATCAATCACATCCTCCATCTGAGACAGACACACAGACAGACACACAGACAGACAGACACACAGACAGACAGGCAAACAGACAGGTGTTAGGCAGCTACACTGACAGACAGAACCATGTTACCCACAGACTGAGATGATATTATACTGCCTGATTGAGATTTCCCCCCGTCTATCTACTTTTCTTTTGTTGATCATCTTTTCGCCTAATCTCCATCTACACAACTAACTGACTGTGCACTGTTATAATTTGACCGAGCTTCTCTGAGGCTATGGAGTTGATGTGAGTTAATGTGTCTGGCCTGGCCTTTGTGAACTATTAAGACACAGGTAGCCAGACCCTTTCAGGGAGCCGAACGCTCCTTTATTAGCCACTAGCCAGCCTCCAGGTTATGCTACGCGTGCCATGGTCTTTAGGCTGACAGTGTGGCATTTGGCAGCACTATGTCACACACAACGAGACCAAGAAGGAACTGGTGTAAATGTTAAAGGAAGTGAAAGACTGAGTAGTCGGTCATCTAGAAGGAACATGAAAAACCCTGATTTAGCTCACAGCTCAGTGTGTGTGTGTGTGTGTGTCTGTCTGTGTACGGATGTGCGTGTGTGTGTATGATCAATGTCACACTACCTCCTCCTTGTTAGAGCTGAGGCTGAGCACAGCCAAAGGGCTGCTGGGAGTGCTGCTGACCGCAGGAGTCAGCTCTGGGGCGGAGCCAGACTGGGGCGAGGGTGACACGCCCAGCATCTGATTGGTGGCTGTGTTTCCCAGGGTGGTGGAGAGGTACTGCTTGACCTGCTGGCGCTGGGCCTCCTGAATGTGGTACCTGGTGGGGTTCTCCAGGTGGGTCTGGACCTGAAAGAGGAAGAGATGGAGGGTGGGTGTTAAAAATAGAGGGAGAAAGGAGGAGGGGAAAAGAAAACTAAACAAAAGCAGCAAATCGTGAAGAGAGAGAGAAAGACGCAAATAGGTTTGATTGAAGGATGGTAATAATGAAGCCGCTGCGATCCAAACTGCGTCTCTTTTCAGCGTTACCTTGAGAACCTCCACGGGCACCTGTGCAGGGGGCTGTCGGGCAGAGCCGAGGGCCGGGGAGACGGAGATGGCAGGCGTGGGCTCATTGGGGCGGAGCAGCGCGCTGGAAGCCTGCTGCTGGGCCTCGCGTCGCTCCTGATCCCGGGCCTGCTGCCTCATCAGCTCCTGCCGCATCAGCACGCGAGACGACATGACGGAGCCTGTTGTCACCGAGGCCAACGAGGGGGAGGAGTCAGAAGCCGTCCCAGACGTGCTGGGGTAGACAGAGAGGGAGGGCGAGATCAGCCAATCAGCTGTATGAGTGGACAGCAAGGGGGGTGTTCTCTGCAGAGGAGGGATGACAGCAGGGTGGGGGTGCCTGCCTCAATATGCTTGAAGTAGGCAAATGAAGCTTCCCCACCAGACTACAGGCTCCACTAACGTGCCCACACTTCCTGTCTGACAAACACCAGGGCCTGGTCTCAATTCTGTCTCATAGATCAAGAGGGAAACTCCAGGGCTGAGTCTCAAGACTGTCTACTTAAACACTGACTTGCATTCGTCCCAGATCTTCCCTCTGATGTGAAAGGATTAAGGACAGAATCACACTTGAGATGTGGGCTGCCTGTGCTGATTCACTGGGAAGTCCCAGTTCACTGGAACTCGTAATCCCACCTGATCTCAGCCCTTGCACACACTAAGATTTACATCCCTGTTCAAATCCAAGGCTGTGTGTGCCAAAGACAAATTTCAGTAAGAGAATTGCTAACTTCTTGTTGAGTGAGTGTTCCCTTCTGTTCTATCTTCTCGCTCTGTGATCTTATTCAAATGTAGAAACACTGTGCTTGTCTCCCAGGAACACAGGTGGATTTGTGCTGAGTCACTGCTGTCCCTGGGTACGCACACACACACACACACACACACACACACACACACTTGCACAAATGCACACACAGTAGTGCCACAGTAACCAGATCTCCTGCTTTAACCAGTCTGTATTCAACTGTGAGTTGCTTCAGTGGAGGAACAACAGTCTTTTCCTACTTCCCAGCTCGCTCTCTCCTCTCTGTGCAGCACACATGTACACACACACACACACACGCATATACACACACGCACAACCTTTCAAAGAACAAAAGACTGGTAGACAGGTATGCAAAAACAACATGGAGGGAGCAGAAGCTAACGCTAGTGAACGGAGCATTTTCTTGCGTTTGTTTTCATGATCCTTTACCTGAGAGTGATGGGCTGGCTCTTTATCTGGTAGAAGGTGTCAGTCTCAGAGGTGAGGATGCTCTCCACCTCGATGTCTGCTACGATGCCTGACTCCGGCAGCAGAGGCTCCAAACTGGAAAACAAAAACAACACGGAATGAACAACATCAGCAATGAAACCTACGGAACACGAAAAATACATTGAAGAGTCAAGGACTGCTGTTCTACTTGAGAGGATGTGTTTCGGTTTCATTTTGCAACTATTAATATATCAAGAAAACTGTGACAGGAATCCTGGAATACAGAGAGCTCGCAGCAGACTCATGTCTAGCTGTGTCCCTGGAGAGCTAACCCTCCTGACTGTGGCTCTCCAGGGACCGGCCGGGCTGCCCTGGGTCTGGACTTTTTTTTTCCCACAGCTACTGAGCTGGAACAATAACAATGTATGACTTCTTTGGCCTGCCGTTGATGCATACATGAATAAATAAGGAAAAGCAGTCAAACTATAATGGTGTTGTAAGAGGATGTGATGTCAGGATCCGTGTCTTCTGTAATCAGACCTGTTATAGGTTTCAACTTGTTATTGCAGTGAGTAGGTGTGGCAGAGTCTGGATGCAGGTGACAGAAAACACACCACTGTTACTCTAATGCCCACCAAGACCACCACACTCTGAGCCTCAACATGTGCACTTGGATGTAGATCACCTTGAGCTCTTAAGATTGTCTGAAACTATATTCACAGAAAGTACCAGAGGGTGGCTCTTGATTCCAAAAGAAAAAAAAAGTTTACTATCAAGCCAATGAAACAGGTGTTAAAAATGTTCCATTAAGGGAAAAAAAAGTTTCAACATCTATAACGTCTTATCAAGGTAATCCAATTTTACACGAGTGTGCCTCCTGTAAACCTGGAATAATTTGTGGGAAAGAATTTGACCCGGCAGGTGTAATAGCTGCTGGTCTGCAGAGGGGTCGCAGATCCCCCCCCCCCTGGATCAGCCCCTGTAAAGAATGTAAACACCAGGGTCACCATGTCACATTAAGGATTTACTCAAGAGGAATGACAGGCAGGACAGGAAACAAACAGCAGTCCCGAATCCTCACTTGCACTTTGAATATGATATTGAAGCGATTGTTGAAGTATTTCAGCCAGGCTACTCACCATTAAATTGTGTAAATAAATGTTGATTTTTGTGTGGTGCGTACTCAGCCTGGACCCGAATGGTTCAATTCCATAATCGGTCCTGTCCGCTAAAAGAAATGTTCTTATTCGCTTTAAACTAAATCCACAATAAAGCGCAGACGAATGACGGTCAATACGAAACAAACCATAACTTGGCAAAAAACAGTATGTTTTTCTTTTCGGATTGCTTAGGAAGCCATGTTTGGACTCGGCTCAGCTCACCGGTTTTCCATAGGAAATGGACATTTAAAACATCGGCTACTCGACGTTCAGCTGTACCCAGTTAAAGGTCTGTCAAGCTCCGTTCCACAAGCGTAGTCGATTAGAAAAACAGCCTTGTCCGTCGTGTCCTTTGACAATTCGCCAGCTTAAATCGTTTAAGTTGCGAATAGCCTTCAGCTCGGAAGACATCGATAGTTTCTAAAAATAGGAAGCAAGTCAATGCATTGCGATTTGCGAATGGGCCCACTAAAGCCACTAGAGGGGGCGGTGGGACTTCCCACTCATCAGCCCTCAAAACATTCCGTTTCAATTCATGTCTAAAGAACACGTATCCTTCATTATTCAAGCAAGAAATTAAAAATACACTGAAAGATAACGTATAACACAGATCTGTGTCAGTTTTTTGTACATATCTAATCTACCAGGACAAAAAGAGACAACAATTGCCACGTTTCATAAATAGGCCTTTAAAAATATTACAGTAGACCAAACCATAACAATGTCATATATGTGCATTTGGCTCCACAAACACAAAACTCACAAATTCCAAATTCCATTTTTTTTTTTTTAAATGTAGGCTTCAACAAGCTAGTCATTTAAAGTTACTAATTCAAATCAATTACATGATAAAGACATAAACATAACTTGTTTATCAGACAAAAACATCAGTCTGAGAAGTAAAGAAATGTGTTGACTAACTGGTCTTATACCATGGTCAAGGCCACACTGAAAGGGGGAATCCACAATAGTCAACTGTGCTCTTTCATTTCCCAAAAAAGGCAATGATTTAGCTCCCCAAAGCACAAAACTCTTTAGATCAGCATAACATAGCACATTCATTCACCAGCCACACACACAACGCCCTCCCTCCTCCTCCCTCTCCTCTGCTCTCTCTGTTTCTCTTTTTCTGAGAAGTCTAGTGTGGCGCTGAGGCAGGCTAAAGATCTGCATGAAGCAGAAGCCATAAAAACAAGCCTGAGGATTTGCTGAGTCACTTCCCACCAAAGACAAGGTCCACACACAGCAGCAGCAGCACGGCCGTGGAGGCTTACATGTCCAGGCTGGATCTCTTTTATGAAGGGGGGTTTTAAAATGCATTCCATCCACTGAATAGTTTAATGGTTTATTGTCACGGAAGGCCCAGTTTAACTACTAGTTTTACTATGTTTGGTTATAAAGCTTAAGGAGGTAAACAACTCCTATAAACAGATACTGTTGATCATTATACAGTGAAGTTGTTGTTGAAAGAATGATCCCATGTGTAAATGTTCAATCTAAGACTTGGCTCTGTTACATTGAACCTCTTCCCTCAAATGCCCCCCCCCCCCCCCCTCTCTCTCTCTCCCTCCCTCTCATGGCTGTCTGGTAGGCATATAGTGGAACTATAACCCACATTTCATAAAATCTAGATAGGATTACAGCTAAACTTCACAATCCATAGTTATCTCTAATGAATGGTTATAGTTACCTTGCATGATGTTATTATGTCCATGCCATTGATCTTACAATGTCACGACCATTTAGATAGCCCAGGTGATTGGGGGAAGTAGCTCAGCATTTCTTCAGGAGAGTATCTCTGCTAACACTGAATGGCAAACCACTGAGTGGACATCAACCTCCGTTTAACATGTTTTAAAACGGTCAATAGCCGGAAGTGTTTGTAAAAACGTAAACTTGTTGTCTAACTTGGAACGCAATTTCCATTGCGAAATACATCTGACGTCACATCAAAGTTGCACCAGTTGCTTTACTTAACAAAAGTATCAACTCACATGAATACACTGAAGCAAATGCACTTTGTTGGTGCGTTGCCTGTCCAGTTGTAGTAGGGGCTGCAAATGTGTAGCTTTTGTGTAGACTCAGCCTACCTTATTAAATTCACGGTGTCTGTAGAGTCCAGGATAACATAGACAGTCTGCTGCTGGTCGTGCAGCGGGACGTGATTTGGATGAGAGTCAATCTTAGCGGTTCCGTCACCCTGACTTGCTGAAAAGGCGGACATTTCTTTCACGGTACGAGTAAAAGATAACGTCCTATTGACACTGTAGGGCCTAATGTTGCGCAATCAAGTTACCGATACAGTGACAATCAAGATCATATAGCTTCAAAATACGTTACATGCATTGTTGGACTAATGCGATGCTGATATAAGCGTCTTACGTAGCCTTCAATCTGCGCCCCACAGTCTAGTTACGGGAAAGGATGCGAAAGTAGGGGAAATCCTGTCTGACGTCATCTCACGAAGCATCAGACGAGGGGAGACGAACAAGGCAGCGGACCAATCAGAGACCAGAACGGCCAGTGTGTGTCTCACTTCCAATAGGATTGCGTGGTCCGTTTGCTTTAGATGGATGGAAAATACAGTAGTTTATTACAGAACCTCGCCAGGTGTTTCATCATCCTCCAACAAGGACGGGTTTTCATATCAAAGTGGTGTGCAAATAGCAGGACGTTTTACAATATGACAATACAACCATGTTACAAACATGTTATTGTAGATAAGACAGATCAAGATTAGTCTCTGCAAAATAACAACCACACCAACAATCTGTTACGTAGTCATCCTTTTATTTCACTTTTTAACCTCATTAACATTTTTATTATCTTGCACAAATGTCATGGGGATATACACATACAATGGTACCCAGTGGCCTGCCACTAATATAATCAATAGTAATAACAATAATCAATAATCATAACAATCAGAGAAGAACAGTTATACTCATTCATGTTTACAGTTGAAACCTATACAGTTATTCAGTATTCACGAAAAAAGAAAGAATTGTGTCACGGAAATGACAGTTTGGCTTAGCAAGACTTAACAATAATAATACTTCAAAGCTTTATGTCCAGACAGGCTGGTCTGTTTGACTTGGGTTTCAGTGACTCTCATTGGTGTTCATGTTGTCATCATATATATATACATATACAATAAAAGTTGACTTTTTATATTGATAATGGTCGTCTGTCACATTGTACTGTTATTCTATTGAACTGTGTTGTATACCACATGACATTTTGTCCAAATATATTGTTTTTCCACTGAGACTGAATAGTTCTGGTTTCCTGTATAGTTCTGCATGGAAGTGGTTCTAGACACAGTTCTGTTAGTGTGTCAGAAGGCTCATCTTACAGTATCTTGAACAGGTTAACATGATATGGCTGTGTAAACGTGAAAAAGTGTGTCTTCCAGGTTTTCTGGACCTCAGAGTTGGTGTGTAGTAAAAGATCCCTGCATGCTCTAATACTCTGGTACAGAAAGTGTAAAGCCCAGTCACAGGATGTTGAAATTGGTTTGCATCTTCCTGTCATTAGGCTTAAGGTGAAAAATGAGGAGAGTTGGCGTTTGTGCGTTTCTGCGTTAGTGTGTGTTGTGGGTAGGAGAGGTGATGAGGTTCAAAGCACCTGATTCCTATCTTCACACAGAGATGCTAGACACAGAGACATCTTGAAGTGAGAGGCACGCTCTTAGTCAGCCTTGAATGCCCCAACTAGACTTCAATACCTGCAGTTCTTATAAAGGTATTATATAAAAAGTAGCTTTTGCAATTGTATAGCCCTGGGGGACATGAGTACTGTAAAATCTGGATATTTAAATTAACAGTCAACAAGACACCTGGGATATGTTATGAAAATAGATACAAACTCCTGCATCAAGGAGAATTGAACTGAGAGTTTGTGGTACAACCGGTTACTCAAAAAGTATGACACAATGGATTCACCAGTCAAATGCATGTATGAATATTACACACTAAACCAAATTAACTTGTTTTGATTTTGTAAAAAAAAAAAAAAAACGAAAAAAATACGATGGAGTAGAACAAGTAAAAATAAATACTAGCAACCACAGGAAAAGCCAAGAGTAGACACAGATTGAAACATACAGGAGGACTGAGCATCTCAATCACACAGTAGTGTACCCTAGTATACTTTGGCAAAAGCAGAGGTAACAGATATCATACAAAACACACTAGGTCTAGTGTAAGGCATGTTTTAGAATATACCATGGCGTAAAGTGATGAGAGGACTTTACATCAAGATACCTCAGCCTGTTCTCCCAGCATCTGTAACTATACTGTTGTTGTTGTTGTTGTTGTTGCTGTTGTTGTTTATGTTTTTTTGTCTGTGTGTAATGCAACAAATGCATTTCATTTGTGCCAGAAGTGACCATGACCCAACAGTTCTCCTCTAGGACCAAAGCTGAATATATATAAATGTAAACTAATGTACTAATGTTCAGGTTCATTACGCTACAGGGAGCTTTCATAAGTGTTGTTGGCACATTGATGAGGGAAGCTGGCTGAATGGAGGACAAATGCTCACTGGACCGTTAGCCACTAATTACACCATTTAGACCTCTCTCACAGATTAGAACAGGTCTTAAACTATGTCTCTGACAACAGAAAATTATACCAAAGCCATATTAATTATCCAACACAACAATTTGTATTCTTTTGAATTCACCACATATGTAATAGCAATTGTTTAGGGGGTGAAGATAGAAATGAGATAAGGTGTCTGTTGTCTTCTATTGACCAAACACCATCATTTTCAGACACAGGAGCACAGCAAAGTTGTGACACACAGAACTGGAGGGCTTTAGTACCCAACAGGAGGCCACCCACATTTCAATTGAAGTCTGATTCAAACTGTACGATAAAAAACACCTAGCCAATATACCCACAAGACCAAGCCTTGTTGGAGAATAAATTATATTTACATACAAATGTTTACCTTTCTTTGTGACCCTCTTGCATTGAGCCAACACAAACACAAACCCCAGATTCAAAACATCAAATATTTAACGTTTCGCTGTGTTTTATATATATAATATTCTCTGTATTAACTATCAAAACACTCTCAAAAAGGCAGAGATATCACCCACGTTAAACTGATAAAAACATCTCGTTATTTCTCACATCCTTTTCAGGTCAAATATCGTTCAAAGGATTTCAATTCAATAATCCAACCACAAGCTCTCTCACTTTAACGCTCACATATTAGCACAAACATCTCTACTTCACATACTCATCCAGCACCATTAGGTGGAAAAGAGCTTAAAAACATCTCCTTTTTTACCAATGTATTAGTAAGAAAAAATATTTTTAAGACCCCCACTCACTCTTACCATCCCAGCACTCTGAATTCACCCTAGTCTTCTAAAAAACACAATTAGATGTAATCATTGCTCTGTTCCCCCAGAGGAAGTGGATGTAATACTCCTTGGTTCCACTGGGGGGCAAAGAGGTTGCCGGAATAAATTGTCTGTTTTAGGGGGATTATGTTTGGTACTGTAGATCATGACAGGCACTAAATAATTCGTGAGGCTTCAGAAAGGCTCCTAAATCCATCTATTCAGAAACGAATGTGTGTTATTTGCTGATAATTTTGAGGGAGGATTCTGAATAACTAGGAATTCTAGTCATTCTAGTGCATATACGCAAATAAAAAAGTGGGGTAGGTTTAGAAGGGTCTCTCTTGACAGTTCAAACGGCGTTTAAAAATGCTTCTCATTCAGGCTTCTTGACAGTCTTGAAACGGCAATGTGGTATCAACCCCCCTTGCTCAATGTCCTTCTTTCATGCAAAACAGTTTGTTAGGATGACACCGCTAACCGTGATCCAAACAAACAGGAAATGTTTTGGTTCCATTCAAGGTTCTGGATTCCATCTACCCAGGCCCGGAGGAGCCTGCAGACTCACATACTTCCTACCATAAGAGGACAACAAAGAGAGAGGCCATCTTGTCTTCGCTAGCTCTGGTGGAATCTTTCAAGAGTTCAGCAGATCTGCTATTAGGTTGCTTTTAGTCCAGCATCCTACCACAGTCATGTCCATGTCCTAACTCCAGATTACTGAGCAGGAAGATGCACACAGCTTGTACCATCATTCTCCACATGAAGAGATAGTATCACCCTCCTCAATTGGGAAAGTAAACAAACACTCACCACTAAAAGAAACCAACCACTTGTTTAAAAACATCAGAGAGACAGCGAGATAGAGAGAGAGAGATAGAGACAGAGAGATAGAGAGAGATAGAGACAGAGAGATAGAGAGAGACAGAGAGATAGAGACAGAGAGATAGAGAGTTAGAAATGGAAGCTACTGAGAGTGTTCTAGACCCACAACTCGAAATGTCCAACGGCAAGTAACTGATGCGTTTCAGTGAGACGCATATCTTCATAAGGTTGCTATTCATATTTCTTCTTTTGCAAGGGAGTGCACACTTTTGGCAGGTTTGGCAAACACTGGTCACTCACAAGATGAGTAATACACTGAGAAACGTATCTGTAATATTTCATGCAACTGACCACTGACATTAAATACAGAGAGTTGTGTGAGCATGTCTATGTAAGAGCTTGTGTATGTGTATTTATTTGAGTGTTACTGTGGGTCTGTGTGTTTGTAATTGTTTTGAGAGAATGTATCAAACTGTGCTGTGTGTACTATGTGCTGCTCCTATGTATACAGTTTGTATGTGTAGAGTTTACACATTATATAACACTGCTCTTCCTCTCCCACTAATCACGTATTTTCCCCTGAAGCCAACAGCTCCTCCCCTTCCTCCTCAAGTGCTTCTGTAATTGAACCATGAATCTGTAGCTCCTCCCCCCTGCCAGCCCGTGATAGGACCTCCATCCAGCGGCGCTGAAGCTCTTCCCCGTCGGCGCTGAAGTACAGGGTCAGGTGACTCTGGCTGATCTTGAAGGCGTTGCGGCGCTCCAGGCGGTCACATGACTCCGGGAGGGAGACCTCAAACCCGATAAGAGGAACGCTGCGCTGAGCTTTGACATCCTGAGGAAGGAGAGGGCAGGAGGAGAGGAGGAGGGGGAAGAGGAGAGGAGGAGGGGGATGAGGAGAGGAGGAGGGGGATGAGGAGTGACAGAACAAAACACACAGGTGAGAAAATGCTTCGAAGAGTATTTGAAGGTTTTCAGGATTACTGTTAACATTAAACAGGTTTACCTGTGGAGCTCCGTAGACATAGAGGACCAGCGGTTCGTTCTCTGGGATGACGAACCATGCCTTCTGCCAGCCCCGCCCGGAGCCCTTCTCCATGTGGTGTAGGAAGCTGCACAGTACGCTGTTCTCTGCTGCCAGGGAGGCCTGCTTCTGCTCAGCACAACACCCAACACCCCAAGATGTTCTCATTGGATTACAGGGATCTCAAATGAAATCCAACTACAAAATCCAATACAATTTGTTGGAAAAGCCCTAATTTTGTGACATTTTGAATGAACATTTTCATATTGAACTCACATATTGAAAGGAAACCGTAGACAGTATAATGGGGACCCTTGTTGTTTGTGAACAGGGTCTACTGACCTCCAGGATTGAGCGTCGTCTATGGGTGCTGCTGCTCAGAGAGGCGGGGGAGGGTGGTACGCCTACCAACGTGGTGTAGCAGTCCACACACACGCGGTTGGCACGGTTGTTGTCGTACGACAGGCGGGCGCGGAACTCCGAGCACTTCCCACACACCACCTGGAACACGCAGACAGGAAGAGGCCAGTATTAATGAGCTGCCTCCGCTCGAGGACTTGGTAAACCCTTGCGGTTGTCAAATAAGCTCGTCTCGCAACGCATAAGCGGAGAACATACGTGTCCACAGGCTTTGCAGTGGTGGCGTCTCTTGGTGATGGAGTTGAAGGGTTCCTGACACTTCATGCAGAGAGTCACCTCCTTCTCTCTGATGGGAGTGGGAGCCCGCTGGCCCAGCTCCATGCAGTTCTGATCCCGCCCACAACACAGGAAGTGTCAGCCATGGCAACGCATGGAGGAATGATTGATGTATATGTGTGTGTGGAAAAGACAGAGAGAGAGAGAGAGAGAGAAAGAGAGAGAGAGAGAGAGAGAGAGAGAGAGAGAGAGAGAGAGAGAGAGAGAGAGAGAGAGAGAGAGAGAGAGAGAGAGAGAGAGAGAGAGAGAGAGAGAGAGAGTGTGTGTCTTACAGGTGAGTTGGGCGGGGTGCAGTCCTCATCGCGGAGGGAGCAGTTGAGATGTCTGAAGGTCTCCAGGGTCTGCTCATGTCTTTGAATAGTGGTCTGGATGGCCTGGGGAAAGAGGCGTTAACAGGAAACAGGTTACTAAAAAGGAGAGAAAACAGGAAACTTGGAACAAGGAGAAAAGGGTCCAACAGGAAACAGTTAAATCGGATGCCAAACCTCCAAGGTATGAAGAGGAAGTGGGTATGTTTACAGGGTTGTGCAGGTTTATTGTCATTACCTGGATCCAATCTTTCTTCTCTTCCTCAGTTCTGCACAAAGGAAGAACACACAGAAGGTTCAGATATCACATCCTTGGACTCAACGTGTAAATAAAATCTCACCTTTTAAGGAACACTTCCTGTGATTGTTTTTCTCAATGTTTTTCTTCTAAACTATTTACATAATTTTGTGAATATTGTACAGATCTGATTGAATAATTAAAACAGTCTTATTGTTCTGTTAAACTCACCTGGCCTGCAGTTCTAGTGAGCGCTGTTTCCCAGATACCAAAAAGGTCCGTGGGACATTGAGACTGCTGGTCTCCTTCAACTGTAACACACACACATACACATAAATACACAGGAAATGACTGGTCTGACCGCAGCTATTTAGTATTCTGTTTCTACGGAAAACGTAATCTCAGCCAATCTCTCGCACTGTCAACCGTGACAACTTACTATGCCTTTCTAACGGATCTAGTCAGCAACACACCAGTCAGTTACATGAGACAGATATGAGACAGAAAGAGGAGCAACCAGTGACTGAATCCGGACCCACCTCCATTCCATCCACATCAATACGGGCTCTGACACCAAACTTCTGACCAATCAGCCTCAGTTTCGGAACACAGTACAGCAGCCTATCATTGAACTGCAGAGAGAGAATTATGTTATTTTAATTGACATTTTTAGGAAAGATCCCCTTGATTGATGGCGTTTACATTGTGTCTTCTGTGTTCCTCACCAGAATAAGATATCTATCCTGGGAGGTGCCGTTCTTGGCCGACAGCTTGAGGATGTGTCCCTCCTTGATGAGCTCGTTGGTGGGGTTAACAATGTCCTCCTCACCGCCCAGCAGCTCATACACCTTCAGCAGCTTCCTCATACGCTCCTACAGCACACACACACACACACACACACACACACACACACACACACACATTATATTTCTAGAAAAACATCAAGACCAAAAAGGAACTGTGAAACGTCTCAGTGTTCTTTAAAAAGTGCGGTTGATCAGATAAGTTATTTGTATTTATCTATTCATAACTTTATCATCACATAGAGAACCACATGCTTCACAGCTAAGATGAGGAAAGGACACCACCCAGTAAACAACTCTTAATGATAGGCCTTTAACACCAGCCGCACGCTAACGAGGGCAGAGTGTGCGTATCTCTAATTAAGAACGGATGCTAGATGACAGCCGTGCAGGTTTGGGAGCGTTTAATCGGGTCTGACTGCAGGCGAGGCTGATGATCGTTTGCTGTGGTCTGGTGGCGACAGTGTGTGAAACGACTCACCATCTTCCTTATGGCGGCATTGGAATGCTCTGCTGCCGTGGCAATCAACTCCAGGGATTCTAGAATAAAGTGATGGTGCACAGTATTATTACCAAAATACTGCTGATACTACAGGGTTGTTACTGTATATTCCTACTGCAGTTAAGACATTTCAATACAACGGTTTGAATTACACAGGCCAGGGCTTGGTCTTTGTACTTAAACCCTTTTATGCAGTGCATTACAGTAACGTGGCTTGATTTAACACTCGCTACAGTGCTCTTTAACAATATGCCCCTCAGAAGTGCTCCTTTGTAAGATGTCTGGGTTCAGGGCTTTCTGCATTCACAAAACATACAGCCTTGTTGGGTCATTTCCAGCACACTGGACCGAGACATGATGTGAGTGCTGTGTGTGTGTGTGTGTGTGTGTGTGTGTGTGAGAGAGAGAGAGAGAGAGAGAGAGAGAGAGAGAGAGAGAGAGGAAAAGGAAAGTAATTTGTGGGAGCGCTCCTGCATGGAGCATTGGTCTGCTCACTCTGGGCGTCTTTGAAGTCGTCTGCGTCCTCGGGGAGTCTGTGCAGGTAGTCCTTCAGAAGCAGCTCGTAGCGAGGGATCCTCTGCACCGGCTCCAGCATGTGGTGCTGCAGGGTCAGATTCCCACAGCGCTCCTCTCTCTGCAACACACACACACACAGGCAGGTACACACACACACAGAAGCATACAAGAAACAGAATGCTATATTAGAACACACTCCCACACACAACAGAAATAAATCAATTTCATAACTAGCATGGAATCCTGCCTAAGCCGAGCATGGGAGAGAGAACATGAGTGATAATGAAAAAAAGAAAAATCCATAAAACACAGCAACCCTGTGGAAACAAAGAGCTGCCGTTGATCCTGTAGGACACAGGCTTCCTGCTCCCCTGTCTTCCTCCTCAGGAGCCCTCATGCATGGCTGCTGAGGTAAGATGGAGTTCAAAGATCTCAACCATGTTAGTATTCCTGCACAGAGTAGCACCGACTGATGGAGGGAAGGAGCAGAGAGAGTGTTTGAAGTTGGTGAGAAAGCCATTAGTATTCCACAGCTTGACTGGAAGTGCTCTGGCGCACACATATATACCCTCTCCCAAACGCACCATCAAAACCCAGAAAATACAGCAGCTATTATTTCAATTCTAACCGTCACCGCAATGTAGATTTTGGTTTCCAGATGAATTCACAGAGACCAAGAGGGACACAGAGAGACAGAGGCACCGACACACACACACACACACAGACCAGCCTGCAGTTTCCTATTATTCATCTTTACTAGCGTGACGATATCCGTCCCCAGCTGTGACACCAGATGAGGAGACCCACCTGGGGCCATAAACACCAAAGGTGCCTTGATTTGGCTTCTCAGGCACCACAGAGCCAGTGGACGAGACAGAAACAGAGCAAGCCTGCAAGCAACTTGAACCGAATCAAGCTCATCGTTTGTCGTTCCTCTTTTTGTTTTACTGAAAAAGAAACCACAGCCATGACAGGCTTGATGCCCTAACACAACGTCAAGCAAGCAACCATGTCAAACATCTGAGATATGGGTGAACCTGTCCTTGTTTACTACACAGGCCAGAGGTCAGGGTCAGAGGTCAGATGGCAGGGGTCAGGTGTTAAGGACCAGCCAGCTGACCTGAATCTAACTATGTTCCAGGGACCGCTTCAGTTGTGTCACGGTCAAAACAGGAAGGTGGCTGTACCTGGATCTCATGGACGATGACCTTGAACTGGGAGGATCTCTCCATCCAGGTGTTCACCAGCTCCATGGCGCGGTCAAAGTTCTTCACATACTCTCCGTACATCTTCAGGAAGGGAGCCAGCTTCTGCAGGATGTCTCCAATCCGCGGGTTCAAGTCCCTGGAGAGGGAGGCAGAGGGGTCAGGACACAGCAGGACAGGGGAGGTGGTGTGTGTGTGAGAGCTGCTGTGTGACAGACTGCATGCTTGTGTGTGTGTGTGTTTGTGTGTCTTTTTAAGCATGAAGATACTCCCTGTTCCTGTATGGTATGTAGGAGATGAGGGGGCTGTGATTTCGGCCCTACATCAACAGTTTCCCAAGAGTGTGTGTATGTGTGAGTGTATGTTTGTGCCTGTGTGTGCGAGTATGTGTTTTTGAGTCTGTGCCTGTGTGTCTGTGTGTGAGTGAGTGTGTGTGTGTTTGTGTGAGTGTGTGTGTGTGAACGTGCTCCCTCACCACTCCTCCATGCGTTTCTGCAGGGCCGGCAGCAGGAACTGCTGGTGGAAGCAGTAGATGGAGCAGATATTGGAGAAGATGCCTGTGACCACTTCACAGGGGAAGGAGGCGCGGGCTCTGGCCTCCTCCAGGAGCCGCCCACAGAACACCTGGTCCAGGAGGTGCAGCTTGGACACGTAGGCCTGCTCCGTCAGCAGGAGCTCATTGGCTATGTTGAACACTCTCTGCTGGACTGACAGCTGGCAGACGCAAACACAAACACAGACGCTTTGAGGAGAATTCGGGGAACACGCGTGCAAAAACACACACGTTAGGAAAGTGGGTCTTTTGTAGTTTTGTAGTTCTCTCTTGGAAGTCGCTTTGGATGAAAGTGCCTGCTGAATGAGTTGTTAATGTTAATGTCTTGATTGTGACCTTTCAGCAATTCAAGCAACGAAAAACGACTGAGGAAACGTTGACATTGTTCATAGCTCACATTCTCTGGGATCACATTCCAGCTGACGGCTGACCTTACTCTGAATAACAGTTAGAAACACGGCTCTCTATTCACTGTCATTGCATGTCTGTCGCAACATGGCCGTCATCAGTGAGTTATAGCACTACTTACTCTCTACTCCATCCATTTGGCGATGGTTCTACACTTTCACTATCAATTAAGCTCATTGGTCTACAAATATCTGCTGTCTTCTCTGGTTTTCACTTTTCCAAGCAGACATATTTTTTCATTGTTCTTGTCTGGTTCTAACTCACCTCAACAGAGTCCTGTCTGTTGGCTTGGGGGGCCACGAGGGCCAGGGTGTTGAGCTCAGTCTCATCCCCGCTGCCCTCCTCCAGGTCACTGTCCCCCTCCGAGTACCTGCCCCCCCCGGCCAACGCCCCCTCCCCTGCCAGGCCCTCTGCATAGCCACAGGAGGAGGAAGAGGAGAGGCGGGGCAGGATCAGGGCGGGGCTACAGGGGTAGATGACCCGGTCCTCGTCCCCGGCGAAACACAGCTCCTCGCTGTGGGAGGGTGAGCTGATGCTGTCGATACCACTGTCTCGATTGGCCAGCTTGCCGTCAGACTGCGGGGCGGGGAGGGACAAGTGTTCGGAGGGAATCTCTGATTGGCTGCAGGACTCTGTGGGCTCCCTCATCTCCATGGTGTCCAGGTGCTTCTCAGAGGCGCTGTAGCCCGATTCCATCGACAGGCGCTTCTCCGAGCACGAAGCCACCAACTCTTCATCATCATCATCATCATCATCAATATCATCCAGGTTATCCTCCCCAGTCTCCCCCGACCCCTCTGCCTGCAAACCATGCTCTTCCTCCTGGGGCAGATCCAGGGGGATCTGGGACGGGGGCTCGGCTGAGGGGGGCTCAGGGGAAGAGCATGAAGGGGGTGTGTGTGGAGCGCTTGCCCCCCCTCCCCCTCCTCCTCCCCCCTGGGAGTCTGGGACTCTGGGGGTGCACATCCCCCCAGTGATGTCAGGCACCACAATGATCTGCTCCCTAGAGAACACACATAAAAGAGTTAGGTTAAAGGCTGGGTTTCCAGAGCACAGATTCATTGTGGATCTTGACAAGTCCAGGTTTGCACGAAGCCTGGACTTGCTGGAGAGCGATCCTCAGTGCAGCAGCTGTCAGCCCACCAATCAGATCTCACCTCTCGAACTTCTCGATTAGTGACAGCACGCAAGTGGGGGAGGAGCTTCCCTCTGCACGTGGCAGCGGGCCCCGTGGAGCGCGGGGGTCGGCGGGGAGCGGCCTGGAGGGCGGAGGAGGGGGAAGGGGTTTGTCTGGGGCACGGGGTCGAGGGCGGGGCTGGGCTCCCTGCTGCTGGAGGTGAGGGGGCTTCGGGGGCACTGGGGGAGGGGGAGAGAAACATGATCAATGACCTATGTCTACAGTGTGTGTGTGTCTATCTGTCCCCTAAATTGAATTCTCTGACCGCAACAAAATCTTCTTCATAAATATGAATGATATAATGTGATCCTGTTCAATTCTGTATTCATCAGCTCCACTCCTGCTACTCTAATTCCATCCATTCCAGACAGTGGTGTCCCATCCTCCCCAGCACACCTACCTTGTGGTTTGGGCCCAGGTAAGGGAGGCCGGGTCTTAGGGGCCATGACTGGGAGCTCTGCTGCTCCACCGAGGCCGGAGCCATTGCAGTGTCCAGGATCCAGGGGCCCCGGGTCTGAGCTGAGGCGCTGGGGGCCATCAAGGGAGGCGTCCTGAGGGGCCAAGCACGGGTCTGGCTCCAAGGACAGACTCTTTGTCAGCAGCCTGGGACTGGAGGAGGAGGGGCCTGGGTGGGGCAGGGGGACAAGGAGAGGAGGAGGTGAAGGAGGAAGGGAGGTAAAGAGAAAATATGTCAATGATGGATGCCATCTGTGCTGTCCTCGTGGTGCAGTGACTGGGAAAGACAGGCAAACCTTGCTCCCAATGTCATTGAAGCACCACCCACATGTAATGAAGATAAAGATGGGGACACAACAGGGACATGGTTTCCGGTAGGTCAGCTGAACAGTGTACGTGTGCGCTAGTTAAAGCTTAGCTCTGGAAAGTGTTGTGAGATAGGTGTCTTTGGAGTTACACGATGTATGTGTGTGAAATGAGGAGTGAGGCTGTGACATAACCCAGACTGGTCAGCTGATGAAAGAGAGATTCAGGCCTGGTATCCATCTTTAACCTAGCCAGCGTGTGTGTGTGTCTTGTCCTCTTAACAAAACTGATGAATTCCATGTGACATGACAACCAACTGGTACCTACTGGTGCAGCAGGGAAGGGAGGCCTTGGCGGGGGGGGGGGGGGGGGGGGGGGGGGGGGGGGGTTCTAAAATGAGTTTCACATGCTCTGCTAAATCTGTCTGCTCTATCTGTCTCTCTTTTGCTCTCTCTCTCTCTCTCTCTCTTCCAACCTCTCTCCACCTCTGTTTATATCTCCCTCACTGTCTGTCTCTCACACTAACTTTCTCTCTCTTTCCCCTCTCTCTCGTTCTCAAGCTCTCGCTCTGCTTCACTCTCCGTCTCTCTCTATCCGTCCCCCCGCCCCTCTCTCAGCATGTCACCCTCTTTCTTCCTCTCTCCTTCTCTCCTCTGTGCTTCTCCCTATTCTTCGATCAGGCCCACGCTTGCACTCCTGGACACAGATCCAACACTCTTAAATCTTCGCACAAAAGCAGCCATGAAGGCCAGCCTTGCAGTAGCTGTCACAACAACATCAATGACTCTTTCGATCAGTGGTTCAGTGTCAGCAAGACGGAAGAGAGGTTTAGTGCTCTGCCGATCAGTTAGCTTGCTGTGCTGTCATCTGGGATTACGCAACTGGTTGTTTCGAAGAGCACAAATGTGCTTGTAGATGTGAATGCAGTCGTACACACGAATCCACATGCACACAAAAAACACATACTGTGTCACTCGACATCTAACAGTCAAGGTTTGACCGTGTTCTGCCCACAAACTAAGTGCTTCCTTTCTAGTACACGTCCATAAGTGTTGGATATTACAGTATCTGTCTCATTTGTCTGTTCTGTGATATTCCATTACAAAAGAAGACAAAATTAGGGCAACATTTAAAGTGATTAAATAAGTAAACGTTGGATCTTCTTGGGGGAATATTTGCATTGCAAAACGGCCCGCAGTCGTATGGGGGCTCTGGGAAGAAATCCCCAGCTCCTCTTGAGGGAAGATGAGTGCAGCGTGGAGTGTGGGCCTTGTGTAGCTCCTCTAGACTGCAGCACACGTGCTTGTGTGTTGCCTGCCCATGAGGAATAATGGAAACAAACTTAGTAGAGTAGAAGGAATGAGTTCATCCACAGCCCACAAGTGTGGAGCTGAATGAAACATGGGACTGTTCGCTCACACAGAAGAGATAAGGTTTCCGACTGAAGGTTCGTCAAAGAGACAGGAGAACGCCAGATAGCATCTGTGCTTTCCATCGCCGACCGAATCCAACCTCAAGATGGTGATTTCATACAGGCAGCATCACAGGAACACTTTCTATTGGATATTTCAAAAATACAGGCTATTGTGTAGGAAATACAGTACATCTGACACAATGAGATTGTGTGAAATCCTGTTGAATGAACACACAACAGGAAAGCACTACGGCATAAGAATCATACTAACGATCTATTATAGTATTAGATGTCAATGCTGTAACCTGTAAGCCCCCACAAACTTAACCAAATCGCATGGAATGTCAGCACATTTAGAATGTTGGTAATCAAATCTGCCAGACCACAGGATGTTGTTGTGGTGTATAGCTGTACTCTGATCTACTGTTGTGATCAGCATGACACGCTGCCAATCACCTCCTGATCAATTCCCTTATTCTGCTGACATTCTTCTTCCTCAGTTCCTGTCTTCCTCCTGAAATATTAATGCGGCCGTCAATGTGTGCACGCTATTGATTCAATTGACGTGTGCATCTTAAAAGCATTGGCCTCCTGAGCAACGCTCTGATCCAAAGCAGCAGAGGAAGAGGTCTGGAACCCCCCTCCCACTAAAGGAGGGTTGTGAACTCAGAACATCCCTCAGACCACAGCAATGTCCCAATGGAAGAGGCTTGGGTTCAGCACCTTCAAAACATGGGTCTGAACCCCATGCGGTACAGCAGGATATACACAGGGCCCAGCGACCTCAGAGGTCATGGGAAAAGATAATGACAGCTTCCTGACAGAGACCATGTGACCGCTGACAAAACCTCCAGTCTGGAAGCTGCATATGAAGGTTTTAGGGGTTTTCTTTGTTTGTCTTAGTGTGTTCTATTTTTGTGATTCTGATATTTTTGTCTCCATCGTAACTGACTCAGATAAGTGATCGAGAACGGCCTCCCTGTAGCAGCGTGCTGTGATCTCTCAAACACAGACAGTCTCACTTCCTGCTTCTCATCTCAGCTGCACAGGACTCTGTAAATAACTCCCGCTGAACTCTGGACACTCTCTGCAGGCTTCAGAAAAAGCAAACAGTCCTATATTGTCAGATTCCAGTTCACAACAGACTGAAAATACAAGCACCTAACCCCAATCCTAACCTTAACACTAACCCTATGGAACATGGTTGACCCACAGTCATCTAAAAGATAAATCACCTGAGGAACAATTAACCTAGAGAACACTGAGCCTTAAGAAACCTAGACTGCCCAAAAATGTTCTAGTGAGACTAAGCTGCTAGGAGAACATGAAGATTTACCCCTTATTTGAAAACATGACATTTAAGATGAAGAATTTGCAACTCCAGATAATACTATGGAGTGTACAGGCATTCTTTCAGTCAGTAAGTATAAATCCCTGCAAAACAAGATCCATTTAATCCAGATCCCAGCTTGTTTCCAGACCACCAAAGCACAGCAAGACTGACAATCTTCCTTCACACGTTGCTTCGCAGCAATGACTTAACACTTGTCACCATAGCAGTGGGTACAGCATTCACCAGGGGAGGGTGTGAACAAATTGGTGTTGCGCAACCATGTCACAGAGGACGTGCCACAGTGTCCATGCAGACGGGTGTTCGGAGGCAGACGCTCTCTCCTGTGCCCAGCCACAGCTCCCACTGACACACCCACTTGGCTCGAGTGGACACAGGCAGACTCGCGCTGCATCTCGACATGGGTGTATGCGGCGCTGGGTTCTGATCGGTTATCAATGATGAAATGTAGAGCTCTGGATCTGCCAAACACAGGTTTGTCACACACAGTCAGACAAACCACAGGACACATCCCTGTCATGCATCCCTCACATGCCTGCACACCTGGTGCACACACACACATACCAATCATTCAGCAGATACATTTTGGAAGAAACAGACATTGACAACACATATACACACACTTAAATGCACACACACACTGGCTCACACTGTGAGCACACACATAAAACAAGTACATACAAAATGACCGTTGCAAAAGGAGACAGATTGAATTGGCCATCACATACATGTAGTCTGCATGCACTGACATGCATGGCTGCAAACAGCGTTGATGGCTGCACTGCCTTTTAACCCATTGTGGTATTTGATGTCACAGCTGTCTATAATCATTTTAAGACAGAGATGGTCAGCGTGCTTATGAAAATGCTGAGATGAGCTATACACCCTAGACGAGCTGACATCCAAATGGAAAATAATATATGCAGCTCTGGAACACATTATCTGCTTCACGGAATATCCAGTCTTTTAAACCATTGGTCTTTGCACGCATATGTGATACCCGAATCAATGTGTTTTTATGTATTTATTTGATAAATTTAAGAAAAAGAGTTCAGTTTCCTTCATAAATCATTGACAGTCTAGATAAAATATGGGTGCAGGCTGCATCATCACATCTGGCCGACCGCATCACACTCACTGCGGCTAGATCAGTAGGTCAGTAGGCGCTTTGATTCTGCTGAAAAAAGGACTTCAGACTAGACAAACTGATTAAAGACAACACTAAAAAACACACTTACCCCGGAGCACACTGGTTTTATCCATGTACATCGCGCAGCAAAACACAAATCCAGTCATTAAAAATACCCGGAACGGGAGACCAAATCCCCCAATCGCTCACACGACGAAATAAAAAACTAGCAAAGCAGCAATTAAGGCTGGATCTTTTGATTCAATATCGGCTCCTCTGTCACCCGGCACGACAGAGCCAGACAGAAAAAAATATGGGTTAAAATAAGTAGGTTAAATGAGATAGATAAGGCAAAGGGGAATGCGCCGGGTGGGATGACAGCAGCAGCATCCCTCAGTAGGTCAAACGCAAGGATGACAGCGACGGACGATTTTTTCCATTCGTTGCTTTACCAACACTAAGCGATATCCCTGCCAGAACCCTGCATAAAAACGTGTATCCTAATAGATCATGGATAAAGCACCAAGGCCTGTGAAGACAATAGTATAAAAAAACGAGCACCAAAGGGATTAAAAACAGCCTTCCACGGCCCCTCCACCACTCTCTGCACACACACAGACACTACATGTGAGTCCACATGCGATTGACCCCAGCATCGACGCACCCCCTCCCCGTTTAGCCAAAACACACACACATCCCTCCCTATATCTATCCCTCTCTCTCATACCCTACCAAACGCGCATCCCTAGCACTCTCTCTATTTCAGTTACCTTGACAACAAATGAAAGGGTATCTTTAAGGATTAGGCTAAATTGGAATAAAGCACGACCATGAATATGGGTCATATCTGGCTGTACTGTATGGACCTATATCTGCCATGCAACTACATTCCATCAAACTGTATGCAATTACAGAATACGTGCAGTCAGTAAGTC